>OY728166.1:239949554-241149554 GCA_963277665.1 Viscum album
CTATCTTATACTATGTTCTATAGAGGTTAATACCTCTGATTTGTAATATTATACTCTTGGTGCTAGTCTTTAGCCATGATCTATAAAAGGTGGGATTCATGGGCTGCACTCATTATTATCACCAGTACAATGATGGATTCCATTAAGTATGGTTCATGATAGAGTAGTATTAAATAATTTAGTTAAGATATAGGTTGGAGTTGGACTGAGACCATTTAAGGTTTGTATTAGGTTGGTGTGGTAGAGATAACTCTAAAATTAGGGTATATTTTAGATCAATAAACCCAACTATGAATACAAATGATTAAAACACTTCTATGCATGGGCCTTGATCATTTATTTATTATACCTAGGTGATAAGTATAACTTAGACATGGTATATTTTATTTATAGGATCATGCATCAGGTAGTTGCATTAGTTCACGATGATTGGATATTTTTGGGTAAAAATGGGGGGTTTATGTATGGTGATATGAGAGAATAAATGTTCTATTTTTATCTACATTTATATCCTTGGTCTTGGGATTATCAAATTCACTTTTCTTTCCAATATATATTCCCCTGATATATATTCCTAGATATAGATCTAATGAGAAGTAAGGACCCATTGTATAGTAGATCTTTAAGTCATAAGTTTCTACTGAGGACAAGAAATAGAGTACTACATCGTCAAATATTCAGTGATAGATCTTACTAAGATACAAGGTATCTATATATGATCCAAATACTGGGTTCTAGATTAAGTAGTTATATATTATGTTCCAACTAGTTCACACAATTGTTGAGTATCAGGTTCCATTGGTAGTTAGATTATTGTGGGGGATAATTTTTTAATGCTGGGAGATTTATTATAGAGAATGGGATGAGTCCACAATTTTGTGGGATCATTTCATAGTGAAATTTAGGGGAGATTTTTTATCATCTATCTTAAGAGATGATCATCACTAGAATTTTCTATTTATTCAGTATGGGAGTTCTAGTATTTAGAAATTTGGGGATAGATTCATGGTAATGATCCAATTATTATCATATGATGACTAGGGATGCAGATATTAATAAGATAATATTTCGATCAATATATGGAAACTATAAGTATATTGTGATTTCATTCAAATTGATAAATTCTCTAGTGGTATTTATAATACTAATGTATATGATCTTCTATCATTACCATGTCTAGTTTTTCATCAACTTCGCTGATGGTTTCTTAATTTATTCAAGGTTAGAGAAAGAAACACCCAAGAACTATAGATTTTTATTATATATGTTACATGGTCACAAGTTTTATAAAAAAGTACCAATGTAATTTTCATAGATATATTGAGTCTACTTTCTAGGACACATTTTCTCAGAGAGTGGTATCAATATGGACCTGATGGGGATCAAGGTTGTGGTAGAATGTCTCATAATTTTGAAGTTTTCTAGGGATGGTAGATTATTATCAAAGTTTCATGTCAAACTTCCCAAAAATTTATACCCCTTTGTTAACTCTATCAATGAAGGGTTAATATTTCATTTGGTCTGAGTAGTCTAAGTCATTTTTCTAGTGTCTAAAGGAATGTTTGAATAACACACCATTTTGTGATTTTCATAACAGATAATTCCCTATAAAATGTATTTTCACGCTTCACATTGGGGTATAAGCTATTTTTTAATGAAGGAGTGAGTGGTTAATGACTATGGGTAAAGAAAATAACACCTTTATGAGTATAAAATTCTACCATTATCTTGATTTTAAAACAATAGTATTTTTAGTGAAGTTATAAAGGCATTATCTACTGATTAGGTTCTTTTTGGTATTCACATATCCTAAGAGATTATTCTATATATTTTCCCATAGGGACTTGAACTTGAGGTATAATATATGGATTAAGGTCCTAGAGTTTTATGACTTCAATATCATATATATCCTAGTAAAGGGTAGTGTAGTCACTTATACCTTCAGTAGGAAGTCATATATTGATGTGTCTTGGGAGTTTAGCAATTAGCAGTGAATGATAGAGAAATTGTTCACTTTGTGTCTTAATAGAGTCGGTACATGGTCAATACTACCTATTTTAGATGTTAGTTTAATCTTCCTTTTTATATTGAGTGGATGAGTCTTATATGGGTGATCCATAGATAGAGGTGTGGCATGATCGTATTTTCTAGTTAGATGCCTCGAATGGAAGGTCATCAGATATAGGGAATCAAATTTTATTTAGGGGCTATATATTTATCCCATAAGGGGTTTGAGAGGAGGTTCTATTTGAGATTCACTACTCATATTTGGATATAAATATTAGAGTTTAGAATATGTTTCTTATATTAAGATGGTAATTTTAGTGGTTTTTCTTAAATATATCAGTGGTTGAGTTTATAGCGAGACTCCTTACCTATTAGTGAATAAGAATCAAGTTCCTATATGGTTATTGTAGTCATTTAAAGTACCTAGCTGGAAATGGATTTATATATCTATAGACTTTGTGATTAGTTTTCCTTATACACACAAGGGTCTGAATGTTATATGGGTAGTGTTGGAACAACTAGAAAATTTGATTCATTTCATTCACATCAAGGAGTAGAGTTTAGTTAAGTCCCTATCATAGTTTCATCTCTCATAGGTGGTGTGGTTTCATGGAATTCCTTGGTCAATTGTATTGGATTGCGATTCCTAGTTTAATTTAGGGATAAGAGGATGTTTGCAACATTATTTTTGGAACCTATTTGTACCTAAGCATCACATTTAACCTAAAAACTAATTCTTAGACTGAGTAGACTATTCATACCCTTGGGGGAATGTTACATTCATTTATTTTTTATTTTAGTGGATCATGGGTAGAACATTTACCCTTGGTTGAGTTTGTTTATAATAATAGTTATGATTTCTTTATCAATATGTAACTATTTAAGGGATTATATATATTAACTTTTCATTATTCATTGTGTTGGGTAGATTTTGGTGAGTCATGAATTATTAGACTTGATGTGGTGAGAAGCATGATATAACAGGTATATCTAATTAGAGAGTGCATGAGGATACTATATAGTAGATAGAAGTCCTACATAGATTGGAGGAGGATACCTTTGGAGTTTATCGTAGGTGATCATGACTTCCTATACGTTTCTTTTAAGCATGGTTAGAATTTAATTGGGATGAGAAGTAAGTTCTACCCTAGATTCATTGGACCCTTTGAGTTATGATAAAGGTTCAACATGTTAAATTATAGAATAACATTACCTCTATCATTTTAGTTGGTGAACAAAGTCATATGTGTGTCACAATTATAGAAGTGTGTCTATGACTCGACTCATGTGATTAATTAGGGTGTGGTGGAGTTAGATTAAGATTCCATATTTGAAGAGAATCTGGTTGTAGTAGAGGATTTCCAAAATTTAGTCCTATATGGGTATATTATTCCCTTGGTTTGAGTTCACTGGAGTCATAAAGACATAAAGAAGAAAACCTAGAAGTGGGGGTCCCATATGAGGGAATATTACACTGATATATTCTTGTTTTCTTTATCTTATATTGAAATAGTTTTAAATTTATAAGTTTTTTTGCATAGTTTTATGGAATGGAAATAGAAGTTTCTCTTTTTGGGTTGACTATTTATCTTATTTAAATTATTGTTTCATTTTTTAGGGTGTATCTTTTATAAAAGATCTCTTGTGGAAATGCATGATCATAAGGATAAGATTTAATATTTTCAAGGATGAAAATATTTAAAGTTGTATCTATTGTAAAGGTTTGATAATTAAAAGTTTGGACTTTGTAAAATTTCAAGGGCAACATGTTAATTTTTCATATCAGGTTTAAAATGGTTATTTATCATAGTAAATAACCCTTGAAATTTTTTATAATTGTTTTATTGAGTTTGTAATAGGGTGTTTACCATGTGGTATAATTTTAGTGTGAATTAGAGGGGTTTTGATTTTTTAGAACACTTATTAAAATAGTTATTTAATTAATTAAATGCAACACATTCCATTTTTTAGTTTTTGAAGAAAAATGATAATGTCTTGAAATTTTTTTCTTGAATTGATAATCCATAAGCATAGTATTTCTCAAGACATGGTGTTTCATGCAAAAGTGACATAATTTGATGTTATGTTTTGATACCGACCCATGAACCATTATTTACTTTAAATAATTAAAGAATCACTAATCCCCTCACCTCATATTTCTTGAGGTATCCCTAATGAGTGTATTCTTATAATGATTATAGTAAAGGTTGTACCACCCCATGATTTTAGAATATATTTCCCTTTAAAATAAATTTGATGTGTTTGATAGCTTCTGATGCACAAAACATGAAAATTAAGTGAATAATTCCTTACAAAATACATTAATAAATAATTAAATGAAACTTATAAAATAAATGACTTTGTAAAAGGGGTAAAATTCACTTAATGAAATACCATTGGTTTTGTTTAAAATAGTTTTGTTTAATTATGTGTTTTTGTTAAATTTAATACTTTTAAGAAAAAATTTAAAAAAATTATTGATAAAATTAAATTAATTAATAAAAAAATTAATTAATTATATCTATATAATGTTTAAATAATGATAATTAATACTAGTATAAAAATTCTTACCTAAACATAAATTTTTTGTTTAAAAACATTGTTTTATTATATATGTTTTTATTTACAAGTTAATTTCTATTATTTAGAGTATTAAAACAATGCAAAATTATTTTTTATACATTTATAAAAATGAAAGATAACTCATACATTTATTATAAATTATTTAGAAATAAATATAAAATCATTTGAAGGAAAAAATAAATATTTTTTAGAAATCTATTTTTATGCTCATAATGTATTTTTATCTTAATAAATTAAATTAATCACTATAGATGAATGATTTTAATGAAATGTGTAGGTAATATATTCAATAAAATAAATTATCATTCATCTTATGGGTTTTACTAGTCGAGGAATACGAATAAATTAATTGTATTCTTCAAAAATACATTTTATTTTTTCTGAAATTGGTTTTTACAATTTTTCTGTGTGGATATTAGACTTCATTTATTCCACCTTTAAAAATGATTCTATTAAAATAGTTTCTATATTTTGAATCATCATTCCCAAATATTGTTATAAGTTCAATTTTGTTTTTGGCTGCAAAAATAATTTATCATGGTAAAAGTTATTCACCATGGTAAGGGCTAAAAGGGTTGACAACAGGTTAAACTTAGGGATAAGGCCTCAATTATCACTAAAATGAGCCTAAATTTTAATTTTTGATGATATATAAACCATAATTTATCTTATATTTTACATTTTACAAAATTGGATTCATTTTACTAGAAAATGATTTTATTTTATTTTAGAAGTTAAGGTTATTTACAAAGGAGACACTCCTCTCATCTATAAAAGATGTCATTCACTCCCTCACTTATTCACAACCTTTGAGATCCTTATCTCAATCAATATGTACCAAAATCACTTACCAAAACCATTATAAACATAATATAGGTTCTTTATCACCAATATACCATCCTAATAAGTCTTAAGGATAGATCCAAGGGGGGATATTTGGTGAAGAGGTTATCGTCTTAACCGAGTCCTTTCAAATTTATTTCTTCTTACACCTCCTAAAAATGTATTATGAACATACTCATATATTTAAATCATTATCATTAATATATTTAAATGCTATTATATTTATTTAAAAACCATTATCTACTTTCTTTCCATCCAATGGGAAATGAAAACGCCACTCATGTGTACGCACGAACTACCACCTCCTTAAAGAGACATATTTAATTTTTCATCACTGTCTCGCATGGATGGTTATAAAGATATATGTAATAAATAAATATAATATATATGACATAATTATGTTTTTTAAATATAAACCATTATTTAACTTTATTTCATTCTATGGAAAATGAAAATGTTTACCGTGTGTTTGTGCAGACTACCGCCTCCATAAAGAGATGTATTTCATTTTTGATCACCGCCTCACATGGATGATCATAAAGATCTATTGAATGAAAAAAATATGATATATATAAAATAATTATTATTATGAAAATATAAAACATTATTTACCTTTATTTTATTCTATGGAAAATGAAAGTGTCGCTTGTGTGCACGGGCGGACTACCGGCTCCATGAACAATGTGTTTTGTTTTTCATTACCGCCTTGAATGGATGGTTATGAAAGATTATTTAATGAATAAATATGATATTTATAAAATTATTAATATTATATATATTATGAAATAATGACCATGTTAAAATTATTGGAATCGATAAACTGAAACATGCATGGAAAATAGAATTGCTAATAGTCAAATATTGATTTTAAAGAAAAATGATTAATAAATAGGTAATAAGAAATTATAAGTGAATTTATCCAGTAATATAAATATAAATATGGTTCTAATATGTATTTATAATAAATTTAAGTTTATTATACATTATTTTATAGTTTTTTACCTAGCATAAGTATAAGTTAATCTTTTATTTTCTAATATCATTGCTAATTAGGGTTTGTTTATATTCAAATTTCCTTAGGGGTAATTGTATACTCTTAATATATTAAACCCCATATATATTTTTGAAAATCTATTTATTTCTAGGTTTCTTATATATTATTTCCATTTTTCCTCTCTTTTGTACTTAAAACAATCAAAAGAATATTTATAAGAATAGTTTACCTTACTTCTCTTATTTTGGTCGATAATCTTTATCCTCTATATCCATGTTCTTCAAAAAAATTATATAAATTATTTTATATTCTTAAATTATTAATAAAGTTATTTTATAATATCTTTAACTCTCTTTACAAAAGTTTTAAAGGGATCTTCTTATTGTTTTCCTCCAGGTCATTTTTTATTTTCTTTACAATAACGTGAAAAGAATGTCTTTTTAATGTTTATGACCTGAACATATTTTAACACTATCATTGATGTTATTTTTTATTAATATTTATTTACAATTTTCTATGATTTTTAAAATAAAATAATATTCCCATTGATTTGGGAATTTTTAGTTCTTTTAAGTTATAATAAAATAATATTTCTTCTTATTTTTCAAAGAATGTTTCTAATGATTTTACAAAAGTATTTTTCATCCATGTTGACATCCTTTAATGGTTTATTTGATTAAATGGGGTATATACTCTATTAATACCATCTACCTTATTTTTTGGATGGATTGCACTAATAATGTTTTAATAAAGTTTTTATAAAACTTGTTTCTTTTCCACGGGTAAATTAAGCTATGATGGAATGATGAATATTCTTATATTCTTATGTTATACATATGTATGGTTTTCATTATATGATAGGTGGGTCTATAATTATATATCCCTCTAATAAATTGGTCAAACCATTATATATCATGAGATAATATATAAGGTAATGTTGAGAAAACTCAATCTATTATGGGACTCTATCTACTATGTTTATGGGAATGGGGAGTGAACCCAATACACTATGGGACTCTATCCACTATGTGATGATGGTATTGGAAGTGATCATTGATATAGGAAATTGTTTTATATTCTTATGTATATTATAAAATCTTATTCTAAATTATTATGCCTAATTTATTCTCTCATGGATCATTATTAATTATTGATGTTTTTGTTCTCTTATGAATTATGTATTATGTTATACTAGATCCTTATGTCATGACTCATGATAATTATCTATGACTTTTTAAGTATTATTTTCATAAGTTATGATCATTTTTTTCATACACTTATTCTTATCTTATGCTCAAATATGATCTTTGATTGTTATATCTCATGTTTACCCTTAATGGGCATCTGAGATAACCCCTTTCCTATGTTTCTATTGCCTTATGTTACAAACAAATGTATTAAGAATGATAAGTATGGAAGGGTTCCATGTGGAAAGATTTTTTTTGAAGATGTTGAATATTTTTTGTAAATAAGTTGGTTATGAATATAGTATCCAAATACACTAAACCTTTTTGATTCTTGGTCATTTAATATTGGGATATATATTGAGTGTTCATTTAAAATGATGGATTATGTATGTATGTTATTATTAGGATACCTGAGTTAGTATCATAATAAGGTTTAGTTATTTTTAGAGATTAGGTTATAAGTAATGAGAGGATAGGACCTAAGACAACCTATAATAAACCTAAGTGTCATAGTATTAACCTAAAGTTTCCTAGGTTGATATAAAGGTATCATAATCTAGGATATTATAAGAATTATTTCATTATCATATAATTTCTCAATCTACTTAATGTTTCTTGATACTCACACTATGTTTTTTAGTTTTAGTTAATGGATGTAATCAAAAGGAATCATGTTAAAAATGAATGTGACTACCAATTTAATGACTATCCTTATAAGAAAACAAATGGAATAGGAGCTAGAATGAAAAATCTTATTAATATGCTTACCAAAATATCTCAAGATATGAACAATAACATGAATTATACTCAGCTTCCAAATGACCAAAGGAGGGAATAATCCACTGTTATTCTTTCATGAGGTAACACCCACCTTCCTTTAGTGGGTACTTTGATCCACTAATTATCAAGAAATGGATCATTACCAATGAAAAGGGATTTTCTTCTTCTATTATCATAGAATGAAAATGTTTTATTGGGAATTTATCATTTTTAATTTTAAGCTGATCAATGGTGAAATCTTATTAAGAATATGTGGAAAGTGGAATAAATTGAATTCATGAAATGGGAGGAGTTTAATATGGTATTTTTTAATAAGTAATTTCCTTAAAATCTTCATTATAAAATAGATAGGTAATTACTGGAACTAAAGTATGAGGATAATGAATCTAGTAATTCTTATGAGGTAAATTTCACCAAACTTTCAAGGTATGCTTCTGATTTTATCATTAATACTGAAAGAAAAATCTATCAATTCTTTAGTGTCTTAAAATCAATTCTAAGAATGTAATTAGACATAAATTAATTTAGTATCTATGAATAAATATTTCAATGTTCACTAAAGGTATAGGTATAGATTTAAGACTGTCATTATTCTCATGGTTTTGGGTATAATGAGAGAAAGATGAAGTTTTGAGGAAATTCTAATAATAATACCCATGGTTTGAAGAAAATTAATCTTCCTTAATGCTAGAATTATGGAAATAAGAATAGGGGAAATTGTCTTAGGGGTAATGATAAATGTTTCTAGTATGATAAATCAGGCCATCAAGTAAATTAATGCCAAAGATACATGAAGAGGTGAACCAATGAGATGGATGGAAATAATACTCAACCAAATGCACCACTCACACTCCAATTCTTCAATTGCAAGGAGTATAGACATTAAAAAAATCATTTAATAAATACAAGGTTTAATGATGATAATAAACATCAAAAACCTTATAAAATAAATGATAAATAGATATCCAACGCAATCATAGATGCTTAAGTGGGTCATGAAAATGAATTGGTGAAAGTTATACTTATCATCCACTCTATAACTAAAAATGTATTATTTGATTTAGGTTCTACCCACTATTTTATATCAAAATAATTTTCTAATAGTATCACTTCACCACCTTGAAAACTGAAAGGCGCTGTCATGGGAGTTCTCAAATGAAGTTCAGTTTTTTGTTATTTAGGTGTAGTAGAGTGGCTGACCAAGGTTATCTCTCAAAGAGGCAATAATTAAAACAATTTCTTAAATGTATTATGAAAATAAAGATAAAATAAATAAATAAATTATAAAGATGGGGGGTTTTATGTTTATAAAATAAGAATAATAAGTTTTCTGGAATAAGATTGTATTTTTTTGTTTTTGAAATGATATTTGATTAATAAAACACAACCATAAGATGTTTTTTTAGAAAACTATTTTAAAAATCACAACCGATATGACTCTACCTAATCACTTAATTATTAATCATTATAATTTAAATTAAAATTCACTTAATTATGATCCCAAGATTTTTTAACCCCCAAACCCTATTAGAATTAACTAAACCAAAAATATGAAATGAATTAAACCATAGGCTAGCTTCAAAACATGCAATTGTAGCAACCTTATTTGATTGATGTTTGAAGGATAACATATGGTAAATGGTGAATTAGGGAAAATAACCAATCTATAAATGATGATGAATTGAGTTTAGGTATGGTATTTTAACTCTATAAATTTATCCCACGTGGTTTTGTTTTACCGATTAAGATAACACTCTCATAATTCACACGTTACTCAGCCTCACATGTTTTTGCATGAATTGTTAAATTGCTTTCTTAGTTTAATTTAATTTAAAAACACAATTCATAAATAATAATATTTTAATTACATTATTTGATTGATTCAAAATAATTAATTGAATAAGGTTATAGTTAGATCGATTACTAATAAGAATCACTCTTCCATGGGTGATATAGTCATTGAAGAAATATTTTGCATTTACAGAGGTCGTTGAAAGGGTATAACCCAATAATGTTTCTAATATTTATTTTCATACCAAATAGGAATATTAATGAAGAATAAAACATAATAAAATAGAATAAAATAGAAGAAATAGAAGAGGAACTAATAAGTTTATTACGCAAACAAAAATATTACAATATGAATAAGAAGAAGAAGAAGGCTTCGATGAAGGTATCCTTACTTCAAGAGATAAACTTCTTGAAATTATTTTAGAATTATAGTGGAACCAATTCTCATATAACCTAAAATTAATAATTCATGTAAAAACCCCTCCAAATGATAAAAACATAAATTTATAGAGTGTATGGGAGGCTATGTTACAAGTGGTTTAAAGTGTGAATGGGAAAATTTGTCCAAATATTTTAATCCAACTTGCCCTAAATTTTTTATCATAAAAACACATTAACCATATATCCATCCAATAAGGATGATTTATTAGAAATTGTATCTTTGATTCCCTTTCCAAATTTGGGACCAATCCAAGAATTTATAAAAATGTTATTGCCCAAATACTAAAGTGGTGTCCAATCTGGAGATTCCATCCCATCTTTGACTTCATAGTCCTTTTACTCCACTCAAATTCATGATCTGTGTAATGGAAAAAAACTCTCTGGTATATTAATTTGCTTAAATATAGTGTTTGAGGTATTCTGGGAGGTCCATGTGACTTATCCCCAACACTTTTCCAAATTTCCAATTCTGTGAATAGTGTTTCTAGTTTTGTGAATAAGTTGTCGGTGAGTCATTTTTACTGTCGGTAAGTCATTTGTGAATAGTATTATCAGTGAGTCATTTGTATTGTCGGTGATTCATTTGTGAACAATACTATTAGTGATTCATTTGTATTGTTAGTGAGTTATTTTTGAACAGTATTGTCGGTGAGTCATTTCTACTTTTGGTGAGTCATTTGTGAACAGTACTGTCTATGAGTCATTTTTACTATTGGTGAGTCATTTGTACTATCAGTGAGTCATTTGTGAATAATATTATTTGTGAGTCATTTGTACCGTCGGTGAGTCATTTGTGAATAGTATTGTCAATGAGTCATTTTTATTGTCGGTGAGTCATTTGTGAAGAGTACTTTCAGTGAGTCATTTGTACTGTCAGTGAGTCATTTGTGAATATTTTGTTGGTGATTCATTTATGAATAATACTTTCAGTGAGTTATTTGAACTGTCAATGAGTCATTTGTGAACAGTACTCTCGATGAGTCATTTGTATTGTTGGTGAGTCATCTGTGAACAGTACTATTAGTGAGTCATTTGTACTTTCGGTGAGTCATTTGTGAATAATATTGTCAGTGAATCATTTTTACTATCAGTGAGTCATTTGTGTTGTTGGTGTCGGTAGGTTCTATAATGTTTTTAGATCACCTAGTGAATAGTGTTCCAATCTTCCTATAGTTTCCCCCTTTGACGTTTTCTTTGATGTAAAACGCATTTAAAGCCTTGTTTTAAGGGGTTTAAGGCTAATTCAAAGTCCACAACTCCTATCTTAATTTTCCTAAGGCTAGGGATTCCTTTACTTGGTCAAACTGTGTGGTTTAATATGATCTATATTAAAGGAAATTCTAAGTCGTTTCAAATCCTGTTAGTCTAGGATCTAATCCTTCAAAGTTAGGCACCTTACCTTATTTCGTTCCTTCTCCTTCCTATCAGTATGAGGTGCCTAGAGTTATTTATCCCATAGGATTCATGCAATTGAACTATGATCCTAGGATAATTTTCCTTAGATTCTTCCTTCTGCAAGTGTACCCCCTATTTTGGTACAATAAAGAAGTTTTGATTTTTCATTGATAGAAGGTATGATCTACCTCTATTATTGTGTTTTATTCAATCCTTATTTTACTGTTTCTCCATTCTATGTTATGGAATATGATCTCCATGTTTCTAATGGATTTTCTTGGATTTTTGTTGGTGCGGTCTTGCCACGTCATCCTCGGGCGGATGCAGTTTTCACGGGGAGAGGTGATCATGATCTGTTGTGTTGTCATGTTTGTATAAAATGTCAATAACCTTTTGAGGTAGGGGATTCGTGGATTCTCTATTATTTTTCATGAAACTGTAGAGTCAACATGTTTTAGCCCACTGTATCTAAATGGAATTGACATAATAAATATTTGAACTGGATAAATATTTTGGTGTCGATCATACATTATTGCCACTTAATTTTTCTAGATAGTGTGATATTTGTGCTTTATTTGTTTAGCATGTCGTTCTTGATGGAAATTGGTAAAGAACCTAAACTAGGATTAATTGTAAATTATTTGGCCAAAGATAAAAAGGCATGTAAATGAATCTGGCTGTTTCTATTGTAAATTTATGATAATAAAATTGATGCAGTTATCATGTTGATGCTTGTTGATTAAAGGCATGTTAAAATAATTGTTAAATTAATTTTTTATAGCTATGATAGCTTTATACTTAGGTTGTTGGTAGTTGGAACCTATGGATAATGAATTATTTAATTCAATATAGATTAAAGAACCAGTTTTTTGATAAAAGATAATGATTTGTAGGGTTTTGAGTTACCCACTTTCTTATAAGGTCGAGTTCCTTCTGCTTTGGAGCCATGAGAGCTCATTGCGTGTGAAGGCATAATACCTTATTTAGGTCTAAGAGCCCAAAGGATTTTTTATTTCCTAATTCTTGTGATGTGTTATGAGACCGAATGGATATTGTGAGATGTGGGGGTAGGGAGACCCAGTGGTTGTGGTAGCAGTTGACACCTAGAGTGGCGAGGTGCATCGGTTTATGCATGTGGGTGTCAGGGAGGACATCGATGATGATGAAATGGGTTGGATGTGAATGTTGTGTGCTTGTTGAATATTGTTGGTTGTTTATTTTCTTAACTTTACCCATTGTTTAAGGCATCTGTTCTTGCTCACCCTCCTTAAAAAAGAGGCAAAAACGCATGGGGTATGCCACATTATTTTCTTGTTTATCTTATCGAGGATGGATGGGTATACGCTCTTTCTATAGGTGGAAAAGACTCAATGGGTAGTTCACCTACTCACCGTGTCGATCCCCTTGTGTTTGGTAGCTTATAATGTTTTTCTAGAATTCTTAGGAATATAGAAAAATATTAATTTTGTTAATAAATGATTGAATAAATGATGTTAACCCATGGGGTTGGATCTTACTGGGATGCAATGCTAAGTTAATATTTTCTAAGAAGCAATGGAATTGGTTTGGTTATGCCTGGAGGGCATGGAACTCTGTTGTGTTGCTAATGAAATGTAAGGTGGAATTAAAAAAATTAATTAATGGTTAAATAATTAATTAACGTAAATTGGAACTAATTAAAAAGGGAAAAGATTATTTAATAAATCTTTTTAAATTGATGTGTGCTTATAGGATATCTAGTCTTTGTAGTGGCAGTCGGGAGTCCATTTGATGTTAGCTGCAGTTGTGTCTATGAATAGGTTTTTTCCTAAGTGTGATTGTGAGCTATATTATATCATATACTTTTTTTGTTTCTATATGTTACCCTACCATGTCGGTTAGGGAGACTAACACCCTAGGGATTCTAATCCCTGGGTGTGTTTTAGCCAACATCCTGGTGGGAGGATGGATGGTTGACTTCCCCCTTTAGCTCCACTCTCTTCTCTTGGTAGTTACTTGTGCTGGTATGCATAATGGTTCATTTTCCCCATATATGTGTGTATAGGGACGTAAAATATTGTGTTTATTCTATACACATATACTCTGGATATAGTTTCCTATAGACTACTATAGGTATAACTTGTATAGACTATGATTGCTTGAAGATCCTTACTTGATGTATGCACTATAGTGGTTTGAGGTGTAATACTCGATGTATGATACATGTTATGCGAGATGTTGTGGCTCTCGAGAACTACCTGGTCACTTCTAGTTGTGTGGATGGTGTGGTGCTTCACCCAGGTGTCTGCGGGCAAGCCTTTTGTTGCACGAGGTGCAGGTTGTGGTGCTCGCCCAGGTGTCTTTGGGCCAACCTTTTTGGAGAGATATGCTTAGGATGTGCGACGTTGGGGGAAAAGCGATAAACTGGTGGGGAAGTTGTAGTGAGATACCCTTGATATTCTTTATTATATTATATACTCTTATATGCGATACTTGGTGAGAGTATCTATAGTGAGGATGAGAACATAGTATACCTATTTAGGTGATGAGTTAGTTTCACTTGTTGTTCATTATGCTTTATCATGATTTCTTTACTTTTTCACAAGAGTCTCTCAGGAGGATCCTACTGAGTATACTGTTATACTCACCCTATGTGTATATAAACTATTTTTTAGGTCACTTGGATCAGGTTGGAGATTAGGATGGTTACTACTAGCTTGGTGTTGCAGGGTTTGTTCGGGCTTCGTGGTCGCTACTATTTTACTTTCTTTTGGTACTTGAAGTTTTACATTCTAGTTGTAGTAGTTCTTGCATGACATTACATATGTGTACATGGTATTTCTTATATATTTCAGTCTGAGTTGGATTTTGTTGGTGTTTGTCTTTTCTATCTCTTTCGCATGTGTTCTCTTAGAGTGTAATGCCTCCCATTTGAGTGTTCACTATACCCTAGGTGCTAGTCTCTAACCCAGGACCTACTGGAGGTGGGACTCAGGGTTCACTATCTACCTTATCATGTTTCCATCTTGGGAGGGGTATAATTTGTGGGGAGGGGGTCATGATAGAGTGGTATTAAAGTTATGTTTGAGGGATAGGATGTATTTTGTAGTTAGGCACAGGTGAGGTTGCATGGGTTGGTAGGGAAACAATGTCAGTCAAGTTTAGCAGGTGATATAAATACAAGAGAATGACTAATTCATAGGAATTTAGGGACCCCTATGGTCAGACACATGAACCATTAAGTTTATAGTGGCTACTAAATTAGGTGATACTTTTTGAAGGGTAGATACCTACGAAAGGATCATGCATCAATCTTCTTTTTTCTTTTGTTTGAATGGGTAGACCTTGGGATAAGTTAACCTAAAATGAATAAAATAAAACAATTAATTAATTAATATTGAGTCTTTCATATTATAGGTTTAGGATCTCTAACTATTTGTTATTTTGAAGGTATGTCTCTAGGTCAACATCCACATCAGGTTCACACAGAAGATGTCCAGCTGGCTGCGCCAATAGATCACCACAGAGTGGAGGTCGACGACGGTGAAACTTGTATGAGGACACTCTGAGAGTTTCAGTGCCAGAGTATACAGAAGTATGAGGGATCCTTTTCAGATATAGTCATAGAGGACTGGTTGGAAGAGGTTGAGATAGCTTTTAGTTATATCCATGCTCAGAAGGAGCACTATGTGTCGTTGGTTGAGATGATACTACATGAGGAAGTGAGGCAGTGGTGGTTATTTTTCCTCAGGGATCACGAGGAGTCATAAGTCTCATGAGAGGAGTTCTGAGACAAGTTCATAGTCGATTTTATTTCTTCGACCATGAAGGCGGCCAATCTCCAAGAGTTTCTTACCCTTCAGCAGGGAAGCTCTATTGTGTGGGGGTTTTAGATCTATTTCAGGAACATTTTACAATATGCTTCAGACCTATTTCCAGATGAGGAGGCCAGGGAGAGGCATTTTAATGAGTCTTTTCATCCAGAGATCCAATGCCAGGTCACCCTATTTATTCTAAAGATGTATCTTGAGGTGCTGATGAGGGAAGAGGTCATTTAGGGGACATTATCTAGAACTGGATCATCATGATAGGGGATTCGTCAGGATTCCTCATGAAGTAGAGATATGGTGTGGGGTTCTTGGTTTTTAGGATAGAAGAGTTTCTATTTGGACAGGGGTAGGTCCCAGCCCTCAGTATATCGTTTCTCTAGGTGCAGTGGCTCTCAGACCTATACCAAGGGATTATGCACTTGTTTTCTTATGGATTCTAAGGTCATCGACAATGAGAGTGCCCAACCATTCAGAGTAGTCAGCATGCACCAAGTGTTCCCCTCTATGTTCCTCCATTGAGGCAGTTCTATATGAGTCAGCAATAATAGGTTGCACCAACTTTGGATCAGCATAAAGAATATGAGGAAGGTAGAGGACAACCCCGAGATACTCCTTGTCCTCAGGGAGTAGTGCACATCCATGGTGGTGGTCGTCATTAGGGTCAAAGAGGTTGTGAAGCAGTTCATGGTCAGCTTAATGCTTTAGCATTGAGAGTTCCAGGTGATCCAGACATTGTTCGAGGTACCCTTTGCTTGTTTTCTACTTGGGTGTATGCCTTTTTTGATTCAAGAGAGATGCACTCCTTCATATCACCTGCCCTTTTCCATGCTTTGGGACATGAGGTAGATAGGCTTCCAGTGCCCTTGGTGTTGACGACACTAGTTGGAGGTTGAGCTGACTTATTTGAAGTATGTAGAGACTGTGAGCTAATGATGGGGAATCATCGCTGTTGAGGAGATTTCCTATGTTTATGGATACAACCATATGATTTCATCCTTGGAATTGATTGGTTGTATTGGGTTCAGGCTATTATGGATTGCTTCAGGAGGAAGGTGGTGTTCTTCGATGCTGAGGAAGAGCCGGCATTGTTTGTTTATGAGATAGAACCTCATATGGGTTAGAGGTGTGTTCCGTAATTTTCATCATTTATAGATGAGATGATGATAAGTTTATTGGAGGTTCAACAATTGGTGTTTCCCAGGGTCGTAGAAGAGTACCCTCATGTCTTTCCAGAAGAGGTTGTAGCATTACCCCTTGATGAGATATCAAGTTCGAGATCAAGCTATAGCCAGGAGAATATTATATCTCTATGTCTCCATATAGGATGGACCATTCTGATTTATGGGATCTATGTATACATATTGATGGTCTGTTACAGTGTGGTTTGGTTTAGTTGAGTGTGTCACCATGGGGTGCACCAGTTTTATTCTTGAAGAAGGTTGACGGTAGTTTACGGTTGTGTATCGATTATCATCGCTTAAACAAAGTGAAAATGAAGAATCACTATCCTCTTCCATGGATTGATGATTTATTTGATCAACTAAAGAGTGAAAGTTGGTTCTTTAAGATCTACTTGCAATTAGGATATCATCAGATGCGTGTGAAGGATGAGGATATCCTGAAGAATGCTTTATGTTTTCGTCTTGGGCATTACGAGTTCGTTGTAATGTTGTTCGGTGTGATGAATGATCCAACTATGTTCATGGTTTTGATGAAATCTATGTTAAGTTAGTTCATGGAAAACAATTGGTGGTTTTCATCAATGACATCCTTATGTACTCTGCATTTGAGGAGGATCATACCGAGAATCTGCATGTTGTTTTAGGAGTTCTTCGTCGACAACAACTGTTTGGGAAGTTGTCTAAGTGTGAGTTTTGGGATCTATAAGTCTATTTATTGGAGAATATTGTATCACAATAGGGAGTAGCTATGGATCTGTCAAATATAGAATCAGTTGTGTCTTGGGAATCCCCCCAGACAGTGGCAGAGGTGTGAAGTTTCCTTGGTCTTGTAGGTTATTACATGAGGTTCGTAGTATATTTCTCTTAGGTTGTGACTCCTCTGACAGTATTGACCCATGAAGTATCATGTGTTTGTGTGGACTGATCAGTGTCAAATAGATTTTGAGTATCTGAAGAAGAATTTGGTCAGTGCTCTAGTTCTTTTTCTATCAATAGAGAGAGTTTATTTTGATGTTTTCTATAATGATTCATGTCTGGGGTTAGGTTGTGTTCTGATGAAGCATATATCTGTTGTTTCTTATAGGTCTCAGTAGTTGTGTCTCCATGAATGTAACTATACCACCCAAAATATTGAGTTATAATTAGCTGTGTTTTCTCTGAAGTTGTGGAGACATTACCTCATTAGAGAGCACTTTGTGGTTTTCACTAATCATAAGAAACTGAGGTATGTCTTCTCCCAGCATGACTTGAACTTGCGGCAGTAATGGTGGAGTGTAGGAGAGTACATGGGAACATGAGTCGCAGATACATGCTTAGTACCTCGAGTTGTTTGATGTTTAACTCTTTTCATGTAATGATGTTTGTTTGTGGTTGTAGACCTTTCATGTTTATGGTATGGCTTTCCTTTATTGATTTTTGTGTATTTCTCTCTTTTAAGAGGTATCTCCCTTGGGAGAGTGTTTAGAGGCTGGTTATGGTTGTCATGCGGTTTCATGTGTTCCCTTTTTAAGCGGTTGAACTCCTTGGGTGGTGAGAGCCTTAAGAGGTATCTCGAAGGTGGTTGTTCAGACCCCTTTTTTGTTTCCTATTTGGGTTGGTTCTAAATTCTCAAGGATTAGAGTGTTTTGAGAGGCATCTTATGTAATGGCCCAGACCTCTCCGATCCATTCATTTGCTGAAATTTGGTGTTTGAGGTGTTCTGAGAGGTCTAGGTAACTTATACCCAACACTTTTCCAAATTTTCTGTTCTGTGAATAGTGTTTCTAGTTTTGTGAAAAGTATTGTCGATGAGTCATTTTTGAATAGTACTATCGGTGAGCCATTTGTACTGTTAGTGAGTCATTTATGAATAGTATTTTCGGTGAGTCATTTGTACTATCGGCAAGTCATTTTTACTATCAGTGAGTCATTTTTGAACAGTACTGTTGGTGAGTCATTTGTACTGTCAGTGAGTCATTTTTGAATAGTACTATCTGTGAATCATTTATACTATTGGTGATTCATTTTTTAACATTATTATTGATGATTCATTTGTAATTTCGGTGATTCATTTGTGAACAATACTGTCAATGAGTCATTTATACCGTCAATGAGTCGTTTTTTAACAGTACCATAGGTGATTAATTTGTATTATTGGTGAGTTATTTGTGAATAGTACTATCGGTGAGTCATTTGTATTGTCGGTGAGTCATTTGTGAATAGTATTGTTAGTGATTCGTTTGTACTTTCAGTGAGTCATTTGTGAACACTACTATCGATGAATCATTTGTACTGTCGGTGAGTCATTTTTGAACAGTATTGTTAGTGATTCATTTGTATTTTTGGTGAGTCATTTGTGAACATTACTGTCAGTGAGTCATTTTTATTGTTCATTACTGGAAATAAAAGTTTTCCCAATGTTTTTTCCCAATGGTTTGAACAAACCGTTGGGAAAAATACCCTATTCCATTCATTGCCAATGATTCATATGACCGTTGGCATATAGGTGATAATAGCCAGTTTTCCCCAACGGTTCAAATGAACCATTGGGATATATCTATCTAAAATCACCCCACCATCGGGATACTTCTCCTATCCCTAATCCACACTTCCCCAAACCCTCGGTGCCAATCCCATACTCCTCTCGTCCTCACCGTCGCTCCCATACTGACCACCCCTCACTGCCGCTCCCATCCCGACCACCCCTCGTCGCTCGCTGCTCGCCGATCGCCGCTCCCCGCTCCCCGCTCATCAGTGCTCATGCTTTTTTTCCAAAATCTTGATGCGAACCCATAACCCTTCTCGTTTTACCCTAAACCATAGCTTGACGCACCCATATGGAAGACTTTTCTCAATAGCTCGACATGAATCCTACTTCCCAACTGACTCTCGATGCGAACCCTACTTCCCAGCATGACAGGTCTGGTTTTCCAAAGCTCTATTCTTCCACATTAAATGGGTACGTGTTATGATACCATTACAATTTTAGGTTGTGTTTGGAACCCTTCTTCCCTACCTGCTCTCGAGGGTTCTAACTCTACTTTCCAATCGGTCATCTTATCTTTGATTCAAGTAATTTTTATTCATTCACTTTAAATCAGTATGTATGCCTTCATTTATTTTCGATTTTTTGGTTCCATTTCACTACAATGTACTTTCTATTATGACCCCCTTATGAACACAAGCAATATATCATTTTAGGTTGCAGTTTTGTTGTAATTTACCTGTATAGAATCATTTTGATTGATATTGAAGAGGTCAAAATGAGGTGGGGAGGAGGGGGGATGTGCTATAGGGGGGGATGGGCAGGGGTGAGGTGAGGAGGAGGGGGGCTGGATAGGGGGTTGGAGGTGGTTGTGCAGGTGGGGGAGGGGGGGATTTTCTAGGGGTGAGAAAAGATAAGATATGGGGGTGAAAGAACATCCATGTTGATGGTAGAACCAATACATCAACGACTATAAAAACTTGCTATGTGAGTGCCTTAACACATTACGATGTTAAAGCTACTATATCCTAAGTACTCATTCAACTAGAGGGGTGTTTAACTCATCTATATCTTCCATTAGATCACTAATCACATCTAAATATAGTCAAAAAATTGAGATAACTAGATCAAAACATAGTTCCAATGCCTGATCTATAATATCATATGTGTCTCATCCTTGGACTAGAGTCCTGACCAGAAACATCCTCAAACCTCACAAAGAAATTCCAACCAAACATGGGATGATCTAGCCTTCAAACCACTGTCCAAATAGCTGATCTAGAAGCATCGATCAACTCACATAAATCAAATAACATACCCTCTCCATGGTCCCTGGGATATTATCCTCTAAAAACAACCACTATTGGCTCTCTTTGACCCACCATAGTTCCAAACCAAAACACGAGGCTCCCATGGTCCTCAATATGACAATATAAAGTTATTTCCAACTATAGCGTCCTCAGGTGCACCCAAAATCTTGGCCCTAGCCATTAAAAAAAACCTCAAATGGGAAAAAGTCCACGGTAAGAACATACACCCTATGATGGGTACCTATAGTACATCCAAAGCACAAGACACACCCAGTGTAGAAATATCCCAGATGCCCCTAAATGGCCTCCAACTGATCATCGATCAACAACGTCTCCAACTGATCATATATCCACAACTCACCCAATGGGGTATATAAAACAAATTAATAACCAATGAATTATCAATGGTCCTCATGACAATCATAAAATTTTTACCTTACAAGGGCTCTATAGTACAAGATTGACCACTCCACATGGGCATTATTAATTAACAGCTATAGAAAATACCGGTCACTCAATCAGTAACAAGCCCACTATGGTATCCTCAAGAGTCCCTTTGATGCATATAAATATCTTAAGGAAATCTGACCATAACTTCTATCCCACAACATCAACCCATCCCAATGGTTCCAATAGTTCCAATCCTAAAAAAAGGAGGTAATCCTCAAATATTCTAACCTTGAAAAATAGGTACCAACATGTCAGGATAAAACAAGATCTCTTCATATATACTTCTTGATTATAATTTTCAGGATCTATATGAAAGAACATTGAACAAAACTAGCGTAGATTTCACAATCCATTCCAACTAATGATCTCATAACCCTAACACATGATTCTCATCTCACAACCCAACCTGCTGGAGGATTCTGAATCCAATCCTTGAAGAAATCATGATAAAGAATTTTCTTAGTCCAAAACACCATAAAGACCACATTAAAACAAAGAAAGTATTCCACCATGAAAATTTATATGAAAAACTGATCAAAATTGAATACTCATAAGTTGAATTCTGACTCCAGGGTTAAAATAGGGTAAACACAACAAGGAGAAAAAAGTACCCAACTTTTACTTTAGGTACATGATATGTAACCCAAAATGTCCCCTCGTTCCATGTGACATAGACTGCTCAGTGTGTAATTTTTCAAAGTATACATCATGTGTTCTGGTATATGTTGTTTACCCCCACCTGGGTACATTCACATACAAAGCCCCACTTAGCATGAAAAAATCCGTACTACGTGGAATGTATCACCCCATACACAATCTTTACCCCACATATGGTTCCCATGTATGTACCTATCCATATATCCCCCCCACACAAGGTCTACCCACGCATAATGTCTATCCATGTACCTCACACTAGATATAGCTTAATACCCTACATGGTCATCTGCCACTAGCACACCCCGAGTCACCACTACATGGCGTGTAACCCACCCCCTTGTATAAATCTTTTAGTTCCCAAAACCCATCTTTCCCAAGTATGAAGAACACATGATGTGTGTTCTCAAAACTACACATCATGTACATGAGTTATCCCAAACTAAACCCCCCAAAAATATCCCAAAACACCTTATCTCTCCAAAGTATCCATAGATTGAATCCTGAATGGGTCACCAAAAACCCAAAAAATACGATTAAAACTTAAAATAAACTACCCTATGGGAATTTGTGGGTGGAGGTGGGGGTGCTTGGAGGGGGTGAGGTGGGGAGGAGGGGGGCTGTGTAGGGGGTTTTGTGGGGAGGGGTGGGCTGGGTAGGGGGTGGGGGTAGGGCGTAGGCTGGGCAGGGGGAAGGGGGGGTTGTGCAGGGTCCTTCCAACACCTAATCACTCAAGGTGTTGTCATTCCTTAAGATATTTCACTATACTTGTTAGAATTTGTCACACAACATGTGTATGAAATAACAAGGGAATTTGGTCCATATAATAGCTCACCAGCTAGTGTACCACTATAAGGAACATGATCCCATGTGATAAATGGTTAATTTTTATGATTCTCCCTATGGATCATCATTCAAATTTCAATGGATACAAAAACCATCTATGGAAGGTATATACTAAAATTCATGTAGTAATCTACTAGATTATCATGGAGGATTATCTGAATGTTTGCATTACAGATTGGGGATAGAATATTACCTTGTAATCTTATCCTCTTAGAATATGATAGAAAATTTACAAAGTGATCCCAACAGATGATGTAAATGATTCATAACCATTGACAAACACCATGTTGGATGTCATCATATCAAATCCCCTTGAAAATTAGGCATGTGATATCTCTCATGAATCAAGTAAATATCTATCCCCATAGAATCTATGTGTCACAGAAGCTTGACCAATATCCCTCTCTTAAACACAAACCAATACCTTGATAAATGAAACAATATAACTAAATATCTTGACATTATAGAATTCATTTCCCTATAGTATATGATTCCCCCATCATTATACTTGAGGAACAAAAGGGTTATAATGGTCATAATGTAAATATCCTTCTAGGTTAGTATATTGAATGATTAAATTCATCGAAAAAATATCAAATTTATCCTGGAGTAATAAAAACCAATAAACCTTATCTGATAGATCAGGATTGAGGTAGGGGATTCTTCATATATGAGTTATAAACTTGAATTTCCAATATCCCCCTCCCTATTTGATCAACAATACAACATTTTGTTGGTTCTTGGTCCCTCTAACACATCAATATGTGAACCATACAAGGGGAAGATGTGTGAGTAAGCCTTCAAAAATGAGATGATTATTTCTATGTGTTTCTTGTGTGTTTTTCTGTAATTGTAGGTGATTGAAGTGAGTTTTTGTGAGTTTTCTATGTGTGTAGTGTGTTTTCTGTGTTTTTAGGTTGCAGTGTTCCTAAACACACAGAATTAGTTTTTTTTTGTGATTACAGTGTATTTTTATGAGATGGCACGTTTTTCACAGAGTTTTCATTGCAGCCTGCAGTTGATTGCAGGCTGTTTTATTTTAAATTAATGGGGTTCTAAGCCAACAGTTTCAAAACCGTTGGGTTATACCTCTGTGTGCTACTTCATTTCCCAACGGTTCAAAACTGTTGGGTTATACCCCCTATATGTTTATGCCAATAGTCTTAAAACTGTTGGCATACCCCTGTGCGCTGATTTTCCCAATGGTTCAGATGAATCGTTGGTATAACAAGATCCAATTTTATTCCAACGGTTCATTATGAACCATGGGAAGTTGAAATCTAAACATCCTTTTTCCAACGGTTCAACGTGAACCGTTGGTATAAGGCTTTCTCAATGCCTCACACACCAACGGTTTCTAAAACTGTTGGGATAATATTTCCCAATGATTTTAGGGCCTTTCCCAATGGTTTAAAACCATTGGGAAAACATGGATTCCCAGTAATGGTTGGTGAGTCATTTGTGTTGTTGGTGTCGGTAGGTGCTACAGTGTTTCTAGATCACCCAGTGAACAGTGTTTCCAGCTTCCTATAGTTTCACCCCTTTGACATTTTCTTTGACGTAAAATGCATTTAAAGCCTTATTTTAAGGGTTTAAGGACAATTCAAATACCATAAATCCTATCTTAATTTTCCTAAGGCTCGATATTCCTTTACTTGGTCAAAGCGCTTGGTTTAATGTGATCTTCATAAATGAAAATTCTAAGTCGTTTCAAATCCCATTAGTCTCAAATATAATCCTTAAAAGTTAGGCACCTTCCCTTATTACATTCCTTCTACTTCCTCTCATTTTTAGGTGCCCAGAGTTCTTTCTCCTAGAGAAGTCGTGCAATCAAACTGTGATCCTTGGATTGTTTTCCTTAGAATCTTCATGTTGTAAGTGCACCCCCTTTTTTGTTGCAATAAGGATGTTTTGATCTGTCATCGATAGAAGGTATGATCTACCTCTGTTCTTGTGTTTTATTCAATCCTTCTTCTCTCATTTCTCCTTGATATGTTATGGCATGTGATCTCTATATTTCTAATGGAGTTTTCTTGGGTGTTGGTTAGTGTGGTTATGTTGCAACATCCTTGAGTGGATATAGTTGTCATTGGGAGAGGTGATCATGATCTGTGGTGTTTTCCTATTCGTAAAGAACGTCAAAAACCTTTTGAGGTAGGTGATTAATGGATTCTATATTATTTTGCATGCAACTATAGAGATAGCATGTTTTAGGCCACTGTATCTCAATGGAATTTACATAATAAATATTTGAACTAGATAAATAAATTGGTATTTATCTTATTTTATTGCCTCTTGTTTTTTATTGATAGTAGAATATCTATGCTTTCTTTTTTTAATGTCATTCTTGATAAAAATTGGTAAAGAACGTAAACTAGGATTAATTGTAAATTATTTGGAAAAAGATCAAGAGGCATGTAAATGAATCTGATTATTACTGTTGTAAATTGATGATAATCAAATTGATGCAGTTATTATGTTGATTTTTATTGATTAGAGGAATGTTAAATTAAATTTTAAATTAATTTGTGATAGCTATGATAGCTTTCTTCTTAGGTTTCCCGTAGTTGGAACCTATGAATAATGAATTGGTTAATTAAATATGGATTAAAGAACTAGTTGTTTGATAAAATATAATTCCTTGTAGGGTTTTGAGTTACCATATTTCTTGTAAGTCCAAGTTCCTTCTGCTTTGGAGCCATGAGAGCTCATTACGTGTAAAGGAAAAATACCTTGTTTAGGGCCAAGAGCCTAATTGATTTGTTATTTCTTGCTACTTGTGATGTGTTATGATCCCGTATGGATGTTTTGAGATGTGGGAGTAGGGAGGTCCAGTGGTTGTGGCAGTATTTGACACCTAGAGTGGCAAGGTGAATCATTTTATGCATGTGGGTGTCGGGGAGGACACCAAAGATGATGAAACAGTTTGGATGTGAATGTTGGATGCTTATTGAATATTGTTGGTTGTTTATCTACTTTACTTTCCCCATTTCTTAAGGCAACTAGTATTTCTCACCCTCTTTCTATAAGAGGTGAAGACATGTGGGGTATTCCATATTCTTTCTATTTTTAGCTTCTCAAGGATGGATGGATCTATGCTCTTGCTATAGGTGGAAAAGACTCGATGGGTAGTTCACCTACTCACCGTGTTGATCCCCTTGTGTTTGGTAGCTTAAAATGTTTTTCTATAATTAATGGGAATATATAAAAGTAATAATGATGTTAATAAATGATTTTAACCCATGGGGTTAGAGATTACTGGGATGCAATGCTGGGGTAATATTTTCTGAGAAGCTGTGGGCTTGGTTTGGTTATGCCTGGAGGGCATAGAACTCTGTTGTGTAGCTAATGAAATGTAAGGTGGAATTTAAAATGGTTAAAGAATTAATTAATGTAAATTGGAACTAATTAAAAAGGGATAATAATATTTAATAAATCTCTTTAAACTATTGCGTTCTTATAGGATATCTAGTCTTAGTAGTGGCATCTGGGAGTCCGAGAGACATTAGTTGCAGTTGTGTCTATGACTAGGTTTTTTTTCATAGTGTGGTTTTGATCTATATTATATCATGTAATTTTTTTCTTTCTATACAGTACCCCACCCTATCGGTTAGGGAGACTGAGACCCCTGGGATTCTGATCCATGGGGGTGTTTTTCCCAACATCCCAGTGGGAGGATGAATGGCTGCCTTCCCCCTTTGGCCCCACTCTCTTCTCTTGGTAGTTACTTGTGCTGGTATGCATGATGGTTATTTTTTCCCATATATGTGTGTAGAGGGTTATAATATATTGTAGTTATTTCAAACACATATACTCTAGATATATTTTTCTATGGACTACTATAGGTATAACGTGAATAGGTTGTGATGACTTAAGGATCCTTACTTGGTGTATTGGATATAGTGTCTTGAGGTGTAATACTCGATGCATGATATACATTATGTGGGATGTGGTGACTCCCAGGAACTACCAGGTTACTTCTGGTTGTGTGGATGGTGTGGTTCTTCACCCAAGTGTTTGTAGGAAAGCCTTTTTTTGCACGAAGTGCAGGTTGTGGTGCTCGCCCAGGTGTCTTTAGGCCATCCTTTTTGGAGAGAGATGCTTAAGACATGCGACGTTAGGGGAAAAGAAGACAACTAATGGGGAAGTGGTAGTGGGGTACCCTTGATATGATTTATTATATTATATACTCTTGTATGCGATACTTGGTGAGAGTATCCATGGTGAGGATGGGAACATAGTATACCTGTTTTAGTGATGAGTTTGTTTCACTTGTTGTTCACTATGATTTAGCATGCTTTCTTTACTTTTGCACAAGAGGATTCAGAGATAATCCTACTGAGTATACTGTCATACTCACCCTACATATATATAAACTATTTTTCAGGTCACTTAGAGTAGGTTGGAGATCAGGCTGGTTACTACTAGATTGGGGTTGCAGGAGCTGTTCAGGATTCGTGGTCGCTGTTGTTTTACTTTCTTTTGGTACTTGCAGTTTTTTCTTCCAGTTGTATTAGCTCTTGAATGACATTACATATTTGTACTTGTTATTTATTATATATTGTATTCTAAGTTTTATTTGGTTTTTTTCTATCTTATCTCTCTCTTTCTCATGTGTTCTCTTAGAGGGTAATGCCTCCCATTTGTGTATTCACTATACCCTTAGTGCTATTCGTCAACCCGAGGCCTACTGAAGGCGACTTGGGGGTTACTATCTCCCTACTCAAATTTTAAGCCTAGGAGGGGTACACTTTGTGGGGGGGGGGGAGATCATGAAAATACAATTATTATGTCCTGAATAAAAGTTTTACCCCATTTAGTCCGAAACACATTTAAAAAAATTCAATTTCAAATAAGTCACTAAAAAATATTTTTAGCCAAAATACTACAATAAACTTTAATGGAAAAAACTATAATTTTCAACAATCTTTTAAATGAATTAACTAATTCTAAATATATTATAAATAAATATATTTAACACAATGTGAGTAAATTATGTCATTTATTATCAATAAAATTTTGTTTTATAAACTTCCCCACACTTACCCTTTTGCACTCCTAGGAAAAACCACATATCAAGTATTATAAAAAAATTGTGACAAGATATATGCATGTTCATATTCCCCGATCCATAGAAATAATATAGGCAAAGTACGATTCCCATCAAGATTCAACATTAATAAATTTGAAATTCATTGTCTCATAAATTGTGTCAAAATAAAATCCAGTGAGATTAATGACTCTAATTATAGAAAAACATGTTATGGCTCCACCATTCCATTAATTCCTCATGCGTGTGTGGTCCAACCATTTCAATATCATATCTCCACACTTTATTCAACATATTTAGGTCAAGTAAAATAATTATTCTTACCTGGTTTAATTCATCAAACATGGTCTACATTCCTTTGTAATAAAATTTCAACACCCACTCACTTAAACATTTCCAAAAGTCAAACATTAATCTCGCAACCTAGATATCCCTGCATGTTGTAAATTTCATCACTCACATCTTTATTAATATAAATATTTTTTTATTTGATTTTTTAATTTTTAATTTTTTTGATTTTCTTTAGGGAATACAACTGTCGGATATCAGGTACACATGCATAGGTAAATTTAGTACAATAATGAAATTGATCAGAAGAGAAATGAACATATGTAACAACCATTGATATAAGATGAAATTTTTTACCTAACTTTTCTATACCTCAAATTGAATAGGTAAAATTTCACAAGTCATGATTGCGTGAAAATTTGTGTGGAGAAATCAATGCCACAATTTACCATGAACAAATATCACAAAGAATGATGTCAAAATCTAAAAGGTTTTATAACGACACAACCAATCATATCATCGAAGACTTTCATTTTTATAAAAATCAGTCCTTAATAATGAAATATTTCTCATTCTTATCATGCCACCAATAAATTTTGAAAACATGAATTTTCCATATGTTCCACATGTAAATGATAATGTTACATGATATGTTTTTTATTGATTTTTTTTGTTTTTTCTTTTGAAAATTTTAACCAAAAACTTAACAGAAAACACACACAAAACACACAAATGAAAATCCTAAATATCTACCCCAAAAAAAATTTCCCCTCCCCCACACTTAAAATATTACATTTTCCTCAATGTGAACTTATGAGATGATATGTTCACATGAAATTCAGGATTTTAAATTAAAAAAATAATATAAAAGTGAAAGGGTTAGGAATAGCCTGATATTCTTAAGTGATGATGGGGTCATGTAGTGTGATGAAATCAACAGCATCGGTAGGAATTCCCTAAATGTATTACTTCCAAAGTTTACCATTTACTATAAATCTTCTCTTAGTTTCCTCTTGTGTGATCTCCACTACACCATTAGAAAAAACATTAGAAACAACATAAGGACCTAACTATATGGAACACAACTTACCAAGCATCATCTTTAGTCATGAACTATATAGGAATTTCTCTCTAACATGAAACTCTATTTTTTGGATCATTCTATCATGAGTCAGTTTATATATTTCCTTTTATATCCTTGTGTTATCATATGATGATAATCGAATCTCTTCAAACTCTTTAATTTTTATCTTTCATTGAATTACATCTTGATCCAAATCCATGTTACATTTCTTTATATTCCAATAAGCTCGATGCTCTACTTCCATGGGGAGATGAAAATATTTCCAGAAAACAATCTGAAATGGGGACATAACGATGATGGTTTCTTATGTTGTCTTATAATCCCAAATCATATCATCTAAGTGATTTCTCTAATCCTTCCTATTCGGCTACACAGTTTTCTCCAAAATTTGTTTCAACTCCCAATTTGAAACTTCAGCATGGTCATTTGTTTGGGGGTGATATGGTGTTGATTTTTTTTGTTTCACCCCATAATTTAGAAGGAAGGAAGCTAAATTATGATTTAAAAAGTGTTTTCATTGTTCATTGATGATGGCCTTTGTATTCCAAACCTATATAAAATTTGAGCCTTGAAAACGTTCACTACAACATGAGAATCGTCAGTCATGGTGGACTTGGCCTCCACCCATTTGATAACATAATCAATGGAAACCAAAATATACAAAAAAACCAAATGAACTAAGAAAAGGATCCATAAAATCAATTCCACGTACATCAAAAATATAACAGAATAATATGGGTTGTTGAGGCATCTCATGTCTCCTAGAAATCTTACCAGTGTGTTGGCAACATGAGCATGACTTAAAAAACACATGAGAATCATGGAATAAGCTAGTCTAATATAATCCAGAGTCTAATACTTTTCGAGCTATCCATTGGGGTCCAAAGTTTCCTATACATGAAAGTGTATGGTAGATATTTAGAACAAACTCAAACTCATGATCAGGAACATACCTCTTAATAACTTGATCACTACACATGCACCAGAGGTAGGGATCACCCCAAACATAAAACCTAGACTCAATCTTTAATATTCAACTTTATTTTTCTTTAAATTTTCAGGAATTTCAGAGGAAACAAGATAGTTAACTAAATTATCATACCAAGGATGTTTAACTGAGATTGTATAAAGATGTTAACCGAGAAAAGAGTCCTGAAGTGGTACCTGGTCCAAGGTGTCGTCCTCTAGTGTGTGAGAAATCCTACTCACGTGGTCCGCCACCAAGTTTTCTGATCCCTTATTTTCCTTTATCTCAATATAAAATTCTTAATGACAGAGAATACATCAGATAATCCTAGGATTTACATCTGGTTTCATCAAGAGGTACCTCAGAGCTGCATGGTTAGAAAAAACAATAGATTTAGAGCCTTATAAATATGAATAAAAATTATCTAAAAAAAATATAATGGCAAGAAACTCCTTTTTCATGTTTTTTTAGTTTGATTAGGTTGAATCCAATGTCCTCAAAGTATATGCAATCACATGTGAATGTCCCTCCACCCTCCATGATAAGACAGCTCAAACTACGAAGTTTGAAGAATCACACATAATGTCACGACCCGACCCAACGGGGCTCGAGCCGCGACTCCCCAAGCCCGCCTCCAATAGGCCAGGGGCTGGTGACCAGCGCCGAGTAGGCTATCACACACATGGGAGGCATTAGCCTAAGGTACCTGTACACACACACCCACAAACACCTCCATGAAACAGTGCAGAGAAATATAAAACTGAAAAGAAAATGCACGCATACATCTATCCCAAACCAGAGTACAACAGAAGTACAAAAGGGAAAAACAGGGCCCACCAAAGGAAAACTACAAAAGCGCGTCCAACCTGCTCGGAAGAAGGGGAACACTGCCACAAACACCCGCCGGAAAGCTCCCTCATCACAGCTCCAGTAAACACCCTGGTCAACACGCTCACTAAGCTTCGCCTGCTCCGGGTCCACCTGGAACTCCATCGAAAGGCATGTGGTCTGCACAAGACACAAACATGTGCGGGCAAAGCCCGTGCAGGGGTGAGTATAAACATACTCAGTAGGCACCCCCAAAACCCAAAACCCAAGGGAGCAACTGAAAGGCAACAGTCCGCTCAACCCAGCCAGACGGAACCCAGACGAGAGAGAAACTCCATCTCGTGACCATCCTCGGCTAAACACAACTAGTCATCTCAGCTCATCTCAGGTGTATGCCCATACATAAACCTTGAACAATCCAGATATACACAGCTCACGCCACAAAGCCACAAGAGGTACCGACCTCATCACCAGCAATTGTCCACAACCAGGAGAGTACACCACGAACACTGTCATACCAGATGACACTCATCCGAGAGATACACTCCATCGGGTCCCAAACAAACATCTCAGACGCCCACCCGAGAGACCACGCTCGTCGGATAACATCACTGAGGAAACATCGTTGAAACAACATAACCACCCAACTCCTCGGATAGGGGATCGCCGCTAGGGTCCGCTAGGGGATACCAAGACCCACTCCGGTATACATAGCTCACAAATAGGGGATCAATCCCAGGGTCCGCTAGGGGATACCACGACCCGATCTGGCATACGTAGTTCTCACAGATAGGGGATCACACCCAGGATCCGCTTGGGGATACCACAACCCGATTTGGCCCTCGATAGAAGCTCCACACTCAGATAGAGGATCATCGTCCATATAAAGATGGTCACGATGATAACGGAACCCTATCTGGTATAACTTGCGATGTAGGGGATCGAACCGACGATGCCGCAACCCTACCGAAACCACGCGCTGAGTAGGGGATCGCATAACCAATGATACCGTAACCCTACTATAAACCACATGCTGAGTAGGGGATCGTATACCCGACGATGCCACAACCCTACTGAGCACAGCCCACTGCGTAGGGGATCATATTTCCGATGATGCCACAAACCCTACGGGGTTAACCTGCCAGATAGGGGATCGCCGCCCGTGAATAAGCGGTCACAGCGATACCAAGAACCTGATCTAGGGTAAAGATGCTAGAGGATCCACTCCGGGCCCACCAGAGGGATATCACAACTCTAAAAATTTAAATATCCCATCGAGAGGATCACAAACCCATACGAAGGTTGTGATACCACACGAACCCTCGTAGGAACAAATCAAGGGAGAACCCTCAACCACTGCTGGTCCAAACGTCGCTAACCCGAGCGACTCTCCACAACACCACACTGCGCACCTCTGAAGCCAAAACCAAGGCCAACATCGCGTTCCACGTGGAAAAACACGCAGGATAGGCTGTTTACTCGCCTGAAACGGAGCACCGGTAAAAAAGGCACTATTCACCGTAGCTAGCTCATGCGGGGCCCACACAACGATCCCAAAACCCATCGAGCGGATCACACCACGGCGATCCCCTTGGAAAAACAAGCGGAATCGATTACTCGCTCGTCCAAAACGGACACCCAGTAAAAAATGTACTATTCACCGAAGGCCCGCCCGGGTGGGGCCCACGCCTGGATTATGAAACTCATCGAACGGATCACGCCATTGCGATCCTCTCGGAAAAACACACAGGATCGACTATTCATCCGCCAAAATCGGACTCCTGGTGCAAAAGTTGCGTTTCTCTGCAAACACCAAAACCCGGCCTCGTGGGGCCCGCACCCCGTTCACATTCCCAACACCCGGAAACCATCTCAAAAAGTCCTTCGTATCATCAGGGTCTCAACGCCACTGACGGCACGTCAATCGGACGCTCCGGGTAGAAGTTACAACGGCCCGAAGTCGTAAAATAATAAATTAATATTATTTTACGTGACGTTTCTAGCTCCCGGGCCACGATCACGAAACTTGAAACCCTCGAACCCACACCGGAGGGTTCGCCACGTTGTCAGGGTCGCGTCGCCGCAAACGGCGTGCGAATCCGGCTTCCGGTTCGCAAGATACGGGGGTTTAAAGACCCCCGTATAAGAATAGAGGCCGGACCGGCCGGCCCCCTCCGTCGCGCGCCGCCGCGCTGGGCGGCCGGCCCCCGCGGGCCGCCGGGCTCTGCCGGCGGACCGCCGGGGGCACCACGGGGGTCCGTTTTGCGATCCGGAGGCGTCTACATGACCCTCGGGACCCGATCTACACTGCTACGACTTCAATTTTCAGAAAAACACAGTAAAAACGGGATCGGGGGTTAAAACTCAAATCCTCCTACCTCGCGGGTGAAACGCCGACGTTCTGCCTCAGATCCGCGCTCCAGAGCTTCCGCTGCGCGCTCCTGGAACGTCCGCCGTCGAATTCTGAGCTCGTGGGCGCTTCGTTTGCTCGATTCGGTGGAGTGGCGGCGAAGAACAACGAAGAACAATAAAAGGGGGGGCACTGATATTTATATCAGCCGCCCGCCGACGCTAAACCCGCCTCGGAACCGACGCCCGATGCGAACAAAAGTAAGGTCACCCCTAGGGTAAACGCGCAGTTATGAACGCAACGACGGACTCGGATTTTCCATCCGAGACTCCATTCAGAAGTTATTCGAGCCGACGCTCGCACACTAACTTTGCTACTTATTTACGAAAACGCCCCTGGTGGCGTTTCTCACCGCAGGCCCGCGCCCGTAAAGTTTACACCCCGCCTAGGGTAAACGGCACATTCCGGACGCAACCATTCCCTCAGATTCCCATTCTAAGCTACCTTTTAGGAGATATCACACCCCCCGCCACGTGCATAGTATAAAAATACTTAATATTTTTATAAAATTAATTCCGAGTACACCGAGCCTCGGAATCGCACGCCGTCTTCGCGCCTAGCTCTGGAATTATTCGTAGAAATATTCCAAAGTATGACAAGGCCAAAAACCCAAGTCTATACATCCTCCCCCCTTAGAACTTTTCGTCCCCGAAAAGCCCTAAGCACAAGGAAAGCGACTGGACTCTCAACTGGGTCTCACACACCAGCGAGCTCACCAACCAACACCCACACAGGGTCTTACCAAAGCCCTGAACAAAACTCGAGCAAGCAACAAAAGGAAAGAGTACCGCTAAACAGTGTCTGAAAAACTACTGCAGTAAGTAGAAAAGACACAAGGCGTACCTCTATCCATCTGCGGTGCCTCTGGGTCGACTGCCTCCAGAGCATGCAGCTGTCCTCACCCCCGGCCACCAGCTCCCTGAGCTTGGCGTGGACCACCTGGGGGTGGGGGTGGTGGCAACTAGTACTGCCTACCACCGCCTCCCGCTGCACCTGCTCCTCCGCCACGTCCGCCGCCCTGCGGACCTCCTTGCTCGAGACGCTGCCTCTGCCAAGGCGGTCCATCGACCGACTCCCTCTCAGCAGCACGTCGGGTGGGACAATCTCTAGCAAGATGTCCCCGACCATCGCAAGCGTAACACCGCCTCTCCTGCGGCTGACCAAAACTGGCCTGCAAGCCCTGTGAGCCCTGAGGCTCAGATCCTCCATCTTGGGGTCACCACCTGAAACGTCGGCCACGTCCAGACCCCTGAGTCTGATGTCGGATACCAGATGTCGATCCGACTGTCGAAGTCTCAGCTCTCGAGTGCCCATCACTAACAGGGGGAAACTGCTCAGCCAGAAAACACTCCACCACCAACGCTCGCTCCAACACTCCAGCATAGGTGGGCAGGCACAAGGAAACCACACCTGCTCGGATGTCCCTGCGTAAGCCCTTCTCGAAGGTCTGAGCCCTAAAGAACGGGTATCGAACCATATCCAGGGAGTAGCGCAACAGGTCTGTAAACCTCGCTGAGTAATCTGACACGGTCATGCTCTCCTGTCGAAGCTGCAGAAGCTCCTGGATCCGCACTGACCTCAGCGTCACCGGATAAAACTCCTCCCTGAAGAGCCGCTCAAACTCTGCCCACGTGAGCATCTCCTCGTCATGGGACTGCGTCACCAAACTCCACCATCGCCCAGCAGAACCATGCAGAAGGCTCGCCGCTAGGACCACCATCTGATCTGCAGGTGTCCTCACTAGGCGGAAAACTCAGGTGACTGCCTCAAGCCAGTCATCAGCTGCCTGGGGGTCTGGATCACCCCGGAACCTCATAGGTCGCTGCCTCTGGAACTCGTGAAGTGCACTCAGCCTGTGCGCAACCTCATCCTGCACCGTCGGCACAACCAGCTGCTCGACAGGTGGTGGATCAACTGGCAGACCACCTGGAGGTGCAACCTCAGAACTTGTACCCTGCTCCACAGCCTCTACACGGGGTGGGTCATCAGCACAAACCTGTTGCGGAACCCTCGCTGGCTGTCGTCGTGGAGGCATCCTGAAATACATTCAAGACGCACCACAGTCAAAGAGTATATCTGGAGAGCTGACTCAATAAGGACAAGGAAGAACCAAAAACCTAGTCATATATGATGCATGTACCATTATGTCCCCGCGACCAGTGTATGAATGTCCCGAGTTGAAAGGCAGGTTATCAGAGTCCTGATGTATGGATACATCGGCCGCTGCACCAACACTGGAGTCTCTGGCCTGAAAGCCGAGCTCGAAACACCCTAACACTGCCGCCATGCAACCCAAACCAAACTCACAGCTAGACCAGCTACGCTCTGAGATCCCAAAGGTGGAACCTCCTCTGATACCACTCTGTCACGACCCGACCCAACGGGGCTCGAGCCACGACTCCCTAAGCCCGCCTCCAATAGGCCAGGGGTTGGCGACCAGCGCCGAGTAGGCTATCACACACATGGGAGGCATTAGCCTAAGGTACCTGTACACACGCACCCACAAACACCTCCATGCAACAGTGCAGAGAAATATAAAACTGAAAAGAAAATGCATGCATACATCTATCCCAAACCAGAGTACAACAGAAGTACAAAAGGGAAAACAGGGCCCACCAAAGGAAAACTACAAAAGCGCGTCCAACCTGCTCTGAAGAAGGGGAATGCTGCCACAAACACCCGCCGGAAAGCTCCCTCGGCACAGATCCGGTAAACACCCCGGTCAACACGCTCACTAAGATCCGCCTGCTCCGGGTCCACCTGGAACTCCATCGAAAGGCCTGTGGTCTGTACAAGACACAAACATGTGCGGGCAAAGCCCGTGCAGGGGTGAGTATAAACATACTCAGTAGGCACCCCAAAAACCCAAAACCCAAGGGAGCAACTGAAAGGCAACAGTCCGCTCAACCCAGCCAGAGGGAAACCAGATGAGAGAGAAACTCAATCTCGTGACCATCCTCGGCTAAACACAACTAGTCATCTCAGCTCAGCTCAGGTGTATGCCCATACATACACCTTGAACAATCCAGATATACACAGCTCACGCCACAAAGCCACAAGAGGTACCGACCTCATCACCAGCAACTGTCCACAACCAGGAGAGTACACCACAAACACTGTCATACCAGATGACACTCATCCGAGAGATACACTCCATCGGGTCCCAAACAAACATCTCAGACGCCCACCCGAGAGACCACGCTCGTCGGATAACATCACTGAGGAAACATCGCTGAAACAACATAACCACCCAACTTCTCGGATAGGGGATCGCCGCTAGGGTCCGCTAGGGGATACCAAGACCCACTCCGGTATACGTAGCTCACAGATAGGGGATCACTCCCAGGGTCCGCTGGGGGATACCACGACCCGATCTGGCATACGTAGTTCTCACAGATAGGGGATCACACCCAGGATCCGCTTGGGGATACCACAACCTGATCTGGCGCTCGACAGAAGCTCCACACTCATATAGAGGATCATCATCCATATAAAGATGGTCATGACGATACCGGAACCCTATCTGGTATAACTCGCGATGTAGAGGATCGAACCGACGATGCCGCAACCCTACCGAAACCACGCGCTGAGTAGGGGATCGCATAACCAACGATACTGTAACCCTACTATAAACCACATGCTGAGTAGGGGATTGTATACCCGATGACGCCACAACACTACTGAGCACAGCCCACCGCGTAGGGGATCATATTTCTGATGATGCCACAAACCCTATGGGGTTAACCTGCTAGATAGGGGATCGCCGCCCGTGAATAAGCGGTCACAGCGATACCAAGAACCCGATCTAGGGTAAAGATGATAGAGGATCCACTCCGGGCCTACCGGAGGGATACCACAACTCTAACAGTTTAAATATCCCATCGAGAGGATCACAAACCCATACGAAGGTTGGGATACCACACGAACCCTCGTAGGAACGAACCAAGGGAGAACCCTCAACCACTGCTGGTCCAAACGTCGCTAACATGAGCGACTCGCCACAATGGCACACTGCGCACCTCCGAAGCCAAAACCGAGGCCATCGTCGCGTTCCACGCGGAAAAACACGCAGGATAGTCTGTTTACTCGCCCGAAACGGAGCACCGGTGAAAAAGGCACTATTCACCGTAGCTAGCTTGTGCGGGGCCCACACAACGATCCCAAAACCCATCAATTGGATCACACCACGGCGTTCCCCTCAGAAAACAAGCGGAATCGACTACTCGCTCGTCCAAAACGGACACCCAGTTAAAAAGGTACTATTCACCGAAGGCCCGCCTGGGTGGGGCCCACTCCTGGATTACGAAACTCATCGAACGAATTGTGCCATTGCGATCCTCTCGGAAAAACACACAAGATCGACTATTCATCCGCCAGAATCGGACTCCTGGTGTAAAAGTTGTGTTTCTCCGCAAATGCCAAAACCCGGCCTCGTGGGGCCCGAACCCTGTTCACGGTCCCAACACCCGGAAACCATCTCAAAAAGTCCATCATACCATCAGGGTCTCAACGCCACTGACGGCACGTCAATCGGACGCTCCGGGTAGAAGTTACAACGGCCCGAAGTCGTAAAATAATAAATTAATATTATTTTACGCGACGTTTCTAGATCCCGAGCCACGATACTGAAACTTGAAACCCTCGAACCTACACCGGAGGGTTCGCCACGTTGTCAGGGTCGCGTCGCCGCAAACGGCGCGTGAATCTGGCTCCCGGTTCGCAAGATACGGGGGTTTAAAGACCCCCGTATAAGAATAGAGGTCGGGCCGGCCCCGACCGGCCGGCGGACCTTCCGCGGACCTCCGGGGGCACCCCGGTGGTCCGTTTTTCGATCCAAAGGTGTCTACATGACCCTCGGGACCCGATCTACACTGCTACGGCTTCAATTTTCAGAAAAACGCAGCAAAAACGGGATCGGGGGTTAAAACTCAAATCCGCCTACCTCGCGGGCGAAACGCCGACATTCTACCTCAGATCCGCACTCCAGAGCTTCCTCTGCGCACTCCTGGAACGTCCGCCGTCGAATTCTGAGCTCGTGGGCGCTTCGTTTGCTCGATTCGGCGGAGTGGCGGCGAAGAACGATAAAAGGGGGGGGGCTGATATTTATATCAGCCGCCCACCGACGCTAAACCCGCCTCGGACCCGACGCCCGATGCGAACAAAAGTAAGGTCACCCCTAGGGTAAACGCACCATTCTGAACGCAACGACGGACTCAGATTTTTCATCCGAGACTCTGTTCAGAAGTTATTCGAGCCGACGCTCGCACACAAACTTTGCTACTTATTTACGAAAATGCCCCTGGTGGTGTTTCTCACCGCAGGCCCGCGCCCGTAAAGTTTACACCCCACCTAGGGTAAACGGCACGTTCCGGACGCAACCGTGCCCTCAGATTCCCGTTCTGATCTACCTTTTAGGATATATCACACCCCCGCCACGTGCATAGTATAAAAATACTTAATATTTTTATAAAATTAATTCCGGGCACACCGAGCCTCGGAATCACACGCCGTCTTCGCGCCTAGCTCTGGAATTATTTGTAGAAATATTACAAAGTCTAACAGGGCCAAAAACCCAAGTTTCTACACATAAGGTCAATTGGAATGTCCCACCATGGGGGATGTATGATTAGTGGAGTGGTCAGATTCTTCCTTAGATCATAAAATTAATTCATACAAGAATAATAAAAAACAATATCAGAATCCTTTTGAAGTAATCTCAATATAAGAAGAGTGTTCTTACTAAAATTTTTGATGAAGTATTGGTAAAATCCTGTATTCCCTAGGAAATATCTAACATCATGAACACATGAAGGATGGGGTAAGGATGAAATAATATCTACCTTAGATCTATCAACCTCTATTACATGTTTTGACAATATATACCCCAAGGAAATGCCATGCTCTACCATGAAATGACACTTTTCAAAGTTCAAGACCAGATTCTTCTCAATAAAAAAATTCATCACCTTTCCCAAAATAAAGATACATTCATAAAATTAAGATCCATAAACTATAAAGTCATCCATAAATACCTCCATGAAGGTCTCAATGAAATCTAAAAAAGTACTCACCATGTATCTCTAAAAGGTACCTGGGGAATTGAAAATTCTAAATGGCATCCTTCTATAGGAAAATGTACCAAATGGACAAGTGAATGTTATCTTGTTCTAATCCTCTAGAGCTATAGAAACCTAAAAATATCTAGAAAATCCATCCAAGAAACAATAATGTGTCTTCCCAGCTATTCTCTCAAGCATTTGATCAATAAATGTGAGGGGAAATGATCCTTGATATTTGATTGATTTAGTTTCCTATAATCAATACACATGCGCCAACTATTTTTCACCCTTATTGGAACTAATTTCTCTCTCTCATTTCTAAAAATAGTAACACCACTTTTATTAGGAACAACCTAAATAGGACTCACCCATTGGGAATTTGAAATGGGATAAATTATACCTTCCTAGAGCAATTTTTCAACTTTTAGAAGAGTTGGATTTAGTCTCCTTTTTTGGATGCCTAACCGGTTTAGCCTCATCCTCCAAAATAATCCTATGCATGAAAATGGAGGGGATAATTCCAGATATGTCAGCCAGGGTCTTCCTGATTATCCTAATTTTCTCCCTCAAAATATTCAAAAGTTTTTCTTCATGTTCAAAAGGGAGATTGTTAGCAATGATAAAAGGTAATATCTCACCACTTAACAAGTATGAGTATTTTAGATTTTGTGGAAATGGATTGAGTTCCAATTTAGGGGGTGATGTATGGATGGAAACATTAAAGGAACTGAAATATGCACACAATAAACATCAGTACCAGAATATATATCATCAAAATTAGAGAATAATTCATCAAATCCGTCAGCATACTCAACATCCAAGTCATAATCAGAGTGAACATGATCAAAATCGGAATATGAATCCATTTCAAAATCAAATCTAAGAGAGGTTTGTTCATTATAAACAAGTGTGGAAGTGATATTAGACATCAAACTATAACCAATTCTCATAATCTCTCTAAGCATAGGGTAATAAAAATCCATGGGGTTTTTACTTGGTGGTTCAAAAAGGGAGACAAAAAAAGTAGAATGGTCCTATGAGGGGTAATTCATGGATTCCATAACATTAAATATAAAAAATTCTTCTCTAAAATCCATGGAAAGAGTGCCCTCATGAACATTTTATGATTGTTTTTTCAGTTTTGAGGAAGGTCCTACCTAATATAATGTAAGTATGAGAATTTACCTGATCATCCTCCTTGTTAAGCATATAGAAATATTCTAGAAATATCATGTCTCTTACCCAAACAAGTACATCCTCAAGGACTCCCACTAGACATGTTGTAACTCTATTCACCAACTATGGCACTAATCTCCTCAAATTCAACTCACCAACCTGTAAACAAAAGAAAATAGAGGGAGGAATCACATTTATGGAAGATCCCAAATCACATAAAGAATTAGAAAAGCGTAAAGCCTCTATCATGCATGGGATAGTGAATGTCCCAGGATCCTTACACTTTGTTGGAATTGTTTGAGTTAGTATAATGAGGGCTAAAACATTCCTTCCAAGATTGATCTTCTCATTTCCCTTAATCCCTCTTCGATTGGTACAAAGTTATTTTAAGAATTTCAAATACCTTTGGATTTTCTTAATGGATTCCATAAGGGGTATGTTTATCTCCACGCACTTGAATGTGTACAAAGCTATTTTTTAATCACCTTTTAGACCATCTTTTTGTTTTGAACAACTCTATCTGGAAAGATAAGGGTTTTATAAGGGACATAATCAATCTTTTTATTACCTTTTTCTTTCTCCTTGGGCTTCTCATTAGTGGTTCATGAATGGGGATTCTCAGTAGTTGAGGTGAATCCTAGTGGAATTGTAGGAGAAGATGTATCAGACATTTTTTCCCACTTCTCAATGTGATGGAATTAACATTCCCCTTGGGATTTGGATTAGTTTGAGAAGGAATATTCCCAAAGTTCTTACTTACCAGTTCACAGAGGTCGATGGAAATCTGGCCCATTTGCATCTTCAACTCCCTCAACACAGAACCTTGACTCTTCAACTCATTCTGTTGATTAAGAAATTTTTTATTAAAAATATCATCAGTGTTAGAATATACCTTTGGTTGGGTATTCCCTTTTTGTTGGATTTTTTATTCTTGGTCTTCAAATCTCCTTTGGGTTTATTAGAAACCCTACTAGTAAGTCAGAAGCTGCTGAAAATTTTGTTGAAAAGGGGGACTTTGTTGTCGTCTAGAGTCATACCTCATGTATGATTGATCTTCCCACACTTGGTTGTATGTTGGTGAAAATTAATCATACTTATTTTATGGATGTGGCTATTTTCATTGCTGATATGGTCTCCCAGGGTATATTGTTGTGCAATCCTATATCTCTTGTAGTTGGGGGAAATAATCAGTTGGGTGGTCTGTTTTGGTGAAAATTCCACAAGGCCTAATAGAATTGGGTTGGGATGTCTTTTGAACCAAAGAAATATGCCTCACATTAGTGGTCAATTCTTACAACTTCGTATCAATTAAATGACTTTTAAGAGAAGATGCACTTACCTCATGTACTCCTCTAACATGTGGTGTACCTCAATCACCAAATTGTTGAGAGTTTTGTGCCATCTTATCGATCAATGAACATACAGTTGTTGGTGTTTTGTCCAAAAATTATCCTCTAGCCATGGAATCAACCATGATACTCTCCATAGGTGTGAGTCCTTCATAGAAGTACTGGATGAGTAGTTGGTCACTGATTTGGTGATGTGGGAAGCTTGCACACAACTTCTTGAATCACTCCCATTACTCATACATTGACTCCCCTTGGTCTTGCTTTATTCTTGAGATCTCTTTTCAAATGGAAGTGGTTCTTGATTATGGAAGAAATATCCACAAAAAAGTCGTTTCAAATAATTCCAACAAGTTACATCTTCAGGTTGTAAATAATACATCCAGTATTTTTCAATTCCATAAAGTGAGAATGGGAATACTCTTAGTTTGATTTGATATTTAGATAAGTTTCTTGTTTTTAGGGCTTATAAAACCACATTAAATTATTTTATATGTTTTTTGGGATCCCCGTTGAATATGCCATGAAATTTTGGAAGCAGGTATGTCAATACAGATTTTAATTCAAATTCTAATTCAAGGTTTGGATATGAAATACAATTTGGTTGATAGTTTATGTTAGGTGAAACCAATTATCAAATGGTTATATTAGGTCCATTATTATTATTTTCAGCTAGTCGTTCTGGTTTTATGTTTGAATAATAATTTCTTCCAATTTAAATGTTACCAGAATGGAGGAATTATCCAACTAGTTGAATGTTGAAACTTCTCATAGACTAAGATTGTCATATTTGAGCTCGAAGGCTACATTCATTCTCAGGGTCAAGATCTAAGAGATCCTTGGGATTAGTTAATTTCATAAATCAAATAAAAAGAAAAATTAAATGAATAAAATTGGACCATAATAAAAATAAAAGAATTTTTAGTTGATGGTCCAAGAAAGAGAAAAAGAAAAAAATAAAAGAAAAAAAATGAAAAAGGGGAAATAATAAAGAAAGAAGAGAATAAAATAATAAAATGAAAAGAAAAAAATACCTCTAATTGGTTTAATAAATTAATTTCCTCCTCAAAAATTATACTAATTTGAAAGGTGCTATCGTGGGTACTTTCAAATGAGGTTTGGTTTTTGGTTTTTTAGGTGCAGTAGAGTGGTTGACCAAGGTCTTCTCTCAAAGATGCAGTAATTAAAACAACTTATTAAAGGTATTATGAAAATAAATATAAAATAAATAAATAAAATAAAATTATGTGGGTCTTATATTTATAAAATAATAAGAATAAGTTTTTTGGAAGAATATTTTATTTTTTTGTTTTTGTTTTTGAAATGAAATTTGATTAATAAAACACAATGAGAAGATGTTTTTTAGAAAACTATTTTAAAAAGCTTAACTGATCTGACTATACCTCTTTAATTACTTATTAATCATTATAATTTAAATTAAAATACACTTAATTATGATCCTCTAATTTTTTAACCCCCAAACCCTGTTATAATTAACTAAACCACAAAGATAAAAATAATTAAACCCTAGGCTAGCTTCGGAATATGAAATTGTAGCACCCTTATTTGATTGATGTTCTAAGGAATACTTATAGTTAGTGGTGAATTAGGGAAAATAAACACTCTATAAATGAGGATGAATTGAGTTTATGGATTTTATTTGAACTCTACAAATTTATCCCATGTGGTTTTTTTACCGATTAAGATATCACTCTCACAATTCACACATTACTCGACCTCACATGTTTTTGCATGAATTATTAAATTGCTTGATAAGTTTCATTTAATTTAAAAAACAATTCATAAATCATAAAATTTAAATTACATTAGTTCATTTATTCAAAATATTTAAGTGAATAAGGTTAGAGTTTGATCAATTACTAATAAGAATTACTCTTCCATGGGTGGTGTAGTCATCGTAGAAATGTTTTGCATTTGCAAAGGTCATTGAAAGAGTATAACCCAATAACGTGTATAATATTGATTTCCATCCAAAATATAAAGATTAAATAATAATAAAATAATAGAAAACAGAATAAAATAGAAGAAATATAAGAGGAACTATAAAGTTTATTACACAAACACAAATATTACAACATGAAGAAGAAGAATAAGGCTTCGATGAAGGAATCCTTGCTTTAAGAGCAGCCCTTATTGAAATTCTTGGATAATTCGAGTATAACCACTTATCCTCTTCCATAAACTTCTTAATTCACATCTAACTCCATAAAAATTATACAAACATAAATTTATAGAGTGGAGGGGAGGCTAGGTTGCAAGTGGTTTCAAGTGTGAATGGGGAAATTCTGCCAAATATTTTAATCAAACTTTCACAACCATTTTACCACTAAAACATGTGAAACATATGTCCTTCAAGAAGGATTATTTATGAAAAATTGGTTCCTTGATCTCCTCTCCATATTTAGGCCCAATACAAGCACTAATGAAGAAGTTATGACCTAAATACTGAAGCGGTGTCCAATCTAGTGAGTCCAGCCCATCTTTGACATCATGGCCATTTTACTCCACTCAAATGCATGATCCAGCTCAGATTTCCTGAATAAAATTTGTATACCATTACTTCAAAAACATAGTTACAAAAGTTCAAGTTAAGATAAGTCATTGAAAAATATTTATAGCCAAAATACTACAGTGGACTTTAGAGGGAAAAACCAGAATTATCATCAAATTTTTAGATTAATGATCTAATTCCAAATATATTATAAATAAACATATTTAATACAATTTTAAGAAATTATTTCATTTATTATCAATTAAATATTTAAAAAAATTGTGTTTTATCAACAACTAGATATTTAATTATCGATGAGAATGCCTAATGGTATGGTGATTGCATCTCAAGTTTATAAATCATCTCTAGTATAAGTTTATGGTAATGTGCTTACTCTGAGTCTTATTATTGTCCCTATAACTAAATTTTATGTGATTTTGGGAATTTATTGGATCTCTTAATATAGATACCATTTCAACTACTATGTAAGGGAATTCGCATTTGATATTTCAAATAAACATATAATCATTTATTTGTGTGAGGATGAATATGAACTTTCAATGGAAACTAATTCCATTATAAGGGTTTTAATAACTACTCGTGGATGGTATATAGTTCAAATTATTGGGGTAAACCTCAACCTTGATGATATTACTATTGTATGGGAATGATCTTATGTATTACCTAAATATTTTATGTGTATTCTCTTGAATTGTGAAGTTAAGTTTTCAATAGAACTTATACCTAGTGTTATGCCTATATCAAAAACTCCTTATATAATGGCCCTAATTTAGTTATAGGGATTGAAGAAGAAACTCCAAGATAATATAGATAAGGTATTTTTATTCCCTAGTTCATCACCATGGTGTGAACTAGTTCTTTTTATTAAGAATAAATATGGTATAATGCATCTCTGGATTTATTATCACTAATTTAACAAGATCGTAGTCGATAAAAAGTATCATATACCCTATATTGATGATTTTTTTTGAACAAATTTAAGGAACTAAATACTTCTCAAAGATTTAACTTTGATATGGATATCATCAATTATGGGTAAAAAAGGAGGATATACCCAATACATCCTTCCTTGTGAGGTATGAACACTATGGATGTATAGTGATGTTATTAAGGCTTACAAATGCCATTTCTATATTCATAGATCTAATAAATATAGTCTTTAGATATTAATGTAACATCTTGTTACCTTGATCAGGTATTTTTTTTCTTTTTCTTTAAGTTTCCCCTTTGGTTCAAAGTTTTTATAGGCATTTTTCTAGGTTTACTACAGGTTATAGAGAAGGTACACATCGTGTACCTGAGGTACAAATCATGTGCTGGTTACTGGATCCAAGTCATGAAGGGTGAGTTCATGTTGTGAGCATGTACACATTGTGAATGGTGGGTACACGTCATGTAGGGTTTAAATATTGGATTTTTAACCCGAGGTGATGGTTTTTTCAGCATAACTTATCCAGCATGGACTACACATCGTGACTCAACCCGCACCTAGATTTAAGTAACATGTTTGGAAGTTTTTATCAATATTTTATTTCCAGGACTCTTTCTCTCAACCCCAAAACCCTTCATAGGAAATTTTTGAAAGTTCCCCTCCTTTCAAATCGATCCGATCATCTTTGGATCTTCCTTTCACTTGAATTGTGTTTCTTAGGTAAGAACTCTCCCTCATTCTTCAAGTTTATCTCTTTCTCCTATCTTGGGTTTTTGATGGATTATCTATTAATTGATGGATCTCTTCCATGTGGTGTTATATATTTCTTCTAGATTAAGTTTCGAGGTCTTTTACACCTTCATTCTTGTTGACGGGTGTCATTGTGAGTGTTGTGTTTTAGGAAGAGGTAGGTAGTTCTGTCCTAATTTGACCAATTTGATTACCATTGTATTGCTTGATTTACTTCAATTATTGAGTTAAATTCAACTTCTTAAACTTTCTTTCAATTTCTATGATAAAAACCAATTCCAGTGAATTGGAATATTCAAAATGGTTTTGGCATGGAAATTTGGAAAACCCCCAAGTCCATTGAATTGGGGTGAGTTTGTGGAAAATGGATAATTTAGATTGTTGAATTTAAATTGTGGATTTGATTGAAATATTTTCAATTAAATTATTCAATTTTATTGTGAAAGTTAATTTTAAAATGGATGTAATTGGTTTTTAATGGATTTCAAAGTCATGAAAATGGCTTACAATGATTTGATAGAAACCCAGTGGTTTTATCTTGTGAAAGAGGCATGTTTTTAAATAAAACCTATTTTGGTTTTAAATGGAAAGAAATTGGAATTTTTGAAATGGAAGAATGAGATCTATTGTATTTTAAGAAGTCTTAAAATAAATATCCCATCATGTAAGATCACATGAAAGCCTTAGGTAGTTAGTGAGTTATTTGGATACACTCTACACTATGACAACGTTCTAAAACAAACCTACGGTGGGTCACTTCCATGATGGGAGGGTGATGAGCCACCTCTGGACAGTGTCAGGGGGATGTGAGTATAATCATTTTGATGTGTCCCTTTAGAGTGTAGAATCCTATAGTTGGTTAATACTATCATACCTTTTGGTAGATGACCATGTTTCTCTCTTGTTTATTTATATTTGAGATATAAATGTATGTCGATGTTGTTTGAACTACTTTACATTCACTACTGAAAATACAGGATTTCCCAACAGTTTAGAATTGTTGGGAAAGGCTTTAGAACCATTCGTATATGTTATACCAACGGTTCTGCAAACCGTAGGGAAGTAAGCTGTTGGAAAAGCTTTTCCCAACAGTTTACAGTGAAACGTTGGGAAAAACCCAAGGTCTCCTCTTTCCCAACGATTTCTAAACTGTGGGGGAAAGTGTTTTACCAACGGTTCTATGAACCGTTGGTAAAACAAAACCCAGACATGCTATGCCAACGGTTTCAAACTGTTGGTATAGCCTCTGTTGGGGCAAATTGCGCAGCAGCTCTACAATTTGCCCAGTAGCTCTGCAATTTGCCCACCAGGTCTCATTTTGTGGGTTACCTCTCATTTTCAATCCAATTATTGTACCTGCAATAAAATAACACATACATATACAATTATTGTACCTACAATAACCAACTAACACTTACATATAGAGAACAAATCCATACACATTTAACATATAATGTTGGAACTATACACATCCATAATTAAATTAGAATTCATAACGTAATTATAAACATACATAATTCATTTAGAATTCAATTTAAAATTTAGATGACATTTATGTGTGGAATCCGGAAGTCAATTCATAATTTGATCGGTTTTTTGTGTACCATATATTTTTACCTGAAATGATGTCCATTTAAAAAAAAAATACATACACCTAGAGTGCTATCAGCCACACCATGCCTCTGATTGAGGCGGGGTTGACTCGTACACGTCACATATGACCCATGGATCATTGTGATAAAGTATCGACACAATCTGAATGCGTTTGGTCAGTTTTCCGTATGTCAGTTGATGTTTTTCAATTAAAATGATGTCTTTTTGAAACAAAAGGCAGAAAATTTGAGTGGTTCCGGCCACACCGCATCTTATATTGAGGTGGAGTTGATTTTTACATGTCAAATATGACCCATGGATCGTTATCCTAAAGTTTCAACAGAAACCGAATGCGTTTGGTCGGTTTTCTGTATGTACTTAAAATGTTGTCCATTTTAAACAAAAGAGAGCCACTTAGAGTGATTCCGGTCACACCGTACCTCCAATTAAGGTGGGGTTGACTCATACACGTCACATATGACCCATGGATCGTTGTGCTAAAGTATCGACACAATCCGAATGCATTTGGTCGGTTTTCCGTATGTCAGTTGATGTTTTTCACTTAAAATGACGTCCTTTTGAAACAAAAGACAGACACTTTGAGTGGTGGCCACCACACCACACCTTGGATTGAGGCAGGGTTGACTCTTACACGTCACATATAACCCATGAATCATTGTGCTAAAGTATAGACACAATCCGAATGTGTTTGGTTGGTTTTCCGTATGCCAGTTGATGTTTTTCAATTAAAATGACATCCTTTTGAAACAAAAGGCAGACACTTTGAGTGGTTTCGGCCACACCGCGTCTCAGATTGAGGCAGGGTTGATTCTTACATGTCACATATGACCCATGAATCGTTCTCCTAAAGTTTCAATGGAAACCGAATGCGTTTGGTCAGTTTTCCGTATGTACTTAAAATGTTGTCCATTTTAAACAAAAGAGAGCCACTTAGAGTGATTCTGGCCACACCATGCCTCCTATTAAGGCGGGGTTGACTCGTACATGTCACATATGACCCATGGATCATTGTGCTAAATTATCGACACAATACGAATGCGTTTGGTCGGTTTTCCGTATGCCATTTGATGTTTTTCACTTAAAATGACGTCCTTTTGAAACAAGACACTTTGAGTGGTGGAAGCCACACCATGCCTCGGATTGAGGCGGTGTTGACTCGTACACGTCACATATGACCCATGTATAGTTTTGCTAAAGTATCGAGACAATCTGAATGCGTTTGGTCATTTTTCCGTATGCCAATTGATGTTTTTCAATTAAAATGACGTCCTTTTGAAACAAAAGGCAGAAGCTTTGACTGGTGTCGGCCACACCACGTCTCAGATTGAGGTGGGGTTGATTCTTACACGTCACATATGACCCATGAATCGTTCTCATAAAGTTTCAATGGAAACTGAATGCGTTTGGTCAGTTTTCCGTATGTAATTAAAATGTTGTCCATTTTAAACAAAAGAGAGCCACTTAGAGTGATTTCGGCCACACCATGCCTCAGATTAAGGCGAGATTGACTCTTATACATCACATATGACCCATGGATTGTTGTGCTAAAGTATCGACACAATATGAATGTGTTTGGTCACTTTTCCATATGCCAGTTGATATTTTTCACTTAAAATGACATCCTTTTGAAACGAAAGACAGATACTTTGAGTGACTGCGGCCACACCGCGCCTCGGATTGAGGCGGGGTTTACTCGTACACATCACATATGACCCATGGATCGTTGTGCTAAAGTATCGACATAATCTGAATGCGTTTGGTCAGTTTTACTTATGCCAGTTGATGTTTTTCACTTAAAATGACGTCCTTTTGAAACAAAAGACATACACTTTGAGTGGTGGTGGCCACAACGCACCTCAGATTTAGGCAGGGTTGACTCTTACATGTCACATATGACCCATTGATCATTGTTCTAAAGTATAGACACAATCCGAATGCGTTTGGTCGGTTTTCCGTATGCCAGTTGATGTTTTTCAATTAAAATGACGTCCTTTTGAAACAAAAGGCATACACTTTGACTGGTTCCGGCCACACCGCATCTCAGATTGAGGCGGGGTTGATTTTTATACATCACATATGACCCATGAATCATTCTCCTAAGGTTTCAATGGAAACCGAATGCGTTTGGTCGGTTTTCCGTATGTACTTAAAATGTTGTCCATTTTAAACAAAAGAGAGCCACTTAGAGTGATTCCGGCCACACCGTGCCTTAGATTAAGGCGGAGTTGACTCGTACATGTCACATATGACCCATGGATCATTGTTCTAAAGTATTGACACAATCCGAATGCATTTGGTCGCTTTTCCATATGCCAGTTGATATTTTTCACTTAAAATGACGTCCTTTTGAAATAAAAGACAAACACTTTGAGTGGTGTTGGCCACACCGCGCCTTGTATTAAGGCGGTGTTGACTCTTACACATCACATATGAGCCATGGATCATTGTGCTAAAGTATCGACACAATCCGAATGCGTTTGGTCGGTTTTCCTTATGCCAGTTGATGTTTTTCTCTTTAAATGACGTCCTTTTGAAAAAAAAGACACACACTTTGAGTAGTGGTGGCCACACCACGCCTCTGATTGAGGCGGGGTTGACTCGTACATGTCACATATGTCCCATGGATCGTTTTTCTAAATTATCGACATAATCCGAATGCGTTTGGTCGGTTTTCCGTATGTCAGTTGATTTTTTTCAATTAAAATGACATCCTTTTGAAACAAAAGGCAGACACTTTGAGTGGTTTCGGCCACACCGTGTCTCATATTGAGGTGGGGTTGATTCTTACACGTCACATATGACCTATTAATCATTCTTTTAAAGTTTCAACGGAAACCGAATGCGTTTGGTCAGTTTTCTGTATGTACTTAAAATGTTGTCCATTTTAAACAAAAGAGATCCATTTAGAGTGATTCTGGACACACCATGCCTCTTATTAAGGTGGGGTTGACTCGTACACATCACATATGACCCATGGATTGTTTTTATAAAGTATCGACACAATCCTAATGCGTTTGGTCAGTTTTCCTTATGCCAGTTGATGTTTTTCACTTAAAATGATGTCTTTTTGAAACAAAAGACAGACACTTTAAGTGGTGGTGGCCACACCGTGCCTCGTATTGAGGCTGGGTTGACTCTTACACATCACATATGACCCATGGATCATTTTTCTAAAGTATCGACATAATCCGAATGCATTTGGTCGGTTTTCGTATGCCAGTTGATGTTTTTCAATTAAAATGACGTCCTTTTGAAAGAAAAGGAAGACACTTTGAGTGGTGTTGGCCACACCACATCTCATATTGAGGCAGAGTTGATTCTTACACATCACATATGACCCATGAATTGTTCTTCTAAAGTTTCAATGGAAATCTAATGCGTTTGGTCGGTTTCCGTATGTACTTAAAATGTTGTCCATTTTAAACAAAAGAGAGCCACTTAGAGTGATTATGGCCACACCGTGCCTCTGATTAAGGTGGTGTTGACTCGTACACATCACATATGACCCATGGATCGTTTTGATAAAGTATCTACACAATCCAAATGCGTTTGGTTGGTTTTCCATATGCCAGTTGATGTTTTTTTACTTAAAATGACGTCCTTTTGAAACAAAAGACAGACACTTTGAGTGGTGGCGGCCACACCGCACCTCGGATTGAGGTGGGTTTGATTCTTACACATCACATATGACCCATGGATCGTTTTTCTAAATTATAGATACAATCCGAATGCGTTTGGTTGGTTTTCCGTATGCCAGTTGATGTTTTTCAATTAAAATGACGTCCTTTTGAAACAAAAGGCAAACACTTTGAGTGGTGCTGGACACACCGTGCCTCAGATTGAGGCGGGGTTGACTCTTACACGTCACATATGACCCATGAATCTTTGTGCTAATGTATCGACACAATATGAATGCGTTTGGTCAGTTTTCCGTATGCCAACTGATGTTTTTCAATTAAAATGATGTCCTTTTGAAATAGAAGACAGACACTTTGAGTGGTGTCGGCCACACCGCGTCTCAGACTGAGGTGGGGTTGATTCGTACATATCACATATGACCCATGAATCATTCTCCTAAAGAATCAACACATTTTGAATGTGTTTAGTTAGTTTTTCATATGTCAGTTGTTGTTTTCACTTAAAATGATGTCCATTTTAAACAAAAGAGAGACACTATGAATGGTTTCGGTCACAATGTACCTTTGGTTGATGCGGTGTTGACTCGTACATGTCACATATGACCCATGGATCGTTGTTCTAAAGTATCGACACAATCAGAATCCATTTGGTCAGTTTTCCGTATGCTAGTTGTTGTTTTCACTTAAAATGAAGTCCATTTAAAAAAAAAGAGACACATTGAGTGGTGTCGGCCACACCGCGCCTCGGATTGAGGCGCGATTGACTCGTACACATCACATATGACACATGGATCGTTCTCCTAAAGTTTCAATGAAAACCGAATGCTTTTGGTCGGTTTTCCGTATGTACTTAAAATATTGTCCATTTTAAACAAAAGAGAGACACTTAGAGTGGTCTCGGCCACACCGTGACTCGGATTGAGCCCGGGTTGGCTCGCACACATCACATATGACCCATGGATCGTTGTGATAAATTATCAATAGAAACCTAAGGCCTTTGGTCAGTTTTCCTTATGTCATTTGTTCTTTTCACTTATAATTCGAAAGCGTTTGGTCGGTTTTCCGTATGCCAGTTGATGTTTTTCAATTAAAATGACGTACTTTTGAAACAAAAGACAGACACTTTGAGTGGTTCCGGCCACACCACATCTCATATTGAGGCGGGGTTGATTCGTACACATCATATATGACCCATGGATCATTCTCCTAAAGTTTCAATGGAAACCGAATGCGTTTGGTCGGTTTTCTAGTAGTAAATGAAATCAAGGAGGGTGGGGGGATGTCCGGCGGGGCTGTCCGGGGGGCTGTCCGGTGGGTGTTCGGGGGGATGTCTGGGGACCAAGGAGGAGGGTGGGGGGCTGTGTGGGGGGATTTCTGGGGGGTGTTCGGGGGGTTGTCCGGGGTCCAAGGAGGAGGGTGGGGGGGCTGTCCGGGGGGCTGTCTGGGGGGCTGTCCGGGGGGATGTCTGGGGGGCTGTTCAGGGTGCTGTCTGGGGGCTGTCCGGGGGGGTGTTCGGGGTCCAAGGAGGATGGTGGGGGGTTTTCTAGGGTCCAGAAAGGAGGGTTGTTCCCAAACACATAACCACTAAAAGACAACAAAATCCATAAAAACAGATAATATATAAAAATAACTCAACTCCAATACTATACTACGAGTCTAGATAAAACCAACAACTAGAATAGATTAAATATCAAATCTCAGTAATATCAGTAAAAAATGTAATGGATCAATTTTTCCCACATCACCATCACCATAATCCCCACCATCATCACCCTCGTCCTCATCCCCATCATTTTCCTTGCCCTCCTCAGCGCCCTCCTCCTCACCCCCGCCCACCTCCTCGCCCTTGCCACCCGCCTCGCCCTCCTCCTCTCCCTCCTCTTCCGCATCAGACTCCTCGCCATCATCATCGTCAAGCTAGAAATCATCCTGAACACCACTATAACTTCCACCTGGTGAACCATATATAGAACATATCGATAACATATACTCATCAAAAGCTGGGCTGGCCTCTACTGGAAGTGTTAGACGTAGAACTTCAATTAATTTCATAAACGCACTATTTTCCCTAGCAGACTGTTTTTCCGTCTCTATGGCCCTTTTCTCAGCCTTTTCTGCCTGTTCCCTAACTTGATGCAGCTTGGTGGCACTACAGCTCATACCTGAGGAGGGCCAATACCTTGTCGGGGCTATCCTAGGTCGGCAACGTACTCTGCTAGGATGCTCCTCTCCCAACACCTGATGTAAATGATCTGTTGGCCCAAAATTTTCTGGTTCTTGGGCATCGAGGGACTCTAAAGAAACCTTTTACAAATATAAATATATTATTAAGTTACAAAATGGATATTAAAATATAAAATCAATAGATTAAAACTTACAATCTGCTGCTGAGTCGCTTTGTTGACGGCACTTCCATCCTTCTTTCGTCTACTCGAGCAAAATAGTTTTGCTCGAGGCACACGTCCTTCAATATTTTGTATTTGACTCTAAAATGAAATTTAAAAATAAAGTTATATGAAAACTTTATCAAACGATTAAGTAATTGAGAAAACAAAAGAAAATGTAAGTCGTAAAGAAAACTTATAAAAAATTGTCATACCTGCTTCCTCTCATGATATGGCATCGTCGTACGTCCTAGTGTGTGGAGGTATTTTTTTGCATCAATGTTTTTTTTATTTTTTCCAGATGATTCCTAAATAAAATTAAATAATTAAAATGATAATATTAATTCAAAATATGAAAGTTATTATTTAAATACCTCAAATGTAATTCATACCTTAAACTGGGAACTCGCCCAATGAGTAATCATCTGACGATACTGCTCTATAGGACAATCATCCACGACTGGTACCGCCTCCAACTCAGTACCAACTCTATAACGCTAGCCAATATACAACTCATTCTTGTAATCTCTCCAAAGCTAGCCTAAATCCTTTAGACGATCCGCTCGAGCGCCCTCACCATCGGGAAAATTAAATCGAAGCTGACATCAAAATATTAATTCATATAAATACAAAAATAATTCATGCCATTAAATAAAACATATTTTTTTACCCATATCTCTACCCAAGATCTATCCTTGACCTCATGTGGAAAATGTCTCCACGACAGCGGGCTGACGGGAATGATGTCGGAGTATTTGGCAAGCATCGCCAAAAAACTCCGACATTGCTGCCCTGATTTCTCAACCATTTGGTTGTCTTCATTGTAATCCACCATAACCTGTGTGCGGCGGTTCCACACCGAACGCATGCGTGTATGCCCCTGCCCCCACCTCCTGTCAGTAGATTTATCTATCATGAAAGAAAAAAAAATATTTTATCAAAACATATTATAATGAAAATAAATATTTCTATAAAAATTTGTAAGGTTTTTATTTATATACTTGTGCCAGTCTGATCGCTGAGCACCGTCGGATCCCCAGAAACTGATGGAACACCCTGTGGTGGAACAGGAGTTGAAGATGATGGAATATAGAAGCTCAGAGAGATAGAAGTAGAAGGAAAAGAAGATGGGACAACAGTATGACCAGATTCTGACTGGGGAGTGGGAATCATCATGGGATGTGAAAATGATGGAGCAGAAGATGCAGAAGGTAGCGAAAACATGGGAGGCCTAAATATCCCGTGTGTCCCTAATGACACACCAGGATCAGAATGTGGGAAGGATGACATGTCAGTGGGAGGGGCAGGGTCTAGTTGGGCACGCGCAGCTGATCGTCCACCTCTGGTATGAACCCTCCTCATACCACTGGCCTGAGTACTAGGACCAGTACTAGTCTCCTCGTCGAATAACTGTCAACGTATAGGTGGATCCTACAAAAATGTTTACAAAAAAATTAATCACATGACATTATATATTCTTTAAATATATATATATTTTAAATAAAGTACTCACAATAGGCACTAATGGTGGAATGCCCATCTCTGTCATCCGACGATTGTTCTCCATCATTTTTTTCATTCATCTCTCTTTAATTGGCTGCATTTCCTTCTTTTGAAAACAAATATGTAATTAATTAGAAAAAGGAAACTAATGTGTAAACCAAAAAACTAAATATATGAGGAAATAGGGGGATTCATTGGTAATTTATCTATCAATTGTTTTATAAGAGCTTGAATGAATTTAATAAATCATACAAGTTGTAATGTTCACTAAGTTAGAAATATTGTTTGACTAGGTTTGAATACAGTTCAATTCTAAATTAGAAAATAAAATTCAAATAAAACAGCAACCAATAAACATTAAAAATTCACATAACGGTCAAGTCAGCTAAAACATATTTGTGATCAATACTAAATCAATTTGAATATTACCAACCTTAACAACCCAACTCAAGGTAAACCAAAAGAATTGAGAACATGGATGAATGATTCTATATATTTCCAACCACAACATCAGGTTCACAATCAACTCTGACAATTTACCTATTGGAGTCATCAAAAGAAATAAATGGATTGGTTCCAATGGCAATAGGGACAATGTCAATTCCATCATCACAATCATCAAAAATATGTCTTGGAATTACTTCAACTATGACACCAAATTCAGGTCGAAGTTGGTCTTTCACATAAAAAACTTGTTTAGCCATTGATGCCAACACATATGGTTCTTTGGTAGCAAGAGTACGAGTCATATTAATTACTCAAAATCCACAATCATCAATAAATGTTCCATGTCTCATCATAGAATCAAACCAATGGACTTTCATCATTGTGACTCGTCCATGAGAGTAATAATCCAATATTATTATTTTCTCAATGACTCCATAATAACCCACATTTTCAAATCGCGTTCTACTATCTGATGAACTGGTATAACAATCTATTGTGGCAGTAACCATAACACCATCATGTTGTGTTCTCATGTTCGTTGCTTGTTCAGTGACAATAAATTTGTACCCATTGATAACAATTGATTTACAGTCATGAACCACGGTATTAGGACCAAAATCCAAAGCTCTTATTTCCTCAGAGACAGAGTCAACAGACAAACTCAATACCAACAATATAAATGATTGTTAAACTTAATTAAATATTGAAATAATTAATTTAAACATTAATATTCTTACCTTCAATTTTAACCAAGCAGAAAACTATTTTCTATGCAAAGTCTCTCTCCTTCTCAAAGATAAAGAATGATGATTCCTATTTATCATTGTTTTATGTTCCCTGTAGATAAAAAATATGAATAGTTTAACAGATATATATGTAAGATATACATAATTAATTTAGTTACCTGATATAGTCATCGAACAAATCACAGTTGAACAAAACTGTGCGATGTGCCATCTCCCGCTCTTCATGGATTAATGTCTTCAATGTATATGATCCGGGAATTCCTCCTGTTTAAGTAAGTGATGGAAAACTGGGTTCAATTTGATCATACTGTTCTTCTTCATTTCTCATTGGTCTGTTCAATCTTGTAGTAAGATCAGACAAATACATCGAGCAAAAATCCATACATTCTTGAGCCAGTTAACCGTTCACGATAGAACCTTCGGGATGATTTCTGTTTCGGACATAAGACTTTAATGTGAACATATTTCTTTCAGTTGGATACATCCAAAGAAAAGAAACAGGTCCTCCGAGAAGTATTTCAGTGGGAATATGGATAGTCAGATGCAGCATGCATGTGAAAAATGATGGAGGAAATATTTTCTCCAACTCACACAAAATTAATGCGGCATCTGTCAACATTTTTTGCAAGAAAGACTTGGACAACTTCTTAGCACAAAGATCTCTAAACAAATGGCACAACCAAATAACAGCCACCCTTACATTATTGGAAAAAAGATGATGGATTGCTATTGGAAGCAACTCATGCAGTAGAACGTGATAATCATGAGTCTTCAAAGATTTTAGCTTCAACTCTCTTCTTTTGACTCGTTTAGATATGTTGCTTGAATAGCCATCAAGAACTCTAATAGTCTCTAATACTTCCATAATTTTTTTTCGTAGATGTCATTACATAATAAGAACATGGAAGTTTCCATTTATTTTCACTGATACGTACAGGATGTAATTCTGGTCTGATGCCCCAATCCACCAAGTCACGCTGAGATCGTAAATCATCTTTTGTCATCCCCTTGACATTTAGAATAACCAAAAACAACATTTCGCATATATTCTTTTCAATATGCATTACGTCTAAGCGATGACGTAACAAATTGGTTGAACAATAAGGAAAATCAAAAAAGATAATCCTCTTCCTCCAATTGTAACAGGTTTCAGTGGAAACATTCTTTCTCTTTTCAGATTTCATTTGATCCTTCCTGAACGAAAAACTAAAATCTTTCAATTCATTAAGCATGTCAGTTCCAGACATAAGATGAGATGGATCATCGGTCTCTATGGTATTATCAAATCTTCGACGATTCATTCTATATGGATGATCCTTTGGAAAGAATCGTTGATGTCCCATAAAACTGAAACTACAACGATGTTTCAGTCTTCTGGGTCATGTATTCTTCATAAAAACTGGACATGACAATTTTCCCTTCGTGCTCCATCCAGACATCATTGCATAAGCCAGAAAATCATTGATCGTCCACATAAGCGTAGCACACATCTGAAATATGTCTTTCGAACATGCATCGTATGTGCACACACCCACATCCCAAAGAAGTTTCAACTCTTTTATTAAAGGTTGCATGTAGACATCAATATCAATGCCAGGATCAGAAGGAACATAAATTAGTATACTCGTGAAAGTGAAAGTTTTTTTCATACACAACCATGGGGGAAGATTATAAATGTGTATAAAAACTGGCCATGTGCTGTGCGAAGTAAGCATCTGCCCAAACAGATTAAAACTGTCACATGAAAGACCCAGCCTCACATTACGCACGTCAGCTGCAAAATCAGGATGTCGAGCATCAAATCCCTGCCATGAAAATTCATCTGCAGGATGAACCAACTCATCATTAGTCTTTTTTCTCTCGGTATCATGCCATCTCATTTTTATTGATATTTTATCAAACATAAAAAGATTCTAGAGTCTGGGGATCAATGTAAAGTGCCACATTACTTTATGTGGAATGTGGGATGGTGTTCCATCAGGTTTTGAATTCCAGCGGGATGTTCCACATTTAATACAATCATTTCGTTCAGCGGTTTCCTCCCAGAATAAACTGCAATCTTTCAGGCAAGCATGAATTTTGTTTCTTGAAAATCCAAGTTCCTCAACTAACTTCCATGCCATATAGTGGTTTGAGGGAATATCTGCATCATCTAGAAGTAAATCCTTCAAGAGGGTAAGAATGTAATCGATTGCTATATTAGAAATCCCATACATATTTTTCCCATGAAACAATCGGATTAAAAATTCCAGCTTTTTCATTTTATCGCATTGTCGATATACTAGAGTCGTGGCAACATCATTCAATTTTTTCACCCTATCAATATCATCATTTTCACTAGATGCATCAGATGTGCTCATATAGAAATCTTCTTGAGTCGAAATCCTTTCTTTTTCATGATGACGAATAAATGGAAACTAATCATCTAATAAATTCTCCATTCCAGTCTTTTCATTTTGATCATCACCAATTTGAGATTTCATTTTCTCCCCATTGTGATACCACACAAAGTAGTTTGCTTGAAAACCATTTTTGGTTATGTTGTAGATGACTTCTTCATGTCTCAACCAAGGTCTACCAACACAATTGGAACATGGGCATTGTATGCGGCCACTATCTGAAGCATTGTGAAATGCAAAATCTATAAAGCTCTCCAAATTGTTTTGAAAATCGCTTGAGATCCGATCGATTTCATACATCCAAATTCTGTCCATTCTGTAAAAAGAATTTATATAAGTCATTTTGTCATAAAAAATTCAATAGGATTGAACTTTAATAGATAATACATTTAAGTAAACGATAAAGGAAGGAGTTTCTAATTGATGTGGTGAACTATTAAAACAATGTAAAGATATACTAATTAATTCAGTTATGTGTTCCTAGATTTGAGGTGAGATGTGTTTTGTAATTTTTTCATTTATCACATACCAAGAAGACATCATAGACCTGATAAAACATTGTTCAAGATATTACAAAGTGAAGGCTTTTCATGAAAGATGCAGAATGTGTAAAGAGAGTTTTTTAAATAAGTTATTGATTCTAAAAAATGGAAATATTGTGAAAAGTTAGTACATTTCATAACTCCCAAACTAAAGTCCACAGAAAGTACCATATCACCCCACTAAAAAAAGGAAAACCACCAACCCCACTACCCCAACCATGTCAATTACCTCAATGAGGGCTTCTATGTCTGTATTTGGGAAGAGGTTGAAGGAGTCTAACCTGGATGGGGGAGTTGCAGCCGATCAGATGGAAGACCTCAGGTTAGGGTTCACCTGCGCGGGGGATTCTGGAAATCCGGGGAAATGCAGAGTTATTTGCTTCTGTGTAATCGGGGGCGGGCTGTCCACGGGGGTGGCGGGGTTTTCCTGGGGGTACAGGGTGTCCAGGGGGTGGGTGGGCTGTCCACGAGGGTGGCGGAGCTGTCTAGGGGGGAGGGGGTGTCCAGGGGGGTGGGCAGGCTATCCACGGGGGTGGGGGGGGGGCTTTCCAGGGGGTACAAGGTGTCCAGGGGGTGGGGGTGTCTGGGGGGTGGGGGGGAGTGTCCAGGGGGTGGGCGGGCTATCCACGGGGTTGGGGGGATGTCCAGGGATTAGGGGGTGTCCAGGGGTGGGAAGGCTTTTCCACGGGGGTGGCAGGGTTGTCTAGGGGGTACAAGGTGTCCAGGGGGTGGGCGGACTGTCCACGAGGGTGGCAGGGCTGTCCAGGGGGTAGGGGGTGTCCAGGGGGTGGGTGATCTATCCACAGGGGTGTGACTAAGATCTATGAGATTTAATTGGGTTGTCATTCATGTTATAAAAAAAAATATGTGTGTTAAGGATTAGAATAGTATTTTTTAGTGAAAATCCAATTTGGTAGGATTAGTGACTTGATAACATGATGGTATCAAGTTTGTAATTGGGAAAATGTTGGGGCATTGGATTCTAAAAGGCTCCCACAACCTTCCAAGGATATATTATTTCTAGAAAAATGTGTTTTGGGAGAAGGAATTCATCATATATAGTTGATGTCACTTTTATATCATGTGATGCCTTACTCATCAAGATGACTAGACAAGAACCAAAACGAAAGAGTCCTAAAAACTATCCAAATCTCTAGAAGTGATGAATTCCCCATGCTTATTGGTGAACTATGGAAGTGATGACTTCCCACCTGCATAGCCCCCCCTCCCCACCCCACCCCCAATAGACTCCCCCTGCACAACCCCCCTCCCATCCACCGACTGCACAACCCCCCCCCCCCCCACCTACACCCCCACTTGCACAACCCCCCCTCCCCCACCCCCACCTGCATAGCCCCCTCCCATCCACCCACTTCACACCCCCCCCCCCCACCTGCACCCCCCACCTGCACAACCCCCTTCCCCCCACCCCACCCCCACCCCCACCTGTACACCCCCCACCTCACCCCCAACATACTCCCACCTACCCAACCCACCCCCAACCTACACACTCCCCTCCCCCCCACCTACACCCCCCACTTGCACAACCCCCCCTCCCCCCACCCCCACCTGCACAGCCCCCCTCCCAACAGACTCCCACATGCCCAGCCCACCCCCCCCCCAACCTGCACACTCTCCTCCCCCCACCAACTTGCACAACACCCCCCTCCACTTTCACTCCCCACTTGAACAGCCCCCCTCCTCCACCCCCACCTGCACAACCCACCCCCACCCCCACCTGTACAACCCCCACCTCACCCCCCAACAGACTCTGACCTTCCCAGCCCCCCCCCCCCCCAAACTGCACACTCCCCTCCCCCCACCCACTTGCACAACAACCCCCCTCCACTTGCACCCCCACCTGCACAACCCACCCCTCCCCCCACCCCCACCTGCACAACCCACCCCTCCCCCCACCCCCACCTGCACAACCCACCCCCACCCCCACCTGTACAACCCCCCACCTCAACACCCCACCAGCACACCCCCTCCCCCCACCTACTGCACCCCCAACACCTCCCACCAGAACAAAAACAGAAAACAAAAACAGAACAAAAAATTGATTCACACATGAAACCAGAAAAAAAAAACAAAAAACAAATAACAAATCGAATTGAAATTGTTGGGTATACCATACTGAACGAACCTTAGGTTTAATCCAAATCAAAATAAAAAAGAAAAAAATTAGATGAAAAACATTAAACATAACGTACTACTTACAGATTTGAAGTGTAGAACAAAACAACTTTGTGATTGAATATGGATTTGGTGGAATGATTTTCCAAGCGAGAGAGATCTTAGGTCTCAATTTTAGCAGTTCAATCATATGGATGGGATATCGGGTTTGCTGGGATTTTAGGGGAAAACTTTCCCAATGGTTTTTTAAAAATGTTGGGAAAGGTGAGCTTTACCAACGGTTTACACAAACTATTGGGAAAGCCTTCCTAAGTCATGGGCTTTACCAACGGTTTTTACAAACCATTGGGAAAGGGAGAAAATTTTTTAGATTTTCCAATGGTTTCTTCAAACCGTTTGGAAATACTTGTTTTATACCCCTATACCAATGGTTCTGTTGAACCGTTGGCATACAAGCATTGGGAAAACCCATCTTCCCAGTAGTGATTCTTGTTGAATTTATATAAACTAGTTTATATAAATGTTTTACTTAAGCTATTTTGTTAGAAATATTCCATCTCTTATGAAGTAAATCATGTGCTTTAAAAGTATTTTCCATCATTTGAACTTTATAGCATGATTTGTTTAAATATGATTAAAAATTACAAACTTTTTTATTTTTTTAAAATTGAAATATTTTCTTTGTATAATCTATATTTGGAATCTATTATGAAATCTTTGGTGGTATCTTACTGGTCTTAGGCTCACAACCTACTTTTTCCTTCAGGTGTTTGTATACTTTTTTCTTCCAAGTTCGAGCAAATGGAAAGGGTCACTTGGAGGTGGATCTAGATGTTGAACTGTGGTCTTGGTGAGTTGTATCCTTAGATAATTGGGTTGTGTTTCCCCTATTTAGTATCTTGGGTTACAGAACTTTGGGATTTTATGCCTTTATATTTTCTGGTACTTTACCCCCAGTGGGTCTTTCCTCTTATATTCATATTGCCTTTATTTTTTTTACTTATGCATTCTTGTGGAAAAAATCATTCTCACTTGTATGTTGTATGATGTCAGGTGCTAGTCGCCGACTCAGGGGGGTCGGTAACACCCTTATGGATATGTCAGGGCTGACTTGGTTATTGGGTTACCAGGGTACCTGGGCTAGTTCGTGAAAATTACCTTGATTAGTTTGTAGTAGTTTTTATATATGATATTCTAATATATTAAAGGACCAAGGAATATAATGTAGACCATTAAAGAATTATGTTGAAGAACTTAAGAAAGGATAACTTGTGGGACAAATTTAGCCAATATAAATTCTGGATATAAAAATCTCTATTCTTGGGTCATGTAATCACATGTGAGGGAATATCTATGGATCACTCAAAGATGGAAGTTATTAAAAAATAGCCCAGACAAATCAATATGATGGAGATCCATAATTTTGTTGGATTGGTGAGTTATTATCAACGAATTGTGAGGAATTTATTATAGCTATCAAAATCCATTAACCAATTTGACTCAAAAGAGAGATAAGTTCCTTTGTATAGATGAATGTGAATAAAATTTCAAGTAACTAAAGAGAAGTTTAGTCAGTAAATCTGTGCTCACACTACCTTGAAATGGAGAAGAGTTTGCGATATTTAGTGATTCATCAAAGAAGGGGTTATAACGTGTCTAAAGGTAAAATGACATGGTGATAGAGTATTCCTCATTCCAATTGAAGATTCATAAGAAAAATTACTGAACTCGTGATTTGGTGCTATTATCATTAATATTTACATTGAAAATATAGAGGCGTTATCTTTATATTGAGAGGTGGGATATATATATATTAATCATAAAATCTTGAAGTATATATTCACATAGAAGGATTTAAATATGTTCTAAAGTAGATGGTTGTAATTGATTAAAGATTATGAATGTTCAGTACATTACCACCATAAGAAGGTGAACAAGATGGATGATTCTATGACTCAAAAGGATCATGTTATATAGTCCCTAATGTGGATTGAAAAAGATCTAATACTTGTAGTTTTGTAGAGGATGGTCCTTGAAATCATTATGTGATGGGGTGAAAATATGTATAGATATATCAAAGATCATTTTTAGTGGGACAACATAAAGAGGGATATTTTGGAGTATGCATATCAATACTTAGTATGACATTAAGTTAAAGCTGTGATACAAAATTCTAAGGGGATGTTGCAGAAATTACCCATACCAGTATGGAAATGGGAGAACACCACCATAAATTTCATCATAGGACTCCCTATGAAATCTAAAGTCCATAACACCATTTGGGTTTTAGTTGACCACCTTACCATGTCAGAACATTTCCTTTCTATCAAATAATATTTCTCTCTTGAATAACTTGATAGGTTATACATTAATAAAGTAGTAAGGTTGCATGGAGTACCGCTCTCAATAGTATCTGATTGATATCTGAGATTGACCTCAAAGTTCTAGAAAATTTTTCATTATGTATTGAATATAAATTTAAATTTCAGTAGTACATATCAACTCCATACTAACAACAAATCTGAAATAACTAACCAGAAACTTAAGGATATACTGAGAGCTTTCTCTATATACTTCAAATGAGGTTGGGATCAGTATGCTCCTTTGGTTTATTTTTCTTATAACAATAGATTTCAATCAAGAATTAAGATGGATCCTCATGAATCTATCTATGTAAATAAGTGTAGAACTAAAATATTCTAGGATAATGTTTGAAACATAGGTTATTGGGACCTGAAATAACTGAGGAAATGATATATTAGGTTAGAGTCGTTCAATAGAACATCAAAGTAGCTCAAAATTGATAGAAGAGTTATAATGATGAAAATTGATGAGGCTTGGATTTTGAATTAGGATAGAATGTATTTCTTTAAATATCTCCTTGAAAGAAGGTTATGAGATACATAAAAAAGATAAAGTTAAGCCCTGAGTATATTATCCCTTTAGAAATCCTCGATTGTGTGGAAATGGTATCTTATCATCTTGCACTTCCACTAAACCACTTTCAAGTTCATTATGTGTTCTATGAATCTATTTTGAGGAAGTACATACTAGATCCTTAAAATGAACTAAACCCAGATGTTGTACAATTGGAGCATGACCTTTCTTATGATGAACAATTAGTGTAGATCTTGGATTGAAGAGAAAACGTGTTGAGAAAAAAGACCACTCACCTATTCATAGTTTTTTGGTGAAATGATAAGTTTGAGGAAGCAACATTGGAACCTAGGGATGTAATGATAAAGATTTATCCTCATTTTTTCATTAGATTAATGGAATTTTGAGGGATAAATTCTTTCAAGTGGGGGAAGAATACAACACCCTATGATTTTATAATATAGTTTCCTTTAAAATAAATTTGATACATTCAATAGCTTGTGATGCGTGAAAATTTTAAATTAAGTTTATAATTATTTTAAAAAGAAATTATTATATATTTAAATGAAATTGATAAAATAGATGACTTTCTAAAAGGGGTCAAATTCACTTAAGAAAACTCCATTGATTCTATTTAGATCTATTTTGTTGAATTATGAAATTTTATTAAATTTAATAAATTTTAGTAAAGATATATATCAAATTTATTAATAAAATTAAATTAATAAATAATAAAATCAATTAATTACATCCATATAATGGTTAAATAATGAGAATGAACACTGGTCTAATAATTCTTGGTTAAACAGAAATGTTTTCTTTACAAACATTATTTTAATGTATATGTTTTACTTAAAAGTTAATTTATCTTATTAAGAGTATTAAACTAATGGAAAAGTACTGTTTATAAATTTATAAATATGAATGGTCATTCATAAATTGATTATCAATTGGTTATAAATAAAGATAAAATCATTTGAAGGTAAAAAAGAGATATTTTTCAGAAAACCATTTTTAAAATAGAAATATATTTTCAACTTAATAAATTAAATTAATTTCTATTTATAAATGATTTTAATGAAATGTGTAGATAATATATTTAATCAAATAAATTAGCATTCATCTAATAGTTTTTACTTATCAAGGAATAAGTATAAATTCATTTTTTTTCAAAAATATAATTTTTCTAAAAATTGCTTTTACACATTTTGTACATGGATATTAGAATTAGAATCTCTCACCTTTATAAATTTAATATAATAAAATTGTTTACATATTTGGAATCATCATTTACAAATTTTGTTATAAGGACAATTTTATTTTTATCCACAAAAATAAGTTACCATGGTAAATGCCACAACTTTATGTAGCTTTTAGGAACTTACATTCATTTATTTTGATCGTCTTTTATTTTAGTGTCTTATTAGGGTTGTTCTGGTAGTTTTTGAGAAATTCTATAGTTTTTTGGGCCTATTCATAGTTGGATCATGGTTAGGGAAAACTTTATGGGTCTTTCCAAGAATTGTATAGCTTGTTTTGAAGTCCCAAAGAAGGAAACATGGTTGGTGCATAGTTAAAACAAATCGTGCGACCTTCTCCCCAAACTATGCAACATGGGATATATGTGTTTCATATAGTTAACATGTGGTTTTTGAAACCATGTGGAAAAACCATACATCTTGAAACACCCTAGAATGATAAAAGGGTTAAATGACTAAATGATATGACCCATGTCAACAAGGTGCATCTTTCTTTTCGAGAGTCTAACTGATTAGAACTCCATAGTTAAGCATGATTGGCCTGGATTAATGATCAGGATAGGTGACCTCCTCCCAGGGTGTGTGTGAGTGAGGAAAAAACTCACTAAAGAACATGTGTTTAATTGTGGGGATAGATCATTAGTCTGATGATCTCTTCGGTCACATGGGTGGGCCCTAGGTAGGGGACCATGTGTTTGTGAGGCAGCTGGTGGTACCCAACATGCCATGAACTGACGACCATTTTTAGGTGGGGTGTTTGTGCTATATGTGGGGTCCAATTGTTAATTTGGTATCATAGAAGTAACCTAGTAGGAAGTGCGGTGGAACTGCCTGGGTTGGGATGTAGAGTCCATAAAGTGGACGTTGTGCTCGGGGGGGTAAATGTAACACCCCATAATGATAAAAGGGTTAAATGAACAAATGATATAACTCATGCCAGAAAGGTGCACCTTTTTTCAGGATTTTACCTAATTATAACTCTATAGTTAAGCATTTTTTGTCTGGAGTGGTGATTAGGATGGGTGATCTCTTAGGAAGTTTCTCAGTTTTTAAATTGGTATCATAGCAGTAACCCAGCCGGAAGTGCGATGGAATTACCTAGGTTGGGATGTAGAGTCCACAATGAGAACGTTGTGATTTAGGGGGGGTATGTAACACCCCATAATGATAAAAGTTTAAATGTCTAAATGATATAACTCATGTCCACAAGGTGCACTTTTTTTAGGAGTCTACCTAATTAGAACTTCATAGTTAAGCATGCTTGGATTGAAGTAGTGATTAGAATGGGTGACATCCTGGGAAGTTTCTCAAGGTATGTGTGAGTGAGGAAAAAACTCACTAAAAGAACATGTGTTGGCCTATGAGGATATTCATTAGTCTGATAATTTGTCTGGGCACCAGGGTGGGCCCCAGGTAGTGGATCACGTGTCTACAGGGGCAATTGGTGGTGCCTGGTAGACCAGGACCCGATGACCATGTTAAGGTGGGATGTATGTGCTGTCTATGGGGACCATTTGTTACATACCTTTTTATATAATTATCCTCACTACTCGAAAGGAGATTTTTCCCAACACTTTTATACCAACGCTTCAAAGGAACCATTGGTATATGTTGTCTTTCCTAACATTTTATATTAACCGTTGGTAAAGACCTTGAAGAACTTACTTTTCCCAACGGTTTCATAAAACCATTGGGAAAAGTGGGGGGAAAACATAGTTTTCCCAATGGTTTCATAAAATCGTTGGGAAATATTGGGTTTTCCTTAGTTTTCCCAATGGTAAACCATTGGGAAATATTGGTTTTTCCCAACGGTTTTTAAGAACCGTTGGGAAAAAAAGCCTCAAATACCAAAATGCAGGCAGCGGCCTCCCCACGATTCCAGAAGCCTTCCGCTCATCTCCTGGAGTGATTCCTTAGAAGAAGCACTTCCCAATCCCCACATCTTCCATCGGATCAGCACCTACCAGGTTAGACTCCTTCTATATTTTATCAAGGATATAGTTCCACCTCTTATAAATCATATCCTTCTATTCTCAATGATTTCGTTATTCCCAATTTTTTTGGTTTTTGTAAAATTTTATGATTGTTCCACGAATTGTGTACTCAAATACCTATATCGGTGTATGTCCAATTAATGTTTTCATTACACATTTACATTTATAAGGGCATGGTGTCTCTTTATTGTGTTCTAATTTTAAAGATTCATAGTTTTTTTTTAATCTGCTTCAAATATTATAGCTTCATGTATAGGAACTAATAAGAAATTGTTTGTAATATTTATTGATATTATTTCATGAAAATCACTCCTTTCATTAAGATCATGCCAAACATGAAGATCTTGTTCATCTTAATTTTTGTACACTATGTGTATTACATAACAAGTATGTATCATGTTTCTATCAAAATCTATATATATATATAATGACACACTGTTCACTTATCCTTTACACAATAGAACATATGGAGTATCTTCTTGAACTTTACCAAATAGTATGTGGTCCCTAATTAGTACTTCTTCCTTCTTCATGAAACTAATTAATAGAATGTCAAATTCGAAATATTAGTGAATATTAGTTTTTCTAATATAACCATTAATCATTCTGCCTTCGACATCGTAAATGTGTAATTCAATCACCTTTTTAAAACACAATGACCATTTTCACTGATTTGGGGTTCCTCAAAATGCTTGGGAAAATCAGAAAAATGCATGTATTGAATCGTGTTTCTCATATGGTTTCATGGATACAAGTTCATCTCGAAAATCATGACTGCGTGGTTCAAATATCATGAGGACCATGAGATTATTATTCTTCACACAAATGAAGTTTTTTTCTACAACTATGTGTTTTTGTTTTCACTTTTGATTTGGCCGAAAGGGGAGCTTTGTGGTCATTAATCATGGTTGTGGGTGGTCATTTATGATGTAAGATAGTATGACTTAATTTTACTTGATATATCCAATATTATTATTGATTTATGTTCAATTTGATTATCTTTAAATAGTGATGTTATTTAATAAGTTGTTATTAATGGTTGTAATAATGACGATATGGTATAAGGGTTCATATGGTGTGTATAAGGGTTCACGTGGTGTGTATAACGGTTGACATGGTATCAGTGAACTCAATTCATTAATTTAAGCCTTCATTCTCACTAGCATGTAAGAAATTGAGTGATTCCAACTCATCCTCACATGATTTCTTACCTTAGATAGTGTCTAACATATGGAATATGAGCTTTTGAATTCATCAGTTAACCAGGATCATATATTCCATTTCCCCCAAGATGACTGTACTAATATAACTTTAGGGTCAACTAAATATGGTTCTCATTGTAAGTTGTATATTATGTGTCTGTCTTGGCCAATACTCACTTTTATGAGGGTGGGGTGCTTTTCACTACATCGACAAGAAACTTCTTCCTTTATCATTTACTTAAATGTATTTTCTATTAAAGTTTAATCCTATTGAATTGTTTATGAAAAAATGACTTATATAAATTCTTTTTACAGAATGGACAGAATTTGGATGTATGAAACCGATCGGATCTCAAGCGATTTTCAAAACAATTTGGAGAGCTTTATAGATTTTGCATTTCACAATGCTTTAGATAGTGGCCGCATACACTGCCCATGTTCCAATTGTGTTGGTAGACCTTGGTTGAGCCGTGAAGAAGTCATCTACCACATAACCAAAAATGGTTTTCAAGAAAACTACTTTGTGTGGTATCACAATGGGGAGAAAATGAAATCTCAAATTGGTGATGATCGAAATGAAAAGACTGGAATGTAGAATTTGTTAGATGATCGGTTTCCATTTATTCGTCATCATGAAAAAGAAAGGATTTCGACTCAAGAAGATTTCGATATAAGCACATCTGATGCATCTAGTGAAAATGATGATATTGATAGGGTGAAAAAATTGAATGATGTTGCCACGACTCCAGTATATCGACAATGAGATAAAATGAAAAAGCTGGAATTTTTAATCCGATTGTTTCATGGGAAAACTATGTATGGGATTTCTAATATAGCAATCGATTACATTCTTACCCTCTTGAAGTATTTACTTATAGATGATGCAGATATTCCCTCAAACCACTATATGGCATGGAAGTTAGTTGAGGAACTTGGATTTTCAAGAAACAAAATTCATGCTTGCCTGAAAGATTGCAGTTTATTCTGGGAGGAAAACGCTGAACGAAATGATTGTATTAAATGTGGCACATCCCGTTGGAAGTCAAAATCTGATGGAACACCATCCAGCGTTCCACAGAAAGTAATGTGGCACTTTTTATTGATCCCTAGACTCTAGAATCTTTTTATGTCTGATGACATATCAATAAAAATGAGATGGCATAATACCTAGAGAAAGAAGACTAATGATGAGTTGGTTCATCCTGCAGATGTATTTTCATGGCAGAGATTTGATGCTCGACATCTTGATTTTGTAGCTGACATGCGTAATGTGAGGCTGGGTCTTTCATGTGACAGTTTTAATCCATTTGGGCAGATTCTTACTTCGCACAGCACATGGCCAGTTTTTATACACATTTATAATCTTCCCCCATGGTTGTGTATGAAAAAACCTTTCACTTTCATGATTATAATCATATCTGGTCCTTCTGATCCTGGCATTGATATTGATGTCTACATGAAACCTTTAATAAAAGAGTTGAAACTTCTTTGGGATGTGGGTGTGTGCACATACGATGCATGTTCGAAAGACATATTTCAGATGCATGTTGCGCTTATGTGGACGATCAATGATTTTACAGATTATGAAATGATGTCTAGATGGAGCATGAAGGTAAAATTGTCATGTCCAGTTTGTATGAAGAATACACGATCCAAAAGACAGAAACATTTTTGTAGTTTCAGTTTTATGGTACATCGACGATTCTTGCCAAAGGATCATCCATATAGAATGAATCATTGAAGATTTGATAATACCATAGAGACCGATGATCCACCTCAGCTTATGTCTGGAACTGATGTGCTTAATGAATTGAAAGATTTCAGTTTTTCATTCGGGAAGGGTCAAATGAAATCTGGAAAGAGAAAGAATGTTTCCACTAAAACCTGTTACAATTGGAGGAAGAGGATTATCTTTTTTTATTTGCCTTATTGTTCAACCAATTTGTTACTTCATTGCTTAGACGTAATTCATATTGAAAAGAATATATGTGAAATGTTTCTTTCGGTTCTTCTAAATGTCAATGGGAAGACAAAAGATGATTTACAATCTCAGTGTGACTTGGTGGATTGGGGCATCATACCAGAATTACATCCTGTACGTATCAGTGAAAATAAATGGAAACTTCCATGTGCTTCTTATGTGATGACATCTATGAAAAAAAACAATTTTTGGAAGTATTAGAGACTATTAGAGTTCCTGATGTCTATTCAAGCAACATATCTAAACGGGTCAACAGAAGAGAGTTGAAGCTAAAATCTTTGAAGACTCATGATTATCATGTTATACTACATGAGTTGCTTCCAATAGCAATCCACCATCTTTTGTCCAATAATCTAAGGGTGGTTTTTATTCAGTTGTGCCATTTGTTTAGAGATCTTTGTGCTAAGAATTTTTCCAAGTCTTTCTTGCAAAATATGTTGACAGATTCCCCATTAATTTTGTGTGAGTTGGAGAAAATATTTCCTCCATCATTTTTCACATGCATGTTGCATCTGAATATCCATATTCCCACTAAAATACTTATCGAAGGACCTTTTTCTTTTTGTTGGATGTATCCAACTGAAAGAAATATGTTCACATTAAATTCTTATGTCCGAAACAGAAATCATCCTGAAGGTTCTATCATGAACGGTTACTTGGATCAAGAATGTATGGATTTATGCTCGATGTATTTGTCTGATCTTACTACAAGATTGAACATACCAATGAGAAATGAAGAAGAACAGTATGAGCAAATTGAACCCATTTTTCCATCACTTCTTCAAACAAGAGGAATTCTGGGATCATATACATTGAAGACATTAATCCATGAAGAGCGGGAGATGGCACATCACACAGTTTTGTTCAACTGTGATTTGTTCGATGACTATATCTGGTAACTAAATTGATTATGTATATCTTACATATATATCTGTTAAACTATTCATATTTTTTATCTACAGGGAACATAAAACAATGATAAATAAGAAGCATCGTTCTTTATCTTTGAGAATGAGAGAGACTTTGCATAGCAAAGAGTTTTCTGCTTGGTTAAAATTGAAGGAATAAAAAAATTAATGTTTAAAATAATTATATCAATATTTAATTAAGTTTAATAGTCATTTATATTGCAGGTATTGAGTTTTTCTATTGACTCTGTCTCTGAGGAAATAAGAGCTTTGGATTTTGGTCCTAATACCGTGGTTCGTGACTATAAATCAATTGTTATCAATGGGTATAAATTTATTGTCACTGAACGAGCAAAGAACATGAGAACACAACATAATGGTGTTATGGTTACTGCCACAATAGATTGTTATGCTAGTGCATCAGATAGTAGACCACGATTTGAAAATGTGGGTTATTATGGAGTTGTTGAGAAAATAATAATATTGGATTATTACTCTCATGGACGAGTCACAATGATGAAATTCCATTGGTTTGATTCGATGACGAGACATGGCACATTTATTGATGATTGTGGATTTTGAGTAATTAATATGACTCGCACTCTTGCTACCGAAGAACCATATGTGTTGGCATCAATGGCTAAACAAGTGTTTTATGTCAAAGACCAACTTTGACCTGAATTTGGTGTCATAGTTGAAGTAATTCCAAGACATATTTTTTATGATGGTGATGATGGAATTGACACTGTCCCTAGTGCCATTGGAACCAATCCATTTATTTCTTTTGATGACTCAAATAGCTCAATTGTCAGAGTTGATTGTGAACCTGAAGTTGTGGTTGAAAATATATAGAATCATTCATCCATGTTCTCAATTATTTTAGTTTACCTTGAGTTGGGTTGTTAAGGTTGGTAATATTCAAATTGATTTAGTATTGATCACAAATATGTTTTAGCTGACTTGACCGTTATGTGAATTTTCAATGTTTATTGGTTGCAGTTTTATTTGAATTGCATTCTCTAATTTGGAATTGAAATGTATTCAAACATAGTCAAACAATATTTCTAACTTTGTAAACATTACAACTTGTATGATTTATTAAATCCATTCAAGATCTTCTAAAACAATTGATAGCTGACTTGACCATTATGTGAATTTTCAATGTTTATTGGTTGCAGTTTTATTTGAATTTCATTTTCTAATTTGTAATTGAACTATATTCAAATATAGTCAAACAATATTTCTAACTTGGTGAACATTACAACTTGTATTATTTATTAAATCCATTCAATCTCTTCTAAAACAATTGATAGCTGACTTGACCATTATGTGAATTTTCAATGTTTATTGGTTGTAGTTTTATTTGAATTGCATTTTCTAATTTGTAATTGAACTGTATTCAAACATAGTCAAACAATATTTCTAACTTGGTGAAAATTATAATTTGTATGATTTATTAAATTCATTCAAGCTCTTCTAAAACAATTGATAGTTGATTTGATCGTTATGTGAATTTTCAATGTTTATTGGTTGCAGTTTTATTTGAATTGCATTTTCTAATTTAGAATTGTACTGTATTAAAACATAGTCAAACAATATTTCTAACTTGGTGAAAATTACAACTTTTATTATTTATTAAATCCATTCAAGCTCTTCTAAAACAATTGATATCTAAATTACCAATGAATCCCCATATTCCCTCATATATTTAGTTTTTTCGGTTACACATTAGTTTTCTTTTTCTAATTAATTACATATTTGTTTTCAAAAGCAGGAAATGAAGCCAATTGAAGAGAGACGAAGGAAAAAAATGATGGAGAACAATCGTCGAATGATGGAGTTGGGAATTCCATCATTAGTGCCTTTAGTGAGTACTTTATTTCAAATTGATATATTTAAAGAATATATAATGTCATGTGATTAATTTTTTTGTAAACATTTTTGTAGGATCCACCTATATGTTGATAGTTATTCGACGAGGAGCCTAATACTGGTCCTAGTACTTAGGTCGGTGGTACGAGGAGGGTTCGTACCAGAGGTGGACGAGCAGCTGCGCGTACCCGACTAGACCCTGCCCCTCCCACTGACATGTCATCCTTCCCACATTCTGATCCTGGTGTGTCGTTAGGGACACACGGGATATTTATGTCTCCCATGTTTTCGCTACCTTCTGCATCTTCTAGCCCATCATTTTCACATCCCATGATGATTCCCACTCCCCAGTCAGCATCCGGTCAGACAGTTGTCCCATATTCTTTTCCTTCTACTTCTGTCTCTCCGAGCTTCTATATTCCATCGTCTTCGACTCCTGTTCCACCACAGGGTGTTCCATCAGTTTATGTGGATCCAGCAGCGCTCAACGATCAAACCGACACAGGTATATTTATAGAACCCTAACAAATTTTTATAGCAATATTTATTTTCATTATAACATGTTTTGATAAAATATTTTTTTTTCTTTCATGAAAGATACATCTACTGATAGAAGGAATGGGTGGGGGCGTACACGCATGTGTTCGGTGTGGAACCGCCGCACACATGTTATGGTGGATTATAATGAAGACAACCAAATGGTTGAGAAAACAGAGCAGCAATGTCGGAGTTTTTTGGAGACGCTTGCCAAATACTCTGACATCATTCTCATCAGCCCGCTCTCATGGAGACATTTTCCACATGAGGTCAAGTATAGAGCTTGGGCAGAGATATGGGTAAAAAAATCTGTTCTATTTAATGACATTAATTATTTTTGTATTTATATGAATTAATATTTTTATTTCGGCTTCGATTTAATTTTACCGATGATGAGGGTGCACGACCGGAACATCTAAAGGATTTAGGTGAGCTTTGGAGAGCCTACAAACATGAGTTGTATATTGGCTAGGTTGCTAGAGTTGGCACTGAGTTAGAGGCAGTACCAGTGGTGGATGATTGTCCTATAGAGCAGTATCGTCAGATGATTACTCATTGGATGAGTACCCAGTTTAAGGTATTAATAACATTTGAGGTATTTAAATAATAACTTTCATGTTTTGAATTAATACTATCTTTTGAATTTTTTAATTTTATTTAGGAATCATTTGGAAAAAATAAAAAGAACATTGATGCAAAAAAATACCTCCACACACTGGGACGCACTACGATGCCTGATCATGAGAGGAAGCAGGTATGACAATTGTTTATAAGTTTTCTTTACTCCTTACACATTCTTTTGTTTCCTCAATTATTTAATATTTTGCTAAAGTTTTCATATAACTTTAGTTTTCAATGACATTGTAGAGGCAAATACAAAATATTGAAGGACGTGTGCCTCGAGCAAAACTGTTTTGCTTGAGTAGACGGAAAAAGGATGGAAGTGTCGTTAATGAAGCGACTCAGCAGAAGATTGTAAGTTTTAATATGTTTAATTTATATTTTAATATCTATTTTGTAACTTAATGATATATTTATATTTGTAACAGGCTGCTTTAGAGGCCCTCGATGCCCAAGAACCAGATAATTTTGGTCCAACAGATCACTTACATCAGGTCTTGGAAGAGGAGCATTCTGGAAGAGTACGTTGCCGACCTAGGATAGCCCCGACAAGGTATTGGCCCTCCTCAAGTACAAGTTGTAGTGCCACCAAGCTGCAGCAAGTTAGGGAACGGGTAGTACAGTCTGAGAAAAGGGCCACAGAGATGGCAGAACAGTCTACTAGGGCAAACAATGTGTTTATGAAATTTATTGAAGTTCTACGTCCTACACTTCCAGCAGAGGCCAGCCCAGCTTTTGATGAGTATATGTCATCGATACGTTCTATATACGGTGCACCAGGTGGCAGTTCTAGTGGTGGTCAGGACGATTTCCAGCTTGACGATGATGATGGCGAGAAGTCTGATGCAGAAGAGTAGGGAGAGGAGGAGGGTGAGGCAGGTGGCGAGGGCGAGGAGGAGGGTGAGGACGAGGAGGAGGGAAAGGGCGAGGAGGGCGAGGACGATGATGGGGACGAGGATGAGGGTGATGATGATGGTGATGATGGTGATGGTGATGTGGGACAAGTTGATCCATTACATTTTTAACTGATATTACTTAGATTTGATATTTAATATATTCTAGTTGTTGGTTTTATCTAGTCTCGTAGTATAGTATTGGAGTTGAGTTATTTTTATATATTATCTATTTTTAGGGATGTTGTTGTCTTTTAGTGGTTGTGTGTTTGGGAACCCCCCTCCTTCCTCGACCCTGGACAACCCCCCACCCTCCTCCCTGGACCCCGAACAGCCCCACCAGACAGCCCCCCGAACAGCCCCCCCCCCCCCCCCACCCTCTTCCTTGGACCCCAGACACCCCCCCGGACAGTTCCCAGACAGCCCCCCGAACAGCCCCCCGGACAGCCCCCCACCCTCCTCCCTGGACCCCGGACAACCCCCCAGACATCCCCCTAGACAGCCCCCCCGGAGAGGCCCCCACACTCTTCCTTGGACCCCAGACAACCCCCCAAAACACCCCCGGAGAGCCCCCGGACAGCCCCCCGAACAACCCCCCGGACAGCCCTCCCACCCTCCTCCCTGGACCCCGGACAACCCCCCGGACAGCCCCCTAGACAGCCCCCCACCCTCTTCCTTGGACCCCGGACAACCCCCCCGAACACCCCCGGATAGCCCCCGGACAACCCCCTAAACAGCCCCCCGGACAGCCCCCCCCCCCCCCCCCACCCTCCTCCCTGGACCCCGAACAGCCCCCCGGACTGCCCCCTAGACAGCCCCCACCCTCCTCCTTGGACCCCGGACAACTCCCCAAACACCCCCCAGACAGCCCCGCCGGACAGCCCCCCCACCCTCCTCCCTGGACCCCGGACAGCCCCCCGGACTGCCCCCCAGACAGCCCCCCGAACAGCCCCCCCACCCTCTTCCTTGGACCCCGGACAACCCCCCACACAACCCCCCCCCCCCCCACCCTCCTCTTTGGTCCCCGGACAGCCCCCACCCTCTTCCTTGGACCCCGAACAACCCCTCGAACACCCCCGGACAACCCCCGGACAGCCCCCTGAACAGCCCCCCGGACAGCCCCCCCACCCTCCTCCCTGGACCCCAGATAGCCCCCCGGGCAGCCCCCCGGACAGCCCCCCAGACAGCCCCCCACCCTCCTCCTTGGACCCCGGACAACCCCCCAAACACCCCCCGGACAGCCCCACCAGACAGCCCCCCAGACTGCCCCCCAGACAGCCCCCCGGACAGCCCCCCCACCCTCTTCCTTGGACCCCGGACAACCCCCCGCACAGCCCCCCCCCCCCCCCCCACCCTCCTCCTTGGTCCCCGGACAGCCCCCCGGACACCCACTAGACAGCCCCCCGGACAGCCCCCCCGGACAGCCCCCCCACCCTCCTTGATTTCATTTAATACTAGAAAATCTATAATATATATTTTATTTATTTTCACCATGATAATCAATGTAAATCACATTTACACATCTAATCAATATCATAGATTCTTAGTATGTTATAAAAGAGATGTATTCATTGGACATGGCATTGTTAGCTCCGAAATGTTTCATAGCATTATAAACTAAAATCTAATCCATACTAAAAATGATATAGAAATATTTTATATAAATATCCACAAGATTTTAAGTAAATACCATTCCACTAATAGACACATGAGGATTCTCAAAAAATGAACAACATTTTAAGTACATATGGAAAACCGACCAAACGCATTGGGTTTCCATTGAAACTTTAGGATAACGATCCATGGCTCATATGTGATGTGTACGAATCAACCCCGCCTCAATCCGAGGCGCGGTGTGGCCAGCACCACTCAAAGTGTCTGCCTTTTGTTTCAAAAGGACATCATTTTAATTGAAAAACATCAACTAGCATACGGAAAACTGACCTAACGCATTAGGATTGTGTCGATACTTTAGCACAACAATCCATGGGTCATATGTGATGTGTACGAGTCAACCCAGCCTCAATACGAGGTGCGGTGTGGCCGCCACCACTCAATGTGTCTGCCTTTTGTTTCAAAAGGATGTCATTTTAATTGAAAAACATCAACTGGAATACGGAAAACCAACCAAACGCATTAGGATTGTGTCGATACTTTAGCACAACGATCCATGGGTCATATGTGACATGTACGAGTCAACCCCACCTTAATCTGAGGCACGGTGTGGCCGGAATCACTCTAAGTGGCTCTCTTTTGCTTAAAATGGGCAACATTTTAAGTACATACGGAAAACCAACCAAATGCATTCGGTTTCCATTGAAAATTTAGGAGAACGATTCATGGGTCATATGTGACGTGTACGAATCAACCCCGTCTCAATCTGAGATGTGGTGTGGCCGGCACCACTCAAAGTGTCTGTCTTCTGTTTCAAAAGAACGTCATTTTAATTGAAAAACATAAACTGGCATATGGAAAACCAAACAAACGCATTGGGATTGTGTCGATACATTATCACAATGATCCATGGGTCATATGTGACGTGTACGAGTCAACCCTGCCTCAATCTGAGGCATGGTGTGACCAGAATCACTCTAAGTGGCCCTCTTTTGTTTAAAATGGACGTCATTTTAAGTGAAAAACATCAACTAGAATACAGAAAACCGACCAAACGCATTTGGATTGTGTCGATACTTTAGAACAACGATCTATGGGTCATATGTGACGTGTATGAGTCAACCCCACCTTAATCTGAGACACGGTGTGGCCGAAATCACTCTAAGTGGATCTCTTTTGCTTAAAATGGACAACATTTTAAGTACATACGGAAAACAGACCAAACGCATTCGGTTTCCATTGAAACTTTAGGAGAATGATTAATGGACCATATGTGACGTTTTAGAATCAACAACTCCTCAATATGAGACATGGTGTGGCTGGCACCACTCAAAGTGGTTGCCTTTTGATTCAAAAGGACGTCATTTTAATTGAAAAACATTAACTGGCATACGGAAAACCGACCAAACGCATTCAGATTGTGTCGATACATTAGTAAAACGATCCATGGGTCATATGTGACATGTACGAGTCAACCTCACCTCAATCCGAAGAACGGTGTGGCCACCACCACTCAAAGTGTCTGCCTTTTGTTTCAAAAGGACATCATTTTAATTGAAAAACATCAACTGACATACGGAAAATCGACAAACGCTTTCAGATTGTGTCGATACTTTAGCACAACAATCCATGGGTCATATGTGATGTGTACGAGTCAACCCCGCCTCAATCTGAGGCGCGGTGTGGTTGGAATCACTCTAAGTGGCTCTCTTTTGCTTAAAATGGACAACATTTTAAGTACATACGGAAAACCGACCAAACGCATTCGGTTTCTGTTGAAAATTTAGGAGAATGATTCATGGGTCATATGTGACATTTACGAATCAACCCCGCCTCAATCTGAGATGCGGTGTAGCCGGCACCACTCAAAGTGTTTGTCTTATGTTTAAAAAGGATGTCATTTTAATTGAAAAAAATAAACTGGCATACGGAAAATCGAACAAATGCATTGGGATTGTGTCGATACATTAGAACAATGATCCATGGGTCATATGTGATGTGTACGAGTCAACCTCGCCTCAATCTAGGGCATGGTGTGGCCGCCACCACTCAAAGTATCTGCCTTTTGTTTCAAAAGGACGTCATTTTAATTGAAAAACATCAAATGGCATACAGAAAACCAACAAACGCATTCGGATTGTGTCGATACATTAGAACAACAATCCATGGGTCATATGTGACATGTACGAGTCAACCCAGCCTCAATCCGAGGCGTGGTGTGGCTGCCACCACTCGATGTGTCTACCTTTTGTTTCAAAAGGACGTCATTTTAATTGAAAAACATCAACTGGAATATGGAAAACTGACCAAATGCATTCAGATTGTGTCGATACTTTAGCACAACGATCTATGGGTCATATGTGACGTGTACGAGTCAACCACGCCTTAATATAATGCAAGGTGTGGCCAGAATCACTCTAAGTGGCTCTCTTTTGCTTAAAATGGACAACATTTTAAGTACATACGGAAAACCGACCAAACACATTCGGTTTCCATTGAAAATTTAGGAGAACGATTCATGGGTCATATGTGACATGTAAGAATCAACCCCACCTCAATTTGAGACGCGGTGTGGCTGGCACCACTCAAAGTGTCTGTCTTCTGTTTCAAAAGGACGTCATTTTAATTGAAAAACATAAACTGGCATACAGAAAACCAAAAAAACGCATTTGGATTGTGTTGATACATTAGCACAATGATGCATGGGTCATATGTGATGTGTACGAGTCAACCCTGCCTCAATCCGAGGCACGGTGTGGCCGCCACCACTCAAAGTGTCTTCCTTTTGTTTCAAAAAGATGTCATTTTAATTGAAAAACATCAACTGGCATACGGAAAACCAAAAAACGCATTCGTATTGTGTCAAAACTTTAGCACAATGATCCATGGATCATATGTGATGTGTACAAGTCAACCCCACCTCAATCTAAGGCATGGTGTGGCTGCCATCACTCAAAGTGTCTGTCTTTTGTTTCAAAAGGACGTCATTTTAAGTAAAAAATATCTACTGACATACGGAAAAGTGACCAAACGCATTCGGATTGTGTCGATATTTTAGAAAAACAATCCATGGGTCAAATGTGACATGTAAGAGTCAACCTTGTCTTAATTGGAGGCACGGTGTGGCCGGAATCACTCTAAGTGGCTCTCTTTTGTTTAAAATGGACAATATTTTAAGTACATACAGAAAACCCAACAAACGCATTTGGTTTCCGTTGAAACTTTAGGAGAATGATTCATGGGTCATATGTGACATGTACGAGTCAAACCCGCCTCAATCCGAGGTGTGGTGTGGCCAACACCACTCAAAGTGTCTGCCTTTTGTTTCAAAAGGATGTCATTTTAATTGAAAAACATCAACTGGCATACAGAAAACCGACCAAAAGCATTCAGATTGTGTCGATGCTTTAGCAAAACGATCCATGGATCATATGTGATGTGTACGAGTCAACCCCGCCTCAATACGTGATGTGTTGTGGCCGCCACCACTCAAAGTGTCTGCCTTTTGTTTCAAAAGGACGTCATTTTAATTGAAAAACATCAACTGGCATACAGAAAACCTTCCAAACGCATTCGGATTGTGTCGATACTTTAGCACAATGATCCATGGGTCATATGTGACGTGTACGAGTCAACCTCGCCTCAATCCAAGGTACGGTGTGGCCGACACCACTCAAAGTGTCTGTCTTTTGTTTCAAAAGGACGTCATTTGAAGTGAAAAACATCAACTGACATACGGAAAACTAACCAAATGCATTCGGATTGTGTCGATACTTTAGCGGAACGATCCATGGGTCATATGTGACATGTATGAGTCAACCCCACCTTAATATGAGGCACGGTGTGGCCGGAATCACTCTAAGTGGCTCTCTTTTTCTTAAAATGGACAATATTTTAAGTACATATGGAAAACCAAACAAACGCATTCAGTTTATGTTGAAACTTTAGGAGAAAGATTCATGGGTCATATATGATGTGTAAGAATCAACCCCACCACAATCTGAGACGCGGTGTGGCCGGCACCACTCAAAGTGTCTGTCTTCTGTTTCAAAAGGATGTCATTTTAATTGAAAAACATAAACTGGCATACAGAAAACCGAACAAATGAATTAGGATTGTGTCGATACATTAGAACAACGATCCATGGGTCATATGTGACGTGTACGAGTCAACCCCACCTCAATCCGAGGCATGTTGTGGCCGCCACCACTCAAATTGTCTGCCTTTTTTTTCAAAAGGACGTCATTTTAATTGAAAAACATCAACTAGCATACGGAAAACTGACAAACGCTTTCGGATTGTGTCGATACATTAGAAAAATGATCCATGGGTCATATGTGACGTGTAAAAGTCAACCCCGCCTCAATCTGAGGCTCGGTGTGGCCTCCATCACTCAAAGTGTCTGTCTTTTGTTTCAAAAGGACGTCATTTTAAGTAAAAAAATATCAACTGGCATACGGAAAAGCGACCAAATGCATTCAGATTGTGTCAATACTTTAGCACAATAATCCATGGGTCAAATGTGACGTGTACGAGTCAAATCCGACTTAATCAGAGGCGTAGTGTGGCTAGAATCACTCTAATTGACTCTCTTTTGTTTAAAATGGATAACATTTTAAGTACATACGAAAAACCGACCAAACACATTCGTTTTCTGTTGAAACTTTAGGAGAAAGATTCATGGGTCATATGTGATGTGTACGAATCAACCCTGCCTCAATCTGAGATGCGGTGTGGCTGGCACCACTCAAAGTGTCTGCCTTTTGTTTCAAAAGGACATCATTTTAATTGAAAAACATCAGATGGCATACGGAAAACCGACCAAACACATTCATATTGTATCGATATTTTAGAACAACGATCCATGGGTCATATGTGACGTGTACGAGTCAACCAAGCCTCAATCCGAGGCACGGTGTGGCCACCACCACTCAAAGTGTCTGTCTTTTGTTTCAAAAGGACATCATTTAAAGTGAAAAACATCAACTGGCATACGGAAAACTGACCAAACGCATTCGGATTGTGTCGATACTTTATCAAAATGATCCATGGGTCATATGTGACATGTATGACTCAACCCCGCCTTAATCTGAGGTACGGTGTGGCCGGAATCACTCTAAGTGGATCTCTTTTTCTTAAAATGAACAACATTTTAAGTACATACGGAAAACCGACCAAACGCATTCGGTTTCCGTTGAAACTTTAGGAGAACGATTCATGGGTCATATGTGATATGTAAGAATCAACCCCGCCTCAATCTGAGATGCGGTGTGTCTGACACCACTCAAAGTGTTTGTCTTCTATTTCAAAAGGACATCATTTTAATTGAAAAACATAAACTGGCATACAGAAAACCGAACAAACGTATTCAGTTTTCATTAAAACTTTAGGTGAACGATCCATGGGTCATATGTGACGTGTAAGAGTCAACCCCGCCTCAATCCGAGGTGTGGTGTGGCTGGTAGCACTACAGGTGTATGTATTTTGTTTAAAATGGACATCATTTCAGGTAAAAATATATGGTATACAAAAAACTGATCAAATTATGAATTGACTTCCGGATTCCACATATAATTTTCATCTAAATTTTAAATTGAATTCTAAATGAATTATGTATGTTTATAATTACGTTATGAATTCTAATTTAATTATGGATGTGTATAGTTCCAGCATTATATGTTAAATGTGTATGAATTTGTTCTCTATATGTATGTGTTAGTTGGTTTTTTGAGGTACAATAATTGTATATATATGTGTTAGTTTATTGTAGGTATAATGATTGAAAATGAGGGGGAACCACAAAATGAGACCTGGTGGGCAAATTGGAGAGCTGCTGGGCAAATTGCATAGCTGCTGTGCAATTTGCCCAACAAAGGTTATGCCAACGGTTTTAAACCATTGGCATAGCATATCTTGCTACTGTTTTACCAACGGTTCATGGAACCGTTGGTAAAAGACTTTTCCCAACGGTTTAGAAATCGTTGGGAAAGAGGTGACATTGTGATTTTCCCAACGATTTGGGCAAACCGTTGGGAAAACCTGGGTTATTTTTCTTTACCCTTCCCCAATGGTTGTAAACCATTGGGAAAAGATTTCCCAACGGCTTACTTCCCTAAAGTTTGCAGAACCGTTGGTATAACATATACCAATGGTTCTACAGCCTTTCCCAACGGTTTAGATTCATTGGGAAATCCTCTGTTTCCAGTAGTGCCTCCATAATCCATACACCAAACCATAATCGACCACATCAATCGGCCAAAAGCCTATTCACTTTCCACGTGGTAGGTACTATCCCCTAACATCTTGGATTTTTATTTTGCCTCCCCCGTAACTCAAATTTCATACCTCTAGTATAATAGCCCACTAAGGAAAATTACTAGTTTCACTAGGACAACAACTCAATGGTGCTTGTAATGCTCCTCGGTGGGCTATTAGGCCAGAGTTCCCAAGTTCGAGTTAAGGGGGAGGTAGAATAAAAAACCCTAGATGGAAGGGTGTATATGCTGTCTATGGGGCCCAATTTTTATATACCTTTTTATGTAACAATCCTAGGTAGGCCATACACCACACCATATTCAACCACTTAAACCGTACAAGTGGGGGCTAAAAGCCCCTCCACTTTATGCGTGGTAGGTATAATACCCTACCATCCATGTCACGACTCGCCTTCACCAAAAGGAAGGAAGGGTCATATATCATCCCATCTTTTTATAACATAACTTTTCATTCCATTACACGGAACTGAGTATCTTTAAGGTTTAGTGTCTTGGAAACAAGGAACATAAAACATGAAACAAAAAAAACATTCTTCTTAAACACTTGAAAGGATTCTCCTCATGTTCACCCTAGGCTCATTACTGCATCTCATAACCTGGGGACATACATCAAAAGGAAGGGTGAGCAGAAGGCCCAGCAAGGGAAACAAGTGAAACATTTTACATATGAACTTGAGATACATCAATAAAGTCATGAAAAGAACTTTATTGCATGAAAATGAAATCATGAGGCATATCATAATAAAAATAAAACTTTTTCATAACTTGAAGATGTGGCTACATAATTTAACATAGACAATCATGAACATATCACCAAGGTCCATCCCCAAGGTGTCATTTTAAAATTACCAAGGTTATTCACCAAGGTATCGTGAAAATTGTAATCTCTAGTGGTTACATCATTACCCAATGCATTGGATCGCTATCAGGGCGCACCCTTAAATTTGCCTTTATTATAATGTGATCCACATATATCATCATCAAACATTTCATAAATAACCCACATAGCATAAAATAAATGGGTTTCATTTCATAATCATAACGTTTTAAAAACTGCTTTAAAGACATGATCTTTACGTCACTTTAAACCCACGGAAAGGGAAAGCGGGTCTCATGTATGTAAATCCCAGAATTTAAAATGGAACATTTTGATATATATGTGAATACCCTTGTAGAAATAATAGCTTTGAGTATTCACTTTATAACATAAAATAATTTTTGAGAAAAGAGAGAGGCATTTTGAGGGGAAAATTCTGCAGCATAACGGCTAAGTTTCGGGGTTTTAGAAAACATTGAAATGAGAGGGGACATGGGTCACCCTCTCATAAATGATCCATAAAACAGTAGGGTGAAAGAATAAGAAGGACATATGGACATGGTAATGAAATTTTAGGTAAATACCATTTGAAATGAAAAACATGGAAGGAAAAAAAAATTAGATTTCTCTTATGAAAATTCGGAAGCCTTACGACGTCACTTAACTTCAAAAGAAAATGATTTGACAAGATCAAATAGGGTCCCTCATCATATGATCATAAGAGATCAGTATGATAGATATAGAGATAATTCCCCAACATAACAAAAGGAACTTGAAAGAATTGACATGAAAGTAGAACTTCAAAACGAGAAGGGTGAAGAACCACTTAAAAATTCGGCAGCCTAATGGCGCCACTTAAAACATCAAAATACTGAATTGAAGAGATCAAATGGGGTCTCTCATCATATGAAAATAAGAGTCCAGTATGATATATATAGAGATCATACCCCAATATAACAAAAAGGAACTTGAAATAATTGACATGAAAGTAGAACTTCAAAACGAGAAGGGTGAAGAACCACTTAAAAATTCGGCAGCCTAACGGCGCCACTTAAAACATCAAAATACTGAATTGAAGAGATCAAATGGGGTCTCTCATCATATGAACATAAGAGTACAGTATGATATATATAGAGATCATACCCCAATATAACAAAAAGGAACTTGAAATAATTGACATGAAAGTAGAACTTCAAAACGAGAAGGGTGAAGAACCACTTAAAAATTCGGCAGCCTAACGGCGCCACTTAAAACTTCAAAATACTGAATTGAAGCGATCAAATGGGGTCTCTCATCATATGATCATAAAATATCAGTATGATAATTTAGAGATCATACCCCAACATAATAAAAAGGAACATGAAATACTTGAATGAGAATAGAACTTGAAAACGAGGAAGGTGAAAGAATCCCTTAAAAATTCGGCAGCCTAACGGCGCCACTTAAACATTCTTAAAACGAATTGATGAGAGCAAGGGGGGGTCTCTCATCATATGAACATGAAATAGGCAGTAGGATGAATATAAAATAACATCCTCCAACATAAGAACATGGAGTATAAAATAAATGACATAAAAGAGATTACTTGAAAAGAAAGAGAGGGGTCGGATCCCTTACCTTAAAATGTAACTCTTAAACCTCAAAGGTTGGGACCTTGAGGGCTTGGGGGAACCTTGGGAGGACTCCTTGGGAGGTAATGAGACCAGAAATTCGTTGGGAATGATTGGGGAGTCGAATGGATGAGAGGAGGGCTTGGTATTTATAGGGAAAGTGAGGGGACAAAACATTAATGGCCAAGGGACACCTCACATGTGCTTTTCTCAAACCCATGTGCTCTCCCTTGTCATTTATCATGGAGTTAGGCCACATGGGGCCCCCAAAACAATAATTCATCACCCTTGGCCGGCCAACCCTCAAAAGATCTCATGACATCATCATGACACCATTATGATGTCATTAAACATACCGAAACCCTAAAACTGTATTTTTACTATTCACTGAAAATTCAACTTTCTCAGAAAAATCCCAAAATTTCACATTAACCAAATATCAATGCTATGATTTCAAAAATGAACTCCATTTTATAAAAATAATTTTCTAAATATTTTTAATTATATTTTTAAATAAATACACTATTCACCGAAAATTCATTTTTTTCAGAAAAAAACCCAAAAATTACCATAACATAATATCGATGCTCTGAGTTCAAAAATAAAGTCATTTTTATAAAAATAATTTTCTAATTATTTTTAATTAAATTTTTAATTAAAAAACACTATTCACCCGAAAAAAACTAATACTTGAATAATAATTTATGAAACCGTTATTTACCCATTTTATTGAATCACATTACTTAATCAAGGTGCCTAGATTATTTTAAAACTATCTTTAAGTGAGATTACTAATCCATTTGGTCATATTACTAATCCTAATCATAAAATCACTATTCATAATTTACTATTCATCAAAAATCAAGTTGATCTTATTAGACTCTAAATTTAGTACTGGACATAATTGAAGAAGACCATTTTTTGAAAATCATTACACATCATTAGTTATTTAGGGTTTACATAAATATTTTAAAATATCCTTTTTCTAAAATTCATCAAAAATATGCATACTATATTTATCCGGTCATTTCAAAATTCATAAACTTCATCATAAGAAGAAATCCCAATTTTTATTTAAAACTAGGATTGCACAAGGTAGTTACGGTCTCGTTACATAACCCCTTATAATACCAGCATAGGACCTAAGAGTAAGGTGTGCTAGGGTGATAGAAGCTTGGGGCGGCTCAGTCAACATTGCCCGAGTAGTAATTTCTATCAGTTTGAACTTCTCACGAAGGCGATTTCGTTCCAGCTTCACATGATGAAGTTCTGCTTGGATTTGATCCAGAGCAAAGCCCATTGGTTCTACCTCCTTCCCAAGCTCTGTTAGATGGGCTTCGATCGGTCCAAAACTACTAGGTGAGGCCATCGACTCTTCTTTCTATAATAATTAACCAAGATTACTTATATTTAGAGACAATAATCAAAAAAATTTGTTCACAGCGGTCATGTTGACCGACGGTTATATAATAGTCAAAACCCACTGATCTCATTTTAATTATAATCATGTTTATCAAATAAAACATTTTTGTTGAGTATAACAATAACACATAAAATTAGGAAACAAAATTTATTTAAAAATTTCGGGTCGTTACTATCTTCCCCCCTTAAGAAATTGCATCCTCGCAATTTTAAAATTGGGTTTTGAAATTTCATTGAAAGTCCCACATCGGAAAAGGAGTCAGTAAAACTATTACTTTAAAATAAAGAAAGGGAAGTACAATGGTCACCCGAGTTAACCCACAATAGGGTTCCATGTAGGAAAACATGGACATGGAGGAAAAAACAAAGGGTCAAGTTCTGAGGGAGAGTGATAGAGAACATGATTAGGAGAAAGTTAACCACGAGAAAATCCCAAACTTTTGATGTGTGTAAACGGTCTTTGATTACCTAGTAGGAAACGTAAACCAACAACATTTTTGTTTTAAGTTTCTTTTCATAATTTTGAGGATTTCATTTACTAAATAGAACAAAAACATAAGAAAATATACCTACCTTCAAGTAGAGTTTCATCCTTTAACAAGTCCCTACCAACACTAATCTTTTCTCCAAATGATGAGAATTCAAAAACACTTGGTCTCATAAAAGCACAAGAATCATCTTCTATAGAATCACATAATCTACAAAAGATTAACTATCTATTTCTTCTATCTTTAAACATTATCCCAAAAACAGAAAGGTTAAGGTAAAACAACTCTTCAAAAAGAAAGAATCCCATAGGAATGGAAACTACTTTTAAATCATCAAAGTTCCATGGTACTACCCAAAGTTCATCATAGACCATTCCATAAATAACGGTCCTTAAAATTCCTCAAAACAAACCAAACTAAGATTGAAACCCAAATACAATAAGGATTTGATAACATAGTCTTCCAAAACAACTTCATTGTTCATATCCAGACAACATCAACCAATCCTAACATCTTATAAAAAAGTAGCTAACCTAAACATATTTTACCCAAGATAGGTTAGTCATTCCCATAAGTAACCTAAATTACTATAAGTTCACCTTAAATTCATCGATTCTTCAAAATATAAGTCAACCTTACTCCTCAATGAAAATACCGTAGTAATATATTTACCTCGATCAAATATGGTTCCCAAAATAATGAACGTCTTCCAAAGTAATAATCATATTTTAATCCCCTAATCATCCCTGTCATATTAATACGAAAATCATCGCATTTCCTATCACATTGGTTATCGGAACATGTTCTTCCATTTCCCACCATTAACTAAGAAGAGAAAGCATAATTAGGGGCTTAAGTACTTACCTAATAATCATGAAAAGGAACTTAAAGCATATAAGGATAACTTGTATATGAAAGGTATACCCTAACTTGTGATCTCCTAGGTTCCCATCTAGGTTATGAATGATCATATATTCTTATGTGAACCTTTATTTTATTTTATCTTTGTTCCTTTAACAATGGTTCATATCAAGCTTATGAATTTACCAAAGCATATCCCCCGGGAGTGTCGTAACCAAGAGTGCAGCAAGGCCCGTTGTCGTGTACCATTTCCCGTTCGAGTCTAGCTCAAAGCGGTGTTTTCGGGTTTTACCCCTATGTACATCTGTTCCAGAGCCACCTCTACCTGCTCGTATCCAGACAGGGATGTATTTGCATGGCAACCCCTTACTCAATACTCACCAAAATACCAGGAAGATTTCCTATATTAAACTTTTCTATAGGGTTCCTCCTAGAGTTTTCATATCCTAATTTCCATAAATAACTAAACCATCCTTTGATACCAACTATAGCATCCCATCTTTTTATAACATAACTTTTCATTCCATTACACGGAACTGAGGATCTTTAAGGTTTAGTGTCTTGGAAACAAGGAACATAAAACATGAAACAAAAAAAACATTCTTCTTAAACACTTGAAAGGATTCTCCTCATGTTCACCCTAGGCTCATTACTGCATCTCATAACCTGAGGACATACATCAAAAGGAAGGGTGAGCAGAAGGCCCAGCAAGGGAAACAAGTGAAACATTTTACATATGAACTTGAGATACATCAATAAAGTCATGAAAAGAACTTTATTGCATGAAAATGAAATCATGAGGCATATCATAATAAAAATAAAACTTTTTCATAACTTGAAGATGTGGCTACATCATTTAACATAGACAATCATGAACATATCACCAAGGTCCATCCCCAAGGTGTCATTTTAAAATTACCAAGGTTATTCACCAAGGTATCGTGAAAATTGTAATCTCTAGTGGTTACATCATTACCCAATGCATTGGAGCGCTATCAGGGCGCACCCTTAAATTTGCCTTTATTATCATGTGAGCCACATATATCATCATCAAACATTTCATAAATAACCCACATAGCATAAAATAAATGGGTTTCATTTCATAATCATAACGTTTTAAAAACTGCTTTAAAGACATGATCTTTACGTCACTTTAAACCCACGGAAAGGGAAAGCGGGTCTCATGTATGTAAATCCCAGAATTTAAAATGGAACATTTTGATATATATGTGAATACCCTTGTAGAAATAAGAGCTTTGAGTATTCACTTTATAACATAAAATAATTTTTGAGAAAAGAGAGAGGCATTTTGAGGGGAAAATTCTGCAGCATAACGGCTAAGTTTCGGGGTTTTAGAAAACATTGAAATGAGAGGGGACATGGGTCACCCTCTCATAAATGATCCATAAAACAGTAGGGTGAAAGAATAAGAAGGAAATATGGACATGGTAATGAAATTTTAGGGAAATACCATTTGAAATGAAAAACATGGAAGGAAAAAAAAATTAGATTTCTCTTATGAAAATTCGGCAGCCTTACGACGTCACTTAACTTCAAAAGAAAATGATTTGACAAGATCAAATAGGGTCCCTCATCATATGATCATAAGAGATCAGTATGATAGATATAGATATAATTCCCCAACATAACAAAAGGAACTTTAAAGAATTGACATGAAAGTAGAACTTCAAAACGAGAAGGGTGAAGAACCACTTAAAAATTCGGCAGCCTAACGGCGCCACTTAAAACATCAAAATACTGAATTGAAGAGATCAAATGGGGTCTCTCATCATATGAACATAAGAGTCCAGTATGATATATATAGAGATCATACCCCAATATAACAAAAAGGAACTTGAAATAATTGACATGAAAGTAGAACTTCAAAACGAGAAGGGTGAAGAACCACTTAAAAATTCGGCAGCCTAACGGCGCCACTTAAAACATCAAAATACTGAATTGAAGAGATCAAATGGGGTCTCTCATCATATGAACATAAGAGTCCAGTATGATATATATAGAGATCATACCCCAATATAACAAAAAGTAACTTGAAATAATTGACATGAAAGTAGAACTTCAAAACGAGAAGGGTGAAGAACCACTTAAAAATTCGGCAGCCTAACGGCGCCACTCAAAACTTCAAAATACTGAATTGAAGCGATCAAATGGGGTCTCTCATCATATGATCATAAAATATCAGTATGATAATTTAGAGATCATACCCCAACATAATAAAAAGGAACATGAAATACTTGAATGAGAATAGAACTTGAAAACGAGGAAGGTGAAAGAATCCCTTAAAAATTCGGCAGCCTAACGACGCCACTTAAACATTCTTAAAACGAATTGATGAGAGCAAGGGGGGGTCTCTCATCATATGAACATGAAATAGGCAGTAGGATGAATATAAAAGAACATCCTCCAACATAAGAACATGGAGTATAAAAGAAATGACATAAAAGAGATTACTTGAAAAGAAAGAGAGGGGTCGGATCCCTTACCTTAAAATGTAACTCTTAAACCTCAAAGGTTGGGACCTTGAGGGCTTGGGGGCACCTTGGGAGGACTCCTTGGGAGGTAATGAGACCAGAAATTCGTTGGGAATGAGTGGGGAGTCGAATGGATGAGAGGAGGGCTTGGTATTTATAGGGAAAGTGAGGGGACAAAGCATTAATGGCCAAGGGACACCTCACATGTGCTTTTCTCAAACCCATGTGCTCTCCCTTGTCATTTATCATGGAGTTAGGCCACATGGGGCCCCCAAAACAATAATTCATCACCCTTGGCCGGCCAACCCTCAAAAGATCTCATGACATCATCATGACACCATTATGATGTCATTAAACATACCGAAACCCTAAAACTGTATTTTTACTATTCACTGAAAATTCAACTTTCTCAGAAAAATCCCAAAATTTCACATTAACAAAATATCAATGCTATGATTTCAAAAATGAACTCCATTTTATAAAAATAATTTTCTAAATATTTTTAATTATATTTTTAAATAAATACACTATTCACCGAAAATTCATTTTTTTCAGAAAAAAACCCAAAAATTACCATAACATAATATCGATGCTCTGAGTTCAAAAATAAAGTCATTTTTATAAAAATAATTTTCTAATTATTTTTAATTAAATTTTTAATTAAAAAACACTATTCACCCGAAAAAAACTAATACTTGAATAATAATTTATGAAACCGCTATTTACCCATTTTATTGAATCACATTACTTAATCAAGGTGCCTAGATTATTTTAAAACTATCTTTAAGTGAGATTACTAATCCATTTGGTCATATTACTAATCCTAATCATAAAATCACTATTCATAATTTACTATTCATCAAAAATCAAGTTGATCTTATTAGACTCTAAATTTAGTACTGGACATAATTGCAGAAGACCATTTTTTGAAAATCATTACACATCATTAGTTATTTAGGGTTTACATAAATATTTTAAAATATCCTTTTTCTAAAATTCATCAAAAATATGCATACTATATTTATCCGGTCATTTCAAAATTCATAAACTTCATCATAAGAAGAAATCCCAATTTTTATTTAAAACTAGGATTGCACAAGGTAGTTACGGTCTCGTTACATAACCCCTTATAATACCAGCATAGGACCTAAGAGTAAGGTGTGCTAGGGTGATAGAAGCTTGGGGCGGCTCAGTCAACATTGCCCGAGTAGTAATTTCTATCAGTTTGAACTTCTCACGAAGGCGATTTCGTTCCAGCTTCACATGATGAAGTTCGGCTTGGATTTGATCCAGAGCAAAGCCCATTGGTTCTACCTCCTTCCCAAGCTCTGTTAGATGGGCTTCGATCGGTCCAAAACTACTAGGTGAGGCCATCGACTCTTCTCTCTATAATAATTAACCAAGATTACTTATATTTAGAGACAATAATCAAAACATTTTGTTCACAGCGGTCATGTTGACCGACGGTTATATAATAGTCAAAACCCACTGATCTCATTTTAATTATAATCATGTTTATCAAATAAAACATTTTTGTTGAGTATAACAATAACACATAAAATTAGGAAACAAAATTTATTTAAAAATTTCGGGTCATTACTGGTCAGCAGATTGCTAGACCCTTCCTTCTTTAAGTTGAAGGAGAGATAATGACCCCCGAAACCCACCTTCAATAGGTCCCAGAGTGGCGACCAGCACCAAGGGTATGGAATCACACACTAAATGGAAGGCATTTCCCTTTTCTTTTAATAGGATCGGGAGATAAGATAGTGAATCCCACAACACCAAAACTGAAAGTGTAAGTATGGCTGAAAGTAAACCATTCCCATATGCATGTTCAAAGGTAAAAGATACAAGTCACAAAACTCCAAAGGTGAAAAGATACCAATAAAAAGGAAGACAACAACAGAAACTACCCCAAAGGTTCGAGCTAGTACGGCTCCGCACGATCCCCGAAGTCCTCCTAGAAACCTGAAAATAGTTTTATATATGTAGGGTGAGCATACAAGTACACTCAGTAGGGAAAACCAAAGACTCTCATGTACAAGTGAGGAGACATTCTAATGCCCTGTGGAAAAAGAGATAACCAAACACCTAACAAGGTAACTATCCACCCAAGCCTCACCAAGGCACACTCCCCAAATAATGCAAGTCAGGTAAAGTATAATAATAGCACATCGATGTTTGGGTACCCCGTGTCACTTTTCCACTGGTTATTGAAGACATCCTATGCATCAGACTAATCCCGCCATTCTCATCGCAGTCCCACTACCACACCCTGCCCGTACACACCTGGGCCACAACCTCACCACAGTCCCACTGCCAAACCCCGCCCGCACACACCTAGTCCATAACCACTATCCTTCCCACAGACACCTGGGCCACAACCACCACATACAACCATACTCGCAAACACCTGGGTCAGAACAACTGCTTTCACGCCCGAAGACACCTGGGTCTCATCCCGAAGATACTTGGGAAACAACATGACCGTAAACACCTGGGCCAACCACCACAACTACCCCGCCTGATGATTCTTGGGCTAATAATGGACCTCAGGCCATCACAGCATGCCTGAAGATACTTGGGCTATCCGGGAAAGGGATCATAAAGGAGCTAATAACCAGTCACTAATAGAAGTGTTGGGAAAAACACCCTCCCTCATGAAATGAGGGTGTTCGGCACTAAGTGCTCAACTTGGGTGGGGCGCGAATAAGAAACATAAGAATTACAAATACATGTATAAGTAACAAACACTCAACCCAACCTAGGGTTTTCAAAGCCAATCCAAGCACAAGCACACTCGTCCTTATTTATAGGAAGCACATTGCTCACAGCTGAGTCACAACTCACCCCCCATAACCAATTCACATTTAAGATATCCTTACTTCCATGTTCAAGTAATCTCATTTAAATAAAGTTCTTAACTACTAGGAAACTAACATCATCAGCACAAACCAAGGGAAAAAGTTACAGCCAATAACAATTTAAGCATTCACACCCGGTTCTCTTGAAAAGTCACCACAACAAAGGGATAAGTGAGATCCCTCAAAGTACTGGAACCAAAGAAAACCCCGAGATACAGCCCCATGTTCCCAAAATCCAGGAGACAATGGTTTCTCAACAACAGAGCATCCCACCCCAATTCGTGATATAAGCAGGGTAATCACACAGCCTCAAATTCACAACCAGAAAAAGTATAACAACAGGGGATCCCATCCCCACCCGCATCGCCCCAGAAATCGGCCTGTGAAAGAAACAAACAAACCGCTACTACCAACACAAGGCAGGACCATGCAGGTATTTTCAGATTTAAAAGATTTAACACACTCCATGGTTTCAATTTCCACTGTACTTTAACTGGGGTTATCACAAAAAAAGGGTTGATCCTGGTGATTTCAATTTATTTAACCGAGTATACGTGATTAACCAATTCCATGTTACGATTATTTAAACATACAGGGGTACTGAGGTTCATTAGTTCACAGAGAAAGACCACCAACGGCCATGATTTTCAGTGAGCATAGGCCCATATAATTTACAACATATATTAATAATAAAAGAGCACATTAGGTCATCGATCACCCCACTTTCATTCTTTAAAGGTCGATTCATTATCTTCGTTAAGTTAGGTTTCATCAATTTCCACAGAAGCAGTAGCGTACCCACCCTGCAAGATACACAGAAAGGAGAGATAAAGGTGAAACCCCTACTTGATTGATCAAGGATCGACGTTAAGTCCTCGCATGGAAACTGGAAAACAGGAGTGGCAGGAACTCCACAGAACTTGATCAAGGAAAACTTCGCAACAGGGGTACGGCTCGTCGGGAGGAAGGGTACTCCGAGCAGGATGATCGATAAAATAAACCTAGGGAGAAGCCTTTGGTTATAAAGGCTGAGATACAGCAAGCCTGGGACGGTTAAGATACAGAGAGAAAAACTCAAAACTGTGTAAGGAGCGGGATCGTGGGTTACCATGCGGCTGGGACACCCCACACGTCATTAAAGGGTCCCTGCCTTTCGGGGCGGTTTAAACCAACGCACACCTACCTCACCAATCATTTAATTTAAATGGGCATTAATGGGCTTTAAAACAGGCTTAAAGGGGTCAAAACATGGTTTAAAAACCAATTTGCGCAAAAAGGGGGCACTACTGGAAAACCCGTGGGGGGTAGGCGAGAGCTATCGGTTGGTGACAGCTACCGGTAGCCGAGAGCTACGGGTTGGTGACAACTACCGGTAGCTAAGAGCTACTGGTAGCCTAGGTACCAGTAGCCTAGAGCCACCGGTAGCCGAGAGCCACCGGTAGCCGAGTGCCACCGGTAGCCGAGGGTTACCGGTACCCCAAGGTCACTGGTAGGCTAGGTCTACCGGTAGGCCAAGGCTACCGCTAGGAGTCACCGAGAAGCTAGGATGGCCTTCCAGACCACCCAGAACACCTCAAAATCATATTTTTTACCAAGTAATGGACCCCAAAAACCCGGGCCATTACAATCCGGGCTTTTTATTTCACCTCCCGCGTAACTTAAACTCCAGACCTCTGGTACAATAGACCACTGAGGAGCATTACGAGTACCATTGTTCCAACAACTCATTGGTACTCATAATTCTCCTTGATGGGATATTGTTTCATAAGTCTCGAGTTCGAGTTATGTAGGAGGTGGAATAAAAACCCCATATGACATGGGACAGTACCTGCCACGTAGAAAGTGGAGCTGCGTTTGGCCGTCACTTGGCTGGTTGATGTGGGTGATTTTGGTGTGGTGTATGACCTACCGAGGATTGTTACATGTCTCCTCCAGTATCCTAGAAAGGGTCACACAATTGGCACATAGTTTTCCAAACCGTGTGGCCAAAATGTGTGACATCAATTAATTAATCCAAATTTTATTCTTAAAACCCAGAACACCTATGTTTGGCCTCATTCCTCTTTAGATGAATTATGATCTCGACTTAGGAGATTCCTTTTAGAGATTTTGTAGATTTATTTCCTTCCATAGTGCAAATTAGCGGGATATAGGAATTTTAAGGTATGTGTTTGTTCTTTGTCGTTCTCCATTCTTCTTCAAAATCTTTTATTTTCTCCTTGAATGAAACCTTAGATCAAGACTATTGATGCTAGATCTAAGGGTTGTGTCATGATCTAATTGGGTTTCTCATAGATCCTTCATGGAAATTGGGAATCATTGTATGAACCTTCATTGATCATAGTGTGCTCTTCAAGAATCGTTGTGGTAAGTGATTTCTCTTGTTTCCTTTGTTCTAAAAGTTGATGGATTTGAGATTCTTGATTAGGAATTCATGGTTTATGGTTCTCTCTTATTTTCTAGAGTCATCGGTTCATCTTGGCTCATGGATTCCATGTGGGTGTTGAAATTCTAAGTGTTTTGAGGTGGGTGGTTTCATTTAAAGTCTCTATGTTATAAACCTTGGTTACTTGCTTGTTTTCCAATGGTTACTAAAATGGTTTGAAAACTTTTTTTATGGATCTATCATGGAGAATGGTTTTGAAATGGTTTTAAAGGAATGATTTATGATTTATTGAAATGTGCATGTTTTGGTTATTTAGGAGAAATGGAATTTTCCCTTATTTTTATTGATGAAAAGTGATTTTCAAGCATGATGTAATTTGATGAAAAGTGATTTTCAAACATGATGTAATTTGATGAAAAGTGTTTCTAAGCATGGAATGTGAAATTGAAATGTTGTTGGTTTGATTTGAAATGTTTAGTCATGGCACAGGCAGAGCAGAAGGGAACCTGGGGTATTTAGGAGGGGGTGGAATTAGGACAAGCATGCTAGGCACGGTATGCTTTGCTTTGCATGGATATACAATTACAACTGTAACTAAACTACGGATTTCATGACATTATTAGGGTGTTCACTTATCGAGGTGTTCTTTTGTTCCTTTGTGTTTGTTGGCCTAGGAACTTGTGGTGCGTACTAGTCCTGATCGTTCATTGAGATGGTGTGAGGACCCTACCTAGCCCGAACCTATACTAACATAGGACTCGTTTCCATGTTGCTGCTCTTTGTTAAATGGTTGTTTATTCGTGCTTTGGATATTTGAAATGTTTGAAATGACTTGTAGCAATTTGAATGCTTTGAAAGGAAAATGGTTTCATTAAATGTGCTTCAAAAGTTAGTTTATTTGGAAAGGCTTTGTAAACTGTGTTAAAAGGAGTGGTTTACATGTGTTTGATATAAACTGTGCAAATGTATTTCATACCTTTGTTTTGTTTAAATGAGCATAGTTAGTTTATCTTATAAAGACTATTTTATGGAACACTTTGTGGAACCCCACTGGGCTTATTTGCTCACACCTTGCACATACCTTCAAGTGTGTGTAGATCGTGTTTTTTTTACGCGGGTAAGGGCAAGGCACCTCAAGGAGGCGACATGTATTCGTGTTAGCGGGGCGTGAGATATTAGTGGTGACATGGTTCACATGGAGACGAGTTTCTGTCGTTTTGAGGACTTGGGTTTTTCGGTTTTAGTTTGACTCATGTTTTGCCTTGTACTTGTTTTATTTCTGTTGTTGACTATGTATTGGCATGTTGACCTTCTTTATCACAAACGCCTTTGTTGTTTCCTTTGGTTTTATTTATGCGGGCAAAATCGTTCCCAAATGTAGTTTTAGATGCCCAAGAGCTTGTCGTCGGCTTGTGGGGATCAGAAATGTCCTTTGAACCTTGCCACAAGCCGGCTTGGGTGTTCGGTTTAGGGATGATTCAGATTAGATCTTGACACAATGAAACACATGCTCTTATGATGAAACACGACATGCATTGATAAATAAATTGAAAATGAGAATTTTGTGATTAAAAATTCATTTGTAGCTTCCAAATTAAATATTTAGCACTTAAAAAATATTTAATGATTTGTGAACAATTTTTGATATTTTAGGATTAATAAATAAATAGTTTTTTTGTGAATGACATTTGCATTTGATATTGGAAATGTTTTTGGTTTAATATTTTTTTTTGCTAGTAAATTCTCATGTTATTTTAAAAGATCAATTGACTTTGAAATTTAGTTTTAAAATTGAAATATTCATTTTAAAGGGAATATTGATTTAAATTTCGAATTTGGATTGTTTGTAGAAGGATACATATCGGGATGGACTTCTATAAATGATTCATTTACATACCCGGCCTCGGTTCTCACTGGAGCAGCCATCTGATGCCTCGGGCGAGAGAAACTGGGAGCCGTTCGATCATTTGTATTTGACCGTCCGATTGATTTAAGATGGATGGACGCGCGAGGCGAGACGATGAAATCAGGGTTATGTCTGGATTTTAGCACCGCTCACAGCTTCAGGAAGCTTCCACAATCAATAAACCGTAAGGCAGATTTAGAGCTCATTCCATCGACGGCTACTGATCTGTGGTGCTGAGATCAAAGCGAGGAGTCTTGAATCAATGGTTGCGGTTCAGATCTGCTTGGCGGAGGTAATTGCTGATTTTTTGAAAGTTTTTGAAGCTGTTGATAAGGTCGGTGTTTGTTTTTGAAGACGGGAGTTTCGTTGTTGCTGTTTATAAACGAATAATTAAATCTGCTTTGTTGTCCGTCCGATTGAAGGATGGCTTTGCATCGAAGGAGATGAAATCGTTGAAGATGAGGCCTGGCAGTTTGAATGCTTTATAGGGGGAGGTCTGTTATAGCGGGGACAGAAATCGTTGGGTTAGCTGAGTAAAGCAGCTTCGATTTGCCTCACTGGTCATCCATTTAAGGGGAGGCTAAACTCGGATGAAACTGCGGTGAAGAACTCAAGCTGTTTCGTGCAGTGAAGACTGATTTGGGTGGGACTGGGGGCTTGACTCAGCGAGCGGAGGCCTGAAATAGAGGCATAAGTGAAGAGGATTGATAGGATGGCTCAATTCGTGCAGTGAAGACTGATTTAGAAGGAACATAGATTGGAAGACAGATCTTGACTCATGCCATGAGGACTGACCCTGGCAGTGAGACAAGTTTGGTAGATGAGGTAGATTCACAGAGCGACACAAATTGAAAGGTGAAGAACACCGAGATATGAGAGAAGATTCTTCACTTGTTAATTATTTCCCTCATTTTTATTTCATATAATGGACTGTTCCATGTTTGATTTCTTCTTGAGCATTCTTTTTTCCTGTTTTGTTTGAGGGAAAATGTTGATTGATCTGATCTTTATCAACCGTTTTCCTTTACCAAGGAAGAAGAAGAAAACAGTTGATATTGGTGTTTTCCAGGTACTCTGTTTTACAGTTTTATATTTATGCATTGATTCTTGAAGATTGATTTGTCTGTGTTTTCGGTTATCTTCCACTGTATATGGTCATATGATGATTGTACGAAACTCATATGTGGTATTAGAGGGTAGTCTTCTTTAACGAATCAATGTGTTTATTATTTTATGAAAAACACGTTTTAATTGCAAAATGAGATTTTTCAAGTTTGGAAATAAATATGAAAATACATATTTTGTAATCAAATAAAAAAGTTTATTTAATTATTTATGTTATTCATATTTATAAAATTGTTTATAAAATGAGATTAACATTAATAATCTAGCCTTAATAAAATTTGTTTTACCAACCTTTGTCAAATATTTTTTTTAAAAGGTTTGGACTGAAGTTTCAATTTATTATTTAAATCAAAGACCTCTTTAAGACTGGGTAGAGGAAGAGTCATTACATAGATCTCTTTGTCAAATATTATTTAACGTAAAAACCCATTACATAGATCTCTTTATTTATTATTTAAATCAAAGATCTCTTTGTTAAATATTTTTTTAAAAGGTTGAGCTAAAGTCTTAATTTATTATTTAAAGCAAATACCTGTCTTTTGGATGCCAAGCAAGAGCCTATACCACTTGAGTACATGGTCGGTCGATCAACCTTTGTTAAATATGAAAAGTTCATATTTATTACTCTTATTTATGAAAATAAATAAAGTATTTATTTTAATCAAGAGAATTCAATTATGAATTCAATTATATTATTTATAAATTGTTTATAAATAATGTAAAAGATATTTGGAAATATTTATAAAATTTTATAAAAAATATTTATAAATTGGTTATGGTTTTTGGGAATATTTTAATTTATAAATGGTTTATAAAAAAATAATTATAAATTCTTTATAATTAATCATATAAATGTTTATGAATCATTTGTTAATAGAATATTCCAAATATTAAATGTTAATATTTAAAATATATTTTGACAAATTAAATGGCATGATTTATCATATAAAAATAAATGGTTTATTTAGAATTCGTAAAAGGTGATTTATAAAATGTTTATAAATTAAAACATATATGATATTTAGATTACATAAAAATGCTTATATAATAGTTATTATATTATAAAATGTTTATAAAGAAATATCATATAAATTTCATTTAATATAAAATATAGAGGTTCATATTGAAATAAATCTAAAATGTTTATAATTAGCATTTATTTATGAATAGTTTAAAAATGTCTCATGTTTTGGAAAATAAATAAATTATTATCTATTTTTTAAGTTCCATTGATATTCATGTTTAGTTCATTGTTTATGAAATATGAATATTGTGTATGCCCATTCATATGATAAGTTGCTTTTAGGATAATATGACACCCGCTATGTAATTGTAGGATTAATCAATAAATTAAATTAATTAATATTGGGCTATGTAATTTTTTGGAAGCTCTAGGATGAAATTTTAATTTTTTGGTTTTTTTTACTATGCACGGGTTGTGCATAGTAACCGTGGCGCAATCATGCGAGGATTTTGGTGAGTCTGGGATATGACGCATGACTCGTATACGGTTAGGTAAACCATGCGACAAGTGTGCAGATCCCCTCTATGTTTTGGTAGTGCCTTTCAGCACGGTTAGAGCACAATTCGTCCAATCGTGCACCACTTAGGAGAAACCATGCGTGGCGGGGTTTGGTTAGGCAGTACCTCCTGCACGGGTGACACAAGATTAAACAAACTATACGGTTAGCCCAAATTTTTAATTTTTAATTTATTTATTTTTTTAAACCCTCCCTAAAACTACACTCCCTCACCCCTCTCCTTCCCCCCCTTGTGTTGAATCACCACCCCCACCCCTCCATGGGCGCACGTGACACCCCCCAGCCACCGTTCCTCCCTCACACGACCCCTCCTTGTCGGCGAACTCCTACCTTGTGCGACCTCCTCCCTTCAACCTCCCCTCTCGTTCATGCACAATACCCTAGGCCAAACACCCCCTAATCGGGCATGTCTCCCTCTTCCAAATCTTATTCATTCATGACGATTTTCGGTGCGATCTTTGTGGTTTAGGGTCACCTTGCCTAGGTATGTTCCCAATTTCCTTTTTTCCCTTATTTCCATGTGATTTCCTCCTTGTCGTCGTGATTTGGTTTGGTCGAACCCTAGGGTCACTGGGCTTGATTGATTTTGGGCTTTTGCGGTTCTAGGGTTTTCACGGGGTTTTCCATTTCTGGGTGCCCGCCATCAAAGGTGACATGATTCTTCTCCCCACAACTTTCTTCCAGCTTGATTTCCTTTTGGCCCATGGTAAGTGTTTCTTTTTCGTCGCTTTATATTATATGCCTTTAAATGCTTGTTGTTTTGAAAGTGTTCTTATTAAGGTTATGCCTATATGAGTGCCCCTGAGGGACAAATGTCATTTTCCAAATGGTTTGATCCCTTGGCATGGAATGCGATTCCATGCCAAGTGTTTATAAAAGTGCCTTTTGATGGATTTTAAAGAATGCTTTGGTTTTAAAAGCAATGGCGAGCACCACCTTAAAGTTTTTAAAAGGTGTTCTTGTGTTAATTGGTTTTCAAACCAAGTTCTTTGGGTGTGTAAAATGTTTAACATGGGTTACATGAATTTTAAAGGGGCGAGTTAACCCATGGATTTTATATTTGAAACCACTTTTCAACCTTGGTTTTTAAAACAAAGGCTTGATGTTTTTAGAGCTTTTGAAATGATCAAAGTGGGTTACTTGGTTGCAAAAGTGTGTTATCCCACGTGGATGGTTTTTTAAAACCTTTTTATGACTTTAATGAATTTCAAGGGTATTTTAAAGGAAGTGTGGATTTCCAAATGGTTTCAAGAGTTGTATTTATCAAAACAGTTTTGAAGAGTATATTGAGACGACTTTTGAAAGTGATGAAATGACTTGGCATTCCAAGCATATTTTTAAAGTGATCGCCCATTTGACATTTTATGGAAAATGAGTTCTCATAAATATGATGTGAGACCCTCTCAAGCCCTGTGTGAACTTTGTATGCCTATAGTGGTTTGTGATCCTATGAGGGGATGTTTATTATTCATGCATTATATATGATGTTTATATGTGTTGATTGTGGGGCTCATTGCTTGTAGGGTGAAGGGGGTGAGGGTTATTTCCAAATGTTTTACATTTGATGCATGTAATTTATGGTTGATCACCTCCTTTCTTTTTTTGGTCATGGGAACCCAGGTAGCTAAGTGAGAGTCTAGACTTATGGTGCACTAGGGAGTCACACACTACTAGTATCCCCTCTAGTGTCAAATATGGCTAGATGGGGTGTTCCATTCCGATGAGGTTGGGGGCAAGCTTGTTGGGTGGTTGTGATAGGGTGCAACATAGGCCAGAAGGTTGGTCTATTAAGAGAAGTCTAGGATGGTCTCATTTTAGGGCCAAGGGTAGAGTCTATGAAACTAAGATCCTTTTTAGGATCGTTTAGGGGATTTACCTTATGCTTCTATTGTATCCCCTGCTACTTGGATTATAGCTTGGCACATATGTATTGTGTCAAAATGATTATGATGAAGACACAAAAGGGGTGAATTGTGTTCTTTTAAAAATATTAATAGAATTTGAATGTCTCTCTTGAAATGAAGCGACTCTTTCCTTCTCATTTAAAGATGAGTGAGCAGTGAAAATAAATAAAGAAAAGAACATGGTGATATATATTGGTTTGGGGCACGAAAATCTCCCAGTCCACTCCACCAATGCTCAAATCCACGAGCTTGGTGATTTTCACCAGTAGGTACTCTTATTCAGAGACCTCTACAACTGAGTATAGGCAGTTTACACCTTATAAGGATTTTACAGAGCCTTTTGGTTCATTTACAGGGAACCAAAATTACCACAACTTAGTATGAGAAGCCAAAGCTCCACCGATGACTGAGTATGAGTAACCAAAACTCTTAATAGATAATAGATTATATTGAGACTACTTTGGAAAATAGTTGCAACAACAACTGACAGTTGTATATGATCTTCAATGTAACACAACAACAAAATATTCTTCAACGTTAAACATGATTTCTTTAGACAATATTAGAGAAAACACCAGATAGATGATTAAACATGTATTCCTACAAAGTGTACCACTGATGAGTGCTTTTGACGAACTGCAGCAAAAGATTAACAGTGATATACAATAGCAAAAACAACAGTCGATCAAACAAACAAGTATTAAAACATGTACACCTCTAAAGTGTAGCTATGATGACGACACATTTTTATTTTTTAATCACACATATCTATATCTTCAGAAGAATAATATCAGTATAAGATGAACATATTGGTATTTATCATGATGGTTGAACTTCTTCATGTCAAAAAAACTTCAGAAATATCACATGATAAATCACGAATATTTAAATTCAGAACGTTCCAAGAGTATTGTAACTTCCCTTAGAAATGGGAGTGATTTAATCTGTTGACCATGAGACTTTGAGTTGGTCTTTAAACAAATTTAGAGAAATATTTAATTCCAGCAAGATCGTTGCTGAAAACGCAGAAATAAACCATAATTTAAAACTTTATCTTTGACTAAGTCAAACACAGGGTTTGTTTGTGCAACGATAAACTCTAAAAGTACGATTGTCTGTGTATGGTTGATTACAAAAGTATGGATAATGAACCATATGTTTATTCCTCAAACATAGGTTTTCTCTCTCCAAAATTAGGTTTTTTGATCGATACTTTTATTCCAAATATATGGTATAGAAACCATACATTTTTCTCAAAACATAGGGTATGATCAGTGTTTTCAAATTACTTATAAAACACATCCATAATATATTTCCTTTGAGAAATCAAACATACTGTTGTGGATTAAAAACTAAAAATGATTCTAGAATAAAAATAATTATTCCATTAATTAATATCCTGAAATACACTTTAGTAACTTTATTAGTAACATAAATATGGGTGTTTGTGAGCATCAAAATTAAAAAGAAATTAATGAAATTGTTGAATCAACACATGCTCAACAATCTCCTCATTTTTGATGATCACAAAACCCATAAAATAAATTTAAAAATAAAATAGATAATAAATGCAATTTTACAAAAATGAGAGTAAATGAATTTCAAACAAATGTTTCCTTAAAAAGGAAAAGTTTTTTTATAAAGAAATTTCTCCCACTTATATTTTACAAATAGTGATTTCCATATATTTTTCAAATTTATTCCTTAAAATTAGTTTTTTATTCCCATGAATTTCTCATAAATTTCTCCATAAATTTATAAATCTCCCCCCTTTTTGTGACAACAAAATGAAATTAAGAAATAGTTTAATGCATTTTTTAACATAGAAGAAAAATAAAAACGATACTTAAAACTAAGAGAAATAAGAAAACAAAATATAAATAACTTTGAATGTGGATAAGCTACGAAGATGAAGAAGAATTGAGATTTTTGGAAGGATTAAACGGATCATATTCACTCTCCAAATTTTGAACTTTTTCATTCACATCAGTTGGAACTCTTGACAGTTGTTCTATTCTCCTTTGAATATCTGCAGACCTTTGAACTAACGAAGAAGATGCAGACTTTTTAACTAAAAACTATTTTAACTCATCAATATCCGACTTAGTAACAAATTCTCATCTAAGTGACTCCATTCGACTTATCATATTCACAACGCATCGAAGTCTTCTTTATAAATTTAGCTTTCCTTCAAACTTTGATATTTTCCTTGAAGTGTATCAATTTCTTTTCTTCAAAATGTAATATTCTTGCAACTCTTCGTATGATTTTCTAGAAACTTTTAAATCTTCATGAAACTTCACTACTTCTTCATTTAAAAGATTAAACTCGGATACAAACTTTACAATGGGAATCCTGTATTTAACTACTTGAGAAGATTGAACTTTTGGTTCTTCAAAACCATGAATTTTAATATCTTTTCCAGAATATTTTCCAAGGAATCCTTAACAAAGGAAATTGAATGTTCTCCAAGTAGATCAGAAGAAGAATCACCTTGAATTTTCTTTTTGAGAAAAAATTTTCTCTGAGCTTAAAGTTCTAGATCTCTCCATGTCACTCAGATTGGTTTCCTCAAAAGTTTTGATTTTTTCATTTCAAAGAGCGAAGATAAAATATTTAAGAGGGTTTGAGAAGAAGATTCTAGGGGTTGAAAGGGTAAGAAGATACATTTCATTCTGAAAATTTACAGACGACGTTTTAGATTCTCGAGATGAAATACAAATTAATCATTTCATATTTATAATTTTGAAAAGGCATTTTTATGTAAGAAAACTATTTTGATTTTTTTATGTAAATAAATAACATTTCTGAGAAAATGAAATTTCAGAAAAAAGTTCTAAAAAATGAAAGATTAAATCTAGAATATTGTTTTTCATTAAGATAAACCTATTTTTCTTGATACAATTAATAACAGTAAGTACTATACGCCCCCCTAAATTATAACTTCTAAAGAAATATTTTAAATGGAGAAATATAAAAAAAAGTTTTATAGAGATTTGAATATTCTATAAACATTGTTACATACCTTCATATGCATTTAAACAATATTTTTTTAAGAGTATGTATAAAGTAATCAAAAGTTTTAACAAATTGATACATTACAGAAATAATAGAGTGGGAATAGTTTAAACAGTTTAAGCATAATGATTAAATGTTTATCTACCCCTATATAAAATAATTAATGCACTTAAATTTAATATAAAAATGAGATACTTCCTGGATTAATAGTTCCTGCTTTATGGAGTTTGCTTTCAAAATAAATTTTCATTATTTTCAAGAAGCCACTAAATGATATAACAATGAAGTTCAGTGGCGCATGTAAAGACTCAAAAATTCTATATATATTTTAATTATTTGGGATTATTACGAGTCTGCGAAAATTGACGACGCTCGATTCTGAGGCCCGTAACAGAATTTTGAACTTTTTTTAAGGTACGTTTAATAAACGTACAAACGACATTTTCTAACTTTTGAACTGGTGCTTGGAATTGAAATCCGAGGACACCGTTGAATCCGCATCGTCGAGATTCACTTAAGGGAGACTTCACTTCGACCGTAGTGGGTTGGGAGAAAAAGTTAATTTTTTGGACTTTTAAAGGAATAATAAAATAACATGTAATTGTTATTTTATTTTTCTCCAGCGGTTGAGCGGCGTGGTGGGACCACTGAGTTGTCAAGCCATTTAATGGTTTGAATCTTGGTTTGTGTAACCACGACGTTGAAACATTAAATGTGGTTCATAAATGAACTGCAATAATGTTGTGCAACTCGATTGATTCTTCCGTCTATTTAATTGAAGCTCGGGCGTGGGCTTTTGGGATGACTGTGAGGAACCTCTGGCGAAGTACCACGACACCTTCCACCGACAGAGGATAGAGGCTTGGGTGGCAATGAATCGGGAACAATGAATGCCGACGACTTCATCAAAGCGCGGATTCTCCTTCCACCACCGCGAGGACCCCAACATGATCAAGGTAGGATGATTTGTCATGATTTAATTCTTTGAGTTGAAGATGAATAAATTGTTACCCGCTTGTTACGATGCTAACACGGAGGGTGCGGGCCAAACGAACAAGGCTCAGACCCTCCACCGCTTCGTTCTTGTTTTGATTTTTGGGGGACGATTTTCCAACTTGGCAAAACCTTGAATCCAGGAGCCGCGCAGCGACGACGACATCCCGGAAGGCACGTAGGCACGAGCGGAGGGGAAAACGGACCACCGGTCTCACCCGGTGGCCCGCGGAAGATCCGCCGGTGCGGTGGCACCATCAATCGGCGCCAGAGGCGAAGGCATCGGCCAACGCTCGCCAGCTGCGGAAGAGGCCAACACCGCGACAGACCCGAAGGGGTGGCCGACACTCGGTCGACCGCGTTGGCGAGGCGGCACGCACGGTGAAGGGGCCGCGACATCGAAGCTGCAGCAGAGGGGGACCCATGCCCTGCAGGGCCCGCAGTCCACGTGGTGCTGCTGATTGAAGGGCCAAACGGCTCTTTGAGCCGTTTGGGGAGTTGGGCGGCCACTCGGCTGGTGAGCCGCGCAAGCGCACCAGGCCACATCGCCCCGCGGGCCGAGCCGGTTCGCGAACCAGCGAGCCGATCCCACCGCAGCCTAGCCCAACTGGGCTGGGTCAGGCGGCCCGAACAGGGTCGGGTCAGCCTGAGTCGATCTGACCGGGTCGGACCGGACCCGGACCCATTCAGGCCCAGTTTTGCTTAAAGAATCGTATCTTGGGAACCAGAATTCCGTTTGAAAAACCGTATGCAGTGCTGGGATCCTTGGAGCGAGATGGTCCTTTTGAGATACTCCTTTTGGGTTTTGGAGATAGTTGGAGTACGGTTGGGTTGGATCATACCCGAACCCAACCGGGCCCTCAGTACTAAAATGCCTATAACTTATAGACCGAGCGTCCGGTTGACGTGCCGTCTCTTACGTTGGAACCCTTACGACATGATGGTCCTTTGGGTTACTCCTTCGAGGATCTTTGTAGTAGTTGAGGCATGACCGATATCCATAGGAGAAAATTCTACGGAACTTAAGCGCACCAGGTGCGGGGAATCCTATGGCTGGCTGTCAATTGTAGAGCGACCCTGTGTGGATCAACATTATAGAGACCCTGTGTGGATCAACATTATAGCGACCTTGTATGGATCAACATTATAGCAACTATGTGTGGATCAACATTATAGCGACCCTGTGTGGATCCGCATTATAGCGACCTTGTGTGGATCAGCAGTGTGCGACCCGATGAGGACCTGCCTTCGAGTAGCCCGCCGTGGATCAACGACATACAACCCTATGTGGATCGTCAATGGAAAAACTTTTTCGTGGTTCAGTTATGGAACTTCCTAATGGAATAAAATGACATAGCTTAAGACTAATCATCTTTGTTCCTGATCTCTAAGTTGTATACCTGGTTTGAGTTGAGTTTTTTACTTTGTGCTTTGTGATTGAGATCATGCTTATGGTTTTCCTTTGTGGGATTTTGGAGACTTTCAAGGGTCTTAGGGTCCCTACTGGGTATTGTTATACTCACTCATACACGGGCTTCACCCGCACCTTGTTGTGTCTTGTGCAGATGAAAGACAGCCTTGACTGAGACTCGGGGAGCTAGGACCTGACGGTGGACGACGGTGACGGTAGATGTGGAGAGCTATGGAGACGAGTTGTACCTACCCTTCATGTAGGAACCTTGGTGGACGATTCCGGGAGTTGTTTACTGTTTTCTGTTATAGTTGTATCTTTCAGTTGGACATGTATTAATTACCTAATTAGAATTAATTATTAACCTAATTAGAATTAATTATTAACCTAATTAGAATTAATTAACAACCTAATTAGAATTAATTAATAACCTAATTATAATTAATTAATAACCTAATTAGAATTAATTAATAACCTAATTATAATTAATTAATTACCTAATTAGAATTAATTAATTACCTAATTAGAATTAATTAATAACCTAATTAGAATTAATTAATTACCTAATTAGAATTAATTATTAACCTAATTAGAATTAATTAATAACCTAATTAGAATTAATTAATAACCTAATTATAATTAATTAATAACCTAATTATAATTAATTAATAACCTAATTATAGTTAATTAATAACCTAATTATAATTAATTAATTACCTAATTATAATTAATTAATTACCTAATTATAATTAATTAATTACCGAATTATAATTACTTAATTAACTAACTATAATCATTTCATTACCTAATTACATTTTAAAAAAACTATACTATTTATATAATACAAATATTATATACTAATTCTATAAATTGAACAACTAAATTATTAAATCAAAATATTAAATAAATTTAAAGAAATATTTACCTCAAATTTGTGGAGACGTAGCTACGCAGGCAGAGCAATCGGAGAGGCAAAGCGCAGAGTAACCAGAGTTTTTTAGAGAGATAATAACTTTGAGAGAGGGGGGGGGGGAGTGAGGTGCTGGGAAATGGGGAGGGCGAGCGGCCTTATTTATAGGCAGGGGGAATGTTTTGGCGCCACTTCAAGTGGCGCTGAATGGAGAGGGAATAAAGGAGAAGTGCCACTTCAAGTGGCGTTGCTCATTGTTAGTTTATTCCTTCAATTCCACTTAAAGTGGCGCTGAAGTGTTGCTCGGCCAAAATGGCTGAGCGCCACTTAAAGTGGTGCTCGACCTCCTCTTCCTTTGAGCGCCACTTCATGTGGCACCCAAAGGCCCCATTTCCCTAAATTTTTGCACCCTAAACCCATTAAAAAAAACCTCTCACGCCAAATTTGCCCCTATATGACTGTATGTGAGGAATAAATTTTATTTTTCAAATAGTTTCATCTCTCGACATGGAACGAGAGTCCATGCCCAATGTTTGTAAAAGTTTCTCGATGGATTTGGAGGAATGATTTGGTTTTAAAAATGATGGTGATCACCAACCTAATGTTTTTAAATGGTATTCTTGCATTAATTGGTTTTCAAACCAAGTTCTTTGAGTGTGTAAAATGTTTAACATGGATTGCGTGATTTTTAAAAGGGTGATTTAACCCTTGGATATTATATTTGAAATTTCTTTCCAACCATAGCTGGCCTTTAAAACAAAGGATTGACGTGTTTGAATATTTTTAAATGATAAAAGTCGATTTCTTGGTTTCAAAAGGGTGTGTTATCCCATGTTGATGGTATTTTGAAACCATTTTTATGACTAATAAATTTCAAGGGTCTTTAAAAGTAAGTGTGGATTTACAAATGGTTTCAAGAATTGTTCTATCAAAACAGGTCTCAAGAGTAGATTGAGATGGATTTTTAATGTGATGAAATGGCTTAGCATTCCAAGAATGTTTTTAAATAGATCACATGTTTGACATTTTATGGAAAATGAGTTTTAAAAAATATGACATGAGACCCTATTCAGAACTATGTGAACGTTTTGTGCCCATGGTGTCTTATGATCCCATAAGAGGATGTTTATTATTTATTCATTTTATGTTATATTTATATGTGTTGATTGTGGGGTTCACTTCCTGTGAGGGTGAAGGGTGTGAGGTGTGGTTTATCTCCAAATGTTTTACATTTGATGTATGTAAATTATGATTGCTCACCTCCTTATTTTTTTGGTCATGGGAACCTGGGTAGCTAAGTGGGAGTCTAGAATTATGCTACACTAGTGCGGCACACACTACTAGTGTCCCCTCTAGCATGAAATAGGGACAGATGGGGTATGCCATTCTGATGAGGCTAGGTGAAGGCTAGTTAAGCAGTTGTGATATGACACAACATAGTCTGTAAGGTTGGTCCACTAAGAGAAGTCTAGTACATTCTCATGTTAGGACCAAGAGTAGAGCACATGACACTATGATCATTTTTTGGAATGTTTGGGGGATTTACCTTATGCTTCGATTATATCCTTTGCTTCTTGGATTATTTCTCGGAACATATGTACTTTTAATTTGTTTCTTCTTATTATGTTCCTTGACATATGGTGTTTGATTGTGTTCTTTATTCCATATTTGTGTGGATTCATTTCAAATGATTTGAAAAGGGATTTTGAAATATTTTAAAAAAGGAAAATGGTTTGTTTTAAACTCCATGTGTGTGTGAGTTTTGAAACAGGTTTTAAGAAGTTGTGCATGGTTCTATAAATGGTTGGTTTTCAAGATTATTTTGGAAAACCATGTGATAAATGAAACCCTATTTGAGTTTTAAAATGTGTATTTCTAAAAGAGGTGTTTTTGAAATGATTTTAAAGTGGGAATTTAAAACAGTGATTTGGCCAAGTGGGTTGGGCCAAGAAAAATTTATATTCCAAGAAATTTATTTATTTAAGGAAAAATATTAGAAATGATTTTTTACCACAAATGTGATGTGTTTTTGTTTCTTTTAAATATTTATATAAATTTTTTACTTTTCTATTGTATTTCAAACTAGCATGCTTAGGATGTAATATGAAAGAAAACACTTAATTTTGGTGGGTTGTGGTGATCCATTGAGTGTTTATGCACTCATGCCTATATTATTATCTTAGTTATAGGTTCTTGGTTCTTATTTGGACCTCTAGTTGAGTGTTGATTTATTTAGGTTGGTTTTATTTTATTTCATTCGGACTATGGTTCTTATTACCTAATTTGGTAGGACCTTCTTTTACTTTTATTTAATGTGAGATGTCTGGCCCTTTATTGGATTTACTTTGGCCACTTAGGATTTTATTTATTTCTATGGATATAGAGTAGAAATATACGATGGTGGGTGAAGAAAATCCATTGGAGGGGAATCATTTCCTTATAAGAGAGGGAGATCAGGGGGTGAGGGAGGTTTTTGGTGCTACCTGATGTTTACTGCTTTCTTAGTTTTGATTTTGGGTTGCTGTTCTGTTTTTTTCTTTGGCACGGATATCCGATGTACGAATGAGTCATGCTAGAATTTTATTTATTCTCCACTACTTTCTTTCCTTATTATTCATCAGGAAAAATCATTCCCAAGTAGTTCTTCCTTGATGCCTGGACACTTATGCCAGCCCGTAGAGATCAGGAACACCCATTGGTCCTTATCACAGGCTAACTTGGGCGTTCGACAAAGGAATAACTTGGGGTGGTTCATTATAGATCGAGCCTTGGATATCATTCTAGGGTTTATATTATAAATTTTAGTTTTAATATACTTTGACATTAGTTTGTAATTGGAGTTATGAGATTGAGAATAATTCTTGGGCATAGTTCATGCATATTAGGTGTTAGAGTTTTTAGGAATTGAACTATCTCTTAAGTAAAGTATCCCTAGGTAGAAGGACTTGGGGTTGGACCACTGACTTTACCAAAGGATTTCCTTGGTTAGGAAAGTGAATTGGGTTGACTATCAGTTGCTCTAGGCTTACTCATATGTTGTTTTTCAATCACATATAACTCTATTCCTTTGTATGAAATGTTCATGTACCTTGTGCATATGATGAATTTGGATATGTATGGGAATAATTTACTTCTATTTTTGGGTGATTAATACAAAATTATGGGTTGTGTAAAGAGTTACACATTAATGTGGTGTGAATACATTAATTTGGTGGTTGGAATAGGGATTCAAAAACTAAATTATTAGAAACATGCATACACAAAAGTAAATAAAACATGAAAGGATAATGATTACATATGATGTAATAGTTTAAGATGTGTATGATACAAATTAAATTGATGAGACTAAAATCCATCAAAGAATAAGTGTGAGATTCTATCTAAAGAGGCACTTATCATGTCATGACCCCCTCCCCACAAAGTGTACCCCTCCTGGGTTGGAAATGTGAAAAGGGAGATAATGACCCCCGAGTCCCGCCTCCAGTAGGCCCCGAGTTAGCGACTAGCACCAAGGGTATAATAAACACACAAATGTGAGGCATTACCCTCTAAGAGAACACATGCAGAAGAGAGATAAGATAGACACCAACCAACTCCAACTCAGAACTAAAATATAAAAGAAACCCAAGTGTACATATGTAATGTCATGCAAAAGTACTACAACTGAAAAGGGAAAACTACAAGTATCCAAAAGAAAGTAAAAACAACAACAACCACAAGCCCGGACAGCTCCTGTAACCACAAGCTAATAGAAATCATCTTGATCTCCAACCTTCTCCAAGTGACCTGAAAAACAGTTTATATATACGTAGGGTGAGTATAATAGTATACTCAGTAGGGTCCTCCCCGAAGCCTCTCGTGCAAAAGTAAAGAGAGCATGCTAAATCATAGTGAACAACAGGTGAAACCAACTCATCACCTAAACAGGTATACTAAGTTCCCAACTTCACCATGGATACTCTCACCAAGTAATGCATACAAGAATATAGCATATAATAAAGATTATCAAGGGTACCCCGCTACTACTTCCCCACTAGTTTTCCGCTTTTCCCAAATTCCACACGTACTGAGCATCTCTATCCAAAAAGGCTTGCCTGCAGACACCTGGGCGAAGCACCACAATATGCCCCTCGTGCACCACAAAGGCTTGCCCGCAGACACCTAGGCGAAGCACCACACCATCCTCACAACCAAAAGTAACCAGGTAGTTTCTGGGAGCCACCACAGCTCGCATAACGTGTATCATACATCGATTATTATACCTCAAGCCATTAAAACCCATACACCGAGTAAGAATCCTCAATCCATCACAACCTATACATGTTACACATATAATAGTCCATAGGATACTATATCCAGAATATATGTGTGTGAATAACCACAAGCCATTACAGCCCTCTACACACATATAAGGGGAAAACTAACCGTTGTGTCTATCAGCACAAGTATCTACCAAGAGAAGAGAGCGGGGCCAAAGGGGATAGTCATCCATTCATCCTCCCACTGGAATGTTGGGGAAAACACCCCCCAGGGCTCAGAATCCCTAGGGTGTCAGTTGCCCTTACCGATAGGGTGGAGTAGCGTATAGAAACACAAAAAGTACAGAATATACTATATCTCACAACCACATTATGGGCATAACCTAGTCTTAGACACACTGCAGCTAACGTCTCTCGGACTCCGGGCTGCTATTTCTAAGACTAGGTATCCTATAAGCACACAACCATTTAAAGACCTTTATTAGATTACTTCATGAAATTTTTATCAATTCCACTGTATGTTAATTAATTTCTCTAAACATTAATTAACCATGAACAATTCCACATTAAAATTTCATTAGCATCACACCCAAAGTCAAATGTCCCTTTTAGATTATAGCCTCATCATTAAGTTTCAGTGAACACCAAACCCATGGTTTAACACCATTTAATCAAATATTTATTACAGAAACACTTTCCCATATTCCCATGTATTCTAGAAAATCACTCTATGCTACTAACACAAGGGGCTCAACACGGTGAGTAGATGTACTACCCGTCGAGTCTTTGCCACCTATAGCAAGAGCGTAGACCCATCCTCCCCAGAGAATCTAAACACGGAAATCACGTGACATACCCCATGTGTCTTCACCTCTTTCGGAAGAAGGGTAAGCAAGACCAGCTGCCTTGAGCAGTGGGGAAAAGTAAAGCAGATAAAAAACCAAAAAAAATTAGAAAACATCCCACAATCACATCCATCCCATTCCATCATCCCTGGTGTCCTCCCCGACACTCACATGCATAAACTGATGCATCTCGCCACTCTAGGCGTCATCCGCTGCCATAACCAAAAGGCCTCTATGCCCCCACATATCACAACACCCCTCCAGGGTCACGTCTCAACACAAGCAGCAAGAAAAACAACCATCACATCAATTGGGCTATGGACCTTTAACAAACAAGAGGGTAACTCAGAACCCTTCAAGGAATTATCTAACAATCAAATTCTTTAATCCATCTTTAATTAACAGATTTATAATCCGTTGGTTCCAACATCGGTAAACCTAACCAGTAAGCTATCACAAAAGATCAAACATGCTTACTACACCAATTTGATTAACATAAAATTACAACATGAACCAGATTCGTTTTCATGCCTCTTTATCTTTAGCCGACCAATTATCAATTAATCCTGATTCACGTTCTTTACCAATTTCCATCAAGAACAACATCTAAGCAAAGCAAGCATAGATATCACACTATCTTTTAAAATAAGAGGCAATAACATACGATCGATACAATTTCTTTATCCGGTTCAAATATTTATTAAGTCAATTCCATTGTCATCTAGTGGGATTAAACATGCTAACAATATAGTTGCATGTAAAAGAAAGAGAAGAAACGAATCCACTACCTTAAAGGTTTTTGACGGAAACCACAACGGTCGAAGAATGCCCAAGAAAACCGGGCCGATTCACCATAGATTTTCCTTAGATATCTTATCCTAACACAACCAAGACCAAAGCTCATCATATTTGACATCCACACACTTATATCTACCCATAATGGGCGTAGATCTAAGAAACCGAGAGAAGAGGAGGAGTATATCTAAGTAGATCTAAGAAACCAAATAAGAACGATCACATACCTCAAGAAACTGGCTTCGATTTTCCAAGAGAAGCCTTCAGATCGCCTCCAAAATGCTTGGGAGAGGTTCTCCTACCTTCGAGGAAGGGTAATACCGAGTTATGGCCGCTTAGGGGCTTAAACGAGCAAGCTAGAGGCAAAACGGTTGAGATCCACAATTTTAGGATCTAGATTTAAGTGCCCGCACGGTTTGCTCACACGGTTAGACAAACCGAGTGCTAACTGTGCAGTCGCTACTGCCTCGTCAAACACTCCTCGCATGGTTAGTCCGCACGGTTAGACAAACCGTGTGCTAACCATGCGTTAGCCACTTCCTCCAACACTAACCTCGCACGGTTTGGCCACACGGTTTAGACAAACCATGCGCAGCCCGTGCGAAAGCTACTGCCCTTTAGTTTCCCTTAAAATTCCACCCAAACGCACCCCCAAGTCACCTTGACCTCCCGGAACACATCTAGCACCACATTTCCACAAATTAATGGACCAGAGAGGTCAGGGCCATTACATCAGATACCTCTCAAAACATTCTCGTCCTCGAGAATCTGAAACCCACATAAAGAGAAAACGAAACAGGGTCTGAAAAACCACCCAACGAGATTCCTCTCAAAAGAGAGCAAGCCACCAAAACAACAAAGGGAGCCATCTCATAAACATGAAAGTTTCATAACCACAAAAGCTACATTGATACATGAAAAGAGTTAAACATCAAACAACTCTGGGTACTGAGCACGTATCTGTGACTCACGTTCCTAGGTACTCTCCTCCAAGCCACCGTGTCGCCACAAGACACGAACTAAAGGAATATAACGCCCATGAAACACCTTCTCCTTGCGGTCTTGGATCTCCACTGGTCTCTCTTCAAAGGTTGCATCATCATCAACAACGATCTCTCCCCAATCGATGATGTGAGAGTCGTCATGAAGATAACGACGAAGCTGTGATACATGGAAAACATCATGTATCTGACTCATCTGAGGGAGAAGTGATACTCAATACGCCATAGCTCCAACACGAGATAACACCTCGAAAGGCCTAACAAATAGGGGATAAATCTTACTTCCACATCCAAACCTTCGCTGCCCACGACGGAGAGTCACCTTCCGAAACACATGATCCCCAACATTAAACTCCAAGGGTCTCCTCCTTTGATCAACATATGATTTCTAACGATCTTTCACTATCTTTATCCTCTCACGAATCACCTGAACCATCTTTGTTGTATTCTGCACTAGTTACGGTCTGAGAATTGCTGACTCTACAACCCCAGTCCAGCACAATGGAGAACGGCAAGGCCGACCATACAAGACTTCAAACGGCGCCATACCAATAGTGGAGTGAAAACTATTATTGTAAGCGAACTCCACCAAGGGTAAGTGCCTCATCCATGAACCTTCGAAATCAAGAACACAAGAGCATAACATGTCTTCAAGAGTCTGGACGGTTCGCTCTGTCTGACCATCCATTTGAGTATGAAAAGCAGTGCTAAGGCATAGTTGAGAACCGAAAGCATGTTGGAGACCTCTCCACACTCTGGAGGTAAAATGAGGATCTCGATCAGAAATTATCATCCTAGGGACTCCATGAAGTCTCACCACCTCCTCTAGATACTTCCTTGACAAAACTTCCACTGAGCTAGATTCCTTGATTGCTATAAAGTGGGCCGATTTTGTTAAACAATACACTACCACCCAAATAGAATCATGTCCTCCCTGAGCTCGAGGTAAACCTATAACAAATTCCATTGAGATGTCCTCCCATTTCCAATGAGGAACCTCTAATGGATGAGGAAGACCACCAGGAACACGGTGTTCGACCTTCACCTTATGGCAGACTAAACATCGGGACACAAAATCCGCAACCGCACGCTTCAGCCCAGGTCACCAAAACTGACTCCTCAAAGCTCGGTACATCTTTGTCACGCCAGGGTGTACCGCTAAAGGTGAACTATTAAACTCTTTGAGAACCGTTTCATGCATCGTCAAGGGAACAAAAATCCTTCCATGATACAACACCTTATGTTGTTCATCCTCAGACCAACCATCAGGGGCCTCACCACAAACAACTCAGTCTCTCCAGACTTCCACCTCCAGATCTCCCAACTGGGACTCTTCCACATTTTGCATCAGGGATAACTGTACCGTCATCTGAAAAAGACACCCTCTACCCCCAACTTCTCCCATATCAAGATGTAATGCTGACAGTTCTTCCATTACTCTCCAGGAATCACCAAATTCACGTACAGAATCACTATGTGACTTTCAGATCAGCGCATCAGCTACAACATTCCCTTTTCCAGGTGTATACGATATTTCAAAGTCGTATTCCTGTAAGAAATCCATCCACCGACGTTGTCATAAGTTCAAGTCATGCTGGGAGAAAACATACCTCAAACTCTTATGATCAGTGAAAACCACAAAGAGCTCACTAATGAGGTAATGTCTCCACAACTTCAGAGAAAACACCACAGCTGACAACTCAAGATCATGGGTGACATAGTTGCATTCATGTGGAAGTAACCGCTGAGACCCATAAGAAACAACTGACCTCTGCTGCATGAGAACACAACCTAACCCCAGATGTGAAGCATCGTATAAAACATCAAACTGAACTCCTTCAGCTGGAAGACAAAGGACTGGAGCACTTACTAACTTCTCCTTTAGATACTCGAAAGCTTTATAACACTGATCAATCCATATGAATGCCTGATCCTTCCTAGTCAAAGCTGTTAGAGGAGTCGCAACTTGTGAGAAATTGGCTACGAACCTCATGTAGTAGCCTGTGAGACCAAGGAATCTTCACACCTCTGACACTGTCTTGGGGGCTGCCCAAGACAGAACTACTTCTATCTTCGATGGATCCACAACTACTCCCTATTGGGACACAACATGCCCTAAGAAACGGACTTCTCGAGCCCAAAAATCACACTTAGACAACTTCCCAAACAACTGATGTTGACGAAGGACTCCCAAAATGGCGTGTAGATGCTTTGCATGTTCCTCTTCAGATGTGGAGTAGACAAGGATGCCATCGATGAAAACTACCACAAACTTGTCCAGGAACTCACAAAACATAGTATTCATCAATCCCATGAATACAGCTAGAGCATTTGTCACACCAAACGACATTACAACGAACTCATAATGCCCATGACGACAACAGAAAGCAGTCTTCGGAATATCCTCATCCTTCACATGCATCTGATGATATCCTGAACACAAGTCGATCTTTGAGAACCAACTTGCACCCTTCAGTTGATCGAATAAGTCATCAATCCGTGAAAGAGGATAGAGATTATTTATTGTCACTTTGTTTAAGCGACGATAATCGACACACAACCACAAACTGCCATCGGCCTTCTTCACAAACAAAACTGGTGCACCCCATGGTGACACACTTGGACGAACAAAACCGCATTACAACAGACCATAAAGATGTATATGTAGCTCTCGTAACTCATAAGGGGCTATCCTATATGGAGACATAGAGATAGGAGACGCTCCTGGCTGTAGCTCGATCCCAAAATCGATCTCTCGTTGAGGGGGTAATGCTACAACCTCTTCTGGAAAGACATCAGGGTACTCCTCTACGACCCTAGGAAACACCAACTACTAAACCTATGATGAAATTAGCATTATCTTAGACATCATGGACGATAAGGATGGGACGCGCCTATGACACATCCGAGGATCTCACTCACCAACAAACACCACTTGTTCTCCATCCACACCAAAGAAAATGACCTTATTCCTGATGCAATCCACGATATCCTGCACCGAATACAACCAATCCATGCCGAGGATGACATCATATGGTTGTATTCGTAAACATAGGAAATCTCCCTAAGAGCGGTGTTGCCCCAACACTAGCTCACAGTCTCTACATACTTCAAACAAGTCAGCTCGACCTCCAACTGGCGTAGTCAACGCCAAGGGCACTGGAAGCCTCTCTACCTCAAGTCCCAAAGCATGGACAAGGGTAGGTGATATGAAGGAGTGCATCATTCCTGAATCAAACAAGGCATACACCAAGGTAGAAAACAAGTAAAGGGTACCTCAAACGACATATGGATCACCTGGAGCTAGAAACTCTAGAGCATGAAGCTGACCACGACCTCCACAACCTCTCTGACCCTAATGACGACCACCACCATGGTTGTGCTCTGCTCTCTGAGGACGGGGGCGTTATGGGGCTGCCCTCTGCCTGCCCTATCTACCCTCTGCTAATCTAAAGCTGGTGCAAACGGCTGCTACTGCCTTGGCTGGAACTACCTCAACGGAGGAACCTGGAGCGTAGTGCCCGGTGCACGATGAACACTCTGAAAGGTCGGGCACTCCCGCTATTGATGGCCACGACCACCACAAGAAAAACAAGCGCCTGATCCCTTGGTATAGTCCTGAGAGTTGCTTCCTCTGGAGAAACGAGATGTGAAGGGCTGGGACCTACCCTCGGCTGAATAGAAACTCTTCTGCCCTGAAAACCAGGAACCCCAGACCACAACTTTGCTTCATGAGAAATCATGCCGATTCCCCTATTGTGATGATACGGTCCTGGCCAAAGTCCTCCCAACAACCTCTACCCTCGCTAGCACCGCAAGATATGTCTTCAGCATAAATGGGGTGACCTAGCGCTGGATCTCTGGACGCAAATCCTCCTCGAAATGCCTCGCCTTGGCCTCATCATCCGGTAACAGGTCTGAAGCATATCGTAAAAGGTTCCTGAAATGGATTTCAAACTCTCGAACAGTAGAGCTCCCCTGTCGAAGGGTAAGAAGCTCCTGGGGAATGGACACCTTCGCAGTGAAAGAAAGGAACTAGATTCTAAACTTGTATCAGAACTCCTCCCATGAGATCGCTGACTCCTCACGATCCCCAAGGAACAAGAACCACCACTTCCTTACTGCTCCACGTAGCATCGTCACAACTAAGGACACCCAGTGCTCCTTTCGAGCATGGATCGAACTGAAGCCTATCTCAACCTCCTCCAACCAGTCTTCCATGACTACATCTGAAACGGAGCCCTCATACTTCTGTAGACTCTGGCACTGAAACTCTCGAAGTATCTTCCTCCAAGTTTCGTTGTCGTCAACCTCTACACTGCGACGATATGTTGGAACAACCTGCTGGACATTTTCTGTGCAAACCTGATGAGGGCGTCGACCATGATACATACCTGTAAAATAACAAACCGTTAGAGCTCCTAAACTTGGAATATGGAAGACTCAACATTAATTAATTAATTGTTTTCTTTTATACATTTTAGGTTAACCTATCCCAAGGTCTACCCATTCAAACACTGGAACAAAGGAGAATGATGCATGATCCTTTCCTAGGTCTCTACCCTGCAACTAGGATCACCTTGTTTAGTAGCCATTGTAAACTTAAAGGTCCATACATCAGATCATAGGGGGCCCTAAATGCCTATGTCTCAGCCGGTCTCCAGTGTTTACCTCACTTGCTTAACATGAATGACACCATTGCCCTACCAAACCATGCAACCTCACATGTGCCTAACTCCAAACTCCATCCTATCCCTCAACCAGACCTCTGATACCACTCTGTCACGACCCCCTCTCCACAAAGTGTACCCCTCCTAGGTCGGCAATGTGAAAAGGGAGATAATGACCCCCAAGTCGCACCTCCAGTAGGCCCCGGGTTGGAGACTAGCACCGAGGGTATAATAAACACACAAATGGGAGGCATTACCCTCTAAGAGAACACATGCAGAAGAGAGAGATAAGATAGACACCAACCAACTCCAACTCAAAACTGAAATATAAAAGAAACCCAAGTGTACATATGTAATGTCATGAAAAAGTACTACAACTGAAAAGGGAAAACTACAAGTACCCAAAAGAAAGTAAAAATAGCAGCAACCACAAGCCCGAACAGATCCTACAACCACAAGCTAGTAGAAACCAGCTTGATCTCCAACCTGCTCCAAGTGACCTGAAAAACAGTTTATATATATGTAGGGTGAGTATAATAGTATACTCATTAGGGTCCTCCCCGAAGCCTCTCCTGCAAAAGTAAAGAGAGCATGCTAAAGCACATTGAACAACAAGTGAAACTAACCCATCACTTAAACAGGTATACTAAGTTCCCAACCTCACCATGGCTACTCTCACCAAGTAACACATATAAGAATATAGCATATAATAAAGAATATCAAGGGTACCCCGATACTAATTCCCCATTGGTTTTCCGCTTTGCCCCAACGTCGCACGTCCTGAGCATCTCTCTCCAAAAAGGCTTGCCCGCAGACACCTGGGCGAAACACCACAATCTTCACCTCGTGCACCACAAAGGCTTTCCCACAAACACTTGGGTGAAGCACCACACCATCCTCACAACCAAAAGTAACTAGGTAGTTTTTGGGAGCCACCACAACTCACATAACGTGTATCATACATCGTGTATTATACCTCAAGCCATTACAACCCATACACCGAGTAAGAAGCCTCAAGCCATCACAACCTATAAACGTTACACCTATAGTAGTCCATAGGATACTATATCCATAATATATGTGTGTAAATAACCACAAGCCATTACAGCCCTCTACACACATATAAGGGGAAAACTAACTGTTGTGCCTATCAACACAGGTATCTACCAAGAGAAGAGAGCGGGGCCAAAGGGGGTAGTCAGCCATTCATCCTCCCACTAGAATGTTGGGGAAAACACCCCCAGGGCTCAAAATCCCCGGGGTGTCAGTTTCCCTTACTGATAGAGTGGAGTAGCATATAGAAACACAAAAAGTATAGAATATACTATATCTCACAACCACACTATGGGCATAACCTAGTCTTAGACACAGTGCAGCTAACGTCTCTCGGACTCCGGGCTGCTATTTCTAAGACAAGGTATCCTATAAGGACACAACCATTTAAATATATTTATTAGATTAATTCATGCCCTTTTTATCAATTCCATTGTACGTTAATTAATTTCTCTAAACATTAATTAACCATGAACAATTCCACATTAAAATTTCATTAGCATCACAACCAAAGTCAACTGTCCCTTTTAGATTATAGCCTCATAATTAAGTTTCAGCTAACACCAACCCCATGGGTTAATACCATTCAATAAAATATTTATTACAGAAACACTTTCCCATATTCCCAGGCATTCTAAAAAAGCACTCTATGCTACTAACACAAGGGGCTCAACACGGTGAGTAGATGTACTACCCATCGAGTCTTTGCTGCCTATAATAAGAGCGTAGACCCATCCTCGCTGGAGAAGCTAAACACAGAAAGAAAGTGGCATACCCCTCGTGTCTTTGCCTCTTTCAAAAGAAGGGTAAGCAAGAATAGCTGCCTTGAGCAGTGGGGAAAAGTAAAGCAGATAAACAACCAAAAAGAATAAAAAAATATCCCATAATCACATCCATCCCATTCCATCATCCCTGGTGTCCTCCCCGACACCCACATGCATAAACCGATGCATCTCTCCACTCTAGGCGTCATCCGCTGCCACAAAAAAAGGCCTCTATGCCCCCACATATCACAACACCCCTCCAGGGTCACGTCTCAACACAAGCAGCAGGAAAAACAACCATCACATCAATTGGGCTATGGCCCTTTAACAAACAAGATGGTAACTCAGAACCCTTGAAGGAATTATCAAAAAATCAAATTCTTTAATCCATCTTGAATTAACAGATTTATAATCCATTGGTCCCAACATCAGGAAACCTAACCAATAAGCTATCACAAAAGATCAAACATGTTTACTACGCCAATTTTATTAACATCAAATTACAACAAGAACCAGATTCATTTTCATGCCTCTTTATCTTTAGCCGACCAATTATCAATTAATCCCGATTCACGTTCTTTACCGATTTCCATCAAGAACAACAACTAAGAAAATCAAGCATAGATATCACACTATCTAGTAAAACAAGAGGCAATAACATACGATCAATATAATTTATTTATCTGGTTCAAAATATTTATTTAGTCAATTACATTGTCATCCAGTAGGATTAAACATGCTAAAAATATAGTTGCACGCAAAAGAAAGAGAAGCAATGAATCCCTACCTCAAAGGTTTTCGACGGAAACCACAACGGTCGAAGAACGCCCAAGAAAACTGGGCCGATTCACCAAGGATCCTCCTTAGATATCTTCTCCTAACACAACCAAGACCAAATCTCACCATATTTGACATCCACACGCTTAGATATACCCATAACGGGTGTAGATCTAAGAAACCGAGAGAAGAGGAGGAGTAGATCTAAGTAGATCTAAGAAACAAAACAAGAACAGTCACATACCTCAAGAAACCGACTTCAATTCGCCAAGAGAAGCCTTTAAATCACCTCCAAAACACTTGGGAGAGGTTCTCCTACCTTCGAGGAAGGGTAATCCCGAGTTATGGCCGCTTAGGGGCTTAAACGAGCAAGCTAGAGGCAAAACGTTTTAGATCCACAATTTTAGGATCTAGATTTAAGTGTCCGCACAGTTTTCTCACACGATTAGACAAACCGTGCGCTAACCGTGCGATCGCTACTGCCTCGTCAAACACTCCTCTCATGGTTAGTCCGCACGGTTAGACAAACCGTGCGCTAACCGTGCGTTATCCACTGCCTCCAACACCAACCTTGCACGGTTTAGACAAACCATGCGCAGCCTGTGTGAAAGCTACTGCCCTTTAGTTTCCCTTAAAATTCCACCCAAACGCACCCCCAAGTCCCCTTGACCTCCCAGAACACCTCTAGCACCACATTTCCACAAAGTAATGGACCGGAGAGGTCCGGGCCATTACATATCATGACCTCGATCATCCAACTAGGTAGATCATTCCATGGTTGGGTGCCCATGTATTATCTTTTGTAAGGAAAAAAAGTAATGGGTGACATAAGAACATCCTTGGGTAGGTCATTCCATACCTGGGTACCCTTGTATTGACTTTTGTTAGCCTATTTTTGGAATTTTCTTTGGGTTACACTATAATACGCCAAATAGGATTAAGTTACCTAAGGAATAAATTTGAGTGAATCCATATGATGAATTTGGATAAAGAGTTGTCCATTCAACTATCCAAGAGTCACAATTGTTGTGATTAGGATGATTCTATACCTAAATAACTAAGTGGTGAAAGAAATTCAATAACAGACTCATTGCTCAGAAAAATATGGATCTTGGCGCACGAAATGGATATGATATATGGGGTTATCATGTTTAGTGGGAGAACTTTTATTTAAAGCCCTTAATTAAATGATATAATAACTGATACTCACCTATTGATATATATTTTTTATAGGTTATGTTACACTTCACACTAATAATATTTAGGTCTATAATATGTATAATGTATTCAATAGTTAATTAATGACATCTAGGATTGATAAATGTTCTCAAGGAGAAACATTCAGAGTATCCAAATTTGAATGTTATAGAAATCAATTTCTCCGACTCTGACTCAGCGATATTAGAGGTTGACACTTATGATATAATTTTACCAAGTGGATTGATCCTAGAATTGAAAAACTATTAATATGTCCCCACTATATACATGAATTTTATTTCTATTTCTTTTTTGGGACAATATAGGATATTCATTCATTATTAAGAACAAGAGTTGTTCTATATATAAGAATGAAATGTTTTATATAATTGGGAATATAATAAATGTTTCATATATTCTTGATTTGGATAATCTTGTTTATAACATTCAGAATAAGAAGGTCATGGTTGATTCTAATCCCAGACACCTTTAGAATTTTCGCCTTAAATACATAAATGAGAAATGATTTCAAATACTCCATAGAGATGGATTTGTTGGAATCATTCAATTATAAATTTTTTGATACATGAAAATCTTATTTATTGGAAAAAATTAAAAAGTCACTTTTGGGAGAAAGAAGGTGAGAGGGATAACATACTATTGGATCTTATACATAGTGATGTATGTGGACTAATGAGAACATAATAAAATGGTGGTTATCACTAATTTGTAACTTTTACCAATTAATTTAGTTGGTATGAGTATTTGTTTCTGATGAAACATAAGTATGAAACTTTTGATAAGCTCAAAGAGTTTTAGAATAAAGTATAGAATCAATTAGGAAAAAGTATTAATGTACTATGATCATATTGGGGTGGTGAATACATGATCCAGGAATTAATTACCCATACGATATATTGTAAAATAGTTTCACAACTCAATCCTCTCAGAACACCATAGTGGAATGGTGTATCTGAAAGAACGAATCATACCTTGTTATACATGGTTCATTTGATGATGAGTTTATGTGACCTTCCTATCTTGTTTTGGGGTTATGCTCTAGAGACTGTTGCATTCTTACTAAATTGTGTTCCATCTAAATAAACCATTAAGACACCATATGATATATGGTATAGAAAATGTCTCAGTTTGTCTTATGTAAAAATTTGGGGTTGTGAAGCTTACATATGATGTTTAAATTTTGATAAACTTGACCCTAAGTTTGAGAAATGCTTAATTATTATCTATCATAAGGAAAACAAGGGATATTATTTCTACCACCCTACTAAAAAAAGTATTTGTGGATCAAAATGGTATATTTCTTGAGAAGGAATATCTATGTTAAGGATTTAGTGGGAGGAAAGTTAAACATGGACAAGTTCAAGAATAAAAAACAGGAAGTGTTCTTGATACGGAAGTTTAGCCAGTTCCACAAAGAGTTATGGAAGAAGAACCGACTCAAGTTACACAAGAACCTCAATGGAATGGTTATAATGCATCAGATACCCAAGAGATATGAACTTCTCATGGAAAATGATGATGAAATAATGTTCATAGGAGATGAACCTACTTCCTAATGAGAGTCCATTTACTCAAAAAATGGCTAAAAGACATGGAATATGATATAGACTCCATGCAAACTAACCATGTTTGGAACTTGGTAGATTCACCTAAAGGGGTGATACCCATAGGGTGAAAGTGGGGTTTCCATAAGAAAACTAGAATGGATGGTAGAGCGTCTACCTATAAAGCACACCTAGTGGAAAAGGGTTACAAATAAATTCATGACATTGACTATGAAGAGACCTTTTCACCTTTTGTGATGATAAAGTCCATTTGGATTTTTCTATCCATAGAAGCTCATTATGATTATGAGATATTTCAAATGGATTTCAAAACTGCATTCCTTAATGAGAATTTGGCTGATGAAATGTATATGATACAACCTGGGGGTTTTGAAGTTCCAAATGATAATGTTAAGGTTTGAAAGTTGTAGCGGTCTATTTATGGCTTGAAGAAAATGTCTTAGGGTTGGAATATCTGATTTTATGATACAATCAAAGAGATTGGTTTCATAAAAAACATGGATGATTCTTGTGTATACAAGTGTCTTAGTGGGAGCATAGTAGTATTTATAATATTGTATGTTAATGACATACTGCTTATTGGAAATGATGTCCTAATACTTCACTACGTAAAGATGTGGTTTGGTAAATGTTTCTCAATGAAATAGGAGGGTGAAGTTGCTTACATACTTAGTATGATGATCTATAGAGATATATATAAGACTTTTCTTGGACCAAGTCAGAACACATATATTGGAAAAGCAATACTATGGCTTAGCATGGAGAACTCTAAAAGGGGGTCTTTACCAGTGTTCCATGGAACATATATTAAGAAGAGTTTGGATCCTTCTAAAGAGTTAGATAAATAGATACGGTTCCTTATGCATCCGACATTGGATCTATCATAAACACCATGTTATGTACCTGGCCTAAAATATCATATGCTTTGATGATAATGATTATATACCAATGAAATATTGGTGAGAGTCCCTAAATTACTATGAAAAACATCATTAAATAATTTAGAAATACTAAGGAGATGTTCTTGGTCTTTAGAGTAGAGGATGTACTATGTGTAAAGGGTTACATAAATGCTATTTTCTAATCCTACGTATATGATATAAAATCTAAATTAGGATTTTTGTTTTGACTAAATGGTGGAGAATTTAGTTAGAAAAGTTCCAAAAAAATCCACTAAAGAAGACTTGACAATAGAGGCAGAATACATCAATGAATCAAATATTGTGAAGGAACCTGTTTGAATCAGGAAGTTCATTTCTGAACTTGGAGCAGTTCCTAGTATCAAGGGAGAAATTGAGAAATATTGGGACAACAATGGTGTTGTTTCTCAGGATAAGGAACCCTGGTCTCATCAAAGGACCAAACACACCCTTTGAAAATAGAATCTCATATGGGAGATCATTGGGAGGGGTGATGTAAAGATCAGTATGATGGATACACAAGAGAATGTAGAAGACCTATTAACAAAACCATTATCACAACAACTATATGAGGGTCATGTAGAATATTTGGGTGTTAATCACATGAGAGATTGGTTGTAATGGTTGTAAATGTTTCATGATATTATAATAAAGGTAATCTCCATTTATCATTTATTCATGTGTTGTAATATATTTTACATGAACAGTCAAATGATAAATATCCCCTCAAAGTACAAACTTTGAGTTGTCCATAAGCGGTGATCACCATAGAGTATAATGGGTTGTGATGATATGTAAAGGTTAGCTTGAATATATTCTTATATCTATTGTAAAGTTATGTATACGAGATATTGAAGAATATATTCTTGAGGTAATAAGTAGAGACTTCTTACTTGGACTGATCCACTAAAGTATATCTCATGGAATGTCATATGGTCATGGAAATACTTAGGGGTTTATGATCATTATTAGTCCTTCTTATATGATGTTGAAGAGATAAATAGCATGATAAACTCCATAATTTGATACACTACTTACGCAAGTCACCATAGGAACTTATCTAATAAAGGGGTGATTGTGTATGTTGTTGATCATGTCATCTGTTCGAGTGAAACTAATATGGTTTTTTTACACTTGTATGAAAATAAAAGACATATGAACCTTGTTTTGTTTTATTTTTTTTGTTTCAATAATAAAAATGAGGCTTTGGCCCCAACCTTTAAAAAAAAGACATATGAACCTTGATTGAATTAGATCTAGGAAATGAATTTCCATGCTTAGTTTTTTCACATTTGATGTGTTCAACTACTTGGATAAGTGACATGTGATTTGCTTATCAGATAAATGAACGACATGTGATGTATTCATTCACTTGGTCAGTCTTTTTCAGAGAATCAAGAAAATAATGTGAGTCCTATACTAGTTTGCATGTTCCATGTTTTGTGGTCACTCAATGTCATGAAAACATGTATTATATAAGATATATATGATGTATATGATACATATTTTGGTGGAATTTTTTGTCTAGATATATGAGTATGTTTTATGGAGATCACACTAGACCCCTTAGTCGCTTGAGTAACATTGATGTTTTGTTAGAGGATTCCCTTTGCATACATATATGAAATAGATACTTCATAGTTTTTTTCAATGCTGCTAAGGTTCGTAGGGTGACATGGTTAGACCCTTGGATAGGGATAAAATTTTGGACAAAGTGTTTTTTCAAAAGAAAGATATCTTGATGAAAAACTATATCCAAAAGAGTTTGGATGAATTCAAAAAGAGTTGCGAAGTTGTGAATAAAGTTTATATGGAATTTTAGTGAAAGTGGTAGAATGTTGGATGTTTACTAATATATATATATATAATATGATATTATATATATAAGTGTGTTTTTATTCATGTATTAAATATACATTTGATAATAAATATATATATGATATATATTTATTTCTCCCAAATAGTTTTATTATCAGTTATATACCATTATGAACGTTTTAATGGATTTATATTAATTCATTGAATACATCCAATTAATTAAACCAATATTATGAAATGCATATGATGCATGGAGCCTCGAGCTCTGAATATATAAGAGGATGGTTTCCTCTTCTATTGGGTGTGGTGAATTATATCTTCCTCCCATACTACTATTTATCATATGAGATGAAGTCACTAACACCCCTTTATTATTTGGGTATCCTCGTTATACAATCATGGATATATTAGACAATGTTCCCCCCAAGGAGTTAGAGTTATTTTGTTCACTACTTCATGATCTTTATCAAGTATCACCCTTAACCAAGGAAGAAGACAATTTATGCTGCTCGCGTTTTCCAGGCACTATGTTTTACAATTTTATATTTATGTGTTGATTCTTGAAAATAGATATGTCTATGTTTTGGACTATCTTCCACTGAATATGGTCATATGATGATCATTCGAAACCTATCACCATTTAAGGGAGGGATAAACTCAGATGAAACCATAGTGAAGAAATAAAATTATTTCTATTGAGTTGTTATGATAGTGGTTCTGAATTTATTGGACAAGTTGAAGTTAGGTTTATGGATAGTAAACATCATTGATGTAAGATAGATCCAGTAAAACTTTATTAATTTGGTAAAAGTGAAGGAAGACTAGACTTGGAGGGGATCCGAGATTTTGGTGAGACTGGGAGATTGACTCAGTAAGAAAAGGCCCGAAATAAAGACATAAGTGAAGAGGATTGATATGATGGATCATTTCATGTAGTGAAGACTTATTTATAAGGAACATGAATCAGAAGATAGATCTTGACTAATGCCACGAGGACTGACCCAAGCACTGAACCAAGTTGGGAAGATGAGTTAGATTCATAGATCCACGTAAATTGAAGAGCAAATAATATCAAGATATGAGAGAATATTCTTTAATTATTAATTATTTCCTTCATTTTAATTTAATATTATAGACTACTAAATGTTTTATTTCTTCTCAAGCATGTTTTTCCTGATTTTTTCAAGGTAAAATGTTGATTGATAATCATTGGTTTTAGTATGTCAATTGATTTTCAAATATAGGTCATTTGTTTGTTTTTTTTCTATTTGAGTCTATTAGTTATAAATTATTATTTTTATTTGTAGTGGAGTACTTAGGGGGGGGGGGGTGAATTGAGTATCCAAAAAATTTATATTGAAAAAAATTTATAGAAGAAAATTCCCCAGTTTTAATTTCACCCAATTAACCAATATGATAGGTATATCTAATTTAATACTTTTGAATAACCTCTTAGAAGTTTGATCAAAACCCAGTTAGAATAATCTTATAATTATCCTAATATTTTGGGAAGACTCTACTTACATTAAATGGTAGAAATATCACATGTAAAATCTAGCTATCAAAGTACAGTTTGTCAAGAGAGAATTTAAAAATAATTTTAGAATAGAGTAAGAAAAACATTGAAATACATAAAAACATATAAAAATAAAAGAGGTTCAGTCTCAAGATGAGACCTAATCCTCTATACCTGATAGTAACCCACTGTTAAGTATGTTTATTAAAAATAAATAGATGATCCACAACATGGATCAGGTATTGAATACAACAATGCACAGGGTTGTCCTGGATAATACATATCCTCTTCTACAGTTTTTGTGGGGGTAAAAATATTAAGTAAAATAGATTAAGGGTATCTGAGTACTCTTCTATACTATATAGGAGTTATCGATTTAATATATTTAAAGAAAATTCAAGCACAACACAAAAGTAATAAATATAGAGTGAAAGGGAAGTGAAACGAATTTGATGTCGTAAAAGATTGAAGTTTGGTTGTTCTGTAGACATCTCTTCTCATCCTGATGTATTATTTTAGCTTGGATATGAGATAAAAAGATAGGAGTATGTTCTACAATCATGGGGTCTAGTTACCAAGAAAAAATAGCATCTTATTGTTGAGAACAAAATAGTTCATATTTTCTATGATCGTAAATTTTTTCTTAAAAAATACACTCTATAATTTTTTCTATGGAATCAATATTCTATAAAAATAAATTTTACTCCAAAAATATCTATTGGAAATTAATCATTTCAAATCCTTATACTAAGCATGAAATTTTGGAGTAATAAATTCTTATGAATTTATATTTAATTTGGCACATAAAGTGGTTAAAATATTATTTCAGACACTTTTAATGGATCCCACCTATGTGCTAATGTGTGCTAGCTAATATTTCCCCGCATTCTCACAATCCAAAGGCAGGCTACTTTCATCACTTTCATTGGCTATGTCTAACCCTTGATCAAAACTGGATGTTGGGATGTCAGTTCCTCCTTCCATGGATCCCTTCTTAGAGCTTGTTGCCTAGTTTGGGTCTCCATCATAGATTTAAGTCATGTTCGTGTAACTCCTTCCTAGTGCCATCTCTATGTGGATTCCAATTAACCACACTACTTCTATCTTGATAGGGTAGAAACCTTTGGTCAGAAGAGTTGTCAGGTTGGGAATCACTAGGCATGTATGGACATTGGTCACATTATTAACCTGTAAATATTCCTCTTAGGAGGGGATTTCATATGAGGCATCTTAGGCATGGAACTCAAGGAATCCCATTTCAATCAAGAGGTAATGATTATAGGGGAGTTAGTCTTCTAAGGTTTTTTACCACAGGCATCCCATGTGTATTGCATGGGGTAGGTATTCTAGGTCAAGTTATAAGTTTTACATCCTGTGGATACAAATCATAACATCTAGTTGAGATAGACCAGGGCATGAGTTTAATGTTATGTGTAGATGGGTTTGGTTGATTAGAATGCCCCCATGGAAGTGGATTAAGGAGGTGTATCCCGAGGAGGGAAGGTGTCACACCTGGGTTTATCGATGGATCAGAATGTCCCATGGAGTTAGATTCGGGAGGTGTTCCCCTAGTATGGAACACCTAGATAATTTAGTGATGGATCATTATTCATGATGGAGGCAGATCTAGGAGGTGTGTCCCTTGGAGGGAACACCTTTATTGTTTACCAATGGACCAAAATGCCCTGTGGAGGTAGATCTCGGAGGTGAGTCCCTAGGAGGGAACACCTGGATAGTTTATTGATGTTGGGATTGAACCTCAGGGATGCATCCTACATACCCTATTTAGAATTCATGGATCGAAACCAATGTAGTTCGATGCGGAAGTTTAAGGTTGTGTGATAGGACGAATCCATTTAGTTTATTTTTGTGCGATAAGGACACTCGTGTTGCAAAAGGAGCATGTATGAGGGATGGTATGGGGCTTACACATAGAAGCTACCCTCTATGGGTTTCCCATCCTGTGGTGGGTAAGGATGGTGTGGGGATTACGCATGGAAGCTTCCCTCTATAGGTTTCCCATCCTGTGGTGGGGAAGGATGGTGTGGGGCTTACGTATAGAAGCTTCCATATACGGGTTTCCCATCCCGTGGCTGGGGAGATGGTGGAATGCCTTTATGATCATGCATGTTGAATCCTATGCTCATCACACAGGGTAAGGCTATAGTTTTACATCGTGTGCTAAGGAAATTTCCATGAAGTTTAATGTCACATGAATAGGACATGGGACTATGAAGTTTTATGCCATGCAGCTCAGATGTGGAGGGACTCACTCCTCACCCCTAATAATTATGTGACCACTACACATTCACTTCTTGGTGGGGAATAACATTGGCACTTCTATATAGGATTAGTAAATCAGGAGGCCGATGTTAGGGTCCCTATGCTTAGAAGTAACGAGCATTAGGGAAACTATGATTTGAAGTGACAGGTAGGGTAATGGTTGCACTAGGGGCATAGGGGACATCAGGTAGGGGACTGGGAAGTTTTTGAGAACAACTAGGTTGATTTTCATACAAAATTTTCATGAGAAGGTGTCTCTAACACAAGGGAAATTGATGGAGTCGAGAGGCATAATTACACGCAACATGCGAAGTTGCACACAAATTAGTGTTGTATGCAGAAAACTTTTCTTTGCGCGCACTTGCCTAGCCCTAGGAGGAGTTACATGAGGATCACTGAACAATAGGCCAAGTGATTCTTGGGACCACAAGCATTATGTCATGGAAATGATCTACCTTTTAGGGTACATGATCACTGGTTTTTCACACAATCATGTAAGAACAAGAGTTGCGCATAGAAAAGCGTTGCTTCGTCTTCTAGAGAGCCTCTCAGAGGGAGGGGGAGTGCTTCTATTTATAGCTGAAATCATTTTCTATTGACATACAAATCCTTGGGTGTAGAACTTGAGTTATGCGCTTCTCTAACCTTTCTAATATGGCTTGGACGCACAACATTTCTGGATTGGTGTCACCTTTTGCGTGCAATAGGAAGGTCACACATCGAGTTTGCAAGAAAGAATTATTTTTTGTGCGCAACATGCCTTTTTTGTGTGCATGAACCTTAGGTGTGTTGTAAACATGGGGAGAATATGTGGAACTATATGTTTCTTTTGGTGCATAATATTTTTCCATGCAAGATTTAATTTTTGCGCGCACTCATTGAATGTTGCGTGAAACCTCTTCATATTCTCTAGAATGGTCTTTTGGGGATTTTTCCATGCTTGGTTAACAAAAAACTGTTCATTTGAGGTCCAAGGTGAGATTTATGCACAAAAAATCCCCCCTTGTAATCTAAGCTAATAGGGGACCATAAGGTTGGGTTCTGAGGGTAAATCCAAAGAGAACGGCCAATTTCTATCGTTGCACGCAATATTTGTCTTGAGTCACGCACCTGGGGTTTCGCACTATGCACAACCAAGTGGTCAATGCCTATAAATAGGCCGAGGGGGACCCTTGTATGGTATCTGGACTTCTACCATGAAAAGTATTTTCTCTAGTGCCCAGAACTCCTCTTCTACGTGAAAAATTGATCTTCAGCTACATCTTTCATGCAAGTTAACCTTTCACACAACTGATTCTGTGACAATGATGAACTTTTTCATGCACACTTCCAAAGTTGTGCTCCGGCTATCCCTTTGTGTGCTAAGACCCTAAATTTTCATGTACCTTTCTTTGAACTTCTAGAATCATTATAAATGACCAATAAACAAAACCAAACTAAGATCAAAGTTTCTGCCACCGCCTGAAGCACTAAAATGGAGAAAAAACCTAAGATCCCTCAAGAAAGGAGGGTCATTTCCAATAACTAGGTGCTTCTTGGAATGATGAATGAAACCCAAAGGAACTACCTATTGAGTGACCACCTTCTATTGTGAAATTTTTGATTTATGGGTGAAGTGAACATACTGAGCATCGAAGTCAACATGCCACAATCTTGGTTCACATGTGAGGATGAGCTCAACTGCTGGAACATCACTATCCATGGTCACCCTACCTGGTAGCATGGGAACATCACTGTCTATATGCCAAGTGGACATACAGGGACATATATTGAGGAGCAACTAGGGTCTGAAGAATCCCCAACCTGATATGCCAGCATCTTCTAGAGTAGTATGTAAGACAAAAACAAGGAATGACATAAAGACTGGGACCTACGGGAAGGAGGAAACTTTACAGATGAGTGGTATTGGGATTACTTGGTGCACTACACCTTTCTAGAGTATGGGGCCAAGATGTGAAACATTATATTTTTTGAGGTAGTATGGATGTCACAATTCCACACATACCACCAACATGAGCTTCTTCCAGAGCTACTCATCCGTTTGTGTATAGACACCAACATGTTCCACCTTCATCACGAGGAGGTGGGAATAAACTTATGGGATGTGCACTACATCTGTGGAATCCTACCAGATGGTTTCCAATATGATGAATTTCTTCTGGCATCGAACATTTGGTTGGACATGCAGCAAAATCCTCTCCCAGTGCAACACCTGTTAGATGCATTAACCAGTGAACTAAAGCATCATCCCCCTTTTCACAGGGATATCATATTAAAGAAATGGTTGGGTATATTCTTAAAGAATAGTCCAACTGTGAAGATGTTGGGGTGGCCAAATTAGTGCCCAATGATGCCACAAAGAAGGATATTGGGATTATATTGGTTTATTTTTGAGGAGAGAGAATATGAATAATAGGGATACAACATGGTGTAATATTGGAAGCCACTTGTTCACTATAATGAATTCCTCACTACATTCCTCACCGGTTAGTTGCTTCCATTCAGAGACATCCGCATTAGCCTATGCCTGGGGATTCTAGCGATAACATCCATTATGGGGACCAGTAATAAGATGAACTTGGGTGTACTAGTGCTAGTTTAGCTCAATAGATATATAGGACATGTGGAGAGGGAAGATAAGAACAAAAGGATCTATGGACTATTCTAGTTACTTCATGGATGGATCGTGGAACACTTCATAGGATACAAGTTTCTGAATGCCACCAACCCATCGAAGGCTGACCTTTGTCCCTCTCTTCTCAACATCTCCAGGGTACAACCATTGAATATTATCAAGACTATGGTTACAATTAGCATTATTAATTATGCAGGCTTAAAATTTTATCCATTTTAAACCCCAGTTGGTGTGATGGTGGAAAACCTACAGGAGACATTAGAGATATGGGAGTACCTGAAGTATTTCTATGGTGGAGTTCTAGTGTCTAGGATCGATGGAAACACCTATCGTGATCCATACACACCATCTTGGTTCATCATAAAGTTCAGATGTGTCCAAAAACTAATGAGGAGAGTCTACCTGGGGGTTTATGAAGAGTGAAATCCTCATATTCTTTGTTAGTTTTGGTGGATACTGACAGAAGAGGGATCAAGAGAGGTGACCATGCTACCACTGACCAACATGAACGCCGACCTATCCTAGGATTATGCTAACAACTGGGTGGAAGGATACTTAAGCACGATCTTTTAGTATTACATAAGGGTGATCATGTCGGTGATCAAGGTTCCAGAACAATAGGGAGGCAGATGGGATGCTCTCGAGGGGTAATCCAAACATCGGGAGTAGCTCAAGATGGAGCTGCAATGGGGGTTACATAAGGTGTTGTTACACCCCTGACTCCTAGAGGGGAGGTCCTTCCATAGAAATGGTAATGGGAGAAAGAAGGGGTATATCAAGATGGGATAAGAAGAGATAGGGAGGATCCTGTGAAGAAGCAGAAATATCTACTACATCCAGCTATTGATGCTACCTTTCCCACACCCTAGATGGCTTGGAGGATGCTGTGAATGTCTATGATGGCATATGACATGTGGAAGAAGTTGATTTGTGATGGATTCAAGATTTTGGAGGTTGGGGTCACCCAGATCACAACTAAGGTGGGATTCCATGAGAGGCATATGTACCTGGAATCCATGGATGCCTTCTCATGTCAATGAGGGGGACTTGATCTCTCTTTTGGCCTAGTGAGGGTAATGTTTGGCATCGAACCAAAATGTGAGGAGACACCAGCTAAAGGTTAATCAACTGAGGAGGCATCAGATAAAGGGGGAACATAAGGAACCAATGAAGGAGAATCCTGGGGGCCATCTGCTAAGGAAGCGAGTCCTCAAGAGAGCAATGAGATCACTCAGTTGGATGATTTATACTTGGTCAACTTCCTCAATGTGATCTTACTAACTAACTTTCCTATTTCATTCCTTCCCATTTGTTGTTAAAAATATCTAATTGAAATTTTTATTATGCAGAAGAAAGATGAAAATGGGAAAGGTGTCCCCACTGAAGGGGGTGAGGGAAATCCATCGGATGCTGAGGGGAATGCTCTGGGACTTGTGCCCAAGGCTGAAGAAGTTGGTGGGCCCATCGAGGAGGTTGGAGTGGGGACCTCAAATCCATATGTACTCACTATCATTTATGGTGGACCACAACCTATAATTCTAATAGAAACATCCCCTGTTGATGAAACGACATGAACAAGGTGGCTTATCATCGAAATTCCTCTACCCTAAGGTAAAACCAAATCTCAATTCACATGGTCCCTTTAAAAATTTTCATGGAGTTTTTGCATAAATGTGTTTGTTTGTTCTCATGTAGTTCTTGCCAAACCAACACTGGGAGATCAGGTTCCAACTATTGAGGTACCGACTAGAGTAGAGCAGTTTCCTTTGGTAGAACTCTCTTCCGAGACTCAGGGACTAAATCTTCATATGCTAGACCTTTGTAAGTATTTTTTTCTCACACGAGACATGTTTTTCCTACTTTTCATTATTGATCAAATTGACCGAAGTTCTCTTATTTCATGCAGTGCTCAAATGAGTGTGCACCCAAAAATAATTTGTGGATGATGAATTTTTGGTAGGGATCAAAGATAGAAATCTGGACATTGCTACGTATCCCATGAGGATTGGAATCAATCCACAAGTAGTTTTGGAACACAACGTGGTAGAATACCCACATCGGTGGGGGATATACTCTCTAGTAAGGGAATTGATGCATCTCATGAATGTCAGGTGGAATCCCTTATTCAGGGCATGGGTAAGGTTTTTTTGACTATCCCATACTTATCGTATGAGGCATCCCAGTTTCAAATAGGTTAAATATCATCACTTATTTAAGAGGCATCCCAGTTTCATACGGGTTAAATATAAACTCTTATTTAAGAGGCATATCACTTTTAGGTGGGGTAAAAATCATCTCTTATTTAATACTTAAGAGGCATCCAAGTTTTATATGAAGTAAACATCATCTCTTATTTGAGACTTATGAGTCATCCCGGTTTCATATGGGGTAATTCTACAGTTTAACATTGTGCATTGAGGATACCGGGCTTTGTAGTTTAAATTCATACAACTCAGACTATAAGGGCTGAAAATAGTTTAAGGTCATAATGCTTGGACATGTTGAAAATAGTTTAAGGTCGTGTTTCATGGACTATAGGGTGACTATCAATTTAAGGTCTTAAATATCAGACCATGGGATCTTAGTTTAAGTTCATAGTGTTTGAACCATTGGTGATCATCTCAAACGGATATGTGTAGTGCAGTGGTGTGAAAAAAACGACATGAATTGAGGGACAAGGAGGCCCAATGACACAGAACACATTCCTGAGAAGACTCACACACACTTCAAAGTCATGATGATTGGAATTGAACTCCTCACACAATGTACTACTTAAGAAACTTGACATTAGTGGGAGGTGTGATATTCTCTCCTTCAATGGTAATCAAAGAGTATGCTCTATTGGAATAGAGATTATAAAATATGTAAGCTCCTCACCACTTGGGATCCAAATTTGGTGGCTTATTTCTAGGTATCATTGGCACTCTAAGATCCAATACTGTGTCACCCTAGAGAAAGAAGAGGAGGTGAACCTTCTTGTTGAATTCTCTCACTATCTTGTTTGGTGCCTCTTTAGATTATGCAAGGTTTGGATCCTGTTCTCTTCATGGGATTCTATCACATCTAGATGGATTTATACCATTTTTTATAGAATTTGATGGTAATAAAAAATTGTTCAGAGTAATGAAAACTAAACCTCAATGGGAAGGACTGCCTCTATTATATATACCAGGGGGTATGGGGTCACCTGGGTGGAATTTTGAGTTGTCAATTGATAGGCCCAAACTGTGTTGGGGATCTTTTCTGTACAAATCTTCTTGTTCCATACCACCAGATTTTACAGAATATTGGAGAGGGTCTAGTTGAATGCCTTAATCTATCCATTTTCTTAATAATGGTAGTGGGAAGTATGGATGGACTAAATATTGTACTTGGAATATAGTTTCTTTAGTTCAGAAGCCTGGAAGTTGGTGCCTTTGTCTTTGAGAATAACACGAGGGACTTTAAATTGATGGATGATATTATAGATCATGAAATTGATCACGAATCGTTTCTTAACTTCCTTGACGGGAATCATTTTTCCCACTTGGATAGGAAGTTAGTTGTGGTCAGGATGAACCTACACTGGCTAGATGTTGCTGGTGGGTATGTCCCCAAAATGTCAAGTCCCCATACTAAAAAGGGCCAAGAATACTTGGTGGTGTGGATGATATCTGGTAGTTGGTACAAAAAACTAGGCATGTATTTGAAACACATAACACCTCTTATCAAACTTGATACAATCATAGACCATAGTGATCCAGAAGTAGCCTAGTATCTGAATCTGGTGGGAGAGTTTCAATCCTGCTTGATGAGAACCACAATACTTGGTATGAACTTCCTAAATACCCTAAGATATCTCTTCTCATTGAATGAAATGTTGGATAACTCCATTAAAACCATGTCTATATAGATTCGATTCAAGGTTAGGTCTGCTCTAAGGGGTAAAATATGATGAATTCTAATGGATTCACTCACGCTCGTAATTGTTTAGTGAGAGAATACGATGCTGGATATACTCAACAATAAGAGTTTTCCAATAAGGTGTTTCCTCTACTGTGGGGGAACTTGAGGGTTCTAATGCAGAAGCATTGATAGCTAGTTGGTTTCCCTATTTTTATCATCATCATCCAAAATGATGGGAGCGACGACCCCCCAATGCACGACACAAATGATTTGGTCATCTTGGTCAAGTTCTTCAAGAGATGTGGCTAAACTGTCCAGGGCGTCAGTGTGAACATTTTGCAATCAAGGGACACGATTCACTTCTGGCTATGTTGAAAATTGGACCATTAGCTAATGTGTGTTCTCTAATTGGATAATAAGTTCTTATTTATCTGACAATGTTATACCCATTAATATATTTGATGAATAACTCAAAATCTCCCTTCACATGAAGGTGGGGGATGTCAATATCAAGGGCCAAATCGAGACCAGTAATGAGAGCCTAATACTATGACTCATTGTTTATGAATCCTTATGATAGTAGGAATGATTATGGAAAGATTACATGTATATGAGTGATGAAGATGATCCCCAGACCCACTCTTTTGTTCTTGGGATTGTTGATCCTTCTACTGGTCAGGCTTCGAGAGGAATCATAGAAATGAATATGACAACATGACATAGTTTGATTCACTAAAAGGATAACCTCATATGGGAAATCAATATCTAGGAGAAGTTCTTTAGGGATCGAATGGATACCTAGAAAGTCTACCAATGTATGACCCTTGATAGCTTTCTGTGGAATGAACCTGATGTCGAACTGCTGGAGGATCACTGGCCAACATTCCAACTACCCCTTCAACATGGGGAAATTGAGAATATACTTCATCAAGTATACTTGGTAAACCAAATTTATCTCATGATGATGCATATAATACTATAAATTCTACATAAAAAACCAATGCAATATAGCTCTTCTCGATAGGGGAGTATCTAGTCTCCATGTCAAGGAGCATGCAACTGAGATAGTATAAACTATTTTCTCCACCCTCACTATTATTCTGGGTGATAAGGGAACTAAGGGACTATTCCAAGCTAGTCACATAGAGGACTAGAGGCTTCTCTAGGATGGGTGGAATCAGAACTAGAGGTTGTAGCTGATACTGCTTGATTTCCTCAAACATAGTTTGAGAGTAATGAAATCAGAACTAGAGGTTATAGTAATGAAAACATAGTTTGAAATTTCAAGGTGGTCACATAGAGGACTAGAGGCTTCCCTAAGATGGGTGGAATCAAAACTAGAGGTTGAAGTTGATACTGCTTGATTTCCTCAAACACAATTTTACATTCCTCATCCCAATTATAGATGTTTCCTTTCTTTATAATCCTCTAAAAGAGATTAAACTTTCTGGATAGATTTGTACTAAATCGATGTATGTAGGATAAGTGGCCTTGGAGACCTCAAAGCTCTTAGAGGTTTCTTGGGGAAGGTATTTGGATAATGACCTTGATTTTATCTAGGTCAATCTCAATTCCACTTTATCTTACGAATAATCCAATAAATTTTCTAGAGATAACACTGAATTCACACTTTAAGGGGTTCATCTTCAAATTATATGAGTGGAGGAATCCAAACAATTTCTCAAGGTCTCTGAGATGGTATTAAATTTGGTGGGATTTTACCACCAAGTTTTCCATGTAGCATTCTACCAACATTCGGATAATCAGTTTTAATATGTGGTTCATAGCCTACTAATATGTGGCTCCTAAATTCTTCCAGTCAAAGGGAATAACATGATAGTAGAAGGTCTCTTGTGGCACCCTGAATGTGGTAGACTTCTTATCCTCAGGGTCTATCCAGATCTGGTTATACCCAGAGAATCCATCCACGGAGGAGAGGGATTAGAACCTGGTTATAGCATCCTTCAAAAACTCTATCATTGTAAGGGGAAAATCATCCTTCCGAAAAAGGCGGTTGAGGTATGAGAAGTTGATACAAACTCTGATCTTTCCATTCTTCTTCCTAATTGCAATGATGTTAGAAATACATTTGAGGCATTGGACTTCCCTAACGAAGTTGGATTTGGTAATATTATCAACCTCATCCTCAACCATAGTACTGTTAGAGTGGTGCATCTTTCTTGGAGGCTACTTGAACCTGTGATGAATCACTGGGAGACCTAGACAGTGGATAGTGACCTGAAGGTCTAATCCTGGAATCTCTCTATAGCTCTAGTAAAATACATTACAGTGCTCCTTCAGAAAGTCCACATACTACTGCTGCTCTTTTTAAGACATGGAATCACTGATTAGAATTGGAATCATATATTCCTTGGTACTAAGGTTAACCTAAATCAACTCATCAACGGTGGTGGAGACACCCTATTGAAATACAAGATATGGTTAATCCAGGATAGCTGACTTAGGGGGAGTACTGGTGCCTAGTTGGGTGGACACGAAATCATCACTGAGGGGATTCTACTCTATTGAAACTGTGGTGACAGAGGTTATTGAGCCAATTCCATCTGGCCTCCAACTGATTGGTCTATTCTTAACGTCAATGTAATGGTGGTGAGTTGGATTCTATCGATTAATCCATACTTTGTGGAACATGTGGTAATTCCATGAAATAGTGGCCATAGGGTGAAACTCTCGGTACTTAATAGGAGTAGGGACTTCTGGTATCACCCATACTTTTACCGTGTAAGATTTCAAGGTAATCTATGAACGTTACTTCTTTTTATGGATACTGAAACCCTTTTTCTTAGAGACAAAAAAGAAACCATTCAGATCCCACATTGTGGGCTCTAGTTGATTAATCGTGTCATGAAACTACCCTCCAGGGTCCAACCCATGACTACCCTAAGCCCACACAATAATGAAATGTAAAACAATTGAAAAAAATGCATGAATCAATCTATAATCCCACAACCAGTGAAGCACTCAAAGAAAAAAGGGGGCCAAATAAAATCCAAAAAAAACTATAAAGAGTCAAACCTACTCTAAGGGTGAGGAATACGATCAAATATAAAATCTCAGAAAAAACCTCATTCTTTCAAGTTCAAGCTAAGATCCACCTACTCCATGTTCTCCCAAGACACTACCAAAATGATCATCTTCTACATAAGACACGACTTGTGTCGGAAAATTCCATACAGGGGTAAATATAACAATACCCACTAGGAAAACCTGAAAACAATAAAAAAAAATCATCAAGTATAGTCATATCAATAAAAGTATTTACCAATCAATGTATAACAGTAACACCTAGATATACTCAGGAAGGACACCACTAGATGGTCACAACCAAACACTATCCACATTATTTTTCTTGAAGAAATGCTTATTCTGAGAGAATCCACTCCATGAGCCATTCTATCATCAAAAACACTCATCCAAGAGGTCAAGATCATTGGGCCTTACCCAATAAAGCTCAATGTCCTTAGAAGACCCTCCTACTCAGATAGGGGTTCATGCCCAAAAATGATGGGGGACACCACAAACCCAATTTGGATTAACCCACTACACATGGGATTGTATTCCAATGATACCGTGAACCCTACCAATACAAACTTATAGATGAAGGATAAATTCCCTAATCAAGGAGGTCACACTGATTCCACAAACCTCACCTAGGGTATAAAGACGATAGAGGATCACACTCCAGTCTCATAGAGGGACATCACAAACTCTATCTAAGACTCATCCTACAGAGGGGATCACAATCCCATTATGTGGATGTAATTTCGAACTATACCATCAAGGGAATAAACCAAGGTAACACACTCAAACAAGAATAGTCCAAAATAAAGAAATTAAGGGCTAAAAACACCCTTTAAGGGGGTACATGACGTGTACTAGGGGTACATGGCATGTCCAACTATCCCCAAGTCTTCCCATGTGGTAATGCCTCACATGACATGCAAACCTCAACATACAAGACGTGTGGGTGAAACACATGGCATGTAGAGGTCGCCCAACACCTACCTGCACTGTATGTCTGTGTTCATGTACACCAGACCATGTCCATATACTCGGGCTGTTTCCATGTACTTCAGCCTTCCCATGTACCAACCTATGTATAGGTGGCTGTGTCCATGTATTCTGACCTACCCATGTCCATGTATCCTCTAAGATACATCCCAAGCCTCCAACATGGGTCACATGGCCTATGATATTTTTCTCTCTATGGAAACCCTAGAATCATACAGGGGCCCCCACATGACATGTAATGCTGAATTTCATGCTGTGTAATGTGGGATTTTCCAGATCTACCGGTTCCTTCATCGCATCATCCACCACATCACCAGAGCCTCCATTTTCATTGGATTCTACTAACTAGAGGTCATACGACTCTCTCATTAATGGAGATAGTAGATACGGGCTTCACGTTCGCTCGAGAGATGTCTGGTCTCACCATCTGTATCTTCACCATGCATCGCTTGAGAAAAAAGAATCCCCCCAGTCTGGTCTTGTTCCTTCTCAATCTATCCATCTTCATCATCGATCCAAAAATTGAAACCTTCATCGTGATCCATACTTGTAGAATTGATCCATTAAACTGAAAAATAGTTACACAATGACCATATACTGAGTATTGGTTGAACCATTGGATAAGGAAAATACCAAAGATGATTGAATAAAGAAACATGGGAGAAATCTATAAGATATGAAAGTAAGGAATGAACCTCAGCTTTTTTTCATTCAGCCTCGATTCGTTGTCTTAGAAATAGATAATTGAAGAGGAATAAAACACAATGAACAAATATAATTCCATCAATTTAAATCTACTAGTGATGAATGTATCAATTATGGAATTGATCCACATTCATCCATGATTAAATAATGGGATGGATAAAACAAATCAAAATCATACTTGGAGTTTGGATCAATTGTTGATGAAGAACAATTTTGTGTTTCCATCGTTGATGAGGTCCACATACTCCATCAGTGAAACAATCCTATATTCAGTCTAGATTCATCATCATTCACCAATAAATATCTCCAAAGGTCATCTAGGTCTCCAAAGTTTAAGCGGAAAACCTTGAGACAAATCCCTTAACTGTATATTTATAGGATAAATTGGTCATTTTATAAAAATAAATAAATAAAATTAATTAATTAATTAATTTTATTCATTTACACCTATGATGAATTTTTAACAAACACTCCACAATGGTAAAGGTTATGTCGCTCCTAAGGTAAAACAAACATTCTGAACTTAATGGTTCCCTTAGATTTCTAATCTAGACCCCCCATTTGGGAGTTATTATACTATTTCAAGAGAACTGTGCATGCATGTTATTTAATATATCTAATATATTTCAAACATTTATTATGGGTGCACTGGGCCTCATAATCACACATTGTCTTAACACCTGATCTTGAAAATAATCCATATAATATGAAAAATTAATACATGGAAAATACGAGTCATTACATTCTCCCCACCTTTTGGAATTTTTGTACTGAAAAGAGAAAAACCTACTCAAAAAGATTAGGGTAATGGGATCACATATGGATCTCCTTATCCTAGGTTCTTCCCTAAATATTCTTGTGCTACTAATAGACACAGACTATGGGAATCAATCACCCACTAAGGATCCTCTCCTAACAATCCTTGATCTCTACCGGGTACTCTATAAAGGTATCTCTATCCTTGAAGTCTATCTTGCCAAAGTCAATAACATGTAACAGGTCATGAATGCATGAACTTATCTAGGAAATTTGGAAGATGTCGTGTACCCAGTCCAACTGTAGCAGTAGAGCTAAGAAGTATTTCACCTCACCAACTCTACAAAGAATCGTTAAAGGGATAATGATTCTTAGAGAAAGCATGCTACCACAACCAAATCTCCTCAATCCACATCAAGGTGATACCCTTAGGAGCACAAGGTCTCCCTCCTATAACTTCATAGGTCTCTATTTTCGGTCTTCATAAGACTTATGACATCTCTATGCAGTCCTCATCCACTCTTGGCTGATCTTAACCTTCTCTATAGTAGATCGTACCAACTCTTTGACCATGAGTACTGACTCACCCAGATCAGTCCAACAAAGTGACAACATACAGGTTTTCCCATAAAAATCCTTGAATGGTGCCATACCAATGGTATAATGGTAGATTTTTTTGTACACAAAATCTACCAAGGGTAGATGATCCTCCCAACTATGTCCAAAGTCCAACATGTAATCTTGTAGCATGTCCTCTAAGACCAGAATGGTCCGCTCATCCTGACCATCATTTTGGGGGCACAACACCATGATCAAGTGAAACTGAGCACCAAAGGCCTATTGTAATCCTCTCTATAATTGTGATGTGAAGAAAGTGTCACTTTCTAAAATTATTATCGAGGAAATTCCATGGAGTCAGAATATATTCTACATGTAAAGGCATCCCAAGATCTCTACATAACTCTGCTCTCGAATAGCTAAGAAGTGACCCGACTTGGTGAATTTTTCTATGATCACCTATATGGGATCATGTCCCATGGATGTATGTGGAAACCCCATAAAAAATTCTATGTATATCCCATCCCACTTCCACTCTAGCACGTTGAGGGGTTGATCTATACCTACCGGAACCTAGTGCTCAGCCTTCGCTTGCTGACAAGTGAGGAATCATGAGACAAACATTGCAACATAATCTTCATGTATGGCCACAAAAACTAATATCGGAGGTACTATTATATATTTACCACTCTTGGATGTACCATTAAATGGTATTTATAAAACTCATACATCAAATCCTCCCACAACATCAAAGGTACCATCATATGTCTTATAAAAAGGATAGAATGATTAGAACCTTCAGAATATCCATCTAGAGCATGTATGGTGGATATATGAGTAAATAAGGTCTCACAGTCAGTATCTCCATGTTGATCATACCTAAAAACCTATAAAAGTGTTGGGGAAACCACCATCGACTATAGATATGAAGCACCATCCCTTTCCACTAAGGACAACTAAAATGAGGCTAACTGATCTGACACCTCAGTTAACAACTGAGAACAAGATCTCTTAATGAGAGCATCTTCCACCATGTTTCCATTCCTAGGAGTATAGAAAATCTCAAAGTCATAGTCTTGGATAAACTCTATCCATCACCTCTATCTCAAGTTAAGATCCTTCTGAGTGAAGATATACTTGAGACTCTTGTGGTCATAGTAGATGATAAACCACTCACCCAACAGGTAGTGTCACCACATCTTCAGTACAAAAAAATAATATTGTTAACTCAAGATCATGGTTCATGTAGTTCTACTAAATTAGTCTCAACTGATGTGAACTATAAGAAATCATAACTTGCCTCTACATCAGAACAAAATGAAGTTTGGTTAGGGATGAATCGCAGAACAATACATACTTGACACCCTCCTATGGAAATATCAAGATGAGAGAACTCATAAACTTATACCTTAACTCTTAAAATAATTGTTATAACCTTTCCTTCCACATGAAATGATGTGCCTTTTAGGTCAAAGCTTTCAAGGGTGTTGTCACTCTGGAGAAATCAGGCACAAACCTTCGATAGTGCTCTACCCACCCAAGGAAACTCCACACCTCGGTAACACTCTTAGGTGGATCCCAAGAAAGCATTGCATCAACCTTCTCCAGACCCACTACTAATCCTACCTCTGAGATGATGTGTCCCATAAGTGGACCTAAAAAATACAAAACTGACACTTTGAGATATTCCCATAAAACTGGTGCTCTTTGAGTTTTTCTAGGACCATCCTCAAGTGTCTTGGATGCTCCTCCTAAGACGCTGAGTAAATTAGGATATCATTGACGAAGACCACCAAGAACCAGTCTAAGAAAAGATGAATGTTCTTTTTCATAAGTCCCATGAACACTATTGGATCGTTCTTCACACCGAACGACATCACTAAGTACTCAAAGTGACCATAGTGACATTTGAATGTCATCTTCGGTATATCCTCATCCCGTACTCGCAGCTGGTGATAGCCTAATTTGAGGTCAATCTTTGAGCATCATCACACCCCTATAAACTAATCATAGAGGTAATTGACCCTCGATAGTGGATACTTATTCTTCATGGTCACTTGGTTCATGTAACACCTTGAAATTTTGGTGAAATTTTTTCAAATTAATTTAATCTTTTGATATTTTTCACTTCATGAAAAACTAAAAATAGATTTACATTAAGTCAAATAGTCCTTTCACACAGAAAAAACTTGGATTATGTTACACTTAATCCCAACTTGATTTATGTTACACGGAACAACAAGGTTAGCGTACATTACACATAATATTGACCTTCCTTGATGACTTGCGTAACACACAAGATTGAGTGTAACATAACTATAATATATTATTAAAAATATTATTATAATGGAATATAACCTAGCCGTTAAGTTTATGGATATGAATAATATTAACTAAATTATGAAAATATGTGGTTTACACAAATATAAGATTAATTCATAGATTTTCAATTAATGAATATGAAAACCAATTGAATATAAAGGAAAATATTATTATTGTCACAAAGCTATTTTAACCTATTAAATTTAATTAATTACAATTGGTAAGTGAGATTAATGAAATAATTATGTTATATATTCAATAAAATATTTTTGATATTTATCCAATATATTTTATAGATATAATATAAGAACAAACTTAATTTTATGCTTAAAAAACCTATATTTTTATTAAGGCATTTTTACTACCTTTTAATGGTGAACCACTTTTAAATACAATTTTTGTAACTTTTATAGATTTAATTTTTAAAAATAAACATTATAGTTGGAATAAAAAAAATTAGGTTAGGTTAAATTTTTGGTATATTTATGTAAGGTTTCATTTTTAATGAAAAGTTAAAAATACTGGATTTTAATTCGAAACCACTTTTTCATCTAATTTATTTATAAGGTTAAATTATATTTTTAATTGGTTTAATAGTTTATTTAAATAATATTTTTATTTATTAATCCAATTTAGGTAATTGGAACCAATTTAACATTGAAATTGGAAATAAAAACATAGCAAACTTTTGGATGTTTTTACTTTCAAAACCCGCAGCATTGTCCCGTCATCGGGATTAATTTTAAATTATTTTTTTTCCACTTATATGATTAGAATTTGGAAAAATGGATTATTTATTTTTAATAAGAATAATTTATAATTTCTAATAAGTTAAAATTTTAAAAAAATTAGTGATAGTGATTAAAATTAATTTCATCAGTTAAGAGAAAATTAGGTTAATAAAGTACAAAACTTTAAATTTAAGACCCAAAACGACCTAGACACATGTCCAACACCCATTTTCTAGATATATTTCAGCCCTATCATAATTTTTCTCACCCTTTATCCATTATTGGATCCACATGCTACATGAAAAACATGTGTGGAATTCTCTCTTCAAATATTTACAAGAGTGCCACTCCTCCTCCACTATAAAAGGACACCACCTCTACCCATTCCTCACACCTCTCAAACATTTTAAGATCGGACAAGATCTGCCCAAGTAGCCTCCCAAAAATCTTCCATTAGACATTTAAGACTCCATTTGGGCATAAATAATCTCAAGGAAGCCTTTTGTCACAATCCAAAAGGAGTTACCCGATTAATAGGTAATGTCTTCTCTCAAGCTCCTTTCCTTTATTTTCCCTCTTCACCCCTCCAGCCTATTTATTAAATTATTGTGTTAAAACACCAATATCCTATATATAATATGATATTGTTATGAAAAGAGTTAAACTGACACTTACACACACCTCCATCTAATGGATATTGAACATACTGTTTCTGTGTATGGCGAACTACTGCCTCACGAAATGATGATTTTTCATTTTTCATTTACCACCTATCATGGTGGCCATTATGATGGAAAATATATTTATATAATTAATATATTATATTTATTATGTATTCAAGCTTATATATTGATTTTAAAACACACATATATTTACTTTTCATTTGGTGTTAACACGATAATCTCGTTTGAGGAAGTGTGGAATACCACCCCTCAAAGCGATGCGATTCATTCACACACCACATAGAATGTATTAAGGATATATTTAGTGAAGTTATATGATATATATGATATATTAATTATATTATAATAATTATATATATATACATAAATATACATAAATATTTCATTTACATACTTTATTTCAATACGACAATAAAAATGGAAACAACATTCATGCGTACATACGATTTGTCGTTTCCATGAACGGTGTATTCCATTTTGTACTTATTTATAATAAAAATTATTATAATATGAATATAAAAGATATAACTAATTTTTATATCATTTTTTACATTCTATAATCATGATATAAGTATAAGGAACAAAGATATAAAAAATTATGATACATGTGAAAAACAAAGCGAATATTACCCGAAGTGAAACCTTAACATTGGACCATTAACAAGAGGGTAATATAAGGTCATAATAAAACCATATATTGTGTTATGTATAAGAATATTATTATGTAAAATATTTATAATAAACTTATATTTATTACACAAGTAGTTTGAATGAGTATGAACGAGAGTCAAGACACAAATTAAGGGGATTTCATCTCACTTTTAATTTCCATGAGAAAAATATTATGTTTGAAACTCTTTAATTTTGTGTGGTGTATTTACTTAACATGATTTTATTATATGAATCTTATAATTAAATTTATGAGTATTAACATTTCCATTTTATGATCTTTCTTTCATGGTCTTTAACTTTAAAAATTTACCAAATCGGTAAAATAATTTTGTCTCAATTTTCCTTCTTCGAGACTCATGTTTTTTTATGCACATAAACTCTTTATTAGATACGTATATACTTAAATTTTTCATATCATTAATCTAAATCTTTTTATGATATTATAATCTTCATGTAATTTCATTTTTTGAGAGTATGATCCCAAGTTACCAAGTTATAAGAGTTTATTGAGATAATCTCATCGCTTTTCAATATTGTTTATGTTTATGCTTCCTTTGATGAAAAATTATTATCCATATCTCAATAAAATTAATGATTTTACTTATCCTATTTTATTTCATGATACATTCATGTATTGGTACCATTTTCTACTCTTTGGTACAAAATATAGTTAAAAAAGAGTTTTTAAGGAAGCCCGACTTTACCCACTCTTCAATCAGAAATCTATGTTTTCTAAAAAGGGTTTCCAAGAATATTATACCATTATATTATAATCTCTAATTTTTTTTACCATTTTTTGTATTTTACCAATATCTTAAAAGGAATATTCTTGTCTCTTTCTGAACAAGGTACTTTTCTAACCTTTTTTACCGTGAAAACGGAATATTATTTTGACCTCGTACGACATGTACAGATTTACCTTCCATCATTTCATAAAATATCCCTTTGAATTTTTAAGAGGTTGATCTTTTAGAAATTTTTTTAAAAATATATTTTCAATGAAAAAGGTTTTAAATTTTTTTTCAAGCTTATTTTATAATTTTTCAAGAAAAATGGTTTTTAAAAACTTTTCAAGCTTCATTTAAAGGTTTTCAACATGTTTTCAAAGAATAATGTTTTTACAGTGTTTTGAAACTTATTTTATAAATTTTCAAGAAAAAAGGTTTTCAAAATGATTTTAAGTCTTCTTTATAAGTTTTTCAAAGCTATTTTCAAAGAAAAAGGGTTTCAAAATGTTTTATGTTATTGAAAGTATTTTTCAAAGAAGAAAGGATATTTTACTAAATAAATGTTTTAAAATATCCTTAAAAATTATTTTCAAACTAAGATAACATCCATTGGTGTTACTCATGCCTTTATAGGGAAATTATTTAGTGTTCAAATTCATATTCTTTCTCTAAATGGATTATGTTTTGATGACATGATGTTATGAAACCCATTTCTCTTTTATGGGTTATATGATTTTGAAACCCGCTTCTTTTCATAGGTTATGTTTATGATGAAATGATTACGAAACCTGTCTCTTTTAATAGGTTCTGATATGTTTACATGTTTATGGTACCCATTTCATTTCATGGATTATGATATGTTTATTTATGATCTTGTGGAACATGTATATATGATTTTATTATGTGATGTGTGGGACCTATATCCCCCTCCAATACATTGGGTAAAGTTTTATATCTTATGAGATAGACTAATATGGTATGAGGAGTGAACTCATGCTACTATTATGGTCTTGGGAATAAACCTTGACTACTAAGATGGCCATGGGAGTGAACCATGACTACTAAGATGGTATTAGGAGTGAGCTCATGCTACTAAGATAACCATGGGAGTGAACCATGACTACCAAGATGGTCTTGGCAGCAATGTCTTGGATATTATGGAAATCATTATATACTTATGTGTTTTCCAAAATTTCATGTTTTATTCCTATGTTATGATTTCATGGATTATGTTCTCTATTTCATTATCATTCATGTCTTATGAATTTCCAATATTTATGCCATGATCTTTGTTATGATCTTTGATATGCCAGGTATGATCTTCTATTTTCATGATCACATTCTCATACCCTTATGATCATGTTTATACTTACATGTCTCTCTTGTTTAGCCTTACTGAGCATTTGAGCTCACCCCTTTTATGTTTTCTTTCCCCAGGTTATGATGATATGTACTATGTTTGATATATCTAGGAAGGGTTCTAGTTAAGAAAAATCTAGTGTGAGATGATGTACCTCACATATGTACCAGTTTTGATGTTTCCATGTTTCCAAAGGCACTATAACAACTACGGTATTTGGGTGTCTATTGTATAATGTTTAAGTATTCCAGAAAAGTTATGTAATGTTAATGTTTTGAAAAGTGAGGGTCACTATAGTTGGTATCAGAGCAAAGGTATAGTTAAAATTTTGAATCTAGGATAAGAAAACTTTAGTGAGATAACTAGGTATATTTCTAAGGATATGTCTAGGGATGTCTCTAAGGATAAGTATAAGTATGAATTAACATTTAGGAAAATGTCTTGGAATTTTGGTGAAGGATAGAGTGAGCGGTTTCCTATAAATGTATCCCTGTATGAATACTAAAAGTTGATGTGGCTCTGGAATAGTTGTAACTAGGGGTAACAACTCTAACAAGATGTTCTAGGATTGACTTGGGGTAATCTGGTACATGACAACGAGCCTTGCTGCACACCTAGTTTGACACTCTTAAGGGATATTCTTTGGGGATTCAAAAACTCTTCATGAACCATCATAAATGATTTATATATAATTTGTTTATGAATAACCTAAGATGAACCTAGGGTGTCTTAGATTTAGGAAGGTGTCATGATTTAGATATGATATAAGTAATTCCTTTCATAACTATATGGTTTTATTCTATGTTAAACAATGATCAAACTATGCTACTGGTTTTAGTCAATGGAGGGAACCGAAAGGATCTAGATTAATTCTGAATGTGATGGAAGATTTTCTGACGAGCAGTCAAGTAGGATAATCACTGGAGTGAAAGATTTCATGATCATGCTTAATCAGTTTTCATGGAACATGATGAAAAATGTTTACATTAACCAACTCTTGGACTCACCAAGGAAGATAAAGAAGGAGTTTGCTAAGAGTTCAGGTAATGGAGACCATGGAGGAAAGAATATTTGGTTTCTTTTATGTCAAAAATGTGGAAAAAATAACCTAAGTGAATGTATTAGATGAATAATAAGGTGTTTTGATTGTGGAAAAGAAGGACACAAAGAAAGTGATGGAAAGGAAAAAATAAAGAGTTTGGTTAATGAAATGGATGGGAATTTTAGCCTCCCTAAGTCGTCATCGAAGGTTAAGTGTGGAGAAAATGGTCATTATGTAACCCAATTCCCCAAGAGGAAAGTTCCTAAAGATAATCAGCAAGGTGGTTCCAGTAATGGTTATATTTTAGATGTTGATGAGACTATAGATGAAATGTGAAAGGAAATAGGTATTATTGTTAATGGATTAAGGACCAAGTAATCGGAGAATTTATGTATTTGGATTAAAAAGTTATGAATGATGACATATAAAAGGATTGTTCTACTTATGTTTTTTATTAGTATTTACAAGTTTATGTTGTACTTGTGAAGTGATTTAATGACAAGATGATATTTTGAATAAGGTAAGGTAAACCTTAATATGTTCTTTAAGATAATATAATGTTGTATGGATAAGGATACATGGGATATGAATAAGTAAATTGGACAGTATTGATTACCTTGGAACTAAGTAAGGACTTGTTTATAGGTGGTTTATGCTATCACTGATGAAGTTTACAACATTTTTGGATTTAAGGAGTAAATCAAATATACTTTGGAATGAGTAAGCATGTATGTTTTCCAAAAAGATTTATGGTAATTCACATTGTTACTATGTTTCAATATAATATATGATGAGGGTATTCACATGTTTGTAATGTAAAAACCAAGAGCTACATTGTGTTATACAGGGGAATACATGTTAATCTGATTTTGTGACTCTCTTTCTAAAGTTTTGGATTTTCCCCTTTGAGAAGGTTTATAAGGTTAACTTTCAATGAAAAGTTTAATTTAAACTTGGGAGGAAGTATTTTTACACTGAGTTTTTATTGAAAACCTTTGTTAAAAGGATATTTAGTGATCAAAATTATTTCAAGTATTTATATCTTATATATTTTTTAAATTATATTAGCATTGTTTTAGAAAAGAACATCATGTATGTCGGGTGACAACCAATCAAGTTCGATGAGGCCAAAGGTCTTGAACCTATGAACGAAGGACGATAAGGGTTTCACGCCTACCAATGGCCTAATCAATTTCTTAGTTAATGTATAATTATTTTTGATGAATAAATACTAATGATGAATTAGTGGTGTTACTTTTTATGTTTATATATTAATGAATATTGATTTTGAAGAGACAAATAGTTATACTTTTAATTATTTTATAAGCCTTAAGATCCATTAAAAGTGTATTTTAGTACTTTGTGCATCAATGTTGATTTCTAGACATTCATTACATGATGTAATGGATGCATTAGAAATTGTTCAAAGCACAAAAAATGTATGAAATTTTGTTTATAGAAATATATTAATAATTACTCAATGTTATGAAAGTAATCAAAAATTGTTTTCCTAATACCATAATTTTTGTTGAGCTGATGGCCTTTTAAATCCTCAGAGATTTATGAATTTTAGGCCCTCAACATTCCTTTGATCATTAATTTTTTTTTGTGATTTATGACCTCAATCACTCCCTATAAATATTTCCACTTTCCCTACATGTCCAAACTTCACTCCCAACCTATGTTCTTCTATGTGAAAACCCAATTATATGTTACTTTGGGTAACCATTATGGTTTCAAATTTCCCTTTTTAAGGGAAGTTATAGTATCTATATTTACAATTTGGGTTTACATGAATGAAAATTTCAAGTATTAAACCTTTGATAATCTAGATTAATTTTGAGGGTGAAATTCATTTTAAGGGGGGTATAATGTAACACCTCGAGATTTTGGTGAATTTTTTTCTAATTAATTTAATCTTTTGATATTTTTTACTTCACGAAAAACTAAAAATAGATTTTCACTAAGTCAAACATTCCTTTCATACATATCCAACTTGGAATATGTTACATGCAATCCCAACTTGGTGTACGCTAACAAGGTTAGCGTACATTACCCACAAGATTGACCTTCCTCTATGGCTTGCGTAACACGCAAGACCGAGTGTAACCTAACTATAATATATTATTAAAAATATTATTATAATGGAATATAACCTATCCGTTAAGTTTATGGATATGAATAGTATTAAATAAATTATGAAAATATTTTGTGTACACAAATCTAGGATGAATTCATAGATTACTAGTTAATGAATATGAAAACAGATTGAATATAAAGGAGAATATTATTATAGTCACAAAGCTATTTTAACCCATTGAATTTAATTAATTACAATTGGTAAGTGAGATTAATGTAATAATTATTTTATATATTCAATCAAATATTTTTGATATTTATCCAATATATTCGATAGACATAAGATAAGAACAAACCCAATGTCATTCTTAAAAAACCTATATTTTTATTAATGTATTTTTTTACTGCCTTTTAATGGAGAAACAATTTTAAATCCAATTTTTGGAACTTTTATAGATTTAATTTTTCAAAATAAACATTATCTTTGGAATAAAAATATAAAAATTATGTTAGGATAAATTTTTGGTATATTTATGTAAGGTTTCATATTTTAATGAAAAGTTAAAAATACTAAATTTTAATTCAAAAACTTCTTTTTCATGTCATATATTTATAAGGTTAAATTATATTTTTAATTGGTTTAATATTTTATTTAGATAATATTTTTAAAAATTAATCCAATTTAGTTCATTGCAATCAATTTTATATTGAAATTGGATATAAAACCACCATAAACTTTTGGATGTTTTTAGTTTAAAAACCCATAGTATCATCCTATCAATGGGATTAATTTTAAATTAATTTTTTTCACTTATGTAATTAGAATTTGGAAAAATGGATTTAATATTTGGAATAATAATAATTTATAATGTATAATATGGTCAATTTTGTTTTTACAAAAATGATCAGTGAAAGTGATTAAAATTAATTTCATTGGTTAAGAGAAACATTAGGTTAATAAAGTACTAAACCTTAAATATAAGACCCAAAATGACCTAGAAACTTGTAAAACAACCATTGGATGTCAATATTTATACCCTATAATAAATTTTATCTACCTTGTTCCATTATTTAATCCACTTTCAACATGAAAAATGTGGGTTAAATTCTCTATTCACATATTTACAAGAGTGTAACTCTTCCTCCACTATAAAAGGCCACCATGTCTACCCATTCGTCACACCTCTAAAACCTTTTAAGTTCGGCCAAAATCTACCCAAGTATCCTCAAAATAATACTCCATTATATCTTGAATCCTACCTTTGTTAATAAATCTACTCAAGAAATCCTTTTGGCACAAGCCAAAAGGAGTTACCTGATTAAGAGGCAACATCATCTCTCATGCTCCTTTACTTTATTTTCCCTATCCACCATCCACTCTCTTTATTACATTATTTTGTAAAAAAAACAAGTATCATACATATTATAGGATGATTTTATATAAATAGTTATACCTACACTTACACACACCTCCATCTAATGGATATTGAATATACTGTTTCTGTGTGTGTGGAACTACTGCCTCACAAAACAATGATTGTTCATTTTTCATTTACCACCTATCATGGTGTCCATTTATGGAACTATATTTAAATAAGTCATATATTATATTTATTATGTCTTCAAGGCTCTATATTACTTTTATAACACACTTATTTTCTTACTTTCCATTTGGTGTTAATACGATAATCTCGTTTGAGGATGTGTGGACTACCGCCCCCTCAAAGTGATGTGATTTATTCACACACCACATGAAATGTTTTAAGGATTATTTAAGTAAAATTATATTATATATATGATATATAAATTCTACTTGAATAATTATATGTATACATACATACATAAATATACATATTTCATTTACATACTTTCTTTCAATACGACAATAAAAACAGAAAAAGCGTTCATGCGTATGTACAACTTACAACATCCATGAACGATGTATTCCATTTCATACTTATTTATGCTATAAATTATTATAATATGAATATAATATATATATAAATGATATTAATATCATTTTTTACATTATGTAATCATGATATAAGTATAAGGATCAAAGATATAACAAATTAAGACACATGTGGAAAACAAAGCGAATATTACCCAAAGTGAAAGATTAACATAGGATCGTTAATAAATGGGTAATATAAGGTCATAATCAAATAATATATGGTATTATGTATAATAATATTATTCTTTAATATATTTATAATAAACTTATATTTATTATATAGGTAGTCTGAATGATTACTAACGAGAGTCAAGACATAAGGTAAGGATATTTCATCTCACTTTTAATTTTCGTGAGATACATGTTATGTCTACCACTCTTTCATTTTTTTTGTGGTGTATGTAATTAACATTATTTTATTATATATATAATATAATTAAATTTATGGGTATTAACATTCCCATTTTATGGTTCTTCTTTCATGGGTTTTAACTTTCAAAAGTTACCAAATTAGTAAAACAATTTTGTCTCAATTTACCATCTTTGAGACTCATGTTTTGTTATGCACCTAAATTATTTCTTCAAGGTGTATATACTTTACTTTTTAATATCATTAATCTAAATATTTTAATTATATTCTAAGTTTCATGTAATTACATTTTTTGATAGTATGATCCCAAGTTACCAAGTTATAAGAGTTTATTGAGACAATCTCATTGCTTTTCGAGATGGTTTATGTTTATGCTTACATTGTTGAAATATTGTTATCCATATCTCAAGAAAATTCATGAGATTAATTATAATATATTATTTCATGATTAATTCATGTATTGGTACCATTTTAAACTCTTTGGTACATAATATAGTTAAGAAAGAGTTTTTAAAGAAGCCCGACTTTACCCGCTCTTCGGTCGAAAATCCATGTTTTCTAAAAAGGGTTTCCAAGAATATTATACCATTATATTATAATCTCTCAAATAAATTTTTACCTTTTTTCTATTTTACCAGTCTCTTCAAATGAATCATCTTGTCTCTTTCCAAATAAGGAACTTTTCTAATCTTTTTTACCATGTAAAAGGAATGTTCTTTTGACCTTATACAACATGTAAAAATTTACCCGCCGTCATTTCTTCAAAGATCCATTTGAATTTTTAAAAGGTTAATCTTTAAGAAATTTTTTTTAAAAGATATTTTCAAAGAAAATGGTTTTCAAAGAAAATGGTTTTCAAAATGGTTTTCAATATTTTTATAAGATTTCAAGAAAAATGATTTTCAAAACATTTTCAATCTTATTTTATAAGTTTTCAAGTACAATGGTTTTCAAAACATTTTCAAGATTCCTTTAAAGGTTTAAAAGTGTTTTCAAAGAATAAGGTTTTTAATGTTTTTTTAAACTTATTTTATAATTTTTCAAGGAAAAAGGTTTTCAAAATGATTTCAAGTATTCTTTATAAGTTTTCAAATTTATTTTCAAAGAAAAAGGTTTTCAAAAGGTTTTATGTTATAAAAATATTTTTTTCAAAGAAGAAAGGATATTTTACTCAAGAAATGTTTTAAAAGATATTTCAAAATTATTTCCCAAATAAGATAACATCCATTGGTGTTACTCATGCCTTTATGGGGAAATTATTCAATGTTTCCATTCATATTATTTCTCTGAATAGATTATGTTTTGATGGAATGATGTTATGAAACTCATTTCTCTTTCATGGGTTATATGATTTTGAAACCCGCTTATTTTCATGGGTTATGTTTATGATTAAATGATTATAAAACCTGTATATTTACACAAGTTTTGATATGTTTACATGTTTATGATACCCATTTAATTTCATGGGTTTTGATATGTTTATTCATAATCTTGTGGCACATGTATGTATGATTTTATTATGTGATGGGTGAGACCTATATCTCCCTCAAATGAATTGCATAAAGTTTTATATCTCATGAGATAGACTAATATGGTATGAGGAGTGAACTCATGCTACTATGATGGTCTTGGGAACTAACCTTGACTACTAAAATGGCCATGGAAGTGAACCATGACTACTAAGATGGTATGAGGAGTGAACTCATGCTACTAAGATGGCCATAGGAGTGAACCATGACTACCAGTATGGTCTTTGTAGTTATTACTTGGCTACTATGGAAATCATTATATGCTTATGTGTTTGCCACAATTTCATGTTTTATTTCTATGTTATTATTTCTTGGAATATTCACTCTATTTCATTATGATTTATGTCTTATGAACTACTAGTATTTATGTCAGAACCTCTATTATGATATTTGATATGAAGGGTATGATCTTATATTTTCATGATCACATTATCATACCTTTATGATCATGTTTATGCTTACATGTCTCCCTTTTTTACCCTTACTAAGCATTTTATCTCACCCCTTTTATGTTTCCTTTCCCCCATGTTATGATGATATGTACTATGTTTGATATGTTTAAGAAGGACTCTAGTCAAGAAGAACCTAGTGGGAGATGATGTAGCTCACATATGTATCAGTGTTTATGTTTCCATGTTTCCAAAGGAACTATACCAACTATGGTCTTTTGGAGTCTATTTGTTTAATGTTTAAGTATTCTGTAAAATTTATGTAATGTTAATGTTTTGAAAATAGAGGGTTTCTATAGTTGAAGCGTTGGTAATCCACACATAACCTCAAGCTCATATCCACCTTGGAGAACAACACTAGGGATTCCTAGGGGGATACCTTGGGTATGAAAAATACCTTCTCTTGTAAGTCCTCCAACTGCACCCTCAGCTCACGAAGCTCTACAAGAGCCATCCGATATACTGGTGAAGATATTAAGGCCATCCTAGGATAAAAATAAATACATAAGTATATCTCTCAGTAGGGAGGTAAACCTGGTACCTCCTTAGGAAAGATGTTCTCATACCACTCTTACACCATAGGAAACTGGAATCCCATAGCCTCCACTACTCCAAGAGTTATTATATACAACTGATGAGTAATCATATGCACTCTCTTATGCCTGATATCATCCTGCTCTGCCAAGGTTTCCTTTTCACCCATAAAGTAAATCTCCTTCTGTCACTACAGACACACTGCATCCTCCACCTAAAATAGTAAATCTGGGCATGAACCATGGATATCCAGTTCATAAATAAGATGATGTCGTAATTACTCATCTCTACTACAAAGATATCCCATACATAACTATCACTTCCAAGAATCAAGTTGTATAGTCAAAATAAGTTCACAATCACTAATTCACCACCTGTCGGAGTCTCTAACCACAAGGGTCGAGTCAAAAGCTCAACCAAAATCTTAAAGTCTCAAACCAAAGAATTGGAAAGGAAGGAATAACTCACACTAATGTATATCAGTACAAAAAATATAGTTTAAAATACATAGATCATACCTCATATCATACCTAGAGCCTCAGGGTTATAGGACTCCATAGTTTGTAGCTGGACTCATCCCAGAACACCAACTACTTGAGCTCATCATGGACCACCTGAGGGTAGTGGTGGTAATAGGTCAAACCTCCTACCTCCTCCTCCTACTCTTTCAGCCCCTATACTAAATCCACCACCCTATGGAAAACCTTTACCTTTCCCCCATCTCTTCCTCGGTGTCCCCTAGACTATCTCCTGATCAACTGTAGGATGGGTCAGACAATCCTGATCTAGATTTCCCCAATCTTTACTGGAGAAGAACCACCTATCCCTCAATTGATTTGAGCCATAATGAGATATCTTCACTGCTAGACCTATGTCTTGGGATCTCCTCTTAAAGAATATGATATGCTTGGATCCCTATGAATACCATATGCTGATTACTGTCGAGGTCTTAGCTCTTGGATTCCCACTACCAGCACGCACAGTCAGCGCCTGCTCTGTAAGGAAGCTCTCCACCACCAAGGACCACTCAATCACCCCAGAATATGTGGGAATGTAGATGGATATCAATGAATCCTTGATATTCTAGAATAATCCATGATCTAAGGTCCATTCTTTGAATAATGAATATATCACCATATCCAAGGAGTAATGCAAGAGATCAGTAAACCTCACCGAGTAATCCTCCATAGTCAAACTACCCTACTACAAATGAAAAATCATTTGAATGTGAACTAATCACAACATGGATGGATAAAACATCTAACTTAAGAGACACTCAAAGTCTGACTAGGATAGAGCTATCTCGTCGTGTGACTAAGTCACTAAACTCCACTATATTCTTGTAGATCCCTGAAAAATACTCACTGTGAGGACCGCCATATGATCTTCCAGAATCCTCACAAGGTGGAAAATGTGATTAACTAACTCTATATAGTACTCTTCTACATAGGGGTCTATATCACCCTAAAACATGGGAGTTCACTGCCTATGGAACTCATGAATCATACTCAGCTTGTGTGCATCCTCAGCTCTCACTTCTAGTGCTAGTTTCTACTCAATGGGTGGTGGTATTGCCGGTAAACCACCCAGATGTTCTATATCTGGTATAAGAACCTATATGGAAGCCTCATCACTTGGTGGATCATTATCTTGATCATTTAGTGCAATCTTGGTTAGATATCTGTGCAGTTGAATCCTAAAATAAAAAAAGATATACCATAGTCAAAATAGTATATATGGGGAGGTGAATCAAGAAGGACATGGAAAAAACAACCCATTACTATATGATGTATGTACCAAAATTTTACCTCTAATAAATATCTACATATACCAAGTATAAAGATAGGCGATAAAAGTCCCAATATATGAATACGTCAGTTGCCACACCAACACTAGATTCCCTATCCTGAAAGCTGAACTCGAAACAATAATCATTATTTCCCCAAACCAATCACACTATCTCCGGTCCTAAGGTAGAACTGACTCCTCTGATACCACTCTATCACGAACCAACCCACTGGGGTCCGACCTGTGACTACCCCAATCCCATACAATGCTGAAATTTAAAACAACTGAAACAAATACATGCATAAATCTACAATCCCACAACCAGAGTACGACAGTTAAGTACTAAAAGTAGAAAAAGTGGCTAAATACAATCCCAAACAAAAAAATGTAAAGAGTCTAACATTATCCAAGGACGAGGGTTACCATAAAATGTTAACTCCTAGAAAAAATCTCGTTCTATCAAGTTTAAGCTAAGATCCACCTGCTCCACATCCTCCCAAGACATCGTCAAAAGGACCATCATCTACATAAGACACAACATGTGTGAGTAGAGCCCATGCATGGGTGAGTATAAAAATACCTAGTAGACACCCAAAAAACACTAAAAAAAAAAATAAATTATAATAAATTCAATAAAAATATATAATAATAAATATATATCAAAAAACTCAAATATACTTAGTAAGGACACCATTCCACCAAGCGGTCACAACCAACTACCAGCCACATGATTCTACTCAAAATAACATTTTTTCTAGGATAATTCACTCCACTAGCCATGCTATAATTATATATACTCACCCAAGAGGTCAAGATCATTGGGCCCCACCCAATAAAGCTCACTGGCCTTAGAAGACCCTGATACTTATAATAAGGGGTTACACCCAGAACCGCTAGGGGATACCACAAACCCAATTTAGATCAACCTGCTACATAGAGGATCATATACCAATATTACCTCAAACCCTAAAAATTCATCATACTACATGGAGTACAAATACCCTTCTTAATAAGGTTATGTTTATTACACAAACCTCAACTAGGTTATAAAGATGATAAAGGATCACACTCTTTTCTCATAGAGGGACACCAAAAATTCTATATGAGACTCACTATCTAGAGGGGATAACAATCCTATGATGTGGATGTAATGTCAAACTGTACCCTCAAGGGAATTTACTAATGGAACATACTCAACCAAGACTAGTCTAGACTAAATAAACGAGGGGCTAAAAACACTCTTTAATGGGATAAATGGTGTGTACTAGGGGTACACAGTGTGTCCAACTATCCCAAAGTCTGTCCATGTGTTAATGACTCATAGGGAATATAAACCTCAACATACATAGCATGTGATTAAAACACACGGTGTGTAGAGGTCGTTCGTCATCTTCCCGTGTCATCTGATCATGTTCGTGTACAACTGAACATGTATGTGTACTCTGGCTGTGTCCGTGTACTTTGGCCTGCTTGTGTACAAACCCATGCGTAGGTGGTTATGTCCATGTATCCCAGCATTCCCGTGTCTATGTATCCTCCAAGATACAGGCAAAGATTCCAACATGGGTCACATGACATGTGATAGAGTCACATGATGTGTGATATTTTTCTCTCTATGGAAACCTTAGTGATGCACATGGGTACTCACAAGGATTATAATGATGCATTACATTCCATGTAATGTGGGATTTTCCAGATCTACTGGTTCCTCCATCACATCGTTTGAGTCACCATCCTCGCTAGATTATACAGATATGAGATTGTCCAACCCTCTCATCACTGGAGATCATAGATCCAACCTTCACATATACTCAAGAAATTTCCTCTTGAACCATCCATAGATGTGTCGTGTGTTTCTTGGGAAAGACAAATCCCACTAGTTTGGTCTCATTCCAACTATACTATCCATCATCATTATCGATCCAAAAATCACAATCACCATCAGTATTCATACCTAATACATCTATCTATTGCACCAAAGAATGGTCACACAATAATAAAATACCAATTATTGGTTGAACCATTGGCCATGTAAAATACTAACTATGATCGAACAAATAAACGGGGGATAAATCTATAAGCCATGAAAGTGAGGAATGAACCTTGACCTTTGTTTGTTCAACCTCGATCTGTTTTCATTGAAACTGAAAATCGAATAGAAATAAAAAAATGAACAAATATAATTCCAACAATTTAAATATACTGATGATGTGTGTATCAATTATATTCATGGAATTTATCCACATTCATTCGGAATTAAATAATGGGATGGAAAACAAAAATCATCATCCTACTCGAAGTTTGGACCGATCATTGAAAAATAACAGTTCTGCATTTCCATTGTTAATGAGATCCACAAACTCTGTTGGTGTAACAATCGTCGATCTGATCTAGATCCATCATCATTTTCACGACCTGACCCTAACTGGTGATCAAGCTAGAACTACCCCAATCCCACCTCCATAGTCTAGGGGGTGGCGACAAGCATCTAATGGAGTATCATAAATGGGAGGCCTTTGCCTAATTCACTAGAATTCACACACATGACCATCTCAATGCATAAGTTTATAGGAATAATAAAAGAAAAGACACAACAACTAGAATTTAAACTAAGAATGAAAAACATCTATGGTGTACACAAGTAGGACAATGAAAAATAAAAATTAAAGAGGAGAAATTTGATCCCAACCAGAAATATGTCTCAACATGAAAAAACTAGAAATTAAAAATACCGATAGTGACCATCTCTTGATCTCCAAGATATAAACACCATACATGGTCCCAAGCACCCAGTATGCATAAGCTTCTCTGAAGTCACCACCGACTTGTTCGTCATCTGCATAGGACATGACACGTGCAAGAGAATACCATATAGGGGTGAGTATATACATACCTAGTATGACACCCCAAAAGATAAAGGGGGAGCAGTGAGAGAAATAATAGGAATGTAAATATAAAATATTAAAAATAGGATTTATCTCAACCCAAACCAAGAGAGATAGAGAGAGTAACCTTATCCAAACACAGGGGGATCAAAATGGTGTGTAGATGGACTACACATCAAGTCTGTGCCACCCACAGTAGGAGAGTAACCTCATCCAACCATGATAATCTAAACACAGAAATAACGGGGAATACCCTTCACATCTTCACATCCCATGGAAGAAGAGTAACCGAATAAAAAATCATGGATATATATATATATATATATATGTATGATCAATAAAAATAAGACCAAATGAGAGAGTAAGGGGATATCCATCTCATAGCTCATCTGAGGAAAAGAGTCATCAACAGTTCCAAAATTCCATCAATGATGCCTAAAATCTCACACATATGCCCAAAAGTAACAAATGGAGGCCCACACCTCACCACTATGCCGCATAGTTGAGGGGGAAAAATATCCAAGTAGAGGAATTTAACCCTAGTGTATCTAGGGTGTTCCACTCTATAAGTATTAGTAGATTACTCACAACCTGATACGTTGGGGGGGGGGGGGGTTCCACTCAAGTTTCATGAGGACCTAGGCCTTATCTGATAGGGGGTTCCACTCGGTATATAGAGGACCCTTACCCAAGTTCAAGGGGGTTCTACTCTATTGGTTTAGGACCTGCATTCTGTTGCGATGGGGGGGGGGGGGGTTCCACTATGGTCATTAAGGTACCATTCCTTATTAGATAGGGGGATTCCACTTGATAAGTAGAGGGCCCATGTGTAATGGCCCAGACCTCTCCGGTCCATTACTTTTTAAAAATTTGATGTGGTCAAACACGATGCGTGAGTATCGTGGGATAGAGGGAGTAATTATAAGATAATAATGGGCATCAATAATAATAATAATTATTAATGATAATGATGGTGACCCGTTGATGAAATTGAAAGAGGATTTATTACTATTGTATTAAATAATAATGATAATGGTGACACAAATATTTGTGTGATTGGTAAATGAAATTAAATGGGTTTAATTTTTTTAGTAAATTAAATGATTTGAATTTAATTAAATGGAATGGTTTTAATTTAATATGAGAATAACCATGGTAAAAAAATTTAATGGGATTAAATTAGAACATTAATGATGGGTGTTATTATCATTAATTTTATTAATAATAACATTGAATTGAGAAAGAAAAGATGGGACGTTTTGGGCATGGAGTATAGGAAAGGTGCCACTTTTGGTGGAGTGAGGGAATTGTGGAAGAGAATAAATGAGATTAGAGAGAGGGAAGAATTATAAGGTAATAGTGGGAATAAAATTAAATGAGAAATAAATGATAAATAGGTGATTTGGTGAAGAATTATAGCGTGAAAGGGAGTCCAAATCGTGATTGATTTTGGAGTTAGAAAAATAAATAAATAAGTAATTAATATTAATAATAAAATATTTTTAATATTAATTTTGATGATAAAACACTGTTTTCACTATAACTTCTTCGTGCGACCTCGGTTTTATGAACCGTCAGCGGCAGTGTAACCCTGAAATTATAATGGTCATTTTAAGACCAATGATTAATACCTTTTTATGACTCATGTCTCGGTTCAATAAAACAACTATTAATAATTGAAGTTATTATTATCATTAAACGCATGGAAACCACGTGACGTGTCATGTGTTGACCAGTCAAATAGCATAACAGTTGTACGGTCACGTCATGTATTAATTAATACATGCTGCATACCATTTTACCTTTTCGTTGCCTATATAAGAGAGGGTGATGTGTTATTTATGAACCCCTCTTCTTCTCCGCACAACGACGCTCCCGGATGACCTAGAAGCCTTCCTCCTATCTTCTTCATCCGGACTCTGATTGTTGATCTGTCAGTGGCTGCGGGATCGTGTCGACGGGGCGAACATCGTGCACCTTGTTCCTTTTCCTCTTCTTTGACTTCCTCTTCGTAGTTTCCTACTGAGGAGATTGCTGATATTTGATGGGAATGACGCTCTCTGACGAACGTCATCTTAATGGTACATTATACCCCGTTCTTATTCCTTCCTCAATCTCCTCTTTCTCTTCCTCCTTTCCATGCTATGAAAAGTGGAAACTTAAACCTTAATGGATTCTCTCTTGGTTGTTAGTGCGGTTGTGCCGCAGTGTCCACAGTAGGACGTAGTCGTCAGGAGGAGTGATTGAAATCCTCGTGGTGGTTGTTCTCATAGAAGGACATCAAAACCTGTTAAGGTAGGGATATTACCTTCGTCTCTCTCTATTTTGTGTATCATGCAGGGTGGGTATCCTCTTGTTTTCATGAGATACAGTTGAACCAGTAAATAAGGATAATAACTGGTTAAAGAATGGGTTTGGGAAAATTTTGTTGATATTATTATTTTATTTCCATCAATTCTTATCCTTTGATTATGTTGTGAATTGAAAAGGCTTATGCCTATTGAAAATCATCGTCATTGGGGGCCTTTTCTTATGCAATTAAATGTTGCCATGTTTTTCTGGATTGTTTTGTGGATAGAATTTCATAGAATGTGTAAATTGGTTAATCATGTAAAGTTGGCTGATTAAATTAATACCTAGAACCCTTGTATGATCACCCCGGTTAAACTAAATAAAAGAATGAATTTTGTGGGCACTGGTTGGGGTTTAATTATGTAAAGGGGTGTTTCATGGGTTGTTGTGGTACGAGTATTGTTTTTTATGTGTTTGTGGTTATGGTGGTTGGAAGCAGGGCTGCAGGGATGGGTTGTGCATATGAATAAAAGTGGAAGTGTTAACTAATGAATTTTGGGGCATGGTAGTTGATTAATTATGAAAAATCAATGGAATTGATTGGCTGATAAAAGAAAATGGTATTGTGTTTCTTGTATTTTCCCTAACTTTATTTGTGGTTGGTAGAGATATGTTTTATGAATGATTGATCTGGTTTGGTTGTTGTTAGTTTCTCAGTAGTTAAGGAACTGATAAACTAAAACTGTTGAAACATGAAAATCTTAATGGGGGTTTGGGGCTATTTATTGTGTGCATACTTTCGATGTAGCAGTGTCGAGGCTTGTGCTAAGATCTTTTGTGTAGAAGCCTTAGGATGGGCTGAGTGGTTGATATAATTATATAAATATGTACATTTTATGTTTCTTTACGCACCCCACCCATGTTGACCACTACGTGCTGAACACCCATGGGACGGGGGGGGGGGGGGGTGAGATACTCAAACATCTAAAGGATGACTGGTTACTTTTCTTCCCTATGCTCCCTCTTCCAAGTTCTATAGCCCAAGATCCTTCGGGTAGGTTATGACAGATGTTTCCCAAGAGTCTTTGGGATGAGGATGTGATATTTTCCCAGGTGTCTTTGGAATGAGATGTGATGTTGTTCCCAGGTGTCTTCAGGATGAGATGTGGTTATGGACGAGGATTGAGTGCCAGTGGGATACTATGAGCTTCGTATGGCCAGGTTGCGGCACTAGCTCGAGCTTTGTATGGTGAGGTTGTAGCACTAGCCCAGGAAGAGGGGGAAGCATCATAGTGTTAGGCGTGAGGGATTGATAAGTATTCAGTGGAAAGGTGGTGTAGGGTACCCATACATTGATAATATTACTATTCTACTCTATTGACTTGCGATATTTGGTGAGTGTGTCTTGTAAGGTTGGGTGTATAGATTCCTTTCCAGGCTTTGGTTCCTTCTGTTTTCTCACAGGGCATTAGGATGTCTCCCCACCTATTCAAGAGAGCTTTAGGTTTTCCTAATGAGTATACTTGTATTCTCACCCTATTTTTACTTTAATTTTTTCAGGAGGACTTCAGAGATAGTGTGAGACCTTGCTAGTTGACCGTTGGAGTTTTACTGGTTGCAGTTTTTGCTTTCTTTTTTTGGTATTGTACTTTGGAGCTTTTCTTGTACTTGTACTTTTGTTTCTGTATTGTATAAAACATGTATATGGGTTTGGTTTTGGGTTTATTTTCATTTACTTTTTCCTTTTTCTTTTGGTGTTTGATTCATCCTATTTCCCAATCTTAAATAATAAAAAGGGTAATGCCTCCCATATTTGTGAAAACTCCTACACTTGGTGCTAGTTGCCACTTCAGGGCCTACTGAAGACGGGACTCAGGGGTCATTATCTCCCTTTCACCATTGCAAGCTTAGGAGGGGCATCTTTGGTGGGAGGGGGTCATGACAGAATGGTATCAGAGGTGATGGTTGAGAGATAGGATAAAGTCTAGAGTTAAGCACAGTGAGGATTACATAGGATGGTAGGGTAACAGTGTTGGATGATCTTGGTGTGTGACATAGGCCAGGGAAGACCGGCTAGGACACGAGATTCTAGGGCCCCCCCGTGACGTGTCGTGTGTTGACCAGTCAAACATCGTAACAGTTATACGGTCACATTGAGTATTCATTAATACATGATTTATACCGTTTTACCTCTTCATTATCTATATAATAGAGGGTCACGTGTTATTTATGGACCCCTCTTCTTCTCTGCACAACGGCGCTCCCAGATGACCTAGAATCCTTCCTCCTATCTTCTTCATCCGGACTCCGATCATCGATCTGTTGGTGGCTGTAGGATCATGTTGACAAGGCGAACATCATACACCTCATTCCTTTCCATATTCTTCTACTTACTATTCACAGTTTCCTACTGAGGATATTTCTGATATTTGACGGGAATGATGCTCTTCGATGAACGTCATATTAATGGTACGTTCTACCCCATTCTTATTCCTTCCTCGATCTCCTCTTTCTGTTCCTCCTTTCCATGCTATGACAAGTGGAACCTTAAACCTTAATAGAGTCTCTCTTATTTGTTAGTGCGGTTGTGCCGCAACATCCACAGTAGGATGTAATCATCGGGAGAAGTGATCAAAATCCTTGTGGCGGTTGTTCTCGCAGAAGGACATCAAAACCTATTTAGGTAGGTATCTTACCTTCGTCTCTCTCTCTTTTTTGTATCATGCGGGGTGGGTATCCTCTTGTTTTAGTGAGATATGGTTGAACCAATAAATAAAGATAATAACTGGTCAAAGAACGGGTTTAGGGAAATTTTGTTGATATTATTGTTTTATTTCCATCAATGCTTATCCTTTGATTATGTTGTGAATTGAATAGTCTTATGCCTACTGAAAATCACGGTCGTTGGGGGCCTTTTCTTGCGCCATTAAATGTTGTCCTGTTTTTCTGGAATGTTTTGTGGATGGAATTTCATAGAATGTGGAAATTGGTTAATCATGTAAATTTGGCTGATTAAATGAATATCTGGAAGCCTTGTATGATCACCCCGGTTAAACTAAATGAAAGAATGAATTTTGTGGGTTCTGGTTGGGGTTTAATTATGTGAAGGGGTGTTTCATGGGTTGTTGTGGTATGGGTATTGTTTCCGATGTGTTTGTGGTTATGGTGGTTGGAAGCAGGGCTGCAGGGATGGGTTGTGCATATGAATAAAAGTGGAAGAGTTAGCTAATGAATTGTGGGGAATGGTAGTTGATTAATTATGGAAAATCAATGGAATTGATTGGTTGATAAAAGAAAATGGTATTGTGTTTCCTGTGTTTTCCCTAACTTTATTTGTGGTTGGTAGGGATATATTTTACGAACGATTGATCTGGTTTGGTTGTTGTTAGTTGCTCTGTAGTTATGGAACTGATAAACTAAATCTATTGAAACATGAAAAGCTTAATGGGGTTTGGGGCTGTTTATTGTGTGCATACTTTCGAGGTAGCAGTGCCGAGGCATGTGCTCAGATCTTTTATGTAGAAGCCTTAAGATGGGCTGAGTGGTTGATATAATTATATAAATCTGTACGTTTTATGTTTCTTTATGCACCCCACCCATGTTGGGAACTACGTGACGAACACCCGTGGGATGGGGGGGGGGGTGAGATTCTCAAACATCTAAAGGATGGATGGTTACTGTTCTTCCTTGTGCTCCCTCTTCTAGGTTATATATCCCAAGATCCTTTGGGCAGGTTACGACAGATGTTTCCCAAGAGTCTTCGGGATGAGGATGTGATATGTTCCCAGGTGTCTTCGGGATGAGATGTGATGTGGTTCCCAGGTGTCTTCAGGATGAGATGTGGTTATGGATGAGTATTGAGTGCCGACGGGATACTATGAGCTTCGTATGGCCAGGTTGTGGCACTAGCTCGAGCTTCGTATGGCTAGGTTGCGACACTATCTATGGAAGAGGGGGAAGCATCAGAGCATTTGGCATGAGGGCTTGAGCAGTATTCAGTTGGAAGGTGGTGCAGGGTACCCATACTTTGATAATATTACTATACTACTCTATTGACTTGAAATATTTGGTGAGTTGGGCTTGTAAGGTTGGGTGGATAGATTCCTTTCTAGGCTTTGGTTCCTTCTGTTTTCTCATGGGGCAATAGGATGTCTCCCCACCTATGAACGAGAGCTTTAGGTTTTCCTACTGAGTATACTTGTATGATCACCCTACGTTTACTTTCAAGTTTTTAGGAGGAATTCAGGGACCATGCGGGGCCTTTCTAGTTGGGCGTTGGAGTTTTGATGGTTGTAGTTTTTTCTTTCTTTTTTTGGTATCATATTTTGGAGCTTTTCTTGTACTTGTACTTTTGTTTCTGTATTGTATAAAACATGAATATGGGTTTGGTTTTGGGTTTATTTTCATTTACTTGTTCCTTTTTCTTTTGGTGTTTGATTCATCCTATTTCTCAATCTTAAATAATAAAAAGGTTAATGCCTCCCATATTTGTGAAAAATCATACCCTTGGTGCTAGTCGCCACTCTGGGGCCTACTGGAGGCAGGACTCGCGGGTCATTATCTCCCTTTCACCATTTCCATCTTAGGAGGGGAATCTTTGGTGGGAGGGGGTCGTGACACCATGCCCATGTCGATGGGGGGGGGGGGGGGGGGTCCATTCTATAGGTCAAGGACCCACACCCTAGTGTGATAAGGGGGTTCCACTCTGGTCATCGAGGTCCCGATCCCTATTAGACAGGGGGTTCTAGTCAGTAATTAGAGGTCATGTGCCCAAGATGATGGGGGTTCCACTTGATAGAATCCTCTGGTGATCCTTCCTAATCACTAGGGTCATTGAGTACTGCCTAAATAAGCGCTACACCTATAATATCTCACATAGTATCTCTAAAGCTGCAACTAAGGGAACCATAACATTATATGTGAAAAAACACTAACATTAGGATACTCATGGGAAAAAATATGAGTAAAAACAAATGATATAAGAGATATTGAATTTTTGACAAAATGAACCATGGGGTAAACAGTATGTGAGGGTATCCACATAGCATGTGGTCTAGATCCATCACTTGGTTGTGTCCCTGGAGGTGCACAACTCACTAACCATGTAGGTACACACAAAATTTAGTGGATATATATGGCATGACCATTCCACTCGAGGTCCCACCTATGTTCTTGGCCATGTCTGTGTATCCATCCTATGTTCATGTACTAAATCCTTGTTTGTGTATTTTGGTACAAGATGTGTCACTTCACATGGGGTGCCACCCATGTCTCTGGACATGTTCGTATACTTGGGGACACATGTCACATGCTTGATTATGTGCTCTTCTACATAGATCATCCACTTGGGGAAGAGGTATACGATGTATAGGGAGTACACACAACGTTCCATACTTTCTAAAACCCAAGCTTCCACAATATAGGGACTACAGGTTGTGTGTTCATCATGGTACATGGTGTCTAGTTATGTTTTTCAAAGATTCTAAAATCTATTTCCATGATTTTAGATCCATCCTCAGATGCTTCATATCTTGCCTCCACACCTCCTAAAATTAAAGGGGAAGCCCTTGATTCATTGTTTTAGGCTGTTGTTTCCCAGAAATAGGTTCTTGATTACCCCCACACATAACCTGCACAACTTGCGCATATTAAGATCTTCCATCATTGATGATTTGAATTTCTATCATCAAAATTATCACCCACAAACCTCAATCCATCTAAAAACATCCCTGGTTTGTCTATTCATCCCTTGCATGTGAATCTATCATGAATCTGGGGGTCTGATCAGGCTCGATACCACCCGAAAATGTGGAACCGAGACCACAAGGTCCAATTGGTGAAGAATGCAAAGAATCAATGGATAAAAGAACCACAACAAGGGTTTAATCGACTGTTTCCAAGTGTTCTTGGTGAATGACTAAGAATGGGGATATCTTAGGTTAGAAAACAAGAATAACCTATTGAATTTCAATACGTGGGCACATGCAAAGGCCACAATTGGTGCATATCAAAGGTAATAAGATGATCATGCTTAATAAATTTAATCAACAAGGGTATAAACCATGAATTGATTAGTCCTACCTGAATATTGGATCATTCATAATAAAATAATGCACCCAACAACAAATGGAAGAAGTCTTAGTGTTATCTGCATCATGATCTGCCCCGATCTAGAGATTCATCATTGTTAGATGAGATTCTACAATTTAAGGAAGAAAAATGATCTAGAATCCTCATAGGGTTTACATGGATAACCATGGGCTAAATTTTCTATCAGTGTACTTATAGATTTAATCCATTGCATTATTTGGATAAATTAAATAAATTATTAATTTAATTAATCCACTAAATATATCACCAATGATAAACTTATATGAATGCCTTACATCGACCTATTTTATGTCATGCCTTGGATAAAAATAAAATTACAGAATCAACCATGGTCCTAAATTTTTGATCTGAGATTATATTTAAGAGTTATCCCATTTTATTTAAGAAACTATGCATGTGTAATATAAAATATATAAAATATTTTTATAAAATTAATTATGGGAACACTGGGACTCAGAATCACACGTCATCTCAACACTTGGATCCAAAAATATATTTCAAAATATTTAAAAGTATTACAATGAAAAAATGGTTCTCTACATCATTTTATCCTTCAAAATTTTCATACAAGAAAAGAAAAACTACAAAAAAAAACTTGGGATACTGAGTCGGAATCTGGATCTTCTGCTTCCAGGAGCTCTCCAGCACATTCCCATGCTTCCACAATACATGAACCAAGTGTATGGTCCATCCATATAGGATCCTATCCTATCAATACTTGATAACCATTGAGTGATCCATAAAGGTGGATCTATCCTCAATGACTAACTCACCCCATTTGATGATGTGTGTGGGGTCATGCATGTATCTCATCATCCAAGACATATGGAAGATGTTGTGCACCCACTCTAACTATTGTGGTAGGGTGAAGCAATAAGAAACCTTTCCAACCTCTTAAAGATATCAAAAGGCCCAATAAACCTTGGAGATACCTTTTCTCTTTGACTGAACCTAATCAATTCTCATCATGGGGAGAATTTAAGGAAAACATGCTCTCCCTACTCGAACTCAAAGGGATGACAACATTGATTTCATATGATTCCTATCTTCTTTAGGCCATACTCATATGATCATGGATTACCTATTCCTTCTCCTTCATCACCTACACCATCTCTAGACCCATAAGATATGTCTCGCCAATATATTTCTAGTATAAGGATGACTTGCAGGGACTCCTGTACAGGGCCTTGAAATGTTCTATGCCAACAATAGAGTGGTAGATGTTGGTGTACAAAAACTATAAAATGGTAAATTGATTCTCCTAGCTCTGGACAAATCCTAACATGCAATCCGTCATTATATCCTACAATACCTGGATAGTGTGTTTGGTCTGCCCATCTGTGTGAAAGGCTATACTCATCCACATATGGGTCCTAAATTCATCCTAAATGCCTCTTCACAATAATGATGTGAACTACACATCATGATTATAGAAAATAGTTAAGGGAACCCCATGAATTTGAATGATATCACTTGTATAAATTTTCCCCAAAATCTCCACTGAATTATGATCCCTGATAGAAAGGAAGTGTGCAGAATTCACGAGTCAGTGAACTATCACCCAAATGGTGTCATTGATCTTCACTATCCAAAGAATCCATGTCATAAAGTCTAAGGATATTCCATCCCACTTTCACTTTGGGAACTCAAGGGGATGCAACAAACCTTTCAAAACCCGATGCTCAACATTCACCTATTGATAGGTGAGGCATCGAGAGATGAACTTAACCATGCTTTATCTCATGCTAGACCACAAAAATTGCTACTGAATGTCTCTATACATCTTCCCCAAACTGGGATGTATAGCTAGGGGATAAGTTTAGAACTCTCACATCACCTTCTACCACATCTTGAATGGGACTATTGACCATCCCTTGAAAATGATAACATGATTCACTCCTTAAAAATATTCATTTGGTGAATCCCCAATGGATATAGAGTCACTAAAGACCTCGTATTTGATTTCTCTTAGCTGAGACTCTCTCACACACTCGATAAGTAGAGAAGTCAACACCATTGACTGAAGAAAAGTTGTACCCTCCTGCTGCACTATGGTCAACTGCAAGGAAACCAACTTCCTCGAATCCTCTTGCACCAAGAGATCCTGATACTTATTACTACAAGAATCTAATACCATTTTTCCCTTCCAGTAGTTATTTACTATCTTAAACTCATAGTCCTAAAGAGACTCTAACCAGCAACACTATCTCAGGTTCAAGTGTCTCTAAGTGAAGAAATAATGAGACTTGATGGTCTGAGTAAATAAAAAATGACTCTCCAAGAAGATAGTGCATCCAAATACTCAGGGTGAAGACTACTGCTACTGAATACAGGTCATGAGATATGTAGTTCTGCTTATAGGGTCTCAACTACCCCGATCTTTATGTGATAAATTCCTGCCACTGCCTCAACATTCAGTTGAGACCACCTCCTGAGGCATCACAGTACATTATGAACCCCACACCCTCCTCTGGTAGTCTCAACATATGATCACTTTTCAACCTGAACTTCAACTCCTTGAACACCCTATAATGCTTCTCAATCAAATTAAACTGCTTCCCTTTTTTTAATTGGGGTGGTCAAAGGGGATGAAATCCTAGATCAATATTCCACAAACCTCCTATAGTACTCCATCAAGCAAAGAAATATCCTCACCTTCGATACGGTCTTGGGTGGATCCCAAGAAATATCTATATTGATCTTTTCTAAGTCCATGACTAAACCATGATCTGAAATGACATACCTTATAATGTTAACCTCATGAATCTAGAACTATCACTTCAAGAGATTACCATAAATATGGTTCTCTTGAATAAAATCTAGAACCATTTTTAAGTTCTCTGCATGCTCATCCTCTGATGTAGAGTAGATGAATATGTCATTGATGAAGACAACCACAAATTGGTCCATGTATGGCTGGAATATCCAGTTCATCAATTCCATAAACATAGAGGGTGCGTTCATCACACCAAAGGCCATCACTAAGAACTCATTGTGTCCATAGCAACATTGGAATTCTAAATTTGAAATATTAGCCTCATGAACCCTCAACTGGTGGTAGATAGACTGAAGATCAATCTTTGAGAACCATCCCACACCTCACAAATAGTCAAAGAGGTCACCAATATTTGATAAGGGGTACTTGTTCTTTATCATGGTCTGGTTCAGATGATGATAATAAACAAATATGCAAGATCCCTTCCACCTTTTTCATGAACAATACTGGAGATACCCAAGTGAAATCATTGGGTCTTATGAATCCCTAATCCTGTAGACCATCCAACCACACCACTGGCTCTCGAAGTCCCATTGGGTCATCCTATGTGCTAAGCTAAACATTGATCCATACTTGGTGCAAGTATAAACATATTTCTATATCATGTTGGGGAATTAAACTCAACACATCATCATAACTTCCTCATTGGTGGTAGTTTAGATCCCATATCATTCATTTTTTGAAGTGTAATACCATCCAATTGATAAATCAAATGTAACCTCCCATGAATGTGATCATCCTGCTCTATCCGGGATCACTCCTCTTCAAGGTGGAAAACTCCAACCATAGCCCGTAAGCTCTACCACATTCACTGGTAGAGAATATATAAGCATGGATGGTTAAAAACCAGTCCACACTGAGTAAAAAATCTTCAGATATCACTATCTCTGCATAAAAGTTTGGTGTGAGGATCTCTCTCCTCATAGTGTAAGGCCTCTTCATTGATAGAAAAGCCCGACTGATGATCATCTCTATAAGAGCCTCCAACACATGGGTTGATCAAAAAGGGCCACTACCAGTATATCTAGGTCTCAAATAGGGTATAAGAATAGGGAAATATGTCTTTCAACTCCGTGCTAAAAACTGTAGCTAGAGTAGTAGTGACATAGGTCATATCCTAGACCACACTCAAGCCTCCCTTCCAAAATCCCCATCTAATGAGAGCTCATCCTTTCCCTTTCTTGCTTACTGTCCTTAACCAAGGCCTACTCCATCACCCTATATCATTAACCTACCCCATATACACAAGTCAAAGGGACTCGTCCACCACACTTTGAAACTGTCTGATTCAGGTGGCACTAAATCATGATCACAATTTTAGATCATGTCAAGAGGAAGCATCTTAGTGGGGAAAGTGTCCCTCTTCCTTGAATGTCTAAAGCCATGCTAAAAATCACCATCACATGGAATTATCAATGATCAACATCTCCCTAGAGAGGTTTCACCATGAGGACCACCATTGAAAGGTGTCCTATCTGATCAGGATATCCAAGCCAAAGGATCGATCCCAAACTCAACCACCTAAGAAGGGAGTCCCACTCAACACGATTCCTGGGTGATATCTATTTTCAGAACCTTCAATTCACACTCATCACGAGTTCATCATTTGTTGGTACCACCATAACCAAATGATTCTCTATGAAGAGAACTAGTTGAGAGTGAAACCATACAATTGGTTGGGACCTACACAATTATGAAAACTTAGATCACTAACTCAAGCCAATCCAATATTACCTAGGTAACTGGATCATTTCGAAATCATGGGGTGTAATAAGCCTATGAACAACCTCATCCTGCTATGATGGTACCAACCGCTACTCGATAGGCAGAGGTTCTTCTACCTACCTTCCTGGAGGAAAATATCTCATGGGATGGTCCCTAAACTAAGGCCTCATCGTTCATCAGACCATTATCACAGTCCAAAAATTGATTACTCAGCTGGCTATTTTTATGGAGGCATCTCGAATGTGATAGAGACATACCATGGTCAAATGAACACACACACAAACACACATCAATTGGGATATGACTCAAAAAGGATAGTAAAAAACTCAATCTTATATGATGCATGTACCATTGATCCTTGCAAAAAATGTATTGGTATGTCAAGTAAATAGATAGTTAATAAAGGTTCAGGTGTATGTATGTTGGCTACTCATACCATCACTGGATTCCCTAGTCTAAGATCCACACCCGAGACACTTTGAAACAGTTTCCCTAAATCCCAATTGAATCCTCGTAAGGGGACAAATCCAAACAACATATCGTGGAATGAACTTCCCAAATACCAATTTTTCAAGGCTGTACCCTAATCAAGGATAAAGTTGAAACTACCCTAATCCCACCTCCATAGGCCAAGGGGTGGTGACAAGTGCCAAAACAAATATCCTAAATGGGAGGCCTTTCCCTAATGTACCTGAATGTAAACACCCAACCATCTCAATACAAAAGTGTAGAGGAATAATAATAAAAATATAAAATAGCTAGAATATATACCAAGCATGAAAAACCTCTAGGGTGTATAAGAGCACGACATTGAAAACTGAAAATTAAAGTGAAAAAATACATGCCGAACTAGAAAAATGTATCAACCTGAAAAAACTGAAAAGTAAAAATGCTAATAGATCCCAGCTTTTGATCTCCAAACTGTGACCACCATACATGGTCCCAAGAACCAAGTATCCCTAATATCCTCTAGAGTGACCCCAACCTATTCTTCATCTGCATAAGACATGACATGTGTGGTACAAGACCATACAAGGGTGAGTATATACATACCCATTAGTAAACTAAAAAAGCTAAAGGTGGAGAAACGAGAGAAACAATATGAATAGAAAGATAGTAGATAGTAAACAAGATGCTGCTCAAACCAAAAAAATAGATAGAGAGAGAGTGTGACCTCATCCAAACACAAGGGGCTTAACATAATATATAGGTGGACTACATGTAGAGTCTTTTCCACCCATAGTAGAAGAGTAACTTCATCCAATCATGAGAATATAAACATAAAAATCATGTGGCATACCTCATGCTTCTTTGCATCCAAAAAAGGAGAGTAATTGAATCCAAAATAATGGATATATATATATATATATGTATGTATGTATGCTCAATAAAAAGAAACCCAAATGAAATAGTAAAGAGACCTCAATATCAGAGTTTAGCCTAGGAAAAGAGTTTCCAACAATTCTAGAAGTCCATCAATGATGCCTAACATCTCATAAGTCTACCCATAAATAACTAGTGTAGGGACATTCCTTGCCATTGTACCACAAAGACGAGGGGAATAATCTCCCAGTAGAGTACCCATTACCTAATGCATTAGGGGGGTTACAATCTATATGTATCCATAGAAGACCGATGCCCTTATGTGTTAGGGGGTTCCACTCTAGTGTCACAAGGAACTGCACTCTATTCGATATGGGGGATCTACTCGGTAGATAGAGGACCCATGGACAAACTGATGGGGGGGGGGGGTTCCAATCTATAGATCGAGGAACCGTACCTTCTTGCAATAGGGGGGTTCCACTCTAGTCATCAAGGACCCACACCCTATCTGATAGGGGGTTCCACTTGGTAAGTAGAGGACCTGAACCTAAGATGATGGGGGGGGGGGGGTTCCACTCTATAGGTTGAGGACTCTCTCATTGGTGAAACAGAGGGGGTTCTACTCTGGTCATTGAAAATCCACACCCTATCTGATAGGGGGGTTCCACTCAGTAAGTAGAGTACCCATGCCCCTAATAATGGGGCTTTCCACTCGATAGATGCCTATGGTGATCCTGCCAAATCACTGCTATTGTTTAGGACCACCTAAATAAGAGTCACACCTTGAATATCTCACATCCTATCCCAAAATACACAACTAAGGGCACCATCACATTCTATATATAAAAACACTTAGTATCATCTAAACACATGCTCGAATTTGAGTAAAATCAAAGGGAATACGAGAGATTAAAGTTTCATCAAAATGAACCAATGGGTACATGGTGTGTGAGGGAACCCACATGGTGTGTGGTCCCGCTCCATCACATGTTCGTGTCACTGTAGGTACACAGCTCACCAAAAATGTAGGGATGCACAACATATAGGGGATATATATGGCATACCCATGCCACTCGTGGTCCTTTCTGTGTAATTGTATATGTCTGTGTATCCATCCTATATACATGTACTCAAGTTGTGTATGTGTACTTTGGTACATGGCATGTCACTTCACACGGGGTGCTGCTCATGTCTCTGGTCGTGTCTGTGTACTCGGGCACATGGCGTGTGCTTGGCCATGTGCTCTACCACACGGCTTGTCCACTTTGGGAAGAGGTACATGACGTGTAGGGATTATACATAGTGTTACATCCTTATAAATTTTCCAAACCCTATCCACCGTAGCATATGGGCTACACGTTGTGTGTTCATCATGGTGTACAATGTGTAGTCATGTTTTTTATAGATTCTTAGATCTGTTTCTGTGATTCTACATCCAGCCTTTGATTCTTTGTATATTTACCATGTTTTCATGACAAATTAAATTGATTATGTTTTTAAACTTAATTTATAGTCTAGATAATACCATAGTTCATCTCTCATGGAGCATTGATAGGTTTAGAGTGTGTATTTTTAATAATAAGTATTAAAAGTGGGGGTGGTTTTGAATTTTTTTAAGAAAATAACTTAATTAAAAAGTTAATGGTTGATAAATAAAGGTGGTGTTTTAATAATTATGATATAAGGAGTCCATTTCAAGTTCACTACAAATATTTTATAGTTCATTGTTTTAAAATTTTCACTTGGTTTAATGGAATCCTTTGGTTGAGAGTTGTCAAGATCTCAAATTTCACCTTTCTTCTTGAAAAGATGAACAAAGAACCACCCCTTGACTCAACAATTGTGTTGTTAAGGTTTGGATCTAAAAAATAGAAAAAATTATACCAAATCATATTGAAATATTATGTATGTGTAAGAGAAAAAGGATGCTTCTGTTGTCTAATCAGAACAACCCAATATTCCCACTTGAAATCTCAACCCAATCAATGTTGAAATGAAAACTGTTTCACTTAGTTAGATCCAAAAAACTTATTCAGAGGAGAAGGGTGTTAAGATAAAACATAAGTGAAATATTTAACACACAAATTATAGAAAACTAGTATAAGAAAAAGTGCTAGAACTACCTCCCAAGTGTTTGTAGCTCCCTTGAAATGACCGTCCACTATTTAGCTCGCCATCGAGAGGAGGAGGATCAGGTGGAACTTTTCCTTCATCCTTGACCCCACTATGAGGATAGGGTGATCCATATTATTATATGAGGAGATGAATCATTTGGGTGTAAAAAATTACAGATTTTTTCTCATGGTTCAAACTTACAAATGGGGATCCCATGGTACCATTTTATAGGAAAATTGTTAGGTGATTTTGAGCCCTCAGATTTTGATAAACCACTTAGCCTATGGTTCTTAACCTCCAGACAGTCTTATATAGCTTTAGAGAAAATTAAAAAGTTATATCCCCACCTATTGACTATCTCAAATGAAATTTTTTCACCATTTGGACAACTACATCTTGAGATATCGACAAAATACACCACACCACTTTTGACTTCATATAGATTCAGTGTCTTGGAAAGATTGGTTCAGATGGGCCCCTTAATGGACGAATTGGGATTATAAGTATTCATAAGATTTGTATCCCATTGAATTTAGGATAAAAAAAATTATCATCCCAATTAGATTTACAATTTAGTTTCAGTGTCCATTTGAGTCTACTAGTGTGCTTGGAATCATGCACAGTTTGACCCATTTTTCTTCCACTTCATCCTTGGACCTCCAAATCACCTCCACCTACAATTTAATTATCAAAACAAGTATCATTTACTTTTTAATAGTTATTAAAAAAAATAATTAAATCAAACAATAAGTGAAATTTGTTATTAAATTTGTAAATTATAATAAAAAATCATTTTAACATAGTGGTGTATGGGTGAAATAAAACAGTTAATCACAATGCGATCACACCCCTACACCTAAACATTTTATCTCTTAGGAAAAACCAAATTTCCAAAATGAGGCATATATATATTTCCAACTTAATTAATATTTAACATTAAATGAAAATTTTATTCATGAAAGTAATGTGTTCAAATCAATAATCACACCAAGGAGTTATTCCCAGTGATCATGGAGAAAGGTGTATCATAAATTGTATCAGAATGAAATTCAAGGAGATGAATGATACCAATTTTGGAAAATAATTCAGAATTAAAAAAATTTCACTAAATTTACATGTGTGTGTGTGAAAACTATTTCATTCCATCCTTTCCATTTTCTATCCAATAAATATAGGTTATTTAAAAAAAATATACTTAAATGATTTTTTCCACAGAACCTACCCTATATCCTTTGAAATAAAGTTTCAAAACCCACCCACTTAAGAATTCATGGAAGTAAAAAATTAATCTTATAACCTAGATATCCCCATATGTTTTACATTTCATCACTCCCCTAATTTATTATTATTATTTTTTTGTTTTTTTTTCAAAAGTTTCTCTTGGAAAAAATATCACACTCTTCTCTCAACCCTTGTTTGATCTCCTCATGACACTAATTGTAGTAGTTATAAAAAGATAAAAATGTGGAGGAAGGGTGGTTTTTGAGATACCCAATATATAACCATTTATTATTATTATTATTTTGTTTGAGGGTGTACAACAGTCGGATAACAGGTACACACGTAGAGGCTAATATGTTATAGTAATGAAAAGGCCAGATAAGGAACGAACATATGGAAAAATAATTTTGGGAAAGACTATAAATTTTAACCTAACCTATATTTACCTTTCATTGAGTAATAAAAATTCAAACTTTATGGTTGGGTACAAAGATGTGTGGATATATTTAGTGACATAATTTTCCCATAAATTAATCACACAAAAGGGTACCCTTCATTGCAAATATTTAAAAATGATACAACCTTTTATATCATTGAAAAAAATCAATTTTATTGAAAAAATAACACCTAAATATTAAATTCATGATAAATCACACATTTCATGAGGGATTTTTTTTGAAAATGTTAAAATAATATGAAATCGGGAAATTCCTCATGAATTTTCAATAACTTTGATGAATAAAGGGGTATCATTTTACATGATAAAGTGGGAATAAAAAATTAACATTGCATCATAAAAGTGAGGGGGGGGGGAACAGGGGGGGGGAGGGAGGTAAAAATACTATCTAGTAAGACAAAAAGAGAAAAATAATAAGGATGATGAAAATTACTAACTAAGCCAGGATTATACCCATCCCCCACAACTAGAGTGTGAAGTTTCCTTACTGTAATAAAAGATAATGTGGGAAGGGAGGATAAAAAATAGTTGGTGTAATTGGTAGTTTTCTTCATGAACATAGAGTTCCTCTACCGAGGACTCCAGAATGGATTCTTGAAAGTGCCTCAACTGCTACCCATTGATAGTGAAGGTTTGTTTTTTTCTTCATTTTGAACTTGAAAGACACCAAATGGATAAACATTAGTAATAGTGTATGGTCCAAAACAGCAGAGATGAAGCTTTATTGAATGAAACTTTATCCTTGCATTGTCAAGGAGGACCTTCTACTTAATGTGGAATTGACGATGGATGAGGAGGCAATCATGGAAAACCTTGTTTATCTCCTTATAGATCTGAGAGTTCTCATATGAATCTATACACATTTCATCCAGGTCTTGAATCTATAACTTCCCCTAAGAACCTACACTAGAAAGATTATAATTTCATTATTCAGTTGGCCAGTAGGCCTAATTATATAACTCAATAGGGAGGGGATTTTTTTTTACAAAAACTAGCTAATCTGGTGACATGACAATGGTAGTTTTAAAGGCGATGCAGTAAGGTCATAATGAATCATTGATTCTAAGACTCAAATATTTTATATTGGGTTGAACTATTTTTCTAAGAATATTTTTACCTATCTATTTGATACCTTAGCTTGACCATTGGTTTTTTAGTGTTATGCAGTAGACACTCAATGCCCAACCCCATACCGATGCAAAAGTGATTTCATTTTTCAATTACAGAAATGAGAAACCTAGTCACTGATGATGAACCTAGGTAATCCAAAGCTACATAAAAATTGGGTTCTAAAAAATTCCACAACTATTTTGGAATAATCAGTTCTTATGGATTGTGCCTCTACCCATTTTGACACATAATCAGCTTCTAGAATAATGTACAAGTTTCTATAGGAATTGGGAAATGACCCCATAAATTCAATGCCCCAAAAATAAAAAATTTCATGGAAGAGAAAGGTTTTTTGTGGTATTTAATTTATTTTAGATACATTACCCATTATTTGATAGAAAGAAAAGGATTTAAAAAAATCATGGGCATCATAAAATAATGTTGTCTAAAAGAGACTAGAATTAATGACCTTGCGATCAGTCTGTTGGGGACCAAAGTGATTCCACAAGCAAGAGTGTGGCAGAACTTAAGGGAATATTAAAACACAATATCAGGAACAAAAAACCTGATGACTTGATCACTACATGTTATCCAAAGGTAGGGGTAATTTTAAATATACCAATGGGACTCATGTTTTAGATAGTAATCTTGGTTTTTATTGAAATCAATAGGAATTCAAGATTATACCAAATAATTTACAATTTCAACACACCAAGGAATAAAATATTTCACTCGGTATAATTTCTCATTAGAAAACATGTCATTTATGGGAATATAGGGGGATGAGTCAATGTATGAGTATGGGAGGATCCTACTGATATAGTTAGTCACCACATTCTCTACTCCTTTTTTATCCATAATTTCTAGATTAAATTCCTGAATTAAGAGAATCCAATGAATGAGATGTGGTTTGGATTCTGATTTCTTAAGGAGATACCGAAGGGCTGTATAATCTTAGAACATAATGTCTTTAGACCCTAAAAGGTATGATATGAATTTATCCAAGTAAAATACAATGGAATGATTTTTTTTTTCATTTTTGGTATATTTTTCTTGGATAGGGTCTGATTTATGTGAGGCATAGGCTATGACATGTGGATCTCAGTTGACTCTTTGTGATAATACTGCCCCAACCGCATAGTTAGAGGCATCACACATGAGCTCAAATGGTAAATCCCGCCAAGGTGGTTAGATTAACTATGGTTATTTGATACTCCATTTTAACTTATTAAAATATTCTTCACATTATTTATCAAAAAAAATTCTTTTTCTTTTTGGAGTAGAGGGGGAGTAAAATATTATTAAATTCGCAAATGAAATGGTGGTAAAATCTAGAATGACCTATGAATAACCACATATCCCACACATTTATGGGGAATGTTAGGGAAGAAATTATATCCACTTTTGATTTATCAACTTGGATACCATCCCCATAAATGAAATGACTAAGTTCTATACCATTTCACACAATGAAATGGAATTTATTATAATTTAATACAAGATTATTTTCAATACAACAACGTAGGAAAAAACCAATACTACTAAAACATTCATCAAAATAGGATCCATAAAAAGTGAAATAATCCATGAAAACTTCTATACAATTCTCTATATAATCCAAAAAATACCAACCATGCATCGCTGGAAGGTATCTGGAGCCCTAAACATACCCAATGGCATCCTTGTATATGAAAATGTGCCAATGGGGAAAGTGAAGGTTGTATTTTATTGATCCTCAGGGGCAATATGGATCTAAAAGTATCCATAATACCCATTAGGGAAACAATAATGAGACTTCATTTCTAGCCTCTATAGAATTTGGTCAATGAACAATAATGGTAAACGGTTCTTCGTAGTGTGTTGGTTTAGTCAGTGATAGTTTATATAGACACACTAACTATTCTACAAATGGGTTGGAACCAATTCATTGTTTTCATTTTTAATTTCTATAAGGCTAGTTTTTTAGGAACTAATTGAACTGTATTGAAACATTGGATATCATAGATGGGATAAATTATTCTAGTAGCCAATAATTTTGTTACCTCCTTTTTAACAACATTTAGGAGCTTTGGGTTCAGTTAATGTTGTGCCTGCCTCACTAGTTTAGCCTCATCATCTAACAATATATGATGTGTGAAAATTTATGGGATAATACTAAAAATGTATGCAAGTTTCCATACCAAAGCTTGTTTATACTCCATCAAAAGTTTAATCAGTCGCAATTCATGCTATGGAGGGAGTGAACTAGCAATGATGACAAGCAGCGTGTTTCCATTCTCAAGATAAGAATATTTTAAATCTTGAGGTAATTGGTTAATTTCCAATTAAGGTGGATTTTGTATTTATGGGAGTAATTATAAAAGTGTGAGGTCAATGATCTCATCTAACTTCTCAATAGTAACATCCTCAAATGAGTAATGAGATTTTAAAAGCTTATCAGTATCATCGATGGTCATAAAATCCTTAGTGTTCAAGAAATAATCAATTAAAAAACATAAATGAAAATTTTCTAAACCACTACAACATTAAATACATGAATAATTACCTAGAATGTATATCGAGGATGAAAAATCAAAAAGGTGTTTAGGTGAAATAAAAAAAGTTTTTTTAGGGTAAGGGTGTACATCAATTGAATTAATAGAGAGAGATGAATCTTCTTCTGAGGGGTGATTCATTGCATCAAGGATGTTGAAGTGGAAAATTTCACCACAAAACTCTATAGATAATGTACCATTGTGGTCATTAATTATGTTTTTGGTATTTTTTATAAAGGCTTACCTAATATAATTGGGGAATTTTCATTCATCCTATCATGTTCCATTTTAATCACATAAAAATCAGCTAGAAAAATTAAAAATTTCACCCTCACAAGAACATCCTATAACACACCAGTGGGGTGTGTTATACTCCACTTTTCAAGTTGAAAAAAAAATTCCTATGGTATTAAGTTCTCTAAACTGAAATAAAGAGTAAATGGAGTGAGGTATCACATTTATAAAATCACCCAAATAAAGTATTGCTTTGGAAAAGGAATGCGCCCCTATGGTTCACAGAATCAAGAATGTTCTAAGATAATTTTATTTAGTAGGAAGTGTTGTCTCTATAAATTCTGAGACATTACTCACCAAACTTACCTTTTCATAACCATGAATTCTTCCTTGGTGTGTACACATCTCCTTCAAAAACTTGGTGCATCGTGGAATTTGCTTCATGTCATCAATCAAAGGGATGTTTACCAGAACTTTTTTAGAAGTTTCCAAGATTTATTTATCAAGTTCATTTTATTTTTGTTTTCTTTGTTGGGGGTACCTTTGGGGAAATGAAAAATTAATGGTTGGTCTAGGCGGCTCATCAAATGAAAATCTATTTTCTTTGTCAGGGCTTTTCTTAGGACAATGATTTTTCTTATTTGGGTCATTTGAGATGGTTGTAATGGAATTTTCCTTAGGAGGAAATGACTCTATTGGAGTGTTCATTTGGATTTTAAGTTGAGTTCCAATATTAAGGGTGATGGAACTAACATTTCCATTATCCCTAGGGTTAACTACTGGTTGAGAGGGTAGTTTACCTGAACCATGACTTTGGATTTCCCCCACTAAGTTGGTGAGTTGGCCTAATTGGGTTTTTAGATCTTGTATGACATATTGGGTGGTTTTTTGGAATGGGAGATTGTTAGAAACTATTTGTTTCATCATTTATTTTAGGCTAGGATCAGGTTTTGAAGGGGGTTTTCAGAAAGGCCTTTTTTGAGGATGAGGATTTCTTGGTGGTGGTAGATGGATACTCTACCCCAGTTAGTTCTATGGTTGTTGAGGTTAGTTTGAATACCCCCTTTCCTAGAGGATTTATTGTCTTTCCACCTAGGGTTTGGTATATATTAAGGTTATTATAGAAACCCTAAATTTTCAAAACATTAACAATACATAAATTTTTCAGAACACTTAAACATTATATAAATAGATTCTCCAATACCTTAGTTGGTATAGTGCCTTTGGAAACATGGAAACATAAACATTGGTACATATGTGAGCTACTTCATCTACCACTAGGTTCTTATTTACTATCACCCTTCTTAGAAATATCAAATATAGTACATATCATCATAACCTGGGGGAAAGGAAACATAAAAGGGGTGAGCTCAAATGCTTGGTAAAGGTTAACAAGGGGGACATGTAAGAATAAACATGATCATAGGGGTATGGGAATGTGATAATGAACATAGAAGATCATACCCTAAACATCAAAGATCGTGGAATAAAGATTGGCAGTTCATAAGACATTAATTATAATGAAATAGAGATCATAATCCATGAAAGAATAGCATAAGAATAAAACATGGAATTGTGGAAAACACATAATCATATAATGATTTCCATAGTATCCAAGGCATCGCTTCCAAGACCATCTTAGTAGTCATGGTTCACTCCCATGACCATCTTAGCAGTATGAGTTCACTCCTCATACCATATTTTTAGTCATGGATCACTCCCATCTCCATATTAGTAGTCAAGGTTCATTCCCAAGACCATTATAGTAGTATGAGTTCACTCTTCATACCATCTTAGTCTATCTCAAAAGATATAAAACTTTACCCAATGATTTGGAGGGAGATATTGGTCCCACCTGTCACATAATGAAATCATATACACATGTTCCAAAAGATCATAAATAAACATATCATAACCCATGAAATGAAATTTGTATAATAAACATGTAAACATATCATAACTTGTGGAAAGATACAGGTTTCATAATCATTTCATCATAAACATAACCTGTGAAAAGAAGCAGGTTCCAAAAACATATAACTTTTGAAAGATAAATGGGTTTCATAACATCATGCCATCAAAACATAATCCATTCAGAGAAATAATATGAATGGAAACATTGAATAATTTCCCCATAAAGTCATGATTAACACCAATGGATGTTATCTTATTTGGGAAATAATTTTGAAATATATTTTAAAACATTTCTTGAGGAAAATATCATTTCTTCTTTGAAAAATGATTTTTATAACATAAAACCTTTTGAAAAGTTTTTCCTTTGAAAATAGATTTGAAAACTTATAAAGAATGATTAAAATCATTTTTAAAACCTTTTTCATTAAAAACTTATAAAATAAGTTTCAAAACACTTTAAAAACCTTATTATTTGAAAACAATTTGAAATCCTTTAAAGGAATATTGAAAATGTTTTCAAAATCGTTGTACTTGAAAAATTATAAAATAAGCTTGAATTTTTTTTGAAAAACATTTTTATTGAAAAATTATAAAATAATATTTAAAAAATTTTGAAAAAAAATTCTTTGAAAATATATTTTAAAAATATTTTCTTAAATATTAACCTTTAAAAATGCAAATGGAGCTTCAAAGAAATGATGACTGTTAAATCCGTAGTTGTTGTATGAGGTCAAAAGAACATTCCTTTTACATGGTAAAAAAGTTTAGAAAAGTTCCTTGTTCAGAAAGAGACAATAATATTCCTTTTAAGAGATTGGTAAAAGAAACAAAGGGTAAAAATTTCTTTCAGATATTATATGATAATGGTATAATATTCTTGGAAATCGTTTTTAGAAAACATAGATTTTTGACTGAAGAGTGGGTAAAATCGGGATTCCTTAAAAACTCTTTATTAACTATATTATGAACCAAATAGAAGAAAATGGTACAAACAAATGAATGTATCATGAAATAATAGATTAAAAATAAATTCATGAGTGTTATTGAGATATTTATAACAAGATTTCATCAAAGAAAACATAAACATAAACAATCTCCAAAAACAATGAGATTGTATCAATAAAATATTATATCTTGGTAACTTGGGATCATACTCTAAAAAAATAAAATTACATGAATCTTAGAATATAATGAAAATATTTAGATTCATTATATAAAAAAAATGAAGTATATACACCTCAAATAAAGAGTTTAGGTTCATAACAAAACATGAGTCTCAATGAAGGAAAATTGAGACAAAACTATTTTATCGATTTGGTAACTTTTGAAAGTTAAAATCCATTAAAGAAGGATCATAAAATGAAAATGTGAATACCCATAAATTGAATTATAATATACATATAATACAATAATGGTTAGTATATACACCACACAAAATGAAATATTAGGGAACAAAACATGTATCTCACAGAAATTAAAAGTGTGATGAAATCCCCTTGCCTTTTGTGTTCACTCTCATTCGTACTCGTTTAAACAACCTATATAATAAATATAAGTTTATTATAAATATTTTATAGAAGAATATTATTATACATAATACCATATATGGTTTTATTATTACCTTATATTACATGCTTGTTAACGATCCTATGTTAAGGTTTCACTTCTGGTGATATTTTATTTGTTTTTCGCATGTGTATTAATTTGTTATATCTTTTTTATTTATAATTATATCATGATTAAATAATTTAAAAACTGATATAATATCTGTATTATCCATTATATTAATATTATAATAATTAATATTATAAATAAGAATGAAATGGAATACACTGTTCATGGAGACGGTAAGCCGTACGTATGCATGAACACTGTTTCCATTTTTATTGTCGTATTGAAATAAAGTATGTAAATTAAATATGTATATATATATATATAATTATTCCATTATTATTTATATATCATATATATCATATAATTTTATTAAAACCTACATTTCATGTGGTGTATGAACGAATCACATCGCTTTGAGGGGGCAGTAGTCCACACTTCCTCAAATGAGATTATTGTATTAACACTAAATGGAATGTAAAGATATGTATGTTGTAAAAAGAATAAATAAGATTTAATACATACTAAATATAATATATGAATTATATAAATAGTGTATCCAGCATAATGGCCACCATGATAGGTTGTAAATAAAAAATAAACAATCATCATTCCGTGAGGCAGTAGTTCGCCATACAAAGAAATGGTATGTTCAATATCCATTAGATGGAGGTGTGTGTAAGTGTAGGTATAAATATTTGTATAAAAAAATGCTTATATATTTAGTATACTGGTATTTTCACACAATAATGGAATCAAGATAGTGGAGGGGGTGAAGAGGTAAAATAAAATAAAGGAGCTTGAGAGAAGATGTTACCACTTAATCGGGTAACTCCTTTTGGTTTGGGCCAAAAGGATTCCCTGAGAGGTTTTTTTTCCTGAAGCTAGGATTCAAGGTATAAGGGAGAAATTTTGGGAGGCTAATTGGACATATATTAGATAAAATTAAAATGTTTTAGATGTGTGAATAATGGGTAGAGGTGGTTTCCTTTTTTAGTGGAGGAGGAGTGACACTCTTACAAATATTTGAAGAGAGAATTCCACCCACATTTTTCATGTTGAATATGAATAAAATAATGGAAAAAGGTTGAGAAAATTTTTATATGGTCTAAATATGGACATAAAATGGGTGGTGGAATTGTGTATTGGTCATTTTGGGTCTTAAATTTAAGGTTTAGTACTTTATTAACCTAATTTTACTCTTAACTGATGTAATTAATTTCAATCACTTTCACTAATATTTTTTTTCAAAAAAAATGTTGAAATTATTAGATATTATAAATTATTATGATTCAAAATATTTAATACATTTTTCCAAATTATAATCACATAAGTGGCAAGAATTAATTTAAAATTAATCTCGCTGATGGGATAATACTGTGGGTTTTTAAAGTAAAAACATCCAAAAGTTTGCTATGTTTTTATATCCAATTTCAATGTGAAATTGGTTCTAATGACCTAAATTGGATTAATTTGTAAAAAAAATATCTCAATAAACTATTAAAACAAATAAAAATATAATTTAAACTTATAAATTAATTATATGAAAAAGTAGTTCTGAATTAAAATCCAGTATTTTTAACTTTTCATTAAAAGATGAAATGTTACATAAATATAATTAAAATTTATCCTAACCTAATTTTTATACTTTTATTCTAAATATAATGTTTATTTTGACAAATTAAATCTATAAAATTTCCAAAAACTGGATTTAAAATGGGTTCACCATTAAAAGGTGATAAAAAATGCCTTAATAAAAATATAGGTTTTTTAAGCATGAAATTGGGTTTGTTCTTATCTTAAATTTATTGAATCTATTGGATAAATATAAAAAATATTTTATTGAATATATAAAATAATTATTACATTAATATCAATTAACAACTGTAATTAATGAAATTTAATAGGTTAAAATATATTTGTGACTATAATAATATTTTTCTTTATATTCAATCGGTTTTCATATTCATTAATTGGTAATATATGAATTCATCTTATATTTGTATACACCAAATATTTTCTAAATTTAGTTAATACTATTAATATCCATAAACTTAACATCTAGGTTATATTCCATTATAATATTATTTTTAATAATATATTATAGTTAGGTTACACTCGGTCTTGCGTGTTATGCAAGCCACCGAGGAAGGTCAATATTGCATTTAATGTACTCTAACCTTGTTGTTTCATGTAAAGTACACCAATTTGGGACTGCGTGTAACATACTCCAAGTAATATCTATGTGAAGGGAATGTTTGACTTAGTGAAAAGCTATTTTCAGTGTTGCGTGAAGTGAAAAATATCAAAAGATTAAATTAATTCGAAGAAAATTTCACCAAAATATTAGATTATTACATTATACCCCCCTTAAAATCAATTTCGGCATCGAAATTCATTTGGGTTATCAAAGTTTTAATAATTTATAGTTTCGTTCATAGAAATACACATTGTAAAAATGGGTACTAAAACCTCCATTAGTAAGGGAAATTTGGAACCATAAGGGTTACCCAAAGTAACACATAACTGGGTTTCCACATAGGAGAACACAGGTTGGAAGTGAAGTTTTCACATGTAGGGAAAGTGTAAATATTTATAGGAATTGATTGAGGTAATCAATCAGAAATAAGTGAATGATCAAAGTAAAGTTGAGGGCCTCAAATTCACAAATCTCTGAGGATTTAAAAGGCCATCAGGTTAATGAAAAATAAGGTATTAGGACAAAACTTTTTGATCACTTTCATAACGTTGAGTAATATGTAATGTATTTCTATAAACAAAATTTCATACATTTTTTTTGTGATTTGAACAATTTCTAAGACATCCATTACCTCATGTAATTAATGTACAGAAATCAACATTGATGCACAATGCACTAAAATACACGTTTAACAAATATTAAGGCTCATAAAATAATGAAAATATTAACTATTTGTCTCTTAAAAATCAATATGCATTAATATATAAACATAAAAAGTAACACCAATAATTAATCATTAGTATTTATACATAAAAAAATAATTATACATTAACCAAGAAATCACGTAGGCCAGTGATAGGCATGAAACCCTTATCGTCCTTCGGTCATGGGTTCAAGACCCGCGGCCTTGCCGAACTTGAGTGGTTGTCACCCGACATACATGATGTCCTTTTCTAAAGAAATGATAATATAATTTAAAAAATATATAAGATTAAAATCCTTGAAATAAGGATAATCACTAAATAGATTCTTTACCAAGGGTTTCAATACAAACTCAGTGTACAAATAATTCCTCCAAAGTTTAAATTAAACTTTTCATGGACAGTTAATGTTATGAACCTTCTCAAAAGTGAAAATAAAAAACTTTAGAAAGTAATAGAATCAGATTAACATTTATTCCCCTGTATAACACAATGTATCTCTTGGTTGTCACATTCCAAACATGTGAATACCCTCGTCATATATTCTCTTGAAAAATGGTAATAACCTGAATTACCATAAATCCTTTTGGAAAACATGCATGCTTTCTCATTCCAAAGTATACTAGATTTACTCCTTAAATCCAAAAAATTTTGTAAACTTCATCAGTGATAACATAAACCACCTATAAAAAAGTACTTGCTTAGTTCCAAGGTAATCAATACTTTCTAATTTACTTATTCATATCCCACATATCTTTATCCATACAACATTATCTTATCATAAAGAACATATTAAGGGTTACCTTCCCTTATTCAAAATATCATCTTTTCATTAAATCACATCACTAGTCCAACATAAACTTGTAAATACTGAGGAAAAAAAAATTGAAAAATACTTGTATATTTCATCATTAATAATGCTTGAATCCAAATACATAAATAATTTGATTACTTCATCCTTAATTCATTAAAAATAATACATATTTCCTTTCACATTTCATCCATAGTCTCATAATCATCTATAATGTAACCATTACTCAAACCACCTTGCTGGTTCTCATCACGAACTTTCCTCTTGGGACATTAGGTTGAATAATGACTATTTTCTATACACTTAAAATAATTAACCTTCTATGATGACCTAGGGAGGCCAAAATTCCCATCCATTCAGTTAATCAGACTCTTCATTTCTTCCTTGAATTCACTTTTTTATGTCCTTATCTCCATAGTCAAAATACCTTCTTATTCCTCTAAGACATTTACTTAGGTGATTATTTCCACATTCTTAATATAAAGGAAACCAAATCTTTTTTCCTCCATGATCTCCATTACTCGAACTTTCAGTGAACTCCTTCTTTCTATTCCTTGGTGAGTCCAAGATTTGGTTATGGTAAACATTATTTATCATGTTCTATGAAAACTGATTAGGTATGATCATGATATCTTTTACTCTAGTGATCATCCCACTTGAATTCTCATAAAAAAATATTTCATCACATTCAAAATTAATCCAGTTCCTTCTGGTTCCCTCCATTGACTAAAACTAGAAGCACAGTGTGAGCATTTCTTAACATAGAAGAAAACCACATAGTTATGAAAATAATTACTTATAGCATATTTAAATCCTGACACCTTCCTTAATCTATGAAACTGTAGGTTAATACTAGGTTATTAATAGAAAAATTATATCTAAATAATTTATAATGGTTCGAGAAGAGTTTTTGAATTCCCAGAGAATATCCCCCGGGAGTGTCAAACCAGGTGTGCAACAAGGCCTGCTGTCGTGTACCAAATTACCCTGAATGAATCTTATAATATCTTTTTAGAGTGGTTAAACCTAGGTACATATGTTCCATATCCACATATACTAGTAGTATCTAGAAAAGGATGTATTACTAAGAAGCCACTCACCCCATCCTTGACCAAAATTCTAGGACATTTTCCTAAATGATAACTCATCCTGATACTTATCCCTAGAGACATCCCTAGATAAATCCTTAAAAATATACCTTGGGATCTCACTAAAGTTTTCTAATCCTATATTCAAAAGGTTAACTATACCTTTACTATGATACTAACTATATAGACCCTCTCTTTTTAAAACATTAACATTACATAACTTTTGTGGAATACTTAAACATTATACAAATAGCGCCCAAAGACCATAGTTGGTATAATGACTTTGGAAATATGGAAACATAAAAACTGGTACATATGTGAGATACATCATCTCCAACCAAGTTCTTCTTGACTAGAACCCTTATTAGAAATATCAAACATAGTACATATCATCATAACCTGGGAGAAAGGAAACATAAAAGTGGTGAACTCAAATTCTCAATAAGGGTAAACAGGGGAGACATGTAAGAATAAACATGATCATATGGGTATGATAATGTGATATTGAAAATAGAATATCATACCCTACATATAAAAGATCATAATAGATATCATGGAATAAATATTGGAAATTCATAAGACATGAATCATAATGAAATAGAGATCATAATCCATGAAATCATAACACAGGAAAAACATGGAATTATGGAAAACACATAAGCATATAATGATTTCCATAGTATCCAAGGCGTTGCTACTAAGACCATCTTAGTAGTCATGGTTAACTCCCATGGCCATCTTAGTATCATGATTTCACTCCTCATACCATATTAGTAGTCATAGTTCACTCCCATGACCATCTTATTAGACAAGGTTAATTCCCAAGACCATCATAGTAGTGTGAGTTTACTCCTCATACCATATTAGTCTATCTCATGAGATATAAAACTTTACCCAATATATTGGTGGGGGATATTGGTCCCAACCATCACATAATGAAATTATACATATATATTCCAAAAGATTATAAATAATCATATCATAAACCATGAAATGAAATGGGTATCATAAACATGTAAATATATCATAACCTATGGAAGGAGACATGTTTCATAATCATTTCATCATAAACATAACCCAATAAAAGAAGTGGGTTTCAAAATAATATAAACCGTCAAAGAGAAACGAGTTTCATAACATCATGCCATTAAAACATAATCCATTTAAAGAAATAATATTGATATAAACATTGAATAATTTTCACATAAATGCATGAGTAAAACCAATGGATGTTATCTTAGTTGGGAATTTTTTTGAAATATCTTTTAAAAAATTTCTTGAGAAAAATATCCTTTCTTCTTTGAAAAATTCTTTTTGCAAAATAAAACCTTTTGAAAAACATTTTCTTTGAAAATAGATTTGGAAACTTATAAAGAAAACTTGAAATAATTTTGAAAACATTTTTCATTGAAAAATTATAAAATAAGTTTCAAAACACTTTAAAAAATTTATTATTTGAAAAAACTTTGAAATCCTTTAAAGGAAGCTTGAATTTTTTTTGAAAACCATTGTACTTGAAAACTTATAAAATAAGCTTGAAAACATTTTGAAAAACATTTTTCTTTTCACGACCCATCCCTCGGGGCCCGTGCCGTGACTACCCCAAGCCCACCTTCCATAGGACAGGGGCTGGCGACTAGCACCCAAGGCGTAATTACCTAAAACTGGAAAGGAATTTCCATTATAAAATGTAAACACACACACAAGAAAACATAGAGCTGGATGAAACACCAAGTAAACTGTATAACAAAAGAGTGCTGAAAGTAAAAGGGGCCAGAATACAAGCCCAACTAGAAAGTGAAAGTACAACAGTGATACAATACAACTAAAACATTAGGGAAGACAACTACTGGATCGTCCTCCAGGGTTCCTACTAGAAGGGTAGGTACAGATCGCCTCCTCAACACTCCACATCCGACTATCTCCTCTGTGTACCGACTCTCCGTATGGTCCACCTCCAGGTACCATCCATTCTTGGTACTCTCAGCCTCAGTTAGCACTGTCCATCATCTGAATCCAACACAACAAGGTGCAAGCATAGCCCATGTAGGGGTGAGTGTAATGATACTCAGTAGGGACCCCGAGACCCTCAAGGTCTCACAAAAATCCACCAAGGATAAAACACAAAGAATGAAATCAACAGATAACCTTACTTCGGTTTATGACCATACATATACCTAATTTATCAAGTGATCCATCTCAATCATGAGGAAAACAGAGAAAAACTGACTCAACTTAAACCTGGATTTTATTCTAGGGGGTAGAATCAAGTAACATCCCTAGTCACATTGTCGAAACCTCAGATGCTGGAGAACTCCTCCTCTATCGAGTACAGTGGGCCTGCCGCAACACCAAGCACGCTTCCCACTAACTTTGGACTGCTGAGGTACTCCTTCTGTCGAGTACCGTGAATCTTCCGTGTCACCAAGCGTGCTCCCCATCGTGGGTCTGCTGCATCACCAAGCGTACTCCGCCTCCCCATCCGAACCGGTCCGCACCACCACAATGCCTCGGCCAAACCGGCCCGCTCCCTCACGACACCCCGACCGAACCAGCCCCACGCCCTCGCGGCACCCCCCGCGGCCGAGCCTCCCTATGGCCCCAGCGGACTCTGTGGACCCTCACAGCCCTCGCGGCCTGCCGGACCTCCCAGCGGACCAGGCCGCATCACAGGCCGGGCCCGACCCAGCGGGTCGGGCTGGGTCGACCCGAACCGGGTGGACCCATTCCAGGTCGGGTCGGGTCGGTCCGACTGGGTTGGACCGGACCTGGCCCACTACGACCCTTTTCTTTCTTTTGGCCATAAATTTGGCACCAGACGTCCATTTTACGAACCGTCAATGGTGTTGGAAATCTTGGAGCGAGACGTTCCCTTTGAGTATACTCCACTGGAGTTTTGGATCGAGATGGGAAATGGTCAAGTTGAATCGAGCATGAATCCAACTGGGCCCTCAGGACTAAAGAGATCATTTTTAAAACTATTTTATTTGAATATATCTTTTAAAAACATTTTCTTAAATATTAACCTTTTAAAAATTTAAAGGGAGATTATAATAAATAACGACGGATAAATCCGTACATGTCGTAAAAGGTCAAAAGAACATTCCTTTTGCAAAATAAAAAAGTTTTGAAAAGTTCCATGTTTGGAAATATAAGAGATGGGTAAAAGAAAAAATAGGGTAAAAATGTATTTTATATATTATAAGAGAATGGTATTATATTCTTGGAAACCATTTTTAGAAAACATATATTTCCAACTGAAGAGAGGGTAAAGTCAGACTTCCTTAAAAACTATTTCTTAACTATATTATGTAAAAAATAGTAGAAAATGGTACCAATACATTAATGTTTCATTAAATGATAGATTATAAGGAAAATCATGAGTGTTCTTTAGATATGGATAATAATATTTCATCAAATGAAGCATAAACATAAATAATCTCAAAAAGTGATGAGATTGTCTCAATAAACTCTTATAACTTGGTAACTTGGGATCATATTATCAAAAAATTAAATTAAATTAACCTTATAATATCATGAAATAATGATATTCATGATATTAAAAAGGCAAGTATATACACCTTGAAGAAAGAGTTTCAGGCTATAACAAAACATGAGTCTCAAAGAAGGTAAATTGAGACAAAACTACTTTACTGATTTGGTAACTTTTGAAAGTTAAACCCCATGAAAGAAGGATAATAAAATGGACATGTGAATACCCATAAATTTAAGTATAAGATAAAAATAATACAATCAAGGTCAGTACATACACCACACAAAATGAAAGAGTGGCGAACATAACACGTATCTCATAGAAATTAAAAGTGAAAACAAATCCCCTTACCTCGTGTTTTGACTACCGTCCGTACTTGTTCAAACCACATGTATAATAAATATAAGTTTATTAAAAATATTTTACAGAATAATATTATTATACATAATACCATATATGGTTTGATTATGACCTTATATTACCTTCTTGTTAATGATCCTATGTTAAGGTTTCACTTTGGGTAATATTCGCTTTGTTTTTCGTATGTATCTTAATTTGTCACTAGTATTTATACTCATATCATGATTAAAGACTGTAAAAAATGATATAAATATCATTTATATCCATTATATTTATATTATAATAATTTATATCATAATGAAGTATGAAATGGAATACACCTTTTATAGAGACGATAAGTCGTACGTACACATGAATGTTGTTTCCATTTTTATTATCGTATTGAAAGAAAGTATGTAAATGAAATATGTATATATATGTGTATATATATATCATTATTCCATTATAATTACTATATAATATATTTCATATAATTTTAATAAACCCATCCTTAATACATTCCATGTGGTGTGTGAACAAATCACATCGCTTTGAGGGGGCGGTAGTCCACACTTCCTCAAACGAGATTATCGTATTAAAAACAATTGGAATGTAAATATATGTGTGTTTTAAAAGGAATAAATAAGATTTAATACATACTAAATATAATATATTACTTATATAAATATAGTTTACATCATAATGGCCACCATGATAGGTGGTAAATGAAAAATGAACAATCATCATTTTGTGAGGCAGTAATTCACTGTATAATATGTTCAATATCCATTAGATGAAGGAGTGTGTAATTTTATGTCTAAATATTTGTATAAAAAAATATTATTATATTTATTATACTTTTTTTTCACACAATAATGAAATAAATAGATTTTAGGGGATGAAGAGGGAAAATTAAGGAAAGGATCTTGAGAGAAGATGCTACCTCTTAATCGGGTAACTACTTTTAGTTTTCTCCAAAAGGCTTCCTTGACTGTATTTCTTCCCAAATTGAGGATTTAAGGTCAAAGAGATGATTTTTTGGAGGCTAATTGGGCAGAGTTTGTCCAAACTTAAAAGGTTTGAGAGGTGTGAGGAATGGGTAGAGGTGGAAGCCTTTTATAGTGGAGGAGGAGTGACACTCTTGTAAATATTTGAAGAGAGAAGTACACCCATGTTTTTCATGTTGCATGTGGATGGAAAAATGTACCAAGGGTGATAAAATATATTATAGGGTCTAAATATGTCTAGAAAATTGGTTCTGGACATGTGTCTTGGTTATTTGGGTCTTAAATTTAAGTTTTAGTATTTTATTAACCTATTTTTTCTCTCAACCAATGTAATCAATTTATTCACTCTCACTTATATATTTTTTTTTCAAAAAAAATATTTAACTTATTAGAAATTAGAAATTATTATTATTCTAAATATGGTATCCATTTGGACAAATTATAATCACATAAGTGTCAGAAATTAATTTAAAATTAATCTCGCCGACGAGATGATACTAAGGGTTTTTAAAGTTGAAACATCCAAAAGTTTGCTATGTTTTTATATCCAATTTCAATGAAACATTGTTTCCAATGATCTAAATTGAATTAATTTGTAATAATATTATCTAAATAAACTATTATACCAATTAAAAATATAATTTAACCTTATAAATAAATTAGATGAAAAAACAGTTTTGAATTAAAATCCAGTATTTTTAACTTTTCATTAAAATGTGAAACCTTACATAAATATACTGAAAAGTTATCCTAACCAAATTTTTATGTTTTTATTCAAAATATATTTTTTATTTTAAAAAAATAAATCAATAAAAGTTCTAAAAAGTAGATTTAAAATGGGTTCGCCATTAAAAGATGATAAAAAAATGCTTTAATAAAAATATAGGGGTTTTAAGCATAAAATTGGGTTTGTTCTTATCTTACATCTATAGAATGTATTGGATAAATATAAAAAATGTTTTATTGAATATATATCATAATTATTATATTAATATCACTTACCAATTTTAATTAATTAAATTGAATAGGTAAAAATAGCTTTGTGACTATAATAATATTTTCCTTTATATTCAATCAGTTTTCATAATCATTAATTGGTAACTATGAATTCATCTTATATTTATGTACAATTTTTTTAAATAAATTAGTTAATAATATTAATATCCATAAAATTAATTTCTAGTTTATATTCGATTATAATAATAATTTTAATAATATATTATAGTTAGGTTACACCCAGTCTCGCGTATTACGCAAGCCATCGATGAAGGTCAATCTTTCATGTAATGTACACTAACATTGTTATTCCATGTAACATACACCAAGTTGGGATTTTGTGTAACATATTCCAAGTCGGATCTATGTGAAAGGAAGTTTTGACTTAGTGAATATCTATTTTCAGTGTTGCATAAAGTGAAAAATACCAAAAGATTAATTTAATTTGAAAAAAATTTCACCAAAATCTTGGGGTGTTATAGTTCTTGCTAAAGGGTTGGTTAAAGAGAAATCCTGGGAATATTGGCTCAAAAATCTAATATGTTTCTCTCAATTGAGGGAATTGGTCAGAATAATGGGTTTTAGAAGAACATATTCCATATTTTATGGGAAGAGGAGATTAGGATTTCCCTTGGGAAATAGAAAGTCATAGAATAAGGGTACTTACCTCTTCAAAATTCATGTCTGCCTTCTTCTTGAATTCAGTACTTTTCACCTCATGGACACCTCCAATAGGTACACTATACCTTGAACTAAATTGTTGAGTGTTTTTCACCATGTTCTCAACCTAGTTCCTTGTAGTGATTGGGGTTTTATCAACTAACACACCACCTATAACAACATCAATCATGTTTTGATGAATAATAATTAAAAATTCATAAAAATACTATATTATAATTTGATCACTTATTTGGTTGTGTGGAAAACTTGAAAAAATCCTTTTAAATATTTCCAAATATTCAAGAAGTGTTTCCTCTTGTGATCTCCTTATTTCATAGATTTATTTTCTTATTGTTGCAATTCAAGAGGCTGGGAAATATTTTTCAAGAAAAATGAATTTCATGTCTGACCAGCCTATAATTGGTTAATTAACACAGTAAATCCAATATTTTGTGGTGTCTTCTAATTAAATAGAAAATTACCTGAGCTTTACTTGTTATTCATCTACATTAGAAGGTTCTAATATTGAACACATAGTATTTAAATTCTTATGTGGGTCTTCACCATCCATTCCATGTAATATTGGTAGTAAGTGAATTAAACCGGATTTTAGTTAAAAATTGGTCACCTCCCATTTTATTTGAATATAAGTGGGTTGGATATCAATATCACATGAGGTTATTTATTTTAGTGTTCAATTGTTTTCATCCATATTTGACACGTTAATTTTAGTTTCTAATTTGGTTTCATAAAAAAATTATTTGAAAAGTTAGAAGATAAAACAAATATATATTCGCAAAATTTAACAATATCTTATAAAATACATCCACTAAAAACCTAAGAACTCCCCAAAAAAGGCGCCAAAATTTTATCGCATTGTCATGAAACATAAAATTTATTATGTTTTAAAAGTTTATTTATAGTCTAGGGAATAACATAGGTCATTTATCAGGGAGATTTTATAGGTTTAGAGTGTGTATTTTTAATAATGAGTACTAAAATAGGGGTGGTTTTGAAAACATATTTAATAAAATAACTTAATTAAAGAGTTTAATGGTTGATAAATAAAGGTGGTTTTTTTAATAATTATGAGAGTATGAGGTCATTTAATGTTGACTACACATCTTGGATAGTTCATTGTTCAAAAAATTTCACTTGGTTTAGTGGAATCCTTTGGTTGAGAGTTGTCAAGATCTCCACTTCCCTCTTGCCTATTAAAATGATGCACAAAGAACCACCCCTTTACACAAAAAACATGTTGTCAAGGTTTGGATCTCAAACATAGAAAAAGGGATACCAAATAATTATGAAAAATTATGTATGAGTGAGATAAAAAGGATTCTTGTATTGTCCAATCGGAACAACCCAAGATTCCCACTTGAAATCTCAACCCAGTCGGTTTTGAAATGAATTTTTTTTTCACTTAGTTAAACCCCTCAAAAAATCAGAGGAAAATGGTGTTATTATAAAACATAATTAAAATATTTAAAACACAAATTATAGAAAACTAGTAGAATACAATGTTCTAAAACTCCCTCCCAAGTGTGTGTAGCTCCCTTGAAATGACAGTCTGCAGTTTAGCTCCCCATCAAGAGGAGGATGAGGCTCAGGTGGAACTTCACCTTCATCCATGACCCACATATGAGGATAGGGCCCTAAAAAACCTCTTATATGATTAGAGGACTCATTTGGGTCTCTAAAATGGTAAATATTTTTTCATAGTTTGAACTTACAAATGGGGTGTCCAAGGTACCATTTTATTGGAAAATTGGAAAGTGGTTTTAAGACCCCAGATTTAGATAAACCAATTGGAGCATAGTTTTTGACCTCCATATAGTATTATATCTCTTTATAGAAAATTTAAAAGTTGTGTTCCCACCTATTTAATATCTCCATTGAAAATTTGTCACTATTTGGACGACTACATCTCAAGATATCGAAAGAATACAACACACCGGCTTTGACTTCCTATAGATTCGGTGTCTTGGATAGATTGGCTCATATGGAACCTTTAATTAAGAAAATGGACTTGGAGGAAACCATAAGAGCTGTAGACTATTTAATTTCATAAAATACCAAAAAATAACAACCTAATTGGATTCACTATTTATTTTTAGTATCCATTTGAGTCCACTGGTGTGCTTGGAATCATGCACAGTTTGACCCATTTTTCTTCCACTTCATCATTGACCCTCCAAATCACCTCCAAATACAATGTAATTATCAAAAAAGTATCATTTACCATTTTAATAGTTATTAAATCAAAATAATTTAATCATAAAAGAAGTGATTTTTTTATTAAATTTGGAAATTAAAATAAAAAATCAATTTAACATAGTGGTGTAAAGGTGAAATAAAATAGTGAATTGTGGTGCAATAAGATCTCAACTCCACACATCCTGAAATTGAAGGGGAAGCCCTTGATTCATTATTTCTAGCTACTTTTGGGAATCGGTTCTTGATTTGTCCCACACGTAACCCACACACCTCACACATATTCGGATCTTCTGCCATTGATGATTTGAATGTCGATGATCAAAACGATCACCCACAACCCAAAATCCATTCGAAAACATCCATATTTTGTCTATCCATCCCTTTCAAGTGAATATTTCATGAATTTTGGGGTCTAATCAGGATCTGTACTGCCCGACAATGTCAAACCTAGACCGCAGGGTCCAGCCGGTGAAGAATGCGAAGAATCAAGGGAGAAAAGCACCAAAAAATGGTTTAATTGATATTTTACAAATTTTATTGGACAATGATCAGTAATGGGGATATCTGGGGTTATAAAACAAGAATAAAAAATTTACTTTCAATATGAGGGAACATGAAAAGGCCATAACTAGTGTAGATTAAAGGTAAGAAGATGACCTTGCTCAATCAATTTAATCAACAAGGGTGTAGACCATGAATTGATGAGTCCTACCTAGAGATTGGACCATTCTTCATCGAAGAATGTTACAACTAATGAATGAAATAAGTCTTTGAATTCACTACGTTTTTATCTACCCTGACCTAGAGATTCATCATCATCAGATGTGATTCGCCAATAGAAGGAGGAAGAATGCTCTAGAATCCTCTTAGGGTTTATGCATCTTACCTTGGGAAAATTTCCATAGTAGAATACTTATAGATGTAGTCTATTGAGTTATTTTAATAAATTAATTAAATTATTATTTTAATTAATCCACTAAATATACCTCCAATGACCGACTTATCCGAGTGCCCCACACCGACCTATTGTAGGTCGCACCTAGGGTAAACATCACGTTTCAGACTCAACCGTGGTCTCATATTCATGACATGAGATTATGTTTAATAGTTATATCATTTTCTTTAATAAAATTTACATGTGCAATATAAAACATATTTAATATTTTTATAAAATTAACTCTGGGAGCAATGGGTCTCAGAATCAGATGTTGTCTCAATGCCTAGATCCAAAAATATATGTAGAAATATTTCAAAGTCTTACAAGGAAAAATTGGGTCTCTAAAGTCGTTCTTTAAGAAATATCTCCATTGGTTGTCTAGATCTTCATGGTTTCAGTAGAAAAACCTAAAAAAAATCCCATAAGCATATACTTATAGAAGAAATTGGTCGCTATGTCAAAATAAATAAAAAAAATTAACTAACTAATTTATTTTATTCATTTACGCCTACAAAAACTTTTTCAAAAACTCATCGCACTGACAAAGGTTATGTCTCACCTTAAGTAAAACCCATGTTCAAAACTTAATGGTTCCATTATATTTCTGATCTGATCCCCTGTTTGGTAGTTATTCCCCTTTTTAGGAAAACTATGCACACTTGTTATTTTTTTTAATATATTTCAAAAATTTATTACCGGTGAACCAGGTCTCATAATCACACACCGTCTCAGATCATAGTCTCTAAAATAATCCATATAATATCAAAAAATAATACACAGAAAATACATGTCATTAAAAATTAGGGGAATGAAATCATCGTCCAAGTCTATCAAAAAATTGGCTACAATGGTCGTTAGATCATTAATATGCTTGACCCTGTTGGTATGAACCTACTTATCCTCACTCTTATAGTAGCCTAAATCTAGATAGTGGAATTCACATGACTCTAAGGGAGAGGTATAACCTGGCAGTACTCCTACTAACTATTGAGGGAGTACCTAAGGCACTGGTGATATTAGGAGGGGACCCCTGCATGAAAAAAATATAGGGCCTACCCAATATCATGTTATAGGAGGTATCCTATGAGACCACCATGAATTTAGCACTTTATATCATACCCCCAAATTGTGTCTTCAACTGAACCTTTCCACACATTTTCTAATCACTCCTATCATAACCCATAATTGTCAAGTTTGAGGGAGTCAGATCTGCTTTGGTTAGTGTCAGCTTATGGATTGTCCTGATTAGGATAAGGTTGATCCCAAAACTTGTGTTCACTAGATAGTAGAATATATCCATGCCATTGAACTGGACTCTAATGTATAGTGGGAATATGTACCACTACATGAGGACACCCTCATCTTCCCCAGATAATGAGATGACGACTTGGCATTCCTCTCGCTTGACCTGCTCTGTATAGTATGCCTCTGCAGCAGCTACCATATCTTCGAAATGGAGTGGGATTTTCAAGTATTTTTCAAGGGCCTCACACATTTCTTTCGAAAATAATAGGGAATCAAGGATTGAGATCCTTATGTGTATACTTTACTAGGTGCTTCAACAAGTCATATTTTCATGCCAAATGCATTTTTTTTCTAAAGGGGGTCACTATTTTGAAGGGGGAATAATAGATGCTGCTGGTTATACCACTAGGGTCTAGATAGTGATGGAAATATCCTTCTATTGACTAGAAAACCTAATCCGAACCACTATCAGATAACTATTGATTAGATGAAGTCTGGATGGACGCGACTGATCATGGCACGATCATGTCTAAGTTTCTTGGTCAAATAAAATGGTAGACTGTGGAGGTTCACCTGATAGAGTAGGATGGGAGGAAAATTCTTGTTGGGATTTGTAAAAAACCTATTATATAATCTCAGTATAATGTATAAACTAGTTCAAGGAACTAACCTGAGCATTCTGGTGGCTCACATGTCCTCATCCTTTCCTTCGTTGGCGTCAGCTAGAGGAACTCAGGGGGTTTGCATGGCATTCCTCACTATCAGGCATCATGAAGCGGTATACCATCTCAAAGGGGTTCACAAAAGCATACTAATAATCCTAATTAGTGAATTCATCCAGTTTCAAGTAGAGCCTGGGTGAGGTTACCAACTCCAGAGTCATAAAATTACCGAGGGTGTGAGATGGCTTCGGCACTAGCAGGGGACTCTAGTTTCCCTTGCACCACCAGTTCATGTTCATCCAAGTCTTGGAGAAATACAATTAAGATGAAAAAGATACTTCTAGGGGAGGTGAAATGACCATAAGAGGTTATGGCCTGCCTATGCAGGTGTGGATGACACCATGACCATGATAAACTGATCTGAGGGCTAACTAGTCATCATATTTTTGTGTCCCTTATTTATAATTCTATTTCCATTCACCACTATCACCACCAAGATTGGAAAAGATATGTGTCACCTACATCGAAACATCACCCAAATTGACTAAACCACAATTCACTTGATCTTAGAGAAAATATTTGAACACATAGAATTCTATAATGGTATATCTGAGGATCTTGTGGTATAGGAAATTATTAGTATGGTCATTGCATCCAACTTCCTAGGATTTTTTACACTATGAATGATTCAAAATCCCTTTATCCAAGGTGTATATGAAGTATCTCAGAACCTATGTATCCATGAAGGAATATGTTTAGTTCCTTCTACCCAGGAATGTAACTCTTGAAACTTGGACTTGATGAGGGTCTGGAGCCACATTCTCTTATCTAGGAGGCTACACTGGATGAGGTAGTTCCTAATGGTTCTACATTGGGTTAGGCTGTGCTTGATAGGGTTGTACTCAGTGAGGCTCATCAGGAAAATGGGCCAACAACTCTACCAACTTGGGGACCTCTACTTGTATAGTGGAAACATTCTCTACTTTGGTAGAAATTCTCATGGGGGATAAAAGAGGAAATGGGCATGACTATATAGTATGCTAAAAGTCTTCCTCTAGAAACTAAGGCTTATAAAAAAACTCTCAAAATCCACCTAGAAAGTTATGAGTATGAGGGTAGGAACTATCTCAGTCTTGATATTCCCCATGCACATCGTTAGCAGCATCTCTTGATTCCATGACATGTTGAGTGAGTATGTAAGGCCTTTATACTAGAAAAAAAATATGTGACTCTCTCATAAATCCTTCTTTTTGCACTTTAAGAGGTAAAAAATACTTTTCTTAGATGTGGTGGAGTAAAACTATTAAAGAAACTACCTGTGAAGGTCTTCCCATCCAGCAATGGACCCTATGAGAAGCTGGCTATACTAGAAAAACATGGGCCCTTCCAACATCTACATGAAACAACTGATCTTGGCAGCATCATACTATTTTGGGGTTCCCAACATAGGTCCAAACATTGAGATGAAGTGAGCCAAGGGCTGCAGCAGGTTACCCATCCCATTGAATAGGGTGAAGATGGGTTTCCCAAACTTCGGGGGTGCTCGGATTTTGTCCATACATGTCAGGTATTACTTTTCGTCAGGTAGGATCACCACCTATCGTGTCTCTAGGGCCTCAAGATGAGTAGTGATAGAGGATATAAAATAATCTTGGTGAGGGTCCCTATATTGGAAGGGGTATCTAGGAACCAATGTGCTGATAGACTCATCTACTCGGAGAGCGGGTTCTTAAACTTAAGGAACATCACAACTTGTGTCTCAAAGAGGGTAATTACGCTACTCGGATGGGTTAGACGACATGTACCACTATCTCTTGACATATACCCCGAATTCTTATCTGACCAGATGGGAGAGATTGGATATCTTAGTGAATAACCATAATATAGGCACCGATTAGTAAGGATATTAGCGATGATCCTTTTATGATCATCAAGTTGAAAGATAAAGGCGACAACTGTATTCTTCATCTCTACTTTTGGTGTGGAATCAAATGGATCAAAGGTATTTATGTGATCCTTTACCTTATATAGATTCTGGGGGGTAGATAAAAATTCCTCACCGAAGTGGTATCCAAGGACGAGTACTTACCTCAACTGGTGAGTGAGGACACCTTTCAGAGGGTCTGCCTGGTACTATCTCATCCTTTGGGGTGAATCTTCCCCGCCAAGACCTACATTTATACCCATATCCATCTGATCCTATAGAAGGTTGGTGATAACCATGTTTACTATAATGGAAACCAAAGGTGAACCTTCATCATCAGTGAAGTGACCAAGATGATGGAAGGTAGATATAAAGTGGAGAGAAACATACTACCTGCAACCTCTGATCTATATGTGCGGAGACACGTCTTTCATAATCTGGCGGATCACTATGAGGCTCTTGATGCAACTCAGTTGGAGGGTCTAGTGGTATTTGTACAGCTCAGGGTACTGCACCATTAGGAGCACTACTATCTCAACCCTTTAACACTACTATTAATTGGACTCAAGGTGATCCAAGCTTCCTGGGTAAGCCAACTATGAATCAAAGAGGTGGAAGAACGTCTTATAGATAATTTGGAAGAAAAACATGACCTAACCCTCAGTAAGGGACTCTGGGATGTCAATTTTTTGAGTTTCAGGTGGACAGAACACCATAGATAGTGGGTCAGAATCTATAACCTTACACATTCCCTCTTTCTCAGAGGAAGGGTCCTATTCTTGGTCGTCCCAAGATCCAATTCGCACTGGATGAGAGATAGATGGAAGCATCGATGTAGACTAGTTTTGTTGTTGGATTACCAAGAGAGGTCCCATTGTGTGATTAAAATGTTCATTTCACACTAGGATATATCTCGGGGGTAGTGCAAACCACATAAACACATCCCTATAGGATGGGGTATTCCTCACTACCTCATTCAAAAGGGTAAAAACATTCATCTATGGCTCAGTAGAGTGATCAACATCTAAAGGTTCCAACCTTGACCTTGACATCTCTCCAAATTCTTAGGTGGAGGTGGAGAGGAGGGAAGCTGGTGGTGACAAAGGAGGATGCACTACGAGCCCCTAAAATGGAGCCAAAACATCCTCCACCTACAAGTACCTATGGTGGGATCTAGGGATCCTGTGGACCTCAGCTTCTAGGACTGTGAATCTCAGCTATCGGGCTCCTACCCCAGACTATGGATGTTGGGGTAGATATTCCATTATTGAGCCATTTCCCCTTGTAACTTTAGAGATCAATGAGGTTAATGAATAATTAGAATTTCCTAGGATTTCATATCCGATATATAATGCTCTCCCTTCTTTATTATGATGGATCTTTAGGGTCGAGCATATCTTTTACATGAGGAGAACCTTTGTGCTAGTTATTTGTAATGTGTGGAGGGCCTATGATTTGATAGTTTGGGACACAAGGATGGCCTCCAAGTTAACTGTCATTGGATAAGGGAGGACCTCAGTTTTGATTGGTTGTAACATAGATAGGACCTCCAATTTTACTAGTGAAGGAGTTGGGATGACCTCCACTTTGGTTGGTAGGAACATAGGGAGGACATCCATGTTAATAAATGGGAGTACAGAGAGGAACTTTGTACTAGTTATCGAAAGAGGATGGAGGACCTACACTATGGTTGTTGAAATAGAGAGGAGGACCTCCACTCTGGTTGTTGATGAAGCAGGGAGGACCTCCACTTTGGCTGATAGAAGCATGGGGAGGACCTCCATTCTGGTTGTTTAAAGAGAGGGGATGGTCTCTGCTTGGGTTGATGATGGTGTGGGGAGGACCTTTTCACCAAGTATCCTTGTAATAGTTTGGCCCGTAATGGTTTTCGGAGGTACCTGTGATTGAAAGAGTCAACTCATCCAGCCTATAAGGCATCTGGGGTCTCGATCCAAATCAATTGAAGGTTGATCCTTGTTCGCATGTTGTAGGGATATGGTAGGATATTCCAAGGGTGGAAGGGGCCACAAAATCTAGGGTAGATTCCCCCTATTGGTAAGTTTCTTGAGTTTTCCCATCATGTTGGAATAAGGTGCCTCATACCAGGGCCTATAGAGGATGGGTGAAGTCCACCAGCTCTTTGGACTGTGGGACTTGTCATCTATGGTGTTAAAGAGGCCTGGTGAGAGACATCCTTGGTGGCTCACAAGTAGTATTCATGTTTAGGGTGACTCAAGTAACCCCATATCCTCGGCGTAGGGGATCGAGTCATCAAAGTTATTTGGGGAGATAATATTTAAGTGATTCATTGTCAGAATAGGGGGTTTCCCCCTGTGCGACCCTTAGGGGCATTCGTGTCGATGAGGTGCTAATGCCTCTAGGTCTTGGTGAGCCATATACATAATGGGAATGACCATTATTGCTCATACCAAAGTAAGAGGACATCAATCAATATACTATGGATGATCTTAAAGGATAAGATAGGGAATGGGTTCCCGATAGTGGAAGGTGATGTAAAATAAATGGAAGAAGAAGAGTTGTGAGGGATTTCTGTATCAATGTTCCTCCTTCCCTGGATCCTGTAGGAACTAGGTTGTTGATTTCCCATAGATTGGGTTCTGTAAGGTAGGTATATTCATCCATCAATATAGGTATAAGGAAGGAGATTCCTAATTCCCCAACACCATCCAATCCTACTAAGGTAGAGAGGGATCCATGCTAACAATGTCACAGACCGAGGATGCCCAATGCTAACTTCCCCAATTCACAAGTGAGTTTTATTATGGGCCCACTGTTTTCTTGGTAAGTCCAATTTATAGATATCTATATTCAGTTTCATACTAATATTTTAATACCCCAGATGCTACTAATCCCCATTTTAAGAAAAATAGTTTCACATTGGGTTCACCGTTTCTATTTTTGATGCTTTCGCTGGGGCTCGCCTGCACATAAATGTATACTCACTATTGTTTCCTTGCATTCCCACCTTACAAAGGTGGGTATATTTCATAAATTTCATCAGAGATGTCTACTCCTTGATCAGAATGGGATGATGGGATGTCAGATCCTCCTTCCATGGATTCCTCCTTAGAACTTGTTGCCTAGTCCAGGTATCCCTCATAGATTTATGTAATGCTCATGGAATTCCTTCTCAATGCCATCTCTATGTGGATGCTAGTTAATTACACTACTTCAATATTGATAGTGCATCAAACTTCAGTTAGGAGAGTTGTCATGTTAGACATCTCTGGGCATGTCTGGACATTAGGAACATTGGTTACTTATAAATATTCCTCTTAGGAGGGCATATCATATGAGGCATTTAGGTATGTAACCCAAGGCATCCATTGTCGATGATTTAGTAATGAATCTAGGGTAATTAGTATTATAAATGTTTTTACCGCATAAATCCCATGTGTATTTCATGAGGTAGATATTTTTGGATAGGTCACAAGTTCTACACCTTATGAAGATGGATCAGAATATCTGGTTGAGACATATTGGGGTGCAATTTTAACATATTATAGAGACAGTTTTTGTTGATCAGAATACCCCATGGTGGTAGATCAATGAGGTGTGTCCCTAGGAGGGAAGGTGTCACACCTGGGTTTAATGATGGATTGGAACACCCCATGGAGGAGGATCCAAGAGGTGTGTTCCTAGGAGGGAACACCTGAATAGTTTATCAATGGACCATAATGCTTCATGGAGGCGGATATGGGAGGTTCTTCCCTAGGAGGGAGCACTTGGATTGTTTACCAATGGATTAGAACATCCCATTGAGGAAGATATGAGAGGTGTGTTGTCACGACCCGTCCCAGTAGGGCCCGATCCACAACTCCCCAAGCCCGTCTCCAATAGGCCAGTGGCTGGTGACTTGCACCGAGTAGGCATGCTACTAACATGTGAGTCATTGCTTCTAAACCTGTATGCATTCACACACATCTCCAAGGCCACAAAGATGAAAAGTAAAAACTTCTAAAAATGGAAATGCATGCATATACTAAAAATCCCAACCAACAGAGTATGACTAGAAAGTAAAGTACAGTGAGTGTAAAACCCCGAGCCAAAAGTACAATCCCACCAAAAGAAAGTCTATAATAAGGTCCAGCCTGTAAGGAAAGGTACTGGGACTGCAATCTATAGCTGTAGGAACACACCTCGGCCTGCTTGATCTCACTGACCACCGTCCGGTCCTGGTCCACCTAGAATCCTGTCAAAGGATCCCTCGTCTTCACAAGACACGACACGTGCGGGAAAATCCCGTGCATGGGTGAGTATAACAATACCTAGTAGGACACCCCGAAACCACAAAGGAAATACAACAAGGGAAAATACCACAAAGGAAAGATACAGTCATCTCCACAAAGTATATGTCTACAGAACATATAACAAGAATATCTAGATATACTCATACACAAATGACCATTGCGATACCGCCACTAGGATCCAGCTCAAAGATTCTACTAAGCATGCAACAAGGAGAACACACTCCTAGGTCTGAAGAGAGAGACATGAAGTACTCGTTCCATGAGAACACACTCCACAAGTACTATGAGAACATGATCCTCAGATAGGGATCACGACCAAGTCATGGGGTGATTCCGACAAGTCAGTCTGAGCTAATCCGCTAAGCAGAGGATCGGCGCCCGGGTAAAGTTGGTCACGTCGATACCAAGAACTCTACCTAGGGTTCCAGGAATGAATAGAGGATCTATATCTAAGTCTCACATAGGTGATTCCAACAAATCTATTAAAGAATTCTTGCTGAAGGGATCATACTCCTATATAAAGGAAATGATACCAGATCCTTCAGGGAAAAGACCAAGGGTATGAACCCTAAGAAAACTGTCCAAGTCACAGAAGACAAGTGGATAAAGCCATGAAGAATTGGTTACATGGCTTGTAGTATGGTTACATGATGTGTTCTTTGACCTTGGGTACTACCCGTGTAAACGACCCGTGTCATCCGTTCAAGCTGTGTAAAACTCAACTACACGATGTGTAGAAAAAGTACACGCCATGTTCCTGACTCCAGGTACTACCCATGTAAACGACCTGTGTCATTCAGATTGCTGGATAGAAAGTAACTACACAACATGTTGAATAATCACACGCCATTCCCGAGCACCTAGGGCTCACTCCGTGTACGCTGGCCATGTGCCCGTACACGGTCTCTGTCCGTGTCTGTGTCGCCTGCCCATGTACCAGTACACGGGGTATCCCGTGTATCTGGCTGGGTCTGGCTAGGGAGGGGTATACACGCCGTGTTCCTTGGACATGTACCTAACATGTGTCCATGTACTCCCAGAGTACACGCTAGGTAAATTTGTCGACGAACACACGCCGTGTAGCCCATACTACACGTTGTGTAGTCGGGATTTTTCCAGAAACGCCGTCTTCTTCCTCACGCTTCGGCCGATCTTTCGGATCCGTGATCTCTCGTCCGTTCGTCTTGATACTCCAGGGGTTGGTTCATTTCATCATACGAACACCGCAATGAGTGTTTTCAGTCCTTAAAATAGATCATAAACCTCGAACGATCCATCCGAAGAAAAACACCCGAAAACTCATATCTTCCGATCCACTCCGAATCACCTGCCGAAACCATCGTCGCACCTCCGTGACATCACTCCGGGGTTGGATCTACAATCTTGGATCATTGAGTCATAGAACAGATGTGCAACGATCCATTGTTCATTGCCCCATTAAGAACACAAAGAACACGAAGGAGAGAAAGGGGATAAATCCAATGAAACAAATTTGAGGAACAAACCTCCACCACTGTTCGTCACGGCGTTGCTCTGCTCCTGTTAATAGGATTAAACGGAGCAGAAAAAGATCAACAACAAAAGATCAACATGGATTCAATCTCCCAGAATCCCTGCAAAATCCCATCCCGCAAGAACGATCGATCCGTGGACTAATATGTTTGTGGATTAGCCCAAGTTCATCATAGAAATCAAGAACAGGGAAGAAATCACAAATTAAATATCCTACCTGGATTCGCGGCGTTTGCTGGCAAAGATCCGGTCGTCACATCGTCGTCGCTGGCGAAGCTCGTCAAGAACACTATCGCCGCGTTGGGAGGTTTTTTCCAGAGCTCTCCAGGTAGATTTAGGGTTATGAGAAAAGTAAACCTGATCCCTTGAAAAATATCTATTTAAAAAGAATAAAATTATTTCGCTGCAACAAAGATTTAATAAAATATTTTAAATTAAATATCTTATTACGGTTGCGCCCAAAAACCAGATTTCACCACCGACCTGCGCCAGCCGATGTTAGGCCTCGTCTAAGGTAAAATCGCTATTCCAAATGCAACGGTGCCCTCATATTTCTGATCTGAGCACCTGTTCGGGAGTTATTACACTTTTTTTAAGGAAAACTGCATGCATGTGTTATTTAATTATTAAATTAAATTCAAACATTTCTTCTGGGATCACCGGGCCTCAGAACTACACGCCATCTCAGAGCCTGGTCTCAAATTAAATTCCCATAAAATATTAAAATAATACATGGAAAATCTGGGACATTACATCACACCCACCTTAGGGCTTTTACATCCCCGAAAAGCCAAAACAAAGGCTACTAAAAAAGATGTGGGTACTGCATGCGAATCTGAGTCCCCCACTCCCACGTGCTATCCTGGAGATTCCCGTGCTTCCACCCGACATGCACTTAGGGAATATCTTGCCCATAAAGGATCTTCTCCTACCGATCCTCGATCTCCACTGGGTACTCAACAAAGGTCGCTCCATCATCGATGTCCAGCTCGCCCCAGTCGATGACGTGCGATGGATCATGCACGTTCCTCCGTAACTGAGACACATGGAAGACGTTGTATACCCGGTCCATCTGAGGAGGTAGAGCCAAGTGATATGATACCTCACCAACTCTACTCAGAATCTGAAAAGGTCCAACGAACCTCAGAGATAGCTTTCCGCCTCGGCCAAATCTTCGAAATCCCCGTCGAGGTGAGACTCGAAAGAACACATGGTCTCCTTCCTCAAACTCCAAGGGCCTATGCCTCCTATCGGCATAAGACTTTTACCGACTCTGTGCAGTCTTCATCTGCTCCTAGATGACCTGTACCTTCTCTGTAGTATCTCTTACCATCTCTGGGCCCATAAGTGCTAGCTCTCCTGGGTCAGTCCAACAAAGTGGTGACCTGCAAGGTCTCCCGTACAGAGACTCGAATGGTGCCATAACAATAGTGGAATGATAACTATTGTTATAATAAAATTCCACTATTGGTTGGTGATCCTCCCAGCTACGACTGAAGTCAATTATGCTAGCTCGAAGCATATCCTCCAGAACCTGGATGGTCCGCTCCGTCTGACCATCGGTCTGAGGATGGAACGCTGTGCTCAAGCGTAACTGAGTCCCAAAAGCTTCTTGCAATCCCTTCCACAACCGGGATGTGAAATGAGCATCACAATTTGAGACGATCATGGATGGTACTCCATGAAGTCGAACTATCTCCTGCACGTAGAGGCGTCCCAAGCTCTCTACTGAACTCTGCTCCCGTATGGATATGAAGTGGGCCGACTTGGTGAGTCGATCAACGATCACCTAGATGGCATCGTGTCCCCTGGACGTATGTGGTAAACCCGTCACAAAGTCCATGGATATCCCATCCCACTTCCACTCTGTCACCTCAAGGGGCTGAGTCAAGCCTGCTGGCACCTGGTGCTCAACCTTTATTTGCTAACAAGTAAGGCACCGAGAAACAAACTCTACCACACACTTCTTTATTCCTAGCCACCAGAAATGACGTTGGAGGTCCTAATACATCTTTTCCATGCCTGGATGCACCGCCAAGGGGGATGTATGGAACTCCATTAGAACCTCCTCCCATAATGTCACTGGTACTACTGTACGCCCTCTGAAAAGAACAACGTGCTCCCCACTTTCTGAATATCCATCAACCGCAACACTTGTGGATATCTGAGAATGTAGAGTCTCACAGCTAGCATCCTCGCACTGTGCTACCCTGACTCGCTGTAAGAGTGGAGGGGTAACAACCATTGACTGAAGGAAAGCTCCCTCATCTCCATCCATGAAGGATAACTGTAAAGAGGCCAACTGCCTCATCGCCTCATCCAGTAACTGCAAACTGGATTTCTTGCTGAGAGCATCCGCCACTACGTTCCCCTTCCCAGGAGTATAAATGATCTCAAAGTCGCAATCCTGGAAGAACTCAAGCCACAGACTCTTCCTCAAATTCAGATATTTTTGAGAAAAGATATATCTGAGACTCTTGTGATCAGATTAGACGGTAAACCGCTCGCCCATCAGGTAGTGCCACCACATATTTAATGCGAAGACTACCGCTGCCAACTCAAGATCATGGGTCACGTAGTTCTACTCATGTGGCCTCAACTGACGTGATCCATAAGCAATCACCTCTTTCCTCTGCATCAGAACACAACCAAGCCCGGTTCCTGATGCGTCGTAGAACACTACGTACTTGACACCCTCCTCCGGTAATCTCATGATCGGGGAGCTCGTCAGACTCTATCTCAACTACTAGAAATCATGCTGGAATCTCTCGGTCCACATGAAAGGCTTCCCCTTTCGGGTCAATGCTGACATGGGTGCTGAAATACTCGAGAAATCCAGAATGAATCTCCGATAGTAGCCTGCCAACCCAAGGAAGCTCCGCACCTCTGTCACGCTCCGGAGTGGCTCCCATACTAGAACTGCCTCCACCTTGGCTGGGTCCACTGATACACCATATTCTGAGATAACGTGTCCCAGAAAGTGGACCTCCTATATCCAGAACTAACACTTTGAGAGTTTCCCATAAAACTGGTGCTCTCAGAGTGTGTCCAGAACCATCCTTAGGTGTCTCGTGTGCTCCTCCTCAGACGCAGAGTACAAAAGGATATCATCGATGAATACTACTATGAACCGATCAAGATAGGGATGGAAGATCCGGTTCATGAGTCCCATGAAAACTTCTGGGGCGTTCGTCACGCCGAAGGGCATCACCAAGTACTCATAGTGACCGTAGCGGCATCTGAAAGCCGTCTTCGGTATATCCTCATCCCGTACCCGCAACTGGTGTTAGCCTGATCATATATCAACCTTCAAGAACCATCATGCCCCTCTCAACTGGTCGAATAGGTCACCGATCCTCAGTAGTGGATACTGGTTCTTCAAGGTCACCTGATTCAGGTGCCGGTAATCCACACATAGCCTCAAGCTCCCATCTGCCTTCTTGGCAAACAACACCGGGGTCGCCCAGGGTGAAATGCTGGGTCTCACAAATCCCTTCTTCTGAAAGTCGTCCAACTGCACTTTCAGATCATGAAGCTCTGTAGGATCCATCCAATATGATGATTCTAATATCGGTGTCGTTCCGGGTTGCAACTCAATGCAGAAATCTATCTCTCGACCGGGAGGTAGTTCGGGGACATCCTCCGGAAAGACATCCTCGTACTCAGTCACTACTGCTGGAAACTGGAAACTCGTAACATCTGTTGCGCCAAGGGCTAGGATATCCTACTAATGTGAAATCAGTTGTGCCTTCCTAAGCACGAGTCCATCCTGCGCTTCCTGGGTCTCTCTTTCACCGAAAAAAGAGAACCTCACTCCATTACTGCGGACACACCGCACCCTTCGCCTAAAACAGTCGATCTGGGCATGAACTGTGTATACCCAATCCATACCAAGAATGACATCGTAAGGCCTCGACACTACCACCAAGAGGTTCCAACTGAAACTCTTTCCTCTAAGGGTCAGGTCACACTGTCTACAGAGGTGTGTGATCTCTGAATATTCTCTAGTCGGTGTTTCTAAGCGTAAGGGTCGAGTCAACGGCTCAACTGGAATCTCAAGGTCTCGAAAAATATAAGAATACAGAAAGGAATGACTAGAACCTGTGTCTATCAGTATGACAACCAAAGTAGAAAACACACAGATTGTACCTCTAATCATTTTGGGAGTACCTGGGTCATAAGACTCTACCGCCTGCAGCTGTCCCTGCCTCTGTCCACCAGCTCCCTGAGCCTGGGGTGGACCTCCTGGGGGTGGTGGTGGTAAAGGGTCAAAATGCCAACCACCTCCATCTGCTCTCCCATCTCCTCTACCGCGTCCTCTGCACCACAGATCTGTCTTCTCTACACGTTGCCTCTGCCTCATTGGTCCATCCACTGCTCCCGTGTTAGTAGTACGGCGGGTCGGACAATCTCGAGCGAGATGTCCCCTGCTATCACATGAGTAGCATCGCCTCTCTCGAGGCTAGATGGATGCGCCCTGCAAACCCTGTACGGAAGATCCCCTATCCTGGGGTCTCCTCTGAAAACGTCTCTCATGACTGGGTCCCTAACGTTGGATCCCTGATGCCAAGGTCTCTGCTCCAGCTCGCTCGCTACTGACAACTGCCAGCTGTCTCTGCTCTGCCAAGAAGCTCTCAACCACCAAAGCCTGCTCGAGAACCCCAGCATAAGTAGGAATGATCATAGGGATGATTCTAGCTCAGATATCTCTACGCAAGCCCCACTCAAAAGTACGATATCTGAAGTACTGATCCCTTACCATATCCATCGAGTACCGTGAGAGGTCGGTAAACCTTGATGAATAGTCATCCACCGTCATGTTTCCCTGCTGGAGCTGAAGAAGCTTCTGTATACGTACTGTTCTCAGGGTAACCGGTGAAAACTCCTCTTTGAAGATATGCTCAAACTCTGACCATGACAGAGTCGCCTCATCGTGAGTCTGGATAACCAAACTCCACCATTGCCCTGCTGATCCCTGCAAAAGGCTAGCTGCCAGGATCACCATCTGGTCTACTGGTGTCCTGACTAAATGGAAGACTCTGGTCACTGCCTCAAGCCAGTCCTCTACTGCCTGAGGGCCAGGCTCGCCTAGAAACCTGAGGGGTCTCTATCTCTGAAACTCGTGGAGTGTGCTCAGCCTGCACTCCTCCTCTACTGGTACAACAGACACAAAACACTTCTCTACAGGTGGCGGGATAACTGGCACACCACCTGATGGTAAAACTAGGGGATCAGGTCCCTGTATTGAAGCTTCATCACTGAGGGGGTCATCCTCGTGATCGAGCTGCTGGATCCTAGAGGGTGCACGTCACAGAGGCATCCTGTAAAGAAACAAGATGTATCTCAGTCAGTGAGTATATCTGGAGAGCTGACTCAAGAAGGACATGGAAACCAAAACCCATTCCTATATGATGCATGTGCCATTATTTTCCCGTGCAAATAGTATTCTCATGTTCAGAGTCAAAAAGCAAGTTATCAGAGTCCTGGTGTATGGATACGTCGGCCGCCCGCACCAACACTGGGGTCCCTGGCCTGAAAGCCGAACTCGAAACACTTAACACTATTACCCCAAACCAACTCACAGACTCTCAGTCCTAAGGTAGAACTGACCACCTCTGATACCACTCTGTCACAACCCATCCCAGTGGGGCCTGAGCCACAACTCCCCAAGCCTGCCTCCAATAGGCTAGGGGCTGGTGACTAGCACCGAGTAGGCATGCTACTAACATGGGAGGCATTGCCTATAAACCTGTATGCACACACACACATCTCCAAGCCCACAAAGCTGAAAAGTAAAAACTTCTAAAAATAGAAATGCATGCATACACTACAAATCCCAACCAACAGAGTATGATGGTAAAGTAAAGTACAGTGAGTGTAAAACCCTAGGCCAAAAGTACAAGCCCACCAAAAGAAAGTCTGTAACAAGGTCCAACCTATAAGGAAAGGTACTGAGATTGCAATCTATATCCATAACAACACATCTCAGCCCACCTAATCTCACTGAGCACCGTCCAGTCCTGGTCCACCTAGAATCCTGTCAAAGGCTCACTCGTTTGCACAAGACATGACATGTGCGGTCAAAGCCCATGCAGGGGTGAGTATAAAAATACCCAGTAGGACACCCCAAAACCACAAAGGAAATACAACAAGGGAAAATACCACAAAGTAAATATACAGTCATATCCACACAGTATATGTCTACAGAACATATAACAATAATATCTAGATATACTCATACACAAACGACCATCGCGATACCTCTAATAGGATCCAGCTCGAAGATTCCACTAAACATGCAACAAGGAGAACACACTCCTAGGTCTGAAGAGAGAGATGTGAAGTAATCGTTCAGGGAGAACACACTCCACAAGTACTATGAGAACATGATGCTCAGATGTTGATCATGACCAAGTCATGGGGTGATTCCGACAACTCAGTCTGAGCTAATCCGCTAAGAAGAGGATCGGCGCCCAGGTAAAGTTGGTTACGTCGATACCAAGAACTCTACCTAGGGTTTCAGGAATGAATAGAGGATCCGGCTCTAAGTCTCACAGAGGGGATTCCAATTACTCTATTCAGGAAGTCCTGCTAAAGGGATCATACTTCTTTATAAAAAAATGATACCAGAACCTTCAGGGAAAAGACCAAGGGTACGAACCCTAAGAAAACTAGTCCAAGTCACAGAAGAAAAGTGGATCAAGCCATGAAGAATTGGTTACATGGAGTGTAGTATGGTTACACGCCGTGTTCCTTGACCTCGGGTACTGCCTGTGTAAATAGCCCGTGTTATCCGTTCAAGCTGTGTAAAACTCAACTACACGGCGTGTAGAAAAAGTACAGGCTGTGTTCCTGACTCTGGGTACTGCCCATGTAAACGACCCGTGTCATTCGTCTTGTCGAATAGAAAGTAACTGCATGGCGTGTTGAGTAATCACACGCCGTGTCTGAGCACCTAGGGGTCGCTCCATGTACGCTGGCCATGTGCCCGTACACGGTCTCTGTTCGTGTCCGTTTCGCCTGCCCGTGTACCAGTACACAGGGTATCCCATGTATCTGGCTGGGTATGGCCGGGGAGGGGTATACACGCCGTGTACCCAACCCGTGTCCGTGTACTCTCGGAGTATACGCCAGGTAAATTCTCCGATTAACACACACCGTGTAGCCCATACTACATGCCGTGTATTCGGGATTTTTCCAGAAACGTCATCTTCTTCCTCGCGCTTTGGCCGATCTTCCAGATCCACGATCTCTTTTCCATTCATCCCGATACTCTAGGGGTTGGTTCGTTTCATCATAAGAACACCGCTACGGGTGTTTTCAGTCCTTAAAACAGACCATAAACCTCAAACGATCCATCCGAAGAAAAATGACCGAAAACCCATATCTCCCGATCTGCTCCGAATCACCTTCTGAAACTGTCTTCGCACCTGTGTGACATCGCTCCGGGGTTGGATCTACAATCTCGAATCATTGCGTCGCAGAACGGATGTGCAATGATCCGTTGTTCATCACCCCGTGAAGAATGCGAAGAACGTGAAGGAGAGAAAGGGGAGAAATCCAATGAAACAAATTTGAGGAATGAACCTCCACCGTCGTTCATCACGACGTTGATCCTCTCCCATTAATAGGATTAAACGGAGCAGAAAAAATCAACAATAAAAGATCAACATGGATTCAATCTCCCAGAATCCCCGCAAAATCCCATCCCGCAAGAACAATCGATCCGTGGACTAATCTGTTCTTGAATTTGCCTGCGTTGATCATAGAAATCAAGACAGGGAAGAAATCACAAATTAAACATCCTACCTGGATTCATGACATTTTCTGGTGAAGATCCGGTCGCCACGTCGTCATCGCCGGCGAAGCTCGTCAAGAACACCGTCACCGCGTTGGGAGGTTTTCTCCAGATCTCTCTAGGGAGATTCAGGGTTATGAGAAAAGTAACCCTGATCCCTTGTGAAATCTCTATTTAAAAAGAATAACAAGATTTTTCTGCAACAAAGATTTAATAAAATATTTTAAATTAAATATCTTATTACGGTTGTGTCCAAAAACCATATTTCACCACCGACCTGCGCCGACCGATGTTAGGCCTTGCCTAAGGTAAAATCACTGTTCCGAACGCAATGATGCCGTCCGATTTCTGATCCGAGAACCCGTTCGGGAGTTATTCCACTTTTTCCGGAAAACCGCACGCGCATGTTATTTAATTATTAAATTAAATTCAAACATTTGTTCCAGGATCACCGGGCTTCGGAACTGCACGCCGTCTCAGAGCCTGGTCTTGAATTAAATTCCCATAAAATATTAAAATAATACATGGAAAAATCTGGGACATTACATGTGTACCTAGGAGTGAACACCAAGATAGTTTATGAATGCTGTTATTGAACCTTTGTGAGGTATCCTATATACCCTTTTTAGAAGATAGAGACCAAAACCCACTTCGTTTGATGCTGTAGTTCAAGGTTGCATGACAGGACCGATCCATGCAATTTAACTTCATGCGGTAAGGATACTCATGTCATAAAAGTAGAATCTATGAGGGATGGTGTGGATATTACACATAGAAGATTCCCTCCTTGGGTTTTCCATCCCGTGGTGAGAAGGATGGTTTGGGGCTTACACATGGAAGAATCCCTCTGCAGATTTCCCATCCCATGGTAGGGAAGGATGGTGTGGGGATTATTCATGAAAGCTTCCCTCTGTGGGCTTCCCATACCATGGTGAGGGAGAATGTGACATACCATGATGATCATACATGGGGAATCCTATTATCATCACATAGGGTAAGGATATAGTTTTACGTCACATGTTGAGGATATTGTTGTGGAGTTTAGCATCATACAATTAAGACATGGAACTAGGAAATTTTATATCATATAGCTCATACCTGAAGGATCTCACCCCTCACCCCCAGGGCTTATGTGACCACCACTCATGTTTTTATGGGTGGGTAATAGTGTTTGAACTATCATGAAGGATTGGTCAATCAGGATGCCAATATTAGGGTCCCTATGCTTAAAAGCAATATACATTAGTGCACATATTCATAGAAGTTATGGGTAGGGTAATGGCTACATTAGGGGAATGGGGGACATCAGGTAGGGGACCATAAAGTTGTTTCATGAAATTGGGTTGGGTTGTTAACAAATTTTCATGATAAGGGGGCTCTATAATAAGGGAAACTGATGGAGTCAAGAGGCATAATTGCACACAACATGTGGAGTTGCACAAATATCAAGGTTTCACGCATGCAACTTCTATTTGAGAGCACCAAACTAGCCTTAGGAGGAGTTGAAAGAGTATCAATAAATAGTAGGAAAAGTAATGATCGAGACCATAAAAGGTCTATCACATAAATGATCTACCTTTTAGGTTCCATGATCACTGGTTTTCCATGATATCATGGAAGAATGAGAGTTGCATGCAAAAAAGTGGCACTTCGTCTTCCAGAGAGACTCTCAGAGGGGGGGGGGTGAACTTCTATTTATAGCTAAAATACTAGGCTATTGGCATCAAAATCCTTGGGTACATAAATCAAGTTTCATAATTCTCTATTCTTTTACGCTGGGACTTGGATGCGCAACATTTTTGGATTGGCATCACCTTTGTCACGCAATAGGAAGGCTACACATCGAGTTTGCAAGAAAGACTTCTTTTATGTGCACACAATCTATTTTTTACATGCATGGGCCTTAGGCGTGACTTCAGTGTGAGGATAATCAATTGAACTATATGACACCTTTGGAATGTAAGTATATTTAATATAGGATTCCATTTTTTCTCACACCCATAGAATGTCACACAAAACCTCTTCATCAGCTCTGGAATGGTTATTCAATGTGGTTTTCATGATCGCTTCACAAAAAAAATAGGTTTGAGATTCAATGTGCTATTTCAACACCAAAAAATATATTAAAATATTATTCTAAATTTTATACATAGTATAAGGAATCAGACTTAAACATTATATTATATTGAGCTTTAAGTCAAGAATTTATTCTCTTATATTTGAGGATCTTTTCCGGTTTAGAGTTTTAGAGAATTATTCCATAACTCATACATAAAAAACCCATAAAATGCAAAGTGGAAACTTCCAATTATTATCAATTTTCCCATAATATACAACTTTTAAAATAAATCATGATTTATTTTCATGGAAAATATCCATGGCATTCAAGTTTACTTCTTACTTTCCCTTACCCATCCTTAAACCCCATGAAAAACATTTTAAAATGTCAGATGAGCACAAAAAACATAGTAAGGGACATAAAAATAAAGAAAACCATAATTCTAGTAAAAACATGGAAAAATAATATAATTTTTACCTTTACCATCAATTTTATTTTAGTTTACGAATTATAACATTATCACATGAAGAACACACACATGTTTTGGTCAAATAAATCCTTTAAAACCCATAAAAAGAAATTAGAAACCCCTTATTGGTGACTTAGAGAATTATATTCATAAAACCCTTTCAAAATTATTTTCATTATAATAAACATATTTCCAAATTCCAATATAATCATTACCCAATTCATTAGAGATCTAAAATCCAGATCACCCTTAATATAAGTTATATCAGGCTCACCAATTTTTCATGAGCTATAATGGGGCTCAAACTGTCGTATATGATATATCGAGCTCACCCGTGAGCAATAATGGGGTTCAACCCCTTGTATAACCTATACTGGGATCACCTATTTCATATAATTCACAAGTACCATATCATGAATAAAAAACTTCATTATAAAAATCTTTGAAAAACTCTTTTAAACCCATAAGAAAAACAATTTTGGGTAAAATTACCCTTTTATTTAAAAAAAATTCAATACCTAAATACCAAAAAATTGAAATATGGTTTTTTATTGAAGAAAAAATGGAATATTTCAAAGGAATATAGAAATAAAATAATGTCCATGGTAGCAAAAAAAAATCATTGTCACCATGTACGTTAAGAATAGAACATTCATTTTGTCATTTTTCAAAACATTCCATATAAAACATGTAAAAAGATTCCTTTTAAAAACCATTGAAAATAAAGTAAAAATATAAATTAAATTAAATTTATAAATCTTTTATGTCCATATTTTTTTTCATAAAATCATTTTAAAGAACATAGACATGGAAAAGAAAGATTTGGAAGGAAAACATTAAAAGATATATTCTTTAAAGAAAAGTCCCTTATCACAGTGAAAATATTTGAAACATAAGTACCATAAAATAATATAATTAAAAAAAATATAAATACCCTTATAATAGAGAAATAAATTATGTAACATTTCAAAGGGTTTTCATATACACTTTGTAAAATATTATAGTAGTATCACGTCAAAATATTCCTCAATGAAAAGAAAATAAGACGAAGTCCCTTGCTTTGAGCCTGACCTTTTCCATGTGTCTTTATATTCATAAATAATAAACTTATGTTAACTATTTAATTAATTAATAAACTTTTTGAAGTTTATTATTAATTTTATTTCACTTATTATAATTCTATATACAATTACGTAATCAATTAAGTTTGTGTCAGTATTTTTTGTGCATATTCAGATTACGAGTTAATAATAGAGTTGGTAGGTTGAATATGGTCAAAGATGTAATTATTTAAATATATTTTTAATAATAATAATTACATATTTATCATAGTTATATGTTAATTATACTTTTAAGTTCAATCATGAAAAATTGTTTTGAGAAATGAACTAAGTTACAATCATGGAGACGGTAGGCCATACACACACATGTGTAATGTTTACATTTTTCAATGATCATCATAGAAAGGAGGTAAGTAATATTTTATCTTTATATAATGATCATAGTATCATATATAATATATTATTTCTTTAAATATACTTATATATATCATCAATTTGGTGTGGTGATGAAAATAGAGTCACATTGCTCTGTGAAGGCAGTAGAAACATTCACAAATGATGTTATCATTTTTCAGTGAGTAAAAAGGTAAGAAAGAAAATGATATATTATCTATTTATAATGATAAATATGTCATGAATATCATAATTATTCCATTTATATCAGATATATTCATTATATTTACCCTTATTACCTTCTATGCAAAGCGTTAGTGAAAACAAATCACATTGTTTCGTGAGGTGGTAGTCCATCGTAAACACGAACAACGTTATCATATCCCTTACAAAATGGAAATTTAAAAGAGTATATATGATATAATGACTCCATAGGTATTATTATGTTATAAATATCATATATATACTTTATATATATCATGATGCACAACCTTGATAGGTGGTAGTGGACAAACAAATGACATTGGTTCATGAGGCAGTAGTCCACCATACACATGAATGATGATTTCATAACCCATTTGATGGAAGTGGAGATGGTTGTATGTCATTAAATTATTATAAAAACATCCTATTATATGGAATATAATTATGTTATTGTATCAAAAAGTTTTAATGTAATGAACCATGTTTCTTTTTAAATGATATTTTCTTCCTGAGAAAATGTGTGTTATATTATATTATACACAACAAAACCATATCTCATTAATAATTAAGTGTTATTTATCGAGTATAAAGTAAAATGTGATTATTGGTATTTGACCATTATTGGAACATTCGTAAAATATGATCATTGGCCAATATTACTATTGGAAAATTTGACCATTGAGCACTATAACCATTGGTAAAAATTTTAATGACATAATTAATGTTTATAATTTATAATGAAAAAGGATAATTAATGTAGAAAGGATAAGTGATGCCCTCAAATATTATAGTCATGCCGTATGAATCCCATTTTTCAAAACTTGGGATGGAGGTAGCATCTACGGGGTTCTCCCTTAACCATTCCCAAGTCGAGCTTCAACAAGTGAAGCTTGAATGAAATAACCTATGGGAGAAGTTTAAGTCAGTGGAAATTACCACTTGGTTGATATTAGCCGTGAAACTCCATAAATCTATCACTATCACACAACTTACCCTTAAGTATTACATGGGTGTTATAATAGGTTACATGTATATGCATTATTTACTTAATTTGTAATTACTTTGTATAAATAAAATTTTTATTCCATAATTTCTTTTTTAAGAATAGCTTTTCTTGATAAAATAGAGGTTTAATTGAGATGAAATTTAATAAATTTATTTTTCAAACATAAATCACACTTTTCTGAAAAGATATAAATTTTTATAATAAACTAAGGTATTATGAATAATATTTATTTTTTTAAAACCACTCTTATTTAAATATAAATGATAAAATAATTTTATTATGTCCTAGGAAATCTTTAAGTGTCAGAAATTTTACTATTCCTTAAAACCTACTATTTTTTTATTAAATATAGTTTTTTATATTTAAAAGATAAAATTATCATATTTATAGAATTATTATGATAAAATAAACATCATTTTTGAAATCATCACATTTAAATTAGGTTAGGGTGAATTTATGATAATTTTTTAAAATACTTTAATTTTTTTGTGAATAGTAAATATATAGTTTTGGGTTTTCGGTATGTTTAATGACTTTATAAATATTTTATAAATATTTAATAATTAATTAAACACAATAAATGAAATTAAATATATTATTTTATTAATATTAATTATTTTAATTTATTTTAATCAACTTCCTAACCTATAAATGACTTTCCAAAGTCTAAAATGGAAACTTTTATTTTAAAAACATTACCTTATCGAAAATTTAATTTTCCATGCCAAAAGAAGTAATATAAAATGATGATAAATTATTATGGGTTAAAATAACTTAAATTATGACCCAAATTTAAAAAACCATGGGAAAAAACCATGGGTAATCCATTTTTTTTCTTTTTCAACAACCTAGATTTCCAAGGCCAATATTTGGAAATTATTAAACAAATCATCAACTTTTACTATAAATACCCACTAATTTCTCCATTTCCATTCACTCTAAATCCACCATCCATGAATTTATGGTATTTTTTTTCTAATGGAATCTCCTTAAAGGTATACTGAATCCCCAAGGTTCTATTCCTCATGATTTAGGAGTAACTATTATTGGTAAGGGAATTATCCTTCTTTTCTCTTAAATTCAAGAACATATTTTTATATATATTGTCTAAATGTTATGGTTACTATATTTTATTAAACTTTTTATTAAAAACATACTGAAATTTTTTGTTTTATCAATGGGATACCTCTATCCTCTCTCATTTTACCATTTTCTAAAACCACATTTTATACCATTCATGCTACCAAATTTACTTCTCAAAATTTATCTCTATACTTAAAAATTTTTTATTTTATTTTATTTTTGTGAATACACAAACCTATTTATTTTTTAGGCGTATTCAACTATATAGAAAAATTATTTATTTTATTTAGGGATTAACATACATGAAACCCACATTCCCTTTCTATGGGTTAAAAATGACATAATGATAATGTCTTTAAGAACTTTGGGAATGATATAATTTTGATAAGAAACTAATTCTTTATTCTACATGGGTTATTTATGAAATGTTTGATTATTATCTATGTGGCTCACATTAGTTAAAACATATGAAGGGTGAACCCTTATAGTGCTCCAATTCATTAGGTAAAGAATTTAATATCTAGAGAGAACATGTTTTATGATACCTTGGTGAATAACCTTGGTAATTTTCAATTATGACACCTTGGTGACAAATCTTGGTGATATGCTTATGAATGTATAATTTAAATATTGTATCCACATTTCAATGTTATGATTAACGTTATTTTTATTATTATATATCTCATGTTCTCTTTCTCATTCAATAATGATATTCCTTATGTTCTTAATGATATTATTCGTGATCACATGTAATTTTTTTTCCTTATTGGGACTCATGCTCACCCATTTCCTTTGATATATGTCCCCAAGATATGAAATGTAGTAAATTTACTTAGGATGAACTCATTAATAATCCTTTAAATTGGATTAGAATACTTTTTTATGTTTTCATGTATTATGTACCTGATTTACAAGAAACTAAACATTAAAATATCCTCTATTTGTACCATGTAATGAAAAGTTATGTAATAAAAAGGTGATATTCCATAGTTGGTATCAAAGAGAAGTTTAGTTATTTGTGGGAATTAGGAATATAAATCCTTATTATAAACCCTAGATAAAATTTTAAATATAGGAAAACATCCAAGTATTTTGGTAAAGTATTAAGTAAGTGGTTTCCAGGAAAAGAAATCCCTATCTAGATATGAACAAGTAGATGTGGCTCTGGAACATTTGTCTCTTGGGGTAACACCCAAAAAAGTGCATTTAGACTGACTTGATCTAGAACTGGTGCATGAAATAGTCCTTTGTATAATGTTTTTTTGACAATCCTAGGGGATATGTTTGGTTAATCACAAGAATTTTATGAACTATTATGAAGGATATATAGAAAATGTAATTATTGTTAAAGAATAACATATTTGAGAATTATGTTTTGATACGTAAGGTTTCTTTAGAATTATAATATTCTTAAAAGAAACACATTTCTCACTAAGGATTTGTTCTTTTATAAAATGGTAGGAAATAGGAGGAACCACATAAATGATGAGTGCAACAGATAATGTGCTATCAAACCTACAATGGAATATGGAATGGAAAACTTCATGAGGATGATGAATCAACACAATTGAGTTATGAAAAATATCTTAAATCATGTCGAGAGACCAAATTCACCTAAAAGGAACGACATTATATTGATTTATTTATGCATCAAAGACTAAATTATTTTAGTGGATCTACCAACCCATTGACTGCTGAATAATGGATAAGCTCTATAGAAAATATATTTTCTGTATTCCATTGTTTATAAAAATTTAAAGTCATGTTGGAAGTATACTGATTATAAGGATATGCTGATTAGTGGAAGAAATTGATTAAAAATACAAATCCAATAATGTAGGTTAATGCTATTGAGTGGGAAGAGCTCATGGGAATATTTTTCAATAAATATTTTCCCCATTCTATGAGAACGAAAATGAATAAGGAATTCTTAGATCTAAAGTAGAAGGAAAATGAACCTATGGTAATCTATGAGATAAAATCTACAAGAATTTATCATTACACTTATAGATTTACTATAGATACTAATGGAAAGTTTGATAGATTCTTCAGCGGAATGAGACACCATCTGTGGAGGTATCTAGAAAATCATGAATATAAAAGCTACGAGGAGATAGTGAATAGTGTTTTGAAGGTTAAAATTGGAGTTTGGAGAAACACAATGGTCAAATAATTCGAATTAAAATAAGAGAGTTATAGATATATGATAGCTCGTGTGGCATCATTAATTCTTATGGGGATAAAAAATTTAGTAATTTATTAAAACTATGAATACATAACTAAATATGTAGAATCTAGTAAGTATGAGTATCAATCCCACAATTATGGATAGTATGTTCTAAATTAATTAAGAAAATTAAATTTTCAATTGATTGTTTTGATTAGAGAAAGTAAATAAACAACAAAAGGATTGATTAGATTGAATATTAGGATGAGAGGCATGCCATGTTCAATGATTTTCAGGTTCGTTTTCAAGATATTTAATTGAAAATAGACTTATTTAGGTTTGGTGCCAGAATTGGGTCAGTAAGGATCCTTGGTCTTGGTATCCTTCCCTAATCCTATGATTTCACCTTTGGAATGTTCATCTACCAGGTTCAATCACTATAATAGGCAACCCAAAAACGTATTTAAACATAACTAACCTATATTGCATAATGTACACAAAAAAAATAGATTAATCAATTGATGAAATTAAAACAATATTCCCCATAACATAATGAATGGTCATGAAATTGTAGTAAGATAATGAATAGGAATTTATAGAATGAGTTGCAACAATAAAAAAATAGAATAATAGATAAAAATAATCCCTAGAAACACACCCCCTACAACCACATCACTTGACACAAATAGAACTACTCACTCATTCTATGCATGATGAGAATGATAATCATGGGTACCTCAAGAATAAAGGAGTAAAATAACAATGGTGAAGGTGGGATTTGGATCATCACTCAACCATCTGGAGGTCATCCCTTGGTGTTTCTTGGCCTCCTTCGGTCTCAGAGTGACATGGAAGGGTGACAAGGGGATCCTTTTATAGGAAAACCCATCAATCCCTTAGTCCACATCACATTTATTTTTCTGTTCACCGACACTTACAAAATATTTAATGGAGTTTCATGTCGTGTAATTCCTTGAATTTTAGGTGTTGCGAATCTCAGAAAAATATTCTCCAAAATCTTGTCCCAAAAAATGTCACATCGTGTAATGGAGTTACAAAACATGTAATGGTATTTTATAGCGTGTAATGACATCACAACTTGTCCTGCATGACCAATTCCTTTTGAAAAACTCACAACATGTAATTGGATTACACGACGTGTAATCATTTTTCTTTAGTTTCTAGCTCCACTTCTTTCTTAAAAATGTAGTGTCGCACCACTTCGCTTTTCTCACAAAGTGAAGTGTATTTTAGATAATAAATTCACCCCTTTTAATTCCTTTTTCATAAATCTATTGTTTCCTATCAAAAATTATAAAAAAATTAAAACCCTTCACAATTTGGAAAGATAATTAATTTAAATATAGAGATCATTTCATATAACACTCTAAAATGTATGCATGAAATACACTTATCAAATACCCCCACACTTGATTTTAGCATTGTCCTCAAGGATGGAATCTCAACAAACTACAAAGGATATTTACTCTACTATAATTTAAATTCAATTTCAATAAAAGAAATTTATAAAATATAAAAGTAAATGTTTGTGAATCACATTGGAAAATTTTTCAACACCTCATTTTTCCAAGAAACAAACTAACCAAGTATTTTACTTTTCCCCTTTGAAATAGAAAAGTTTATTTATTCATTCATATTCATTTTTAAATTCATTATAAATATTAATACCAATTTTAATTTACCTTACATGAATTTTTACACTCATTATCAGTGTACAAATGTAAATAGAATTATACATATACTTAAAAAACATGTAACTTACCATAGGCTTGTAAGAAATCTAAAATATCCACCGTATAAAGATAGAGATTACAATTAATCATGAGGGCCTCACCATTTGAGATTAAATATCTCTAAGACTTCAGGGTGGGTAGGTAAATGATATAAAAAGTAAGGCTAAAAAATGAGGTTTAACTCTAAATCATTTTTCATGATAACAAAAGATAATCTCAATAATTGTATCCATTTATAAATCTCATCTATCTCTTCCACCAAAAAAATATGAGAGTGGGATCATGATAAATGTAAAAACCATGAATGAATCAACCTCTCTTGCCATTTTTTTTCTTTTATTTTTTTTTCAAAAGTTGTGTTTAGGACAAATATCACATACATCACCTAACCATATATAATCAAAAGATCACCGGTCAGGAAAATTGTGATTTTTGATCCTCCAAAAACACAACCCAATTTTTTTCATTTTTTAAACATGAGATGTGAATAATAAAATAAAATTAAGGATACATGGCCTTACCCATATCACAATAGAAAAAATACCCCCAAAAAATATCTATAATATTGTATATCCTGATATGCCCAATAATGCTCCTCCTCCACACTAATTCTTTTAAATATAATGTAAAACATTTAGAAGAAGGTAGGAATGGATAAAATAGTCTTGTAACATGGATAATTTCCTAAAAAGGATATTCATGGATTCTATAGGCTTAAAATGGATTAATTCAAGGTGGGTCCAAAGGTAAGTGTTAGTAAAAAAGAATGCCTCAATCATTTTAAAAGCGACTCTATTTAGTCATAGATTTGATAAGATACAGTGAAATTTCTAGAAGAAAACATTTCCAAGTTTCTCAAGAAATATACTAAAAAATAATGGGAAATATTAGGCTATGATGATTTCTTAGGAATGAGATTAATGGTTGGGTCAATTACTAATGGAAATCCATATGTACAATTAAATAAATTAATAAAAAAATTAGAAATTTAAAGCATAGAAAAATCTCAGAAAAATTTCATTTACAATGATAAAAATGATTCCCAAATCATGAATTTTAAAATCCTAATCCATATGTTTATCTATTCTAATTATTTCCCCTACTTTTCTTATTTAAATTTACTGATAAAGATATTCAAATAAATGGCATGGTAATTTTCCTAGGCAGTTTATGTCCCCTAGTTCAGTTGATTAAAGAAAGAATCAAGTGAGGGCATGCAATTTTCTATGAAACCTATAAAACCTTTTCAATTTTGGGAATATAATATAAAATTAAAAATTGAAACGATTACTCACTTTTCAAATTAATTCTTCAAACTTGGGATATACAGGTTCTGCTTGAATCTTTTCACGATGTGTAAATTACCTTCACAACATGTAATTCCACTATAGCTTCTTCTCATGCTACTTCATTATAATTTATACGTTCTTTGACAGTCTTGAAAAATAAGAACACACAAGTGAAAGAACAATCCATAACAATTAAATTAAAAATATTTATGGATGATTGATTTTCCCTAAAAATTAAAAATAAATAATAAAAAATACTAAAAACATGGGTTGCCTCACAGAAGATATTTGGTTTACCATCGTTGGATCAACCTTACCTCTTTTAGCTCTTGGTGGTTAATGGTAGGAAAGAGGGCACCTGATATGTATCTATAAAATGTCAAATCCTTGATTACTAGGTGTATATTGGTTCTCTCACTTTCTCTAAAACTAACTTCACTATTCTATTGTTAAATACTTTCTCAATATCTATATGCCTGATCCATCAGTTCTTGGCCCTTCTTGAAAAATAAAATGTCATTTCATTGAATGCACATACTTTTTCTTCTTATTTGAATTCTTCTTGGATGAATGTTCCTCCACTATCTTAATCTCTTTCCAGCAACTTCTTATCTTTCTTCAGCTTCTTCATACTTTCTTCTTCACTTCCTACAGTGGATACTTCAGCTCTTCTTCCATGGAAAATAGTGTCATCTCATTTAATAAAATATTCTTATGAAAATACATAAACTATTTCACACGACTTCTGTATCACCCAATACAAATTGAACTTCACTTCTAATCCACCAACTATTAAAATCATTTTTCCATTGTGAACATAAAATAGATTCCTTCTTGTATCTAGGAATGGTCTTCCAAATATTATTTTCCTCTTCTCTTCATCCATTTCCATCATTATAAAATCCACTAAAAAATAGAAATGTTCTACTTTGACAATGTCATATTCAAGTAACCCTTGAGGACGTCTCATTGTTGTATCAACTAGTTGAATCATGACTCTAGTTGGTTGCATCTCCTTCAATCCCATGATCTTGAATTTTTCATGTGATATTATATTTACACTGGCACCTAAATCACATAAATCACTACCAAACTCATTAGTACCAATAGTAATTGGAATGTAAAATCACCTGGATCACATTTCTTCTTTGGTAGGATTATTGACACTACTATTAAACTTTCTCCTACTAGTGTAATGATGGCTAATTATTCAAGATTATTTTTGTTCATCCCCAACTCTTTCATAAACTTTTCATAGACTAGAATTTTTTCAATTTCCTCTGTAATTGGGATTTTGATATGTATCATTTTGAACATATATAAAAACTTTTTATTTTTCTCATCAATATTCACATACTTTTCCTGATATGGAAACAATAGTGGTGGTTAGTATGGTGGTGGCTCTTCTTCTTCATCATTATCCTAAGCTTCTATGTGATTTTATTAAATTTATCCCAAGGGTTGTGGTCCATGATTTACAAAAAAAGTAAATTCCACTCCCACATGTACTTTTAACACTTTTAAGAAATATGTTTTTCACATCTATGTGATTATGTTATTTTATTCATCCTGGAATTACTCCTCTAGGACTTTCCCTAAGTTGGTCGACAATCTAGACAACTTGATATTCCAAGTTCTTTATTGTAGCTTGTTGGTTTTGTGACTCAAATCTATGATTATAGTTCCTTGATATCTTTAATATAAATTCAATTCTTTAATTTTAGCTGCTATCATGGTCATAAAAGCTGCAAGGGTATCCTCCAGTGAATGGAATTGACTGGTCAGTGTGGAACCTTGGTGTTGAGGTTGAAAACCTTGTTGTCTCTACTGAAATCCATTACCTTGATTTTTATTTTGTTGTGGTGGTTGTTGTGGAGTCCATCCCTATGAATAATTTTTATGATTATAATCTAAATAATTTACATCTTCACAGTATATACCTTGGGGATTTTGGTTGGCCATCATGACATCTAGATTTTTTGACATGACGTTCATTTAGGTGGAGACCCAGCTATTGTCTATGATTTTATCTACTTATACTCTCCCTTCTTATGGATTCCAATAAAAAATATTGATGTATATCTTATCCAACACTTCATACCTCTCCTATAGTGATTTTATCATTATAAAAACTCCTACAATAGCATCAACAATTGAACAATTTCCCCAAAAAAATTCTTTATAGAAAGTTTAAATTAATAACCACATTTTGATTCCATGACGAATAAATCATATTATTAAACCATTAAATAATTCCAATGAACTATATAAGGATTATTCATTTAATTGATCAAAATTTAAAATACTTACCCGCAAATCCATGGATTTTGATGGCAGGAAAAACCTTATCGAAAATTTTCTTACCACATCTTCCCATATTGTGATTGAATACAGAGGTAGACATTGAATCCACTCCCATATTTTTTCTTTCAATGATAATTTGAAGAGGTGTAATCTCACCACATAACTTGTGATGTTCTAGAATTGGAACGTGTCACAAATTTCTAAGAAATTCCTTATGTGTGCATTGGGATCCTCATGAGGTATCCCGGTGAATTACAATGAATGTGTTATCATTTGGATGACTGTCGACTTTATCTCAAAGTGTTGAGCAATGATGGGCGGTATCAGAATGCTCAGATTAACTCCCATGTTTGAGGATATTCTTTAATTTATTTGTGATTTCCCCTTGGATTTCTTTCTTGAAGTTGTGGTCTAAATCTCTAGCCCATCTCACAATCATCTCCATCAAATTGGCCTCTTCTAGCCATGGTTTTCTATTTAGCTTCATAGTTTTCCTTTATTTGATGGAATAAGGTCATTTATAGCTTTTGGTCATACGAAAGATCTTCAATTTTATTCCCTCGAGCGGAGTAGTCATGCAAAAAATTATTACCTGAAATAACAGCACAAAAACCATGTATAAAATTAAAAATTAAAATAAAAACGATTATAAAGATTCCTAATTAGTTTAAACATAATGGAAACCATCCTTGGAAACGACGCCAAAAAATCTGACATCCTGAAGGAAATTTCTAATTTCTATGGGGATAAACAAATTTAGTAATTTATTAAAACTTTGGAAACCTAACTAAATATGTATTATCTAGAAATTCTCAGTATCAAACCAATAAGGATGGATCATATGTTCTAAATTAATTAAGAAAATTAAAATTGAACTCGATTGTTTTGATTGGATAAAGGAAAGAAACAAAACTAGGATTGATTGGGTTGAATATCTGGATGAGAGGTATGCCAGGTTTAGTGATTTTTAGGTTTGTGTGCTAGTGATTTAATTAAAAATATATTTATTCTAGTTTGGTGCTGGAATTGGGTTAGTAAAGATCCTTGGTGTTTTTATCCCACCCTAATCCTATGATCTCACCTTTGGAATGTTCATCTACTAGGTTCAATCATAGGAATAAGAAATAAAAAACTGTATTTAAACATAAATAACCTATATTTCATAATTTCCATACACAAAATAGATTAATCAATTGATGAAATTAAAATAATATTCCTATGAATGCAAGAAATGGTTGTGAAATTTCAAAAAGAGAATGAATTGGAATTGATAGAATGAGTTTCAATAATCCAAAACCAGAATAATTGATTGAAATAATCCCTAGCACCCCCCTACAATCACATCACTTGAAATAAATAGAACTACTCACTCATGATAGGAATAATGGGAACAAAATACATGGGTACCTGAAAAAGAAAGGAGGTAAATAATTATGGAGAATATGGGCTACATATTGTCACTATGTCGTCTAGTGGTCATCCCTTGGTGTTGCTTGGCCTCCTATGGTATCAGAGTGTCTGAGAAGGGTGAATGAGGGTCTAATTTTATAGGCAAACCCATCAATCCCTTGGTCTGCATCGCATTTATTTTTATGCTCACTAAATTTTACAGGATGTGTAATGGAGTTTCACGTTGTGTAATCCCTCGAATTTCAAGCATCACAACTCTTGGAAAAATCATGTCCCAAAAAATGTCACATCGTGTAATGGATTTATAAAAAGTGTAATGGTCTTTCACAGCATGTAATGAATTCATGACTTGTATTTTACGGTAAATTACTTTTGAAAAACTTGTGACGTGTAATTGGGTTACACGATGTGTAATAATTTTGCTTCAGTTTCTAGCTCTGCTTATTTATCAAAAATCCGATGTCATTTTGCTTTGCTTTGCTCGTGACATGAAGTTTCTTTTAGATCATAAATTCACCTATCTTCGTTCCTTTCTCACAAATATATTGTTTCTTTCAAAAAATCAAATAAAAAGTAAAATCATTCCCAAATTGGAAATATTATTCATTTAAATACAGAAATCATTACATAAGACACTCTGAAATGTATGCTTGAAATACACTTATCAATATAAACTTAGGGAAGTAATTTGATCATAGAAGAGGAGAAAAGTAAGTGAAACTTCTCATGTGAAACATATGTGGGAAGTATCATTTGAGGAACTACTTTCTTGAGAGTGTAAAATGTTACAAGTATGGAAAGGATGACTATATTTATTGGAACTATCATGGTGAGGTGAAGCCTCAACTTCTCAACATTAATGAAAAAGGGAAGATGGTGTAGGACCAGCCTAAAGTATAATGCTTAAAGTGTGGAAAACTTGGGAAATTTTCCAATAACTATCCAAATCAGAAGATAATGGAAGGGAATCACCATCAACTTTATCACAGGCTAAGGGATCATTTTCGGGAATTTTCTATCACGATAGATGAATTAGAGGATCCAAATGATGTAGTGGAAGGTATTCTCATTTTTCTCTCAAAGCTAGCAAGTACTTTGTTTAATTATAGTTTTATAGAGTCCTTTATTTCTTTTATGTTTGCAAAGAATATAGAATCAATCCTTGAGATTCTAGAAGTAGAGTTTTCAGTAAACACTCCTAGAGGGATTATCCAAGAATCAAAATTATATATAAACTCTAGTATTGACTTTGGAGAGAATAATATCATTAAAAATCTAGTAGTAATTACCATGATGAAATTCAATACTAACTAGAGATGGACTAGCTCTCAAAGTATAATGCTAAGATTGTAACACCCTAATATTTTGAAAATAAATTTAATATTGAATGCATGAAACACTGAGTTTTTACAAAACACCACTTTATTATAACCGAGACAATAAACATAATTTTTCCACTTTTGTGGTTTGAATTTTGAAAATTTGATATGCACGGTTGCGTTTAGGGTGATATTTAGAGTCTGATAGAATCAACTTGATTTTTGGTGAATAGTAACTTAATCTTATGAATAGTAATGTACCATTATTAATAGTAAATTAACCCTTATGAATCGTAATACAACCTTATGAATAGAAACTTAACCCTTATGAATAGTAACATAACCATTATGAATAGTAACGTACCCTTATGAATAGTAATCTCACCAATTTAAGTAAAAATAGAATTTAGGCACCTGATAAATGAGAGTGAATATTTTAAAAATTAATAATCAGTTGTTGGTATTTTTATGAGCAATAAATAATGAATTGCAATTTTATAATTAATAGATTAATTTAAAAGATAATTCCTTTTCAAAAAATGTATTCATGAATCAATTTTTTTTCCTATGATTATAATATAATTTTACGAGACCCTAGTTAATTTTTTAAAGTGTCATAAAATCAGTTATAATATTAAAATTGGTATTTTTTGAGTAAATAATGATTTTAATTAAAAATTAAATTTCTCATATTTAGAAAATTATTTTCTTAAAATGGAGTTCCTTTTTAGATTTTACATGTTGATAAATGGTTTGGATTACTTTTTGGGAGTTTTATAAAATAGTTTAATTTTTGTTGAATAGTAGAAAATACAGTTTTTATATAAAATATGACATTTTTCCTGGGATCATCATGAAGTAATTATGATATAAAAATCTATTTAAACTATGTAATAACTAAATAATTATATTAAAAGTTTAATATTTTATATAATTAATTTAGAACATTGAAAGTATATTTTTTCATGATAAGTATAAAAATCATTGTCAATATCAACGCAATACCTGCACAATGTTGACAAAGTCAAAATTGTTAATTTATATAATAATTGAGTGATAAAAATTATTTCAATTACTTATTTAATAATTATTATGTATTATTTATCTCTTTTATTTTTAATTTCTAGTTTTAGTGTTATATAACATTAGTATTATCCAAATGTCTGTGCAATGCTTGTGCAGGGAAAGAAAAGAAAAAAAAACAAATTTAAAAAGATGTCTTGTTATGTATAAGAGTGAATATACATAATGAATAAATTTATAATTTTATTTTGAACCTAATTAATTAAAATTTACGATATTATTTTATTTTTAATTTTTACATATGAAATAATTAACATTAATGCTTATGCAACGTCGATGCAGCGTTTGTGCAAGCATAAGAAAAATAAATAAAATGTTTTTAATTAAAATTATAAGAATTATTCAATGATCCATATTTTAGATAAAATATTTTATATAATTCATTTTATACTATTATCAAGTTTTGATTCAAATTTGGGACATTTTGGATCCACATGAATCACTTTAAATCCTTTATGAGTTTTTATTTTAAAAGTAAATAAAGTTGTCACATTATGCTTTTAAATTTTGATAATATTGTTATATGAGATTTTCTCGAGGTTTTATTTCAACTAGAATAGTCTTTTTAAATCTAATAAAATTATATTTCTCATTTAATTTTATTTTTAATTTTTATACAACAGATAGATACCATAATGACTTCCACAAAGATGATGCAGTATTAATTTAATTAATGAATAAATCAAATAAACGATATTAAAAATAATAAAATAAATATAATTCTATATTTTTAAGATAATTCACAGATTCCTAGGATGAATATGATATTTATATGATATAATATATAATTTTATTCTATTTTTAATTTTTTTTGATGTGTTTAAAGTCATAGATATGAATAGTTTTCATCTTGACAAAATAGTTTTTCTTGAATAAAATATTTTATTAAATTATTTAAAAATCACCAATTTTTGAACAAGTACAAAAATTATGAGATTATTTTTAAAATGGAATCCCCCTTTAGTTTTAGGTCTTTTGGGAGTCTTAATCCCTATAAAATATTTATTATATTTTAATAATTTTAGTGATTCCTAAGTTAGCCCGCACCTCACTTATAAAAAGAGGCTCCTCCCTTCACAAATTTCATTACCATAATCCTTCTTGTTTGGAAAACCTCTAAAAAATTTCATCCTACTCATCCCTTGACACATTATATTACTTATGGTCTCACAAGAAGACCACTTTCAAGAGCCTTAAGGTGGTTTTGAAAGATAAATATTCAAGAGGTAATAGTTCTTCTTCTTCTCTTTTAAATTATTTCTCACTTATACATTATCCATGCCTATTATCCAATTATTCATGATAAATCCAGTACAATATATGTACTGGAATTTTGTTATTATAATTGAATATGCCATCATCATCTATTATTTTTCCTCCTTTTATACTATAAATGAGAACACCGTCCGATATTTGTTAATTATCACATTCAAGGAAGACGAGTTTTCAATTTTCATTACTATCTTCAAGATTGGTCATGAAACCTTTATAATGTTTGAAACAGATCATAATATATGTATTTTATCTTATATAATGTTCTGTAATCATTACACACTCATAATATGAAATAATAATACCAAACAAGTTCATTATGCACAAAACTGCCAAGTTAAGCCATGCGTTTATCATTAACTTTTATCTAATGAGTCATCCTAATGGAATAAAAAAAAGATCATTATAAGATCATTTATATCTATTTAATGTCACTAATAATATATATTAAAAATTATTTATGTTTAACCACATTTCAAATGATCTTCTATTCATGAATACCAGTAAACTGATCATGAAAACCAAAGAAGAAAATGCTTCCAAAACAATAAAATGAAACCTCCTAAACACATCAAAAAGGCCCTGAATGAAACTAATATGGTTAAAATAAATAATTTAAATATATATTAGTTTCTTTAATTATTAATTAATGAACCTAAATTTTATTATTCAGGTCATTAAGATGATATTAAGAACATCGTCAGACTTAAGGTAAGGGGTTTCTTTATCTCACTTCCATTTTTGTGAGATATTCAGTATTCACTACTATTACTTGTGTATGGTGTATATATAATACCCATTGATATTTCATATCATTAATCTATTTATTTTCATTATATTCAATTAATCATTTGATGATTATTAATTTGGGGGCATATGATTCAATTGATTATAAATTTGTAAGTATTTTCTACACGAATCTCCATTTTCATTCGGGTCGCTCTTATTGTCTACTTAACTCAATTAAATTATTATTTATTCATAATTAATTCTAATAAATTCAGTGAAAATGTTAAATATATATGTACCAACAAGAATCCTACTTTCATTTATGGGGAGATATATCTTTCACAAGGATCTTTCAAAAATTCTTCCGAAATGCAAGCCCGGTTCAAGGAACTTCTAAAATTATTACCTATTTTGAAGTTCACACTATAATATGTTTTAAATCATATTTATATTTTTTAAATCACTCATTTTAACATGAAAAATATAGTTTGGTTTATTTCTGTTTTTATGAAAGAAAACATGTCTTTGTGCTTTAAATTCTCTTTTATGAATTCCTTAAACAACACTAAAATGTTTTAATTCTAAATCTTCTTTAAAAACACTTTTTACATGATTTCACTTTATTGGGACATAATGTAAGAACCCTGTTTTTGCTGTGAAAGACTTTTGAATATTCTCGATGATATTCCAGAGCAGCGCCTTCAGACGGCGTGCGATTCCGAGCCCCGGAGTGGCCGGAATTAAAATTTTCAGTGCGTTCACACTGGAAATGATAAAAAATTGAGATAACTCCTAAACGGAGTTTCAGATCAGGGATCCGAGTGTACTGATGGGTCCAGAATGGGGTGTTTACCCTAGGAACGACATAAGACTTGTCGGCGCGGGACGTTTGGACCCCTCGCCCGCTTCTGAAATGTTAAACGGATTAAATAAATAAATTAATTAGTTTAAGGGAAAAACGCTGGTATCTCTTAAACGGTGGCTCAGATTGGAAAACTGAGGGCACCGTTGAGTTCGGAGCGTGTCTTTTACCCTAGGAGGGGTATAAGTTTCGCAGGCGCGTGCCGTTTGAGAAAAATGGCCCCAGGGGCGTTTTCGTAATTTGGCGGGCTCGGGCGCTAAGTTTAATAACTTTTGAACGGCGTCTCAGAATAAAATTCTGAGACCGCTGTTGCGCTCATAGCGTGGTTCTTGGCCTAGGGGAGGTGAAATCCCGACCCCGTCGGGAGTTCGGGTTCGGGGCTGTCGGGCGGGCGTTTAAGTGATTGGTACTTAAACACACCCCCTCTTCTTCTTCTTCTTATTCCTCAAACCCTCCTCCCCCTCCTTCACCTCCGGAGAGACGAGCTCCGGCGAGACGCTCCGGCGAGGCAGCTCCGGCAAGGCGGCGGTTAGGCGGCGAAGCTTCGGGCAACGCCCACGAGGTAGGGTTATGTATTTGAGTTTTAATTCCTGAACCCCCCTTTGAACCCTGATTTTAGCATTGGTTTGTTGATTTATCTGAGAGAAAATTCTCTGGTAGTGTAGTACACATTTACCCTTCCCATCGCTTCTTTTGGAGTTGAAATCAGAGTTTGGACGAACCAGCGACGCCTCGTCGAAGTTTGCGGGTTTATGTTTTTGTTCCGACCGGTTTTGGGGTGTTCCGGCGAGCCAGGGTGGCGGTCCGGCGAGCGGCAGGTGGTCCTGGTGGAGGCGGTGGCTTCAGTAGGCAGCGCATGCCGGGGCGCGGCAGTGGCACGGATCGGCGCAGCGGTGGCTAGGGCTTCAGGCGGCGCGGCGGTGAGCGCCTCGGGCGGCAGGCGGCGCACACCTGTGGCGAGGGTGGACCGGGGTCGCGGCGTGCGACACCGCGCGGGGGACAAGATCTGCGGCCTGTGGGTCTTCACACGGGACGACCGGCCACGGCCGGTCCGAGCGTGGACCGCGGGTCCGCGGCCGGCCCGTGCGACAAAGCCGCGGGCCGGCGCAGCAAGCCGGGCCGGTCCAGCCCAAGGGCTTGACCCCTCTGACTTCAGACACCCGTAAATATCACTACGAGTGTCCGTTCTGCACGCCGTCTATGGCAGGGTAACCCTCGTCTCAAGGAGTGTGTTTTAAGATGGTTTTGGGAATTTTAAATTCCCGAAACGAGGGGCTGTGGAGGCGCGACACGTCTTTAAGTGGACGAGCATTTTTCCCGAGTTTATTGTTTTGAGCGGCGCGGACGCATGCGATGTCCGTTTTGAGCGCCGTCAGCGGCATTGTGACCCTGGAACTGAGGCAGAGATTTCCAGGGCAGTTTCGGGCGTTGAAGCCAGAGTTGAGGCGTGGGCCCCACGGCCCTTCTTTTGAGCTGCGTGCAGCTTTTAGTGGATTTTTCACCGGACGTCCGTTCGGGGCGTGCGAGTAGTCGTTTCTGGGTGTTTTTCCGAGGGGATTGCAATGGTGCAATCCACCCGCTCAAATTCGGCACGATGGTGCAGAGCCCACGAGGGCCATTTCGGCGTTGACGGTGATTTTTCTATCTTAATCACCGGGCGACCATTTTGGACAAGTGAATAGTCCATTTCGTGTACTTTTTCGAGAGGATCGCAACGGTGCGATCCGTTCGCTGAGTTTTGGGACCGGGATGCGGGTCTCACGTGGCACCGGTTGTGTGCTGTGCGCCAGGATGCACCTTTTTCTCCGGATATCCATTGCACTCAAGTTAGTAGTTCTTTTGAAATGTTTTCCCGAGGGGATCGCAATGGTGCGATGCGCCCGACTGTTTTCGGGGCCGAGGCTCGGGATCGCGGGATGTCGTTCGGGCGTGAGGTGGTGTTGGTGACTTTTCCGTCGGATATCCATTGGAGGTGAGTAAGTAGTCGATCTCGTGTGTTTTTCCACGAAGATTACAACGGTGCGATATGTTTGGTTGTGCGGAGCCTCTTGCGCGATATTTTTAAATGTGGAAGCACGGAAGGTGCTCCAGTGGTGTTTCTCCCTACCTTGTTTATGGCGGACCCTTGGTGTGTGATCGCGCACTCTTGGGAGAGTGATGTAATTGGTCCACGAGACGTGGTTGGCCGTGCCTGGGCCTTTGAGGTGGCAGGTTGGAGTTGTTACATCACACCTTTGCGTTGAAGTTGGGTGCCGTGTACACGATAGCCTATGGGCTGGAATGAGGTATACTCTGGGAGTATACGGGAGCGCTTGGAGGTACGTGTGGTTTGTACCTGAGATGTTCGTGCGCTTGGTTGGGGTTGAATTGGGGCCACACGTCGTGTGGGCCCCATGTGCGTGCCGTGTTCTGCCTTACGTACCTTGAAATCTTGCGACGTAGTGGGTCCCTCGGTGTGTTTGTTTGACCAGCAGGGTGGAGTTTTCCCCTGGCTCGGTGCTCGTTTGTTGACCAGCAGGGTTGAGTTGTCTCCCCCTGATTTCGTTTTTGATGGATCGGCCAGTAGCAGTGCTAGTGGCACCCCATGATGGAACAGGCGTTGAACCCCCTTTGGGTGAGTTGTTCTGGAGTTGGGTGGTTGCACGATACCCACTCCGCATTTGGTTGGACAGTGTTGTACCCTTCAGTGGATGTGGACAGGGCGGTTCTGAGTTTTACCCTCCAGCGGGGCTGGGTAGTGGGTTACTCATCGACTTCCTCGGGCTTACCCTCCAGCAGGGCTGGGCAGTGCTTTGCTCACTGACTTCTAGGGTTTACCCTTCAGCAGAGACTGGGCAGTGGGTCACCCGACGCTATTAGGGTCTACCCTCTAGCAGAGACTGGGAAGTGGGTCACCCGACGCTATTAGGATCTACCCTCCAGCAGAGACTGGGCAGTGGGTCACCCGACGCTATTAGGGTCTACCCTCCAGAAGAGACTGGGCAGTGGGTCACCCGACGCTATTAGGGTCTACCCTCCAGCAGAGACTGGGCAGTGGGTCACCCGATACCTGGTTATGGTTTACCCTCCAGCGGGGCTGGGCAGTGGGTCGCCGGATGATGTGTTATGGTTTACCCTCCAGCGGGGCTGGGCAGTGGGTCGCCTGACGATGTATTAGGGTTTACCCTCCGACAGGGCTGAGCAGCGGGTCACCCGATATCTGGTTATGAATTACCCTCCAGCAGGGCTGGGCAGTGGGACACCTGTTGGCATTCCAGGCTCAGTCCTTTCTACTAGGCTAGCCTGTGGCTTTCCTCTGTGATTACCGGAGCAGGACCCCTGGTTACAGGTCAGTGTTGTGATGGACTTGACATTGAGGAGACCTCTCGACTGTAGGGAAGTGATGAGGTGTGGTTTGACTTTCCTAGAACTCTCAAGTACGAGGGGCGCTTTCCCCACCGAGACGCGTTCTTGTGACGTGATATAAAGCCGTGCGGGCGAGTCAGTGCCGCCCAAAGTGGATAGTGTCGAGGTGCGGTGATTGAGCCCCTTGGCTTGCGGTTCGGGGTAGACGTGCGGGATGCTAGGCATCGATGGAGGTTACTTCTGGGACTGTTGGCGACACCTCTCTTGGGCTGAGCTACGAGATGAAGATCTCCTTACGAGTTTGTTCGGGTTTCTTGGCAGAGTGTAAGGATATGTATATACCTTGTTTCTGGTACCCACTCCTTGGGTTTTGGATGCTCTCCTTCCAGGAGAGGTGAAGACGTGCGGGGTATGCCACGTGCTTTCCGTGTCTAGCTTCTTGTGGTTGGACGAGTCTACTCTCCTGCTATAGGCAGCGAAATCTCGATGAGAAGTGCATCTTCTCACCGTTCCTAGCTCCTTGTGTTAGGATGAGTCTTCTATGTTTCTCTTGTTGGGTTGAGCTGGACTCTTTACTTCACTTTCAGTTGTACTCCTCTACTTTTCCCGTTCGCTCTACTGCTCACCCTTCGGTACCTCCTTTGTTGCTCCCTCGAGCCTTCGGAGTATCCTACTGAGTATTTTTATACTCACCTCTACTTGGGCTTTTCCCGCACTTGGTGTGACTTTGCAGACGACAGACAGGTGGAGCGTGACTTCGGTGGAGCGTAGGAGCTTGGGAACTTGGACCGCGTGCAGTGTTCGTGGCCGGGTTCCAGGTGGGAGACCCATCAGCTTTTTTTTTTGTTTACCTGTTTCCAAGTTGTGGCACTTTTTGGTTGGGCGCGTGTTTTTCCCCTTTTCTTTTCAGTTTGTACCTTGTACTGTATAGAGGTCGATGCACTTTGTGGGTTATATTTTTTAGCAGTTTCCCTTTTCATTACTCGTCTTTCCTTTTACTCTGCACTTTTGCATTGAGTTTGCTGTGTGTGCGTGTGTACAGGTGCTTAGGAAAAGGCCTCCCTGAGTTGTTGTGCCTTCGGCGCTGGTCGCCAACCCCTGGCCTATAGAGGCGGGCTTGGGGTAGTTGCGGCTCGAGCCCGGGTAGGGTCGGGTCGTGACAAAGTGGTATCAGAGGTGGTTCGTTCCTTGGGACGTTGTGCGGACGTCCCTAAAAGAGGAATTGGTTGGGATATAGGGAAACCATGTGGATGTGTCTCGAGAGCGGCTCTCAGGCCAGGGAGTCCAGTGATGGTGCGGCGACCGACATATCCATTCACCAGGACCTTGATAACCTTCTTGTCGACTCGGCATGCTGAGACACTTGTTGCAGGGAAATTGGACTGTGCATCACATAGGATTGATTCTTTGACTATCCTTCTTGAGTCAGCTCCCCATCGTTGCTATTGGTATATACATATATGCTAATATGACCGTGGCACTCCTTGATAATATTCAGGATGTCTCCACGAGGACAACCAGCCAGGGTACCAGCTTTGGTTCGTGAAGACGACCCTATGAGCTACGAGGCCACAGTCCAGGACCCATCATGCGAGCCCCTTTCTCCGGGTGGTCCGGTAGCAGCACCCCCACCTGTTGAGCAGCAGACAGTTTCAGCCAGAGCAGGCTGAGCTCGAGCGCAGGTTGAGCGCGCTCCGTGAGTTCCAGTGGCAGAGACCGCTGAGGTTTAGTGGTGAGACAGACCCTCAGGCAGCAGAGGTTTGGCTCGAGGAAGTGGTTTGCCTTTTCAGGCTTGTGCAGACGCCGACAGATCAAAGAGTGGCTTTGGTAGCCAGCCTTTTTCGTGGAGCAGCTCGGCGTTGGTAGAGTCTTGTGACTCAGTTTCTAGACGAGTCGTCTCTTTAGTTGGATGACTTTCAGTTGTTGCTCCGTGAGGAGTTTTGCCCCTCCTGCTTGCACTCCATTTGGATTCAGGAGCTCCTGCAGTTTCAGCAGGGAGGGATGACAGTGGCCGAGTACGCGGATAGTTTTGCAGACCGTGCACGCTTTTACTCGGACTTGGTCCGTGACGATGACATCTGAGCGCGGAAGTGTGAGCAGGGTCTCCGCTGAGAGATTCGTGCTGTCATAGTACCCTTGGGCATTTCCATGTATGCCGGGGTTCTAGAGTAGGCGCTGGTGACAGAGGGGTTCCTGTCATGTTTTGCGGTTGGTAGTGGCAGTGGGCGCAATAGAGCCGGGACGTCTTCCGTAGCTAGCAGGCACCGAAGGACAAGATCTCGATGTAGGTGGCCTTCCCACTGACGGTTTCAGAGATGTGGTCGTATACCACTGTGGAAAAAAGGCGCAGGGCCTCAGCTGAGGATGCCATTCCATGAGTGGATCCCGGGCCGTGGTCGTACACCACAGTGGCGCCGAAGGGCACCAGGGCAGCCCAGAGAGGGTCAGTGCTATGCTTGTGATGGGCGAGGTCACTTGGCATGAGACTGCCTGACCCGAGTTACTGAGAGCTTCGGGCAGGCAGTAGGTGCACACCCACGGCAGAGGCAGCGCCGTGATCAGAGTAGTACCCAGGGAGGTTGTACTAGTAGAGGAGCGAGAGGAGCTGGTAGTGGGGGATGACGTTATGACATATCCCCATCACCACTAGGCGGTCCACGTCAGGCTCCGGGAGCTGACGGTTGGGACCACGGACAACCGCGAGCTTTGGATGTCTACGATACTGCAGAGCATGGGATGGTGAGAGGTACCCCATGCGACTCTTATACTTTTTGTAGTGGAATTGTTAGGCTCTGCGTGGGAAAGGATTTTCTCCCTGCTCCTTGTTTGAGGTGTTACCAGGGTGACGCAGGGCGTCGGGTGTAACCCTGTGTTGGTAAGGAAAAAGGCGTGAGACCTTTTCCTTTAGTCGATGGTGTTGGATCCTTCGCCTGTTGAGCGTGTAAGAGAACATAGACTGTGGAATCTTGCGTAACCAGATATCCTTGGGTGTTTCACCATATGGATATTCTGAATGAGGGAATCACCGAGCCTTGTTTCAGGTGCATGTGGTGATTCCAGTCGCGGTGTGCGACGTAGAGGTTTGACCGGGGAGGTGAGCTACCCCCGAGGGCCTTCGGGCCGTTTGAAACCGTGCAAAGGGATGGTGAGGTACCCTACCTCCTTTCCCTAACCCCAAAGTTTGGAGTGGGTGCACGACATCGGCAAGGGCCGACCTCGCGTGAATGGATCAATCCTTTGGTCTGTGTGCGGTGACGCAGAGCTGTGCGTCGATTCTCATGGGTATGGGAAAGCCAGTTGTGGGCTTAGTACCCTGTGTTCTTCCTTGGTTTTGCTTTTCAAGGACGAAAATCTTGAAGGATGGAATGATGTAAGAACCCGGTTTTTACTGTGAAAGACTTTGGAATATTCTCGATGATATTCCAGAGCAACGCCTTCAGACGGCGTGCGATTCCGAGCCCCGGAGTGGCCGGAATTAAAATTTTCAGTGCGTTCACACTGGAAATGCTAAATAAATGAGATAAATCCTAAACGGAGTTCCGAATTAGGGATACGAGTGTACGGATGGGTCCGGAATGGGATGTTTACCCTAGGAACGACATAAAACTTTTCAGCGCGGGACGTTTGGACCCCTCGCCCGCTTCGGGAATGTTAAACGGATTAAATAAATAAATTAATTCGTTTAAGGGTGAAACGCTGGTATCTCTTAAACGATGGCTCGTATTGGAAAACCAAGGGCACCGTTGAGTTCGGAGCGTGTCGTTTACCTTATGAGGGGTATAAGTTTCGCGGGCACGCGCCGTTTGTGAAAAATGGCCCTAGGGGCATTTTCGTAATTTGGCGGGCTCGGGTGCTAAGTTTAATAACTTTTGAACGGCGTCTCAGAATAAAATTCCGAGACTGCCGTTGCGCTCAGAGTGTGGTTCTTGGCCTAGGGGAGGCTAAATCCCGACCCCGTTGGGAGTTCAGGTTCGGGGCTGTCGGGCGGGCGTTTAAGTGATTTCTACTTAAACACCCCCCTCTTCTACTTCTTCTTCTTCCTCAAACCCTCTTCCCCCTCCTTCACCTCCGGAAAGATGATCTCCGGCGAGACGCTCCGGTGAGGTAGCTCCGGCAAGGCAGCGGTTATGCGGCGAAGCTCCGGGCAACGCCCACGAGGTAGGGTTATTTATTTGAGTTTTAATTCCCGAACCCCCTTTGAAACCCGATTTTAGCGTTGGTTTGTTGATTTCTCTTCGAGAAAATTCCCTGTTAGTGTAGTACACATTTTGCCCTTCCCATCGCTTCTTTAGAAGTTGAAATCGGAGTTCGGAGGAACCCGCGGCGCCTCGTCGAATTTTGCGGGTTTATGTTTTTGTTCCGGCCGGTTTTGGGGTGTTCCGGTGAGCTAGGGTGGTGGTCCGGCGAGCGGCAGGCGGTCCTGGCGGAGGCGGTGGCTTAGGCAGGCGGTGCATGCCGGGGCGCGGCGGTGGCGCGGATCGGCGCGGCGGTGGCTGGGGCTTCAGGCGGCGCGGCGGTGAGCGCCTCAGGCGGCAGGCGGCGCAGACCCGCAGCGAGGGTGGACCGGGGTCGCGGCGTGCGACCCCGCGCGGGGGACAAGATCCGCGGCCTGCGGGTCTTCACGCGGGACGACCGGCCACGGCCGGTCCGAGAATGGACCGTGGGTCCACGACCGGCCCGCGCGGCAAAGCCGCGAGCCAGCGCAGCAAGCCGGGCCGGCCGGCACGGGCCGGCCCAGGCCGGGTGGACCGGCCGGCTAGGCCGGTCCAGCCCAAGGGCTTGACCCCTCTGACTTCAGACACCCGTAAATATCGCTACGGGTGTCCGTTCTGCACGCCGTCTGTGGCAAGGTAACCCTCGTCTCGAGGAGTGTGTTTTAAGATAGTTTTGGGAATTTTAAATTCCCGAAACGAGGGGCTGCGGAGGCGCGACGCGTCTTTAAGTGGACGAGCGTTTATCCCGAGTTTCTTGTTTTGAGCGGCGCGGACGCATGCGGCGTCCGTTTTGAGCGCCGTCAGCGGCGTTGTGACCCTGGCACTGAGGCGGAGGTTTACAGGGCGGTTCTGGGCGCTGAAGCCGGAGTTGAGGTGTGGGCCCCACGGCCCGTCTTTTGAGCTGCGTGAAACTTTTGGCGGCTTTTTCATCGGACGTCCGTTCGGGGCATGCAAGCAGTCGTTTCTGGGTGTTTTTCCGAGGGGATTGCAATGTTGCAATCCGCCCACTCAAATTCGGCATGATGGTGCGGGGCCCACGAGGGCCGTTTCGGCGTCGACGGTGATTTTTCTATCTTAATCACCGGGCGACCGTTTTGGACAAGTGAATAGTCCATTTCGTGTACTTTTTCGAGAGGATCGCAACGGTGTGATCCGTTCGCTGAGTTTTGGGACCAAGATGTGGGTCCCACGTGGCACCGCTTGTGTGCGGTGCGCCGGGATGCACCTTTTTTCCGGATATCCGTTGCACTCAAGTTAGTAGTGCTTTTGACGTGTTTTACCGAGGGGATCGCAATGGTGCGATGCGCCCGAATGTTTTCTGGGCCGAGGCTCGGGATTGCGGGACGCCGTTCGGGTGTGAGGCGATGTTGGCGACTTTTCCGTCGGATATCTGTTGGAGGCGAGTAAGTAGTCGATCTCGCGTGTTTTTCCACGGGGATTACAACGGTGCGATCCGTTTGGTTGTGTGGAGCCTCTTGCGTGATATTGTTAAATGTGGAAGCACGGAAGGTGCTCCAGTGGTGGTTCGCCCTACCTTGTTTATGGTGGACCCTTGGCGTGTGATCGCGCACTCTTGGGAGAGTGATGTAATAGGTCCAAGAGACGTGGTTGGCCATGCCTGGGCCTTTGAGGTGGCAGGTTGGAGTTGTTACGTCACACCTTCGCATTGACGTTGGGTGCTGTGTACACGATAGCCTATGGTATGGAACGAGGTATACTCTGGGAGTATACGGGGGTGATTGGGGGTACGTGTGGTTTGTACCTAAGATGTTCGTGCACTTGGTTGGGGTTGACTTGGGGCCACACGTCGTGTGGGCCCCATGTGCGTGCCGTGTTCTGCCTTACGTACCTTGACCTCTCGCGATGTAGAGATTCCTCGGTGTGTTTGTTTGACCAGTAGGGTGGAGTTTTCCCCTGGCTCGGTGCTCATTTGTTGACCAGCAGGGTTGAGTGGTCTTCCCCTGGTTTCGTTCTCGATGGATCGGCCAGTAGCAGTGCTAGTGGCACCCCGTGATGGAACAGGCGCTGAACCCCCTTTGGGTGAGTTGTTCTGGAGTTGGGTGGTTGCACGATACCCACTCCGCGTTTGGTTGGCCAGTGTTGTACCCTTCAGTGGATGTGGGTAGGGCAGTTCTGAGTTTTACCCTCCAGCGGGGCTGGGCAGTGGGTTACTCATCAACTTCCTCGGGCTTACCCTCTAGTAGGGCTGGGCAGTGGGTTGCTCACTGACTTCTAGGGTTTACCCTTCAGCAGAGACTGGGCAGTGGGTCACCCGACGCTATTAGGGTCTACCCTCTAGCAGAGACTGGGCAGTGGGTCACCCGACGCTATTAGGGTCTACCCACCAGCAGAGACTGGGCAGTGGGTCACGCGACGCTATTAGGGTCTACCCTCCAGCAGAGACTGGGCAGTGGGTCACCCGACGCTATTAGGGTCTACCCTCCAGCAGAGACTGGGCAGTGGTTCACCCGATATCTGGTTATGGTTTACCCTCCAGCGGTGCTGGGCAGTGGGTCACCGGATGATCTGTTATGGTTTACCCTCCAGCGGGGTTGGGCAGTGGGTCGCCTGACGATGTATTAGGGTTTACCCTCCGGCAGGGCTGGGCAGTGGGTCACCTGATATCTGGTTATGAATTACCCTCTAGCAGGGCTGGGCAGTGGGACACCTGTTGGCATTCCAGGCTCAGTTCTTTCTATTAGGCTAGCCTGTGGCTTTCCTCCGTGATTACCAGAGCAGGACCCCTAGTTACGGGTCAGTGTTGTGATGGCCTTGAATTTGAGGAGACCTCTCGACTGCAAGGTAGTGATGAGGTGTGGTTTGACTTTTCTAGAACTCTCAAGTACGAGGGGCGATTTCCCCACTGAGACGCGTTCTTGTGACGTGATCTAAAGCCGTGCGGGCGAGTCAGTGCCGCCCAAAGCGGATAGTGTCGAGGTGCGGTGATTGAGCCCCTTGACTTGCGGTTCGGGGTAGATGTGCGGGATGCTAGGCATCGATGTAGGTTACTTCTGGGACTGTTTTCGAAACCTCTCTTGGGCTGAGCTACGGGACAGATATCCCCTTACGAGTTTTTTCGGGCTTCTTGGCAGAGTGTAAGGATATGTATATACCTTTTTTCTGGTACCCACTCCTTGGGTTTTGGCTGATCTCCTTCCAGGAGAGGCGAAGATGCGCGGGGTATGCCACGTGCTTTCCGTGTCTATCTTCTCATGGTTGGAAGAGTCTACTCTCCTGCTATAGGCAGTGAAAGCTCGAAGAGAAGTGCATATTCTCACCGTTCCTAGCTCCTTGTGTTAGGACGAGTCTTCTACGTTTCTCTTGTTGGGTTGAGCTGGACTCTTTACTTCACTTTCAGTTGTACTCCTCTACTTTTCCTGTTCGGTCTAATTCTCACCCTTCGGTACCTCCTTTGTTGCTCCCTCGAGCCTTCGGGGTATCCTACTGAGTATTTTTATACTCACCCCTGCTTGGGCTTTGCCCGCACTTGGTGTGCCCTTGCAGACGACAGACAGGTGGAGCGTGACTTCGGTGGAGAGTAGGAGCTTGGGAGCTTGGACCGCGTGCGGTGGTCGTGGTCGGGTTCCAGGTGGGAGACCCGTCGGCTTTTCTTTTTTTTGTTTACCTGTTGCCGGGTTGTGGCACTTTTTGGTTGGGCACGTGTTTTGTCCCTTTTCTTTTCAGTTTGTACCTTGTACTGTATAGAGGTCGATGCACTTTGTGGGTTATATTTTTTAGCAGTTGCCCTTTTCTTTACTCGTCTTTCCTTTTACTCTGCACTTTTTCATTCAGTTTGATGCGTGTGCGTGTGTACAGGTGCTTAGGCAAAGGCCTCCCCGAGTTGTTGTTCCTTCGGCACTGGTCTCCAGCCCCTAGCCTATGGAGGCGGGATTGGGGTAGTTGCGGCTCGAGCCCGGGTAGGGTCGGGTCGTGGCACATAATTTATGCCTAAAATCTAATCTCAATGTCCTTCCCTCTTCTTTTATAGGATAAAAATTTTTAAAACCATATTTAAGGAAAATACAAATGATTTTTCAAAAGAACTCTTCTTTCCAAAGTAAAATAAAATTTTCTCACCTCACTTTAACTTTTATAAGTTATATGACTTGTTCACCACTTATTCCATGAATGTGGTGTATGTAATAATATTTGGTATATCATATCAAGAGTGTTATTATTCTCATGATATTCTAAGGGAATATTATTTGAATGTTTCAAGGTGGTTGTGACACTTTGGAATGTTTAAGGATTATTTCCTCAAGAATATGTAAATGGTCTCATTTAAAAATATCTTCATCTAAGTCAACATCCTTTGTTGAAACTTGTACTTAATTTAAGTTTATCTATTATGATATCATCTACAATATGTTTTTGAATGGTTTATAATTAGTTTGTATATGAATGTGCTATCTTGATACCATTTACCATATTATTCCAAATGGTTAGTGTTTATGTTCAATGATTGGGGAATGTTATTTAAATTTCATATGTTTTTTTTCAATATGAATTTATATGTTGATTATGTTCACCCCTTCCATATGAGGAATTAATTGGACTTAGTATATGATGGGTGGGCCCCACTATATCCCCTTGATGCATCAGTAGGTCTCATGAGAAAAATAGATATGTACATGGATGTGGCCTTTCTTATTTTGAGATATGGTTTTGGACGAGGCCTTAATCATTTTTAGATTTCTTGGATGAGGCCTTGATGGTATGTTTCAAAATGTATGGGATATACATTTATCTCATTGTGAAGCTAGTAATTAAAAGTTTATGTGGTTATTCAACTACTAGAATACCCATGATTATGTTTTATTATGAAATTATTTATTTAGATCTTATTCCTGCCATATTGTGATCAAGTAAATTTTTAATGGAATGTATTTTTAGTTATTCACTATGCCTAGTGTTTGTGTTTATGATATCTTCTATTGTATTTTTTACCCTTACTAAGCATCTGAGATCACCCTTTTCATATATTTTATTTTACCTAGGATGCGAAGAGGTGTTTTATGAATGAATTACATGGATAAGATTACAATTGTGGATGTTCTCAATAAATATTATATGTTGTATTTAATTTCAAGTTGTAATGTTAAACCTATGTATGTATCTGGTTTTCCAAAACTACTTAACTACTCAGTCCTTTTGGATTTAATTCATTCTAATCATGCCAATGTAATGAAACAATGCACTGACTTTGGGCTTCTAGGTTCGGGCCATTATAGTTGGTATCAAAGTAAGTTTAGTAGAAAACTTGGAAAATAGATATAGAAAAAGTAAATTAGAAAACAAAACTCTAAGATAGACTTTTGAGATAAGAATACATGGACATCCTAGAATTTTGGTTTGGAAAAGAATATGTGGTTTATCAAGAAAATGCATCCCTTTATGGATAACAAGTAGAGGTGGTTCTGGCACAATTGTATCTAGGGGTAAAACCCAAAAACATCTCTTTGAGGAAGATTCAAATGGGAACTGGGGAATGACAACAGGCCTTGCTACACTCTTGGTTTGACACTTCTAGGGGATATACTTTGGTAAATTAATAATCTTATTACAAACCATTATGAAGGATTTATGCCCCCAAAGTAACTAAAGTATATGGTTTTAGGATTTATGATGCATAAATTTATGTTATGTGTTATACCATGTTTATAGATATAGAGAGTTTTGAATTTTATGAGATAATATAATATATGGAATTGATTAGAAATGGAGCCTAGAATAAGGAATGAGAACTACACCAATGTGCATGATGAAAAGAGTAAGAAAGATCATATCTCTAATGTTCTTAAGCCATCGTTTCAAAGTAATATAGTCTCCCAAGTATCCTCATCATATGAAGAAATAATATCAAATGTTAACATGGTATGTAAGAAATTATGTGAGTCCTATGGATTTGAAGGGAATAAAATGAATATGAGTATGGTAGAGAAAAACATGGATGAAGAGAAGAAGGGAATAGAGGGTTTTTCCACATGTGATAACTATGGAAAGAATCACACTGGTAAATGATTGAAGGGAATGGGAGTTTGTTATAAGTGTAGATAAAAAGGGAACCAAGTTCATTATTTCAAGGGTAAGAAAAAGGTTTCTAATGTACAATGCTATAACTGCAAGGAGATGGGACACTATGTGAATTAATGTCCCAAGTGTTAAGGGAATATACCCCAAATGATGTTACTGGATAAGGATCAAGTAATGATACTACCACATATGAAGTGGAATGATTAATATTCCTAGTAAATAAACATGTCTTTTGGATATTTTATCAACAATTCACTGGTTATAAGAATTATGGAATACATGAGGATTGTACTGTAGTAATTTTTTTAAGGATTTGAGGTTGTATAATTAATGGTACTACAAAAAATTTACTTAGTAGCTGGTCAAAATTTTGGAAAATATATGGTTGAGGGATAGAAAACCCTTATTATGTTCATAATATTGAGATGTTAATTTCAGAATAGAGAGATGATATATATGGGGAAAGTAAAGTGGATAGTAATAACTAACATGGTAATGATTGTAAAGTATTGGATCTTGATATTTATGGAATGTTAAACCATTTATGAAATGGTTTAAATTGATCACTGTATTTGGTTTTAGAGGTTAATGACACCACATGATTATACTTATGCTAAGATATGAAGTATAGGTATTTCAAGGAACAATCAAAGGATATGATCATGTTTATTAAATATAAATGTATATTTATACACTTATAGAGTGGAATAATCCATAGACTCTATGAAAAGAGTCTTAAATGTTGTTCTGTTATCATAATATTTGATAACATTAATGAAAATTTTCCTAACTGTATTTTATGGTTTTGTGGTAATCTACATTCATCTAAACCTGTTTTCTATCACTAGAAATTCATAATTTGGTTTTTCTTATATGCTCAGGTTTTCAATTCCAATCAACACATTGTATATCAAATTCAAAAGCAACTTTCTTCCTAGAAAGGAAAATCCCTTTTAATGGCTGGAAGAATTTACCTGGTCAAATCCACCATTGTCTCGAAGCTGGTTTATATCATGATGGTATACAAATGGAATTTGGGCATGATTAAACGGTTAAATACTTCTATAAGAAACTTCATCTGGAGTGGAAGTACTCTAGATAGAAAATTGGTTACGGTCTCTTGGGCCACTTGTTGTAAACCCATTGAAAATGGAGGCATTGGTATTAAGAATCTTAAAACCTTTAATGATTCCCTTCAAGTCAAACTCATGTGGTCTCTCATACATAATAGCTCTCTTTCCATGAGATTCCTCAAAACTTGTTTCCTTGATAAGCTTAAATCTGGTTCTTTTCATTACATGACATCTTCTATCTATCCATCGATCAAAGCTTCTTTTTACTCTATCTTGGAAAATTCTAGATGGTTTGTTAGTAAGAATTCTTCTTTAAATTTCTGGTTTGATAACTGGACTGGATCCCCCCTCATATCGGAGATGCCTAATTATTTCTCCCCTAATCCCACGAACTGCTCTATCAGGGATATGATCAATTCCTCTGGTTCACAACTCCCGGATCCTATCAAGGAGATTGTTGATAATTATTATTTCACTTCCAATGAGGATTTTCTGGTTTGGGAACTTACTCATAATGGCCTGTTGGATTCTAAAAAATATTATTACCATCATTTACCAAATGAGGATGAAAATTTTAATTGGATTGAAAATTTCAATAAGGCCTGGATCAAGCCCTCTTGTCTTACACTCATGTGGCATATTTCTCATCAAAAAATCCCAACTGAAGTTTGCCTGCAATCTTATGGCTTTTATCTTTGTTCTAAATTTTGATTGTGCAATCAACATCAAGAGGACATTAATCATCTTTTTTTATCTTGTGATACTACTATGGCCCTTTGGCATTACATCTTTGACCTTTTTGAGTGTAGATGGCTTTTGGACACATTTATTTTCTCACAATTGAAAAGAACGTTGGAGTTTCCGAGGTCTCCCCAAATCAAGAATCTCTTTCTTACTACTGTTGCAGAGCTTCTTCATATTCTATGGTATGGTAGAAATGATTATTTTTTCAAAAATAACTCTTTTAATATTAATTCAGGTAAAATGAGGATTTTTCTTGCTATAAAAGAGGTGACCACAATCCAAAAAGGCTATTGTGACAATTCTGTCATAGATCTTGAAACCCTTCGCCGAATTGGTGTCAAAGGTAATTTTCCGAAGCCACACTACACTATTAAAGTCTTCTGGCAGACACCTCCACCTGGATGGATTAAAGTTAATGTGGACGGAGCCTCAAAAGGCAACCCCGGACTTTCGGGATGCGGAGGAATTTTCAGAGACCATCAGGATCTGATCCTCGGATGCTTCTATGGAAGCTGCGGCATTGCTTCTGCACTGGAGACAGAAATTCTTGCTACCATTCATACCATCTCCTATGCAAATCTTTTCAACTGGAATAATATCTGGATCGAGAGCGACTCCACTACTATTGTGCAAGCCATATGGAAGGGTGATGCTCATCTTTCTTGGTCTCTCACCCCCCACTGGATGGACTTCCTCACCGCGCTCAATGGCCTCAAATTTATTTCCACTCATACCTATCGTGAGGCTAATACGATCGTTGATGGGATTGCCAACATGGGTGTCTCACATGAGATCACTTGGAGGAATGACCTCCCTCTGGAGTTGACACCTTTTTTTTATTAAGGACTCTAGAAAATTTCCCTCTTTCCATATCATGTAACTTGTATGCTTCTCTTTTCTTTTGAATAAATCTCTAAGTTCTGGTCTTTTGACCAGAACTCACCCCTAAAAAAAAATTTATTTTTTGACCACCTCTTTTCCCTTAACATTTTTAAGAAGGATATTCTATTAACCCTATTTATGATATAGGTTTTTCATAAGGAAATTTTTAAGTAACAACCAGAAACTTTTAAAGTGAAATATCATAATTCGAGGAAGAAATTTTTGTAAGCAGGGGATAATGTAACACCCCAATAGTTTGAAAATAAATTTAATATTGAATTCATGAAACACTGAGTCTGTTTAAAACACCAATTTTTTATAACCGAGACAAGAAAACATAATTTTCCACTTATGTGATTAGAATTTTGAAAATATGGCATAAACGGTTGTGTTCAAGGTGATGTTTAGAGTCTGATAGAATCAACTTGTTTTTTAGTGAATAGTAACTTACCCTTATCAATAGTAATGTACCCTTATGAATAGTAACTTGACCCATATGAATAGTAATGCACCCTCATGAATAGTAACATGACCCTTATAAATAATAATATACCCTAATGAATAGTAACTTGAATAGTAATGTAACCTTATGAATAGTAACATGGACCTTATGAATAGTAATGTACCCTTATGAATAGTAATATCACCATTATAAGTAAAAAAAGAATTAGGCACCTTATAAATGAGAGTGAATATTTTAAAAATTAACAATTAGTTGTTGGTATTTTTATGAGCAATAAATAATGAATAATAATTTTATAATTAATAGATTAATTTAAAAGATAATTAATTTTCATAAAATGTATTTGTGAATCAATATTTTGTTTTTATATGATTATAAGATAATTTTAGGAGACCCTAGTTAATTTTTCAAAAATTCATAAAATTAGCTATAATACTAAAATTGGTATTTTTTGAGTAAATGATGATTTTAATTAAAAATTAAATTTATCATATTTAGAAAATTATTTTTTTAAAATGGAATTCCTTTTTAGATTTTGTACGTTGAAAAATGGTTTGGATGAATTTTTGGGATTTTTATGAAATAGTTTAATTTTTGTTGAATAGTAAAAAATACATTTTTTTTTGTAAAATATGACATTTTTCATGATATCATCATGAAATTATTATGATATAAAAATTTATTTAAACTAATTAATAACTAAATTATTATATTAAAATTGGAATATTGTACAGAATTAATTTAGAACATGAAAAGTATATTTTTTCATGATAAGTATGAAAATCATTGTCAATGTTGACGCAGTACCTGCGCAGCGCTGACAAAGTCAAAATTAGTAATTTATATAGTAATTAAGTGCTAAAAATTATTTTCATGACTTATTTACTAATTATTATGTATTATTTTCTATTTTATTTTTAATTTCTAATTTTAGCGTTATATAAAATGAGTATTATCCAAATGTTTGTGCAATGCTTGTGTAGGGAAAGAAAAGAAAAAATAAAAAATTTAAGAAGATGTATTGTGGTAAGTCGTTTCACAAAAGGTATATTATCGGTTTCCCAAATTATTTTTACCCTAAAAAGTATAGCACCAGTAAGGGGTCAATCCACAGGGAAAAAGAAGTTATTTTTACCTTGTTTAACTTAGTTTGTATTTTTTTAATGAAGTTTTCTGAATTTAAAGTTGATTTTTGTTGTTTGGATACAAAGAATGATTGGTTTTAAGTTTCTTTTAACAAATTACTTAACGAAATACAAGTAAATACATGAAAATTGATTTTTAGATAGATAAAGAGATACGTGCGTTGTGGTTATGGATTAATGAGAAGTTGTTTAGTAAATCAAATTGCTTATGAGGTTGTGTTGTTCATAATAACCCAACACTATGGGTTTCAATTTGTAATAAAGTTTCCTTGGTCCGGTAAACTTATATTTAGAGCTGAATAAATTAACTCCTTGGTCTGGTAGTCAATGTTTCATAGTTCTTTATGTGTCTTAGTCCATTTTTAGTCGACTAATACTTCAAATGGTCATGAAATTGTTCATCGTTATTCTTCTTTTGAATCCCTAAAAATTCTTCCCTTGGTCAGGTACAGAATTTTCAGTGATAAAATGAAGTGATTTAAGTAAGAATAAGAAGAAGTTAAAATGAATGAACACATTCATATCAACTAATTTAAATTACAACTCATCATCTTCTACAACCCCAACACACTGGGTATTTAGTTACACATATAGAAAATGATAAACACAAAGCTCTTGATACCTGATGTGATCATTCTTGGAACTTCGAGGAGGGAATGATTCTCGGGTAGATGGTATAATGGAGGTAGTACGACTTCAGATATTCTCTCCTTCATACCTTCAACCTTTTCTCCACACTTTCTCTCCACACACCACCCCTAAACCGGAGGCCAAGGCTTCCTTTTATAGAAAAAATAACTACATGGTGTGTAGTAAAAGTACACGGCGTGTACTTTTTTCAACGCGCTTTTGACTTTGTTTTTTCCTCCAGTAGGTGGCCTAACGCGCCGTATTTGACTTGGAACATGGTTCCACCTACTAGGTAGCTATACACGGCATGTATCACTTCCATACATGACGTATGGTCTCATTTTTCGGCCACCAACTTCTTCTAGAAAGGTCTACATGGCGTGTATACGTTAAACACAGTGTGTTCCCTTCAACAGACCGCATGGGAATGTAGACTTCTTCTCATATTCCAACTGCTTCTAGAAGGGTGTACACGACATGTAAAGTGTGCACACGGCATGTACCCGATTCTGATTACTCGGGCATGTACTTGTATAGGTCAGTCCGTGTCTGAGTCTTTAAGTACACGACATGTATATAGTTAAATGCTGTGTTGTTTGTAAATTTTACTCAGTCTCCCCCGTTTTGTGTATTTGGCCATAAATCTCCTGAAAATGAACAATATCACCAAAATCAAAGTATTTGTTCCCTAAGCAATAGGTAATTTCTGAAAAATTATTCTTATTTTCAATAAAGTATGTGAAAATGTATAGAAAAATTAGGTGCATTAAACACCCCCATACTTAGTCATTTTCTTTCCCTCGAGAAAATCTCAACATCGAATTAACAGAGTCCATATTTTAAAAGGAAGGACTTAATTTAATCATAAAATTAAATAATAAGTTATAGGAGAAAATTCCAAAAAGATACAAAACAGTTACAATTCATGATATATTCTAATCATGCCTCATAGATAATTCAATTAACTACTTTCATCCTATTTTAACACATGTTTCAACCTTTCAAAAACAAGCAAGCCACTTAATGATATACCTCACCAATAATATTGTCAACACTCAAGAAATTTTAAATAAAAGTTTTTATCAATCAAAGATATATACACTCTATCCATAGGTTTGCAAGAAATCTAGTTCTCTACTTTAAAAAATTGATTTACATAAATCATGAGGGCTTTTCAATAAGGATCAGATGTTTCTGTGGATAAAGGTTGGTAAGTAAATATGTGAAAAATAACCCTGAGGCTTGAAAAAGGAGGATAAATTATTTAAATAATAGTACATGATATTCAAAGTTAAGAACAATGTAAAAGAGTCCTCAACAATCTTTATCAAATAATCTCATCACCACCATCTCATTTAGTTGGGTAGATAGGTTTTACAAACCAACAAGTGAGTATAAGGTCCCTTTTTTTGTATCATTTTTTTAAAAAAATGAAGGGAACCCTTCAGAATTTCCAAAATAGAGGTTTGGAACCCTTTTCACCCCAAATGATCAAGAGGCTCTCCCCTATACTTAATTACATAACAAATCATGAAAGTATTCCATGTGTTGCCAATCCCTTATTTTGAGATCAAATTAATAATCATGAAAAATCATAAAAGAATTAGGGTAGTAAGGGAAATAGGCTTGTAATATGGCTTCCTATAAAGTCTATTCATGGTTTCTAGGGGCTTCACGAAGATAAGATGTAGGGTAGGTCTCAAGATAAAGGGGTTAAAACAATCTAATGCCTCAATCATTTTAATATAATTCAAAAATTCCTCATGTTTTTAAAAGAAAACTTTCAGATTCTGGTAGTTATGTATATCCTAAGAATCTCTCAATAAAGAGGGTATTAGTAAGAATATGAAAAAGGGTTTAAAATACCTCTCAGGAGTGGTAAAACAAATAAAGATACAATTAGGTCATGAATTTCATATAATTTATTAGTCTAATCGATGTAATTATCCAAGTATTAAAAGTTTTAATTTAAAATATATCAGCAATCATTTTAAAATACTTATGAACCAAAATAATCATGCAACTTTTAAAATTTTCCCACTTTAAGATTTATTATTTAAAAAATATGGTTAACCAAAATGTCTTCACGTTTTAAATTATATCTTCTAGTAATGATGTCTCCTAGAATGATGATAAGGGAAAAGACTAAGGAGGTCGAGAGACACTCCCCCTTACTTAATACCTCACTTGGTCCACCAAGTGCCCGAAAGTGAAGAAGGTAATGTGGGGACACAATAGTGGACCAGAACGAGGGGAAGTAAGGAAAGAAGGAAAGTAAGAAAGAAAAATAAAGATAACAGAAAAAAGTGAAAAACAATACTGCCTTGTATCTAGGCAAATAAAGACGGGAGGTGGTGGAAAAGTGCAGCCTAAAACATTCCAAAGTACCTATTATGGAGGTGAAGAGAAAAAATGCAAGCATACACAACATACACAGACACAATATATCACAAAAATATATAGAAAATAAAAAACATGTGTCCAAAAACCAGTCAGGGGGTCGCCTCAGAAGAGACATCATCCAGTACAGAATCAGCTGGTAGAGAAGGACCTGGAGACATGGAAACTGGAGGCTCAGAATCTGCACCCAGAAGAGAATCCGTAGAAGTAGGAGCCACATGAGCTGGACTCGGAAGAGGAAGCTCGACATCACTCCCTAGACTAGTAGCAGTAGTGGAAATAGTGGTAGCAGTAGCTGGGACGACATTGGATAGGGGAACTGAATCTATGGCCAGTGCAACAAAGGGTGGTGGAGCTACAGAAGAAGGTCCAGGAGTCGAAGTAGGGGCAGGCGGTGTGGGCAGTGGAATACCATGATGCTGAAGAAGAATCCCTAACATTTGCTTCATTCGGTCCTAATGCTGATTGAGAAGAACCAAGTGATGCTGCATCGCAGCTAGGTAGAGGGAATAAGTGAGATTGATCGAGTGTTTCGGGGTAGGGGGAAGTAGGTGGAATAGAATAAGGAAGTTCAGAAGTAGGGGGATGGGGTGTGTAAGTTGGAGTGGGTGGAGAAGGTGGAGCAGGTGCATCAACAGGGATAAGAGGGTCAGCAGGTGGGTGGGGTTATTCTTGGGCAAGGATGTAGGCACCCCTACTTCCAGACCAATCCCATGTGAATAAGCATGAGATAGTCCATCTACTTGGGGGAACCTAGCATGTCATGAGGAAGAGAAGGCTCAAACGCCCTAAGATGGTGGGCAAGGTGGGTGGCATAAAACCCACAATTTAGGTTTCCCTGACGACCGATAAACATGGTGTGAAAATAGGAGGCGATAAGGTAAGGGAGGTTTAGGTATTACTTCCGGATGACATAGGTAAGGAGATCCATGTCACGATCAGTCACGAACCCCATATCCTCATGGAGGGGAGAAAGAATGGCGCTAAAGCACCGGTGGGTGAAGCGAAGGCTATGGTTAGATATAATGGTACTCTTCTAGGAGGTAGGGGTATAGCAGTGGTCAGGCCCAACAATCTCCAGCCACATGGCAATGAGGTTAGAGCGCTCGGGGTCGGGTCATGGAGGATATAGGGGATGGGGTGACAGGATGAGGATAGAAACCACACCCTCGGCCGAACTCAGTCATGGTAAGGGAAAAGTGATAGCCACCTATCCAGAACCGGACCACTGGTACTGCATCAATGGGCGTCTCCTGGTACTCGGTCCTGTCGAACTCTAATGAAGTAGAAAACTCAAAAAATAAATCCTAAAAAAATAAGAGTGATGACCTAGAATATCGGGAGTAAGAGAGTGTGCCTGAGAAGATCCTCTAACTCTCCCCAGATGCCTAGCTGCTGTGGGATGCTGCTATCCAGATAGCGGCTGATCAACATAATCGAACGATGAGAGAAGCGCCGAACCCTGTCGTGTGCCAAATCGGAGACTGGGAACACTATACAAGGGTAGGGAACACCTGCAGGTCCCGACCCAGGTGGAGGTGCTGCAGTGGGACATGGCTCTGGGGGTGGATTGGCTGGAGTAGATGGAGGCTCACTGGATGGGGCGGTCGATGAGGGACCAGCTACGAATGAGGAGAGATCAGGTGGAGTGGCAGCTGGTGGGGAAGAAATGATTGTGCTCGGAGGCTGGGTGTGAGATGGTGGAGGTGTAATGCTACTAGGACCAGCCTCGTCTAAGGGAGTGAGGGGTGGAAGGATGGCCAACTGAGGGAGCTGATAGACCGAAGAGTCTGGATCTGGTAGTGTCGCAGGCTGGAGTCGGATCCAATGATAAATGGGCCTCTCGCCCTCAGTGAAGGAGGCAGGCCGCTTCCCATGGGAAGAATATTTTTATACCATACTATGAAAGATAATAGAAAAACCAAACAAAAGAAAAATAAAAGAAAATAAAAAGAATAAAATGTGAGAAAAATGGAAAAAGAAAAAAAATACACAGCGTGTATTTCCAGAATACACAGTGCGTAATAAAAGCGGGTTAGCATCCTATGTTCTCTGGATAGACATGCTGAGTGGGAAAGGAATAAACTAGGAAAGGTTACACAGTGTGTACCGAACATACACACTATATACATGTAAAGTGCTCCTGGTCGTGTATTGGCAAGGACACAACCACCAGTTAAGTAGTTCTAATAATACTGGACACACTGTGTACAAGTCCAACATAATGTGTGCAAGAGCAGAAGTAACATGGCCGTGTGGAGGGTTAGACACGGGTTGGATGAAAGAAATGGTATACATGGCGTGTACCGAACATACACGCAGTGTATGTGAACATGGTGTGAGAGGCCGTGTGAAAAAAAATACCTGGGCATGACAGGGAATGGTAAAAGGTGTGTACCAAACATACACATTGTGTATTTTCAAATCGCGAAGAATTAGGCGTGTGGCTGTGTACAAATGTACATGGTGTGTGTTCTTGAAATCGTGCCCATGTACCGCGGAAGCCGAATAGTAGGCCAATCCGAAAATCACCCTAAACGCTTTTAATATTGAAATAAAGGGTGTAGAAGGGCGTACCTGGACCAAGGATCACAATGCAGGAGAAAACGGAAGCAAAAACGCCCTAAATTAGCATATTCGGGAGTGAGGAGGTTGGGTATCATATAAGGGAAGAAATGGGGAGAGAGAGGGGGACACACGACACGACCTGAAGCTGGGTGGCCTGCCGCTTTTATAGCTGTGGTACACAGTGTACAATAGACTACACATCGTGTATCTCATTTTTTTAAAGAATAAATAAATATATAGATATATAATTATTATAGTAAACTATATAATAATTAATATTAATAATTAAAATAGTAAATATATATATGTATGTATATACATAATTTAAAAATAAAACTATACACATAATGTATCGGGAAATACACGTCACATGGTTAAAAATTGAAAAAAAAATAAGTACAACCTTTGGTCCGGTGCTTGGGGCAAGGTTCGAACCAGTGATCGGCCGTTCCGAATAGAAGTCATCAACCACTGGAGCAAAGGTTGTACTGCTGCTACTATTTATTATTTATATATATTTAATATATATGGCCAATACTACATGGGAAGAAGGAAATGCACGGTGTGTGGTTTTTAATTGTACAAAAAGGGATGAATCAGGTAGATTAGCCGAGTTCGAACTCAGGTCTTTTGGATCTAAGGCATAGAATCTGCCAATCTTCCAACATCACTCGCATGAATTACCTTATGCGAAAAATCTTTGTAGTTTTAAAAGGAAAACATGGCGCACACAACGTATATCAAAAGACACACCGTGTGGTTTTATTAAAAGGATAAATGATGAAAACGGTGCAGTTTTTAGGATTAGAACCCAGGTCTTTTGGAGCCGAGTTACGATCTTGGCCAACTGATCCATCCCCACCATGGGTTTTCTTATAAGAATATATATATATATATATATATTTATATATGAAAAATACTACACATGCCGTGTAAGAAAATACGAAGAGAAAAAAGAGTAACCCCATGCCGAAGGTAGGTTGGGAGGATTTGAACCGGTGACGACTCAGATAATCTCCAGTGACCATACCATCAACACCAGCATCATCCCTGTTTATTTATTAGTTAAACTATATATTTATAATAGTTAGAAAATAAATGAAAAGAAAAAAGTACACACCGTGTATATAGGTGGTACACGGCGTGTATCTGCTGGGTTGCCTCCCAGGAAGCGCCTTTGTTTTAGGTCATTGGATCGACATACTTACTTCATATTACCTGAGATGTATGGTGGAAAACGTTCCCACCATGTCATCAATGTGATGGTATGCCTTCAACCGATGTCCGTTCACCTTGAATGGTTATCCATCCTCTCCAGAAATTTCCATCACTCCATGATGGAATACACATATAACTTGTAAAAGTCCCAAAAATCATGACTTTAACTTCCCTGGTAATAATCAAAGATGAGAGTTAAAGATAAGTACCTGGTCACTGGGTTGGAAATATTTTCATGAAATCATCCGGTCGTGAATTTCTCTCGTCCTCTCCTTGTACAGCTTGATGTTATCATACAACTCTAATATGATCTCATCAAGTTCTAATAGTTGGAACTTTTGCTTCTCTTCAGCTGCCTTCAGATCAAAATTCAGGGACTTGACGGTCTAATAGGCTTTGTGTTCCAACTCAATTGGCAGATGGCATGGCTTGCCATAGATGAGGTGGAATGGGGACATTCCCAGTGGTGTTTTGAAAGCAGTTCTATATGCCCACAGAGCATCATCTAACTTCTTGGACCAGTCTTTCCTCGAAGTGTTCACCATTTTCTCTAGGATCTGCTTGAGCTCATAGTTGGAGAGCTCCACTTGTCCACTAGACCGGGGATGATATGGTGTCCCCATCAGATGCTTTACTCCACAATTCGACAATATTCCTCTCATCAGTGTGTTGTCGAAGTGGGTCCCTTTATCGCTGATCAGTACTCAGTGAAGGCCGAACCTGCTAAAAATATGTTTCTTTAAAAATCTCATGACTACCTTGGCCATGTCGTGTGATGTTGTAGTGGCTTCCACACACTTTGAGATGTAGTTGATGCAAAACAGGATGTAATGTTTCTGACGGATGGGGGAAAGGGACCCATGAAATATATACCCCAGATGTCGAATATCTTGACCTCTAGGATGGGGTGTTTGGGAATCTCATCTCTACGTCTCATGATACCAGTCCTCTGGCATCGATCACAATAGGAAACAAAGGCCCGAGCATCTTTATGCATGGTGGGCCAGAAAAACCCAGATTGTAGGATCCTTGATATCGTACGGTCAGGGCCATGATGTCCCCTAACTGGTGAGGCATAACAGAACTCCAGGACACCAAGAAATTCATTCTCTGGGATGCAACAATGGATCACCCCATCGCCACAGGATCAAAATAGCAGAGGATCTTCCCAGAAGTACCTCTTCACATCAGAGAAAAATCTTTTCCTTTGCTGGAAGGATAGGTCGGGGTGAAAGACATCTGTAACCAGAAAATTAACAATATCATCATACCATGGTCTAGGTGTTTCGTTGACCAAAAAGAGATGCTCATCAGAGAAATCTACCCTGATCTCCTGATCTTCCTCCTTCTCTAAATGAGGCATCTCTAGGCGGGAGAGATGGTCAACAACAACATTCTCACTCCCTTTCTTATCTTGAATCTCCAGATCAAATTCTTGTTAGAGGAGAACCCAAAAAATCAATCGATGATTCACATATTTATTTTTCAGTAGGTACCTTAGTGTTGCATGGTCAGTATAAACAATAACCTTAGACAACACTAAGTAAGAACAGAACCTATCAAACACGAAAAACACTGCAAGCATATCCTTCTCTGTAGTGGTGTAGTTGATTTGTGCCTCTTTGAGCATCTTGATAGAATAATATATAGGTCAGAAAATCCAGTAAAGCCATAGGCCCAATATTTCTCCCACTACGTAGTCACTGACATCGCATATCACCTCAAATTGTTCCTCCCAGTTGGGAGAAATCATCACTGGAGCTTCCACCTGGCGCTGCTTCAGGCGTTTAAAAGCTATAAATCAAGTCTCATCGAACTAAAATATGACATCCTTGGTTAGAATATTAGTGAGGGGCTGGGCTATTTTTGAGAAGTCATAGAAAAACCGCCTGTATAAACCGGCATGTCCCAAGAAACTGTGGATGGCTCTGACAGAAGTCGGAATAGTTAGTCATGAAATGAATTCTATCTTCGTTGGATCCACCTCTATCCCCTTTAATGAGATTCTATGGCCAAGTACGATGCCACTTTACACCATTAAATGACACTTTTCCCAATTCAAAACTAGGTTAGTGTTCTCACATCTTTCCGAAACTAGTTTGAGGTGCCACAAACAAGTGGTGAATGATTTTTCGTAAATGGAAAAATCATCCATGAATACCTCCAGGATCTATTTCTCCATGTCATGGAAGATAGCCAGCATACAATGCTGAAAGGTGGTGGGGGAATTTCACATACCAAAATACATCCTTAGGTAATAAAATGTACCATATGGGAAAGTTAATGTTCTCTTCTCCTGATTCTTTGGAGAAATGGAAATCTGGTTATATATGGAGTAGTTATCAAGGAAGCAATAGAAGTTGTGCCCTGATAGTCTCTCTATAATTTGATCCATGAATGGTAGGGGGAAATGATCCTTCCTTGTGGCATAATTTAGCTTCTAGTAGTGAACAAAGACTCTCCAGCCCATGATAGTGCGAGTGGGGATGATCTCGTTTCTATCATTTGATACCACAGTGATACCCCCCGTTTTGGGTACCACATATAAGAGACTCACCCAAAGACTATCCAATATGGGATAGATGATGCCTGCATCCAACAATTTGATCACCTCTTTCTTTAAAAATTCCTTCATGGGGGGATTCAGGCACCACTTTGGTTGCCGATATTACTTGGAACCTTCTTAAAGTATCAATTTGTGGGTGAAAATGGTTGGGATGATGCCCTTTAAATTAGTGACTGTCCACCCAATAGCATGATTCTGCTATTTTAGAACCTGTATAAGTGTATCTTCTTACTCCTGTGACAGTTCTGCGTTAAGTATGACAGGCAATGTTTGATGTTCTCTGAAATACCCGTAATTTAGAGAAGATGTAAGAGGCTCCATTTCTAGTTTAGGCACCTTTAAAATTAAAGGCACAAGTGGTTTCACCTTTCCCTATTCCAAACTATCAGGAACAACTGTACGTTTCCAATAGTGGCCGCCCTATCCTTCTAGGAATTGCATTTATTCTAGCTCTTCTTCAAATGGAATGTCTAGAATGATAAAGTTATATGAGGTAAAAGAACATAGAAGATCATCCTCTACTATACATAAGCGATCATCCATGGTGGTTACTGCATAACATCCCTCATGCTCAGACAATTATGCATACTTGATGGCCTTGAGAACATTGTAGGAGACTCTCTCATTTCCTACCCAGAAAATTATCTCCCCTTGATGCATGTTGATCAGTACCTTCCTAGTTGCCAAGAGGGGCCTTCCCAAGATGAGAGGTGCCTCATGGTCATCCTCCATGTCAAGGATGATGAAATATGTAGGGAGGATTAGCCTACCCACCTTGACTAAAACGTCCTACAGTATCCCATTTGGATATTTGATGGATCAGTCAACAAGTTGAAGGGCTACCCGGGGAGGCTTCAAATCGTTGAGCCCTAGATTTTTGAAAACTCAGAGGGGCATGAAGTTCACACTGGCCCTTAATTCACAGAGGGCCTTCCCAAACTTGAATGGTCCAATAGTACATGGAATAGTAAATCTACCTGGATCCTAGAGTTTGGGAGGAATCGAATACTGGAAAACTGCAGAAAACTCCTTGGTTAGGGAAATGGTGCCCATATCCTCCATCTTTCTTCTGTTGGAGAGTATTTCCTTAATGAATTTGGCATAAGTGGGCATCTGCATCAATGCCTTTTCAAAAGGTATATTTATGTGAAGCTTCTTAAACATGTCCATGAATTTTCTAAATTGGTGGTCTAACTTTATCTGTTTCAATCTCTCTGGGAAGGGTAAGGCATGATCAAAGGGTTTGAAAACCTCTTTTTCTTTACTTTTCAAAGCCTCCTTCTGTGGGATTTTGGATGAAGAGGGTTCCGTATCTGTACCTTCTTTATCAACAGGGGGTGTGGATACACCTGGTTGTGCTGGTTAGTGCTGTTGGATCTCCTTTCCACTCCGTAGCGTAATGGCATGAGCCTCCTCCCTCGGGTTCTTCTCAGTGTTACTCGGTAGTGTACCAGGTTGCCTTCTTGAGAGTTGGTTTTCCAATTGGCCAATTTGGTTTTCTAGGATTTTAATTTAGGATTCCTGATTTTGGAACTTGGTCTCTGTAGTAGATATAAATTTGGTCATGATATCCTCTAACCTTGAGGTGTTCTCCCGTCGAGGTAGTTGTTGAGCTGGTGGAGGTGGTGGCTGCCGCGGTTGCTGCGGACGAGTGTTCTGATACCCTTGCTATTGATAAGATCCCTATTGGGACTATTGCTGCCTTTGGTACTGGTTCTGATATGGAGGCTGGTTGTAGTCGGGCGGTCGTTGGGGTGGAAGATTATGCTGTTGTTGGCCCCAGCCTGTGTTCTATTGATCACGCCATTCCAGGTTCTAGTACAACTAGTACTGGTTTGGACCTTGGTTTTGGGCAACATAACTTACTTCTCTTGTTGAAGGGCCTCCAACAGAACCTGGACATTCTCCCAGGATGTGGTTATCACCACATTCTCTACACATCGAATGGTTTTTCACATGTACTTGAGAGGTTCCCTTCAGATTGAGCGTATCGATATTTTTGGACACAATGTCCAACTGGGAAGCAAGCATAATAGTTGCATCAATGTTATGCAAACCTTGTTTCTAGGTGCCCTGCTCATAATTCCACTGGAAGCTGTTGGCAGAAATGTCTCCCAGTAGTTCGAAAATCTCTTCGGGGGATTTACTCATTACCGTACCTCTTGTAGTATCGTCCACCATGAACTTTGTATTTATTGTCAACCCTCCATAGAAGGTTTGGACCTGCATCCAAAGTGGGAGTCCATGGTGTGGGCATTTGCACAACATATCCTTGAAGCACTCCCATGATTCATAAAGTGACTCAGCATCATGCTGCTGGAAGTTGTGGATTTAATTCCATAGAGTCACCATCTTTGAAGGTGGGAAGTATTTAGACAGGAACACCTGAGCTAGCTTCTCCCAGGTGAGGATAGATCGTTGTGGAAAACCTTTAATCTAGTCTTTCGCCTTATATTTTAGAGGGAAGGGGAAGAGGCAAAGACAAACAGTGTCCATAGACACTCCTTGGTAGCGGAACGTGTCGCAGACCTCCAAAAAATTGGAGAGATTGGCATTGGGATCCTTGTTGGAAAAAACACCTTATTGAACAATGTTCTGGATCAGCTGCATGATAGAAAGCTAGATCTCAAAGTGTTGGGCCTGCACCGATGGACGGATGATGCCCGTGTCAGCTCCGTGGATAGATAAAAGGTCGTACTCCATGAGTGTATAATGTGGAGGTGGCTACTGAGGGAGTGGAGCTAGCATGTATTATTGTTCTTGAGGGGCATAGTATGGACCCTGACCTTGGTTGAAAAATGGCATCCCCTCTGATTGGAATTGTTAGAGCTGCTGCGGGCCATACCCTGAAGCCAGTGGAGCTTGCTGGTTCCGGTTGTCATCCAGAACTAACTATTGTCTAGCTTCTTGGACAATAGCTGGATTTCCTTCCTCGTTCTGCGCTAGTGTATTGTTTTGGTTATGTTCATCCATAAGTTCTTGTTGGTGCCTCAAGAGTGTTTGTTCAATCTCTGGGTCAATCAGAAAAAACCCTGATGACTCAACGTTCTTGGAACATGTGAGGTAGCTGCTCATACACCTAATGACCTGCACGATATGAAACACACCAAGTGTAAATGAGGAAAAATAAATATAAAAATAAATGAGATGAGAAAATAGATTTTTGGGAATTTATGATTTTTATTTTCACTAAAATTTGATACAACCTAAATGAAAACACGAAAAAATAACTTTTCTTTAGTCTCTAGTAACGGCGGAAAAATTTGGTGAGTCGTTTCACCAAAGGTATATTATCGGTGTCCCAAATTATTTTTACCCTAACAAGCATAGAAATAGTAAGGGGTCGATCTACAGGAAAAAATAAGTTATTTTTATATTGTTTAACTTAGTTTGTATTTTTGTTTTAATGAAGTTTGCTAAATTTAAAGTCGATTTTTGTTTTTTGGATACAAATAATGATTGGTTTTAAGTTTCTTTTAACAAATTACTTAATATAATACAAGTAAATATGGTAAAATTGATTTTGAGATAGATAAAGAGAGATGTGTGTTGGGGTTATGGATTAATGAGAAGTTGTTTAGTAAATCAAATTTCTTATGAGATTGTGTTGTTCATAATAACCCAACACTTTGGGTTTCAATTTGTAATAAAGTTTCCTTGTTCTGGTAAAATTATATTTATAGCTGAAGAAATTAACTCCGTGGTCTGGTAGTCAATGTTTCACAGTTCTTTATTTGGCTTAGTCTATTTTGAGTTGGCAAATACTTCCAATCGTCATGAAATTGTTCGTCGTTATTCTTCTTTTAAATCCCTGAAAATTCTTCCCTTGGTCTGGTACAAAATTTTCAGTGATAAAATGAACTGATTTAAGATGAATAAGAAGAAGTTAAAAAGAATGAACACATTCATATCAACTAATTTAAATTACAACTCATCATCTTCCATAACCCCAACACACTGGGTATTTAGTTACACATATAGAGAATGATAAACACAAATCTCTTGATACCTAATGTGATCATGCTTGGAACTTCGAGGAGGGAATGATTATTGGGTAGATGGTAAAATGGAGGTAGTACGGCAGTAGATCTTATCTCTTTTGGACCTTAAACCTTTTCTCTACACTTTATCTCCACACAACTCCCCTAAACCAAAGGCTAATGCCTCATTTTATAGAAAAAATAACTACACGGTGTGTGAAAAAAGTACACGACGTGTACTTTTGTCAACACACTTTTGCCTTTTTTTCTCTGCCGGTAGGGAGCCTAACATGCCGTCTTTGACTTGGAACATGGCGCCGCCTGGTAGGTAGCTATACACGGAATGTATCACCGCCATACACGGTGTGTAGACTCATTTTTCATCCACCAACCACTTCTAAAAAGGTCTACACAGTGTGTATATGTTAAACACAGTATGTTCCCTTCAGTTGGCCACATGGGCATGTAGACTCCTTCTCATCCACCAACTACTTCTAGAAGGGTGTACACGGCGTGTAAAGTGTGAACACGACGTGTACTAGATTCTGATTACTCAGGCATGTACTTTTACTGGTCAGTCAGTGTCAAAGTCTGGATGTACACGACGTGTATATATGTACACACCGTGTATTTTGTAAATTTTGCTCAGTCTCCACCATTTTGTGTATTTGGCCATAAATTTCCTAAAAATTAACAAGATCACCAAAATCAAAGTATTTGTTCCCTAAGCAGTAGGTAATTACTGAAAACTTGTTCTTATTTTCAATAAATTATGTGAAAATGTATACACAAATCGGGTGCATCATCTTGTTATGTATAAGAGTAAATATACATTGTGAATAAATTTTTTTATTTTGAACTAATTTATTTATATTTATGATAATATTTTATTTTTAATTTTTACATATGAAGTAATTAACATCAATGCTTATGCAGCACCGATGCAGCGCTTGTGCAAGCATAAGAAAAATAAATAAAATGTTTTTAATTAAAATTATAAGAATTATTAAATTACCCATATTTTGGATAAAACATTTTATATAATCCTTTTTAGACTATTATGAAGTTTTTATTTGAATTTGGGACATTTTGGACCCACATGAATCACTTTAAAGACTTTATAATATTTTTTTCAAAATAAAATCAAGTTGTCACATTATAGTTTTTAATTTTAGTAATATTGTTAAATGATATTTTCCAGTGGTTTTATTCGAACAAGAATAGTATTTTAAAATCTAATAAAATTATTTTTCTCATGGAATTTTATTTTTAATTTTTATACAACAAATAAACCATATAATGGTTTCCACAAAGATGTTGTATTATTAATCTAATTAATTAATAAATCAAATAAATGATATTAAAAATAATAAAATAAATATAATTTCATATTTTTAAGATAATTCATGGATTCCCTAGATGAATATGACATTTATATGATATAATATAATTTTTTTTCAATTTTTAAACTTTGGTTTCATGTGTCTAAAGTCATATATATGAATAGTTTTTATCTTGAAAGAATTGTTTTAAAATGAATAAAATATTTTATTAAATTATTTAAATATCCAAAAATTATTGAAAAGGTCAAAAAATGATAATTACTTCTAAAATGTAATACCATTTTAGTTTTATTCATTTTTGGAGTCTTAAACCATATAATATATTTATTAAATTTAAATAATTTTTGTGATTCCTAAGTTACCCCTCACCTCGCTTATAAAAGGAGGTTACTTCCTTCACAAATTTTATAAACATAAGACTTCTTGTTTGGAAAAACTCTACCAAAATATATCCTTGTCATCCCTTTATGCATTCTAGTGCTTCTGGTCTCACAAAAAGACAACTTTCAAGAGCCTTAAGGTGGTTTGAAAGGAGAAATATTCAAGAGGTAATAGTTCTTCTTCTTCTATTTTAAATTCTTTCTCACTTATACCTTATCCCTACCTATTATCGGATTATTCATGAAAACTAAAGTAACTTATATGTACTTGAATTTTTTTATTATAATGTAATATTACATCATCATCTCTTCTTTTCCCTCATTTTATACTATAAATGAGAACACTATCTGAGATGTATTAATTATCACATTCAAGGAAGATGAGTTTTCAATTTGAATTATTATCTTCAAGAATGGTCATGAAACCTTTATAAATTTTGAACCAGATCATAATATATGTATTTTATCTTATGTAATTTTTTTTAATCTTTACACACTCATAATATAAAATAATAATACCAAACAAGTTCATTACGCACAAAACTGCCAAGTTAATCCAAGCGTTTATCATTAACTTTTATCTAATGAGTCATCCTCATGGAATATATTCAAGATAATTATTACATCATTTATATATATTTAATTTCAATAATAATATATATTAAACATTTTTTATGTTTAACCACATTTCAAATGAACTTCCATTCATTAATACAAGTAAACCGATCATGAAAACCAAAGAAGAAAATGCTTCCAAAATAATAAAATTGAACCTCTTAAACCCATCAAAAAGGCCATGAATGAACCTAATATGGTTAAAATAAATCAATTAAATGTAGATGAGGTTATTTAATTATTAATTAATGAACATAAATTTTATTATTCAGGTCATTAATATCATGTGAAGAACACCATCAGACTTAAAGTAAGGGGTTTCTTCATCTCACTTCCATTTTTGTGAGATATTCCGTATTCACTAATATTATTTGTGTATGGTGTATGTATACTTCCCATTAATGTTTCATATCATGAATCTAATAATTTTAATGATATTCAATGTATCATTTTTTTATTATTAATTTTGGGTCATATGATTCAATTGATTACAAAGTTGTTAGTATTTTCTACCCAAACCTCCATTTTCATTTATGTTGCTCTTATTGTCTACTTATATCAATTAAATTCTTATTTATTCATATTTAATCCTACTAAATTATGTGATAATGTTAAATATATATGTACCAACTAGAATCCTACTTTCATTTAGGGGGATTTATATGTTTTAAAAGGATCTTTTAATTTTTTTTTTCCCGAAATGTAGGCCCGATTCAAGGAACTTCTAAAATTCTTACCTTTTTTAAAGTTCACACTATAATATGTTTTAAGAAATATTTATCTTTTTAAATCAATCATTTTAACGTGAAAAATATATTTTGGTTTATTTATGGTTTTATGAAAGAAAAAATTCCTTTGCGCTTTAAATTCTCTTTCATGAATTCCGTAAACCGCACTAAAATATTTTAATTCTAAAGCTTCTTTAAAAACATTTTTTACATGATTTCACGTAAGTGGGACATCATTTATGAATAAAATGTAATATAAATGTCCTCAAATTTTATTTTATATGATATACTTGTTTAAAATGAGATTTATGGAAAATAAAAATGATTTTTCAAAAGAACTCTTCTTTCCAAAGTAAAATAATTTTTTTCTCACCTCACTTTAACTTTTATGAAGTATATGCCTTGTTAAACACTTATTCCATGAATGTGGTGTATGTAATAAACATTTTTATATCATATCAATAGTATCCTTATTATCACGATATTATAAGGGAATATGATTTGAATGTTTCAAGGTTGTATGGGACACTTTTTAATGTTTAAGGATTATTTCTTCAAGAATTTGTCAAAGGTCTCATTTAAAAATATCTTCATCTATGTCAACATCCTTTGTTTAATATTTTACTTTATTGAAGTTTATCTATTATGATATCATCTAAAATGTATTTTTGAAGTTTTTCTTATTAGTTTGACTCTTTATATTCTATTTTGATACCATTTACCATATTATTCTGAATAGTTAGTGTTTATCTTCAATGATTGGGGAAAGTTATTTACATTTCATATGTTAGTTTTAATATGAATGTATATGTTGATTATGTTCACACATTTCACATTAATAATGAATTGGACTTAGTATGTGATGGGTGGGACCCTCTATATCCCCTCGATACATCGATAGGTCTTATGAGACAAATAGATATGGACATGGCCAAGGCCTTTCCCATTTTTATATATGATTTTTTCCAAGGCCTTAATCATTTTTAGATATCTTGGATGAGGCCTTGATGGTATGTTTTATAATGTGTGACATATGAATTTTTCTCATTGTGAAGCTAGCAATTAAAATTTCATGTGGTTACTCGACTAGTAGAATACCCATGATTATGTTTTATTATGGAATTATTTATTCATCTCTTATTCCTGCCATATTGTGCTTAAGTTTATTTTTTAATGACATGTGTTTTTATTTATTCACTATGACAAATGTTTTTGTTTATGATATCTTCCACTGTATTTTTTACCCTTACTGAGCACCTGAACTCACCCCCTTTCTTATGTTTTATTTTTCCCAAGGATGCTAAGAGGTGTTTTATGAATGAATTGTAGGGATAAACTTAGAGTTGTGGATGTTCTCAGTAAAACCTATAAGTTTTATTTCATTTAAAGTTGTAATGTTAAACCTATGTATGTATCTGGTTTTTCAAAACTACTAAACTACTCGGTCCTTCTGGATTTAATTCCTTGTAATCATGCCAATGTAATAAAAAAATGCACTGACTTCGGGCTTCTGGGGTTGGGGTGTTGCAAAGATCAACCACTGAAGTAAGGAAATATAAATAGTCTAGAACAGAAAATATATTGTTATTTTCAAAGGAGTGATATACAAACTTTATGTTTTTCTAGAAACACCTCCTATAGCCTTATTTATGGAGTTTATTGGTAAATAGTAATAAGGAAATAAAATTATAAGATAATAAAATTTCCACATCATTCATAAATACATTGATGTATTTTTCGAGGAGTTACCTGGACCTCCCCCAGAAAGAGAGTGAGAGTTCTCCATTGAACTCATACCTGGATCCAAGTCAATATCAAAGACCCCATATATAATAGAAAATTTGCAACTGGAGGGATTAAAGAAACAATTTCAATATATTTTGGAGAAGGTATTTATCCAACCAAGTATGTATCCTTGGGTAGAACCTATTCTCTTTGAAAAGAATAAGGATGTATCAATGAGGATATGCATTGATTATTGAGAACTTAACAAGATCATAGTGAAGAAGTACCCTATCCTAAGAATTGATAATTTATTTTACTAGGTTTTTGGGGATCAATTATTCTCCAAGATTGATCTTTGATATGGTTATCATCAATTAAGGGTGAAGAAAGAATATATTTTAAAGACTGCCTTCCAATAAAGATATGGGTTTTATGAGTTTGTTGTTATTACCTTAAACTTAACTAATTATCCTTCTAGATTTATGGATTTTATGAATAGAGTCTTTAAGGACAACCTTTATAAATTTTTGGTAGTTTTTATTGATGATATTTTGATATATTCCAAAATTCAAGAGGAGCATGAGGATTATCTAAGGATTATATTGAAAACTTTGAGGAATGATAGTGTATTTGGAAAATATAGTAAATGTGAATATTGGTTACAAAAAATTGCTTTATTGGGGATCATTGTAACCAATGAAGGAATCTAAGTTGACCCTACCATGAAAAAGGTTTCGAAGGAGTGGTCTCATCCTAAAATAGTAAATAAGATTCATAGTTTACTTGGTTTATCAAGATATTATTAAAGGTATGTGAAAAAAATTTCATGACTTTCTAATCCACTAACCAAGTTAACATGAAAAGGGGACAAGTTAATATGGACAAAAGAGTGTGAATAAAGTTTCCAAGAATTGAAGAAAAGATTGGTTACTGCACCTGTGTAAACTATACCCACTTTCAGAGAAGGATTCATTATTTCTAGAGATTTATATTTCAAAGGGATTGGGTACATAAATATGAAAAATGAAAAGTTGATTTCTTATGAATCATTAAAATTAAAGCCTCATGAGTATAATTATCCTACATAGGACATGAATATAACTACAGTTATTTTGGTCTAAAAATATACAGGCACTATCTTTATGGGTAGAAATGTGATATATACATATACCACCAATGTTTGAAATATATATCCACACAAAAGGAATTAAACATGAGACACAGGTGATAGTTTGAAATTCTTAAAGACTATGACTATTCAATTAATTATCACCCTGGAAGATCAAACAAAGTAACTTATGCATTAAGTAGGAAAGATGCTATTGTTCTTGAAATTATAAGGATTCAAGGAGATCCATTGATCAAGGACCTAATAAGGTTGGACATGAGAATCATGAGGCAAGGGAATTAACTAATCAAATCCCAAATTATTTATCAACCATCATTACTAGATAAGATCAAGAAATTTCAATGAGAAGATCATTTGTTACAAAACAATATAGAGGATGTGAGGAATGAGAAGCTTCTTGAGTTCAATATTGATCAAGAATTTTTACTAAAATTTCGTACAAGGATATGAGGCCCATATATCCTAGAGATAAAGAAATAACTGATTTATAAATCTCATAGCTCTATATTCTCTATACATCCTTGAAGCACTAAAATGTATAAGGATGTTAGTGGTCATTATTGTTGGGATAATATGAAAATGGATATTGTTAACTATACTGCAAGGGGCTTGGTTTGTCATCAAGTGAAGGCAGAGTGATAACTTCCTAAATGGGTACTAAAACCACTACCCATACCAACATGGAAGTGAGACAATATCTCTATGGAATTTATCATTGGTCTCCTAGAACATCCAAAGGAAACAATGCGATATGGGTTATAGTGTACTGAATCCCCAAGACAACCTATTATATCACTATTAGGGAGGATTTTATCTCTGGGAAAACTTGTCAATATATATGTAAAAGAAGTAGTGTGGCTAGATGGGGATCCACTTTCTATTGTTTCTAATTAGGATCCAAGGTTCACATCTACATTCTGGAGAAGTATACAATATAATTTGAATATTGAATTGAATTTTAGTACGACCTATCACCCCCAAATTTATTTTCAATATGAAAGGACTACTTAGACACTCGAGTACATGATGAGAAAAATTTAAATAGAATTTAAAGGTGGATGGGATCAACATCTCCCATTTTTTGAGTTCTCATACAACAACAGCTTCCGCTCAAGTATTCAAATGGAACCCTATAAGGCTCTATATAGGAAGAGATGTAGAATCCTACTTGTTGGGATGAAGTTGATGAGAGAAAGATGCTTGGTCCTAATCTTGTGCTAGAGATAACAAAAAACGTTTATGTCATCAAGTAAAACTTAAAGGATTCTTAGAGTTAGCAGATGATCTATGCAGAAAACCATTGATGGGACTTGGAGTTTATGTTAGTGATAAAGTTTTCCTTCGAATATCACAATGGAAGAGAGTCATGTGGTTCGGGAATAAAGGGAATCTTATCCCTAGGTACATTATCCCATATAAAATCTTGGATCACATAGGATTAGTTGCCTATCAGCTTGCATGTCCACAAAATCTAGTTCAAGTTCCTGATGTATTTTACATATGCCTCTCGAGGAAGTACATACCTAACACCTCACTTGTACTGAATCTGGAGGTGGTACAAATTGAATATGACATATCTTTTGAAGAGAAACTAGTGGAGATCTTGGAATATAGAGAGAAGGTTATACACAACAAGACTACCCACCTATGGAAGTGTTTTTGAGGAACCATATATTTGAAGCGGCAACATAGGAACTAGAATAGACAATGAGACAAAAGAACCCTCTTCTTTTCTTAACTGAGAGAGTGAATTGAAATTTTGAGGATGAAATTTCTTAAGTGGGGAAGAATGTAATGATCCATTATTATTTTTAAATGATATTTTTCCTTGATAAAATGTGTGTTATATTATATTATACACAAAAAAAACAACATCTCTTTAATAATGAAGTGTTATTTATAGAGTATAAAGGGAAATGTGAACGTTGGGATTTGACCGTTATAGGACCATTAGTAAAATATGATCTTTGGTCAATATAAAAATTGTAAAATTTGACCATTGATCATGGTACCCTTTGTAAATAATTTTAACAATATAATTAGTTTTTATAAGTTGTAATGAAAATGGATAATTATTGATAAAAGGAGAAGTAATGACCTCAACCAGTAGAGTCATTCCATATGAAGCCCATTTGTCAGAACTTGAGAGGGAGGTAGAATCTTTGAGGTTTAACCTTGAAAAAACCCAATCTAAGCATCAACAAGTGAATATTTAATGAAATCTCATATGGTAGAAATTCAAGTTAGTGGAAATTACCACTTGGCCGATGTTAGCCGATCCACCCCATGAATCTATTCCCACCAAACACATTACCCTTAGGTCATACATGGTTGTTATAAGAGGTTAGGTGTCTATTCCTTAGTTACTTAAAGTTTAATTACATTGTATAAATAAAATTATTATTCCATGAAATCTTTTTTATGAATATTTTTTTCTCAACAAAAAATAGGTTTAATTGAGATGAAATTTAATAAATTGATTTTTCACACCAAAATCATTCTTTTCAAAAAAGAAATAAATTTTTATAATAAAATAAGGTATCTGAATAATATTTATTTTAATGAAATATTATATTAAAAACAATGTAATTTATATATAATTTTTAAGATAATTTTTTTATGTCCTAGGAAATTTTTAAATGTCAAAAATTTGATTATGTATTATAACCCTCTATTTTTTTAATAAATAAGGATTTTTATATTTTGAAGTTAAAATTATAAAATTTAGAAAATTATTACGACAAAATGAACATCATTTTTGAAATTATTATGTCAAAATTAGGTTAGGGTGAATTTATGGGAATTTTTTAAAATATGTTAATTTTTCCACGAATATTAAAAATACTGTTTTGGGTTTTTGGTATGTTTAATGACATCATAATTATTTCATAATAATTTAATAAATAACTCACACAATCCACGACCTAAAATATGCAATTTTATTAATATTATGTATTTTAATGGATCTTAATCAATTTCCAAACCAATAAATGATATTCCAAAATCAAAATGGAAACACTGATTTTAAAATCATTACCTTGTAAAAAATTTAATTTTCCATTCCAAAAGAAGAAATATAAAATGATTCTAGGTTCTTGTGAGTTAAAATAACTTAAAATATTACCCAAATGTCCAAAAATATGTGAAAATAACACAGTTAATTCAATGGTTTTTCTTTTTCCACAACCTAGAGTTCCAATGCCTATATTTGGAAATTATTAAAAAATACTCTAATTTTACTAAAAATACCCACCCATTTATCCATTTAATTCCATACCCAATACATAATCCATAAAGTCCTAGTAGGTTTTCCTCCCAATGAGTCCCCCAATGTGTCCTAAATCCTCCAAGGTTATATTCCTCAAGATTTAGGAGTAACTATTCAAGACAAAAGAATTATCCTTCATTTCTCTTCAATCCGAGAACATATTTTTATATGTATTCTAAATGTCATGGTTACTATCTTATATTAACACATTTTATCATAACATTACTGATAAATTATGTTTTATCAATGGTATAACAATATTCTTTCTCATTTTACCCTTTTCTAAAACCACATTTTATACTCATCATGATGCTAAATTTACTCTTCAAAATTTCTCTCTCTACTTAAGAAATTCTATTTTTATTTTCTTTTTGTGAATACCCAATCCTCTTTCTTTTCTAGGGGTATTATCCTAGATTTTAAAATGATTTATTTGATTCAGGTATTAACATACATGAAACCCAAATTCCCTTTTCTTTGGTTCAAAATGACATAATGATCATATATTTAAGCACTTTTGAAATTCCATGATTTTGATAAGAAACCAGGTCTTCATTCTCCATGGTTTATTTATGAATTGTTATATTATGATCTATATGGCTCACATTAATTAAGACTTATGAATAGTGATCTTAGATAGTGACCCAACAAATTGGGTAAATAATTTAATCTCTAGACATAACATGTATTACGATACCTTGGTGAATAACCTTGGTAATTTTTATTTATGACACATTAGTGAAACAAATTGGTGATATTCTTATGAATGCCTTATTTAAATGTTTTAGAAACATTTACATGCTATTATTCATGTTCTTTTTCTTATGATATGCCTCTTGTTCTCTTTATAATTCCATAATGATATTCCTCATGTTCTTAATGATATTTCTCATGATCACATGTAAACAATTTCCATTACTGGGCCTTATTCTCATGCCTTTCCTTTGATGTATGTCACCATGATATGATATGTAGTAAATTTTCTTAATAAGAAACCCTTAATAAGCCTTTCAAGTGGATTAGAATAATGTTTTATGTTTTTATGTCTTATTTATCTGATTTAAAAGAAACTAAAATTTAAAATATCCTCTATTTCTACCATGTAATGAAAAGTTATTTAATAAAAAGGTGGTATTATATATTTAATAATAACTGAATTTGGTGGATAAATAAATAAAATAAAGACACTTGTTTAATAACATCACCTATTCTTCGGGTATCCTTATTAGGTTTGCACCAATGCCTTCCTAGGTTGTATTTGTTCCAAAACTATGGATTATAGGATTATAGGATTATAGTAGTGAATTTGGGAAGTGATTTGGGAAAGGATTGGCTAAAACAAAGAGGTTTTATGGTGTAAAGAAGAGTGGATAGGGGATGGACTTTTATAAGTGATGTGGGTGCCACACATGTAATTTTTTTAAAAGATTCAATCATACCCTCATTTTTATCACTTCACAAGCCTCTAAAATGGGAAATTATAGGACCTATAATATATAAGTTAAAAATATGGCTATATTATGGGTGTTGTACAATTTTTAGGTCATTTTAGGTCGTGTCTTCTTATTTTAACCCTCATTAAATCCATTTTTACCTTAACTGTGATAATTAATTTTTACTATTTTCACTATTAATTTTGGAAAAACATTTAGTTGTAATTATTAGAATATTATAATGATTAAAAATATGGAATCCATTTTTCTAAATTCAATTAAAAAATATGGAAAATTTATTTTAAAACAAAACCCATAGGTGTGATGAAAAGCGGGGTTTTAAGTAGTGTATTTTTTGAGAAAAATATGATTTTATATTAACTTTATGACTAATAATAATCAGTGTATGAGAATAAATTAATATTTACTGATATATAATATATAAATTTCATTCAAAAATTCCCTATTAAGGTATTATTTTAATTAATTAAAATAGATAAACATTTTGCAGTTTAAAACAGTTTTTAGAAAAACATGTTTTTAAACCTAAAAACAAACTTATATTAAAAAACAATATAAAGTTGATTAAAAAGTAATTAAGTGGATTAAATATATCTAAATAATACTTATTTTACTTTTAATCATATTAAAAAAATATTTGGAGATTTAAAATACTTAAATTATTGAAAAGAAAATACTTTTTTTTACAAAAAACGACATTTTCCACTATTCATCAAAAAATGAGACTTTTCAGAAAAATAACAAAAATTCACCCTAGTATTATTTTGATGTTACAATTTCAAAAATGGATTTTATTTTTTCCAATAAATTTTCTAAAATTAAAAAAAATTAATTATAATTTATGTGTTTAAAGCATGACTAAATCGCCTTTTAGAAAAATACAGTTTTTCAGAAAACATTTCTTTTAATTTCAAATGAATATTATTTTATTTATAATTAATATATATCAATTTTATTCTTGTTTAAACCATATAATTTTTATAATTTAGTTATTAATATTCATACATGCCAATTTAACGACTATGTTATAATGGTAATGTTTAAATAATAATATTTTAATAAAGTATCACATTTCATTCAAACTCGTTGTTGCATGCATTGAAAGATATTAAAGTGATTAAATTTATTTAAAAATAAATATATCATAAAGTCTTTGGATGTTACATTCTTAACTAAGATGAATTTTTTGTGTTGTTTACACTACCAAACATAATTTTATTCTTTTAAAATCCCAGGGTGTTACACACGGTCACTTGAAGTGTGCCACACCATATCATCCACGGTAGCTCTAAGACTTAGTGAGAATACTAATAAAGTTACTTTAAAATGCATATAATCAATTAAATTTAACTTGTGATTGATCCAATGAGACTACTAATTGGATTCCTCGATAGGCTATATAGTTGATTGCCTTGAACTTTTAGCTAATCCGGTACTCTGAAAAATCCCGACTACAAGACATGATCAATTTATCTGACCATGAAATCACTTAATCACATAGAAAAAAATCCAAATCTATAATGTGAACACTTAAATTTAGAATGAAGTGGATTGAAATATCATGGTAGATCCAATAGTTACCCAAAATATAAACATTTTTATACAGTCAAATTGTCTTCATCATGAGGTTGATTGGAAGGAAACATGCAATCACTCTGTTACTTAGTGATATTTCAGATAGATAGATAAACTATACTGTTGATTCAAGATCTCCTAATCATCACTTGGTTTCTCATGTGGTTAATTGAAAATTTGATTAGAGATCCCCCATGGTAGATCAAATAGGCATGAGTTCAATCCAATTGTCGTGCGGTCGCTTAAACCCATAGTGAAAATTTGAGATAGTTGTGGTCTCTTTTTCTTGACATCACAGCTGATTTAAACCTTTTCAAAAATCTAAGATAGTTTTGATTGATCTGATTATTCTTAAATCCACTTGAGTAATTTTTAATATTTCCATCACAGTCTATCAGATGGTCATACAATCGATGCATTTTCCATGTTGTTTCTCTGGTACTTTATGGAATTTAGTCTCTCTAGATTCCTTCATATAGTCGATAGTTGACTTGATTGGCTTTATTATCACTTCCATACTTTTTAAAATTTAAAATATTCCTAGAAAAATATTTAACTTCAATAAATTCTTTTTAGAAACTCATAAACATGATTTTTTATTATTAAAATAAGGAATTGCTGGACTAAGACAACATTCTCTCCATTTTTTATGATCACACATCAAGACATAAATAACTACGCACTATAAACTAATGAAACACGCAAATATAAATATAAAATTATGCTATATCAAACAATCTAATAACATTACAACATTTCATACTTTACTCCCCATTTTGGGATTATAACAAAGAATGGAGAAAGGGTGAGAATGTGGAGATAAACAGTAAAGAAATAAAGTAAAGAAATTAGCGAGATAAAAAATAAATCATAAAATATTTCATTGATATTAAAAAATAAATAATTAATTAAATAAGGCCCTATAAAAGTATCTAATTATAATTTTAATCATTATAGTTCATAATGGTAGAAGGATCAATGTGAGATTTCAATTTTCTAATAACTAGAATAGGAGGAGGTACTGGGTGAGGTATAAAAAAATCCTAGAATCATAAGATATTTAGAAAAAAGATTGATTTTATGAAGAGATTGATATAGGTTGAGATAGAAAGGACTTATAGGAGGAGAAATATAAGTATTGGAATATAGAGAAAAATTATATGTATAATCCAGAGTAGAGGCAGCAGTTGGCACTTATGCTGAAGAATGGGATATGCTGAGTAAAGGAAGAGTAAGAAGTGCTAAAACTAGAACACTGACAACATACATGTAGGGATACAAGATCCTAGTAATGTATATAAAATATATAGACCCATTCTATAATAACTATTAGAACTCATCATTCTTGGATATAAAATGATCTAGTAGAGGTTCTATAAACAAAAAATTCTCCATAGTGACTTTAAAAACCGCAATTAAGGGAGGAATTTTGAGGTCTCTATCCAAAGATCAAAACCGAGTATTCAATTCCACCTTGGTTTAAATCCTATTTAGATAATACTTTATATATCCATTAATTAAATCCTTATCCTTGGTAGTCTTTAATTATTCTACCTTTACCATTTCATAAAATTTATCACCATGGGATTCAATATCAATTTGAACTTAATTCTTGATATCCTTAAAATTTTCTAGCTCACTTTTCATTTCCTCTTACAGAATTTTTTTAATAAGATCCTCATATATAATAATAGATGTAGGAGTAGAAGTAGAATATTTTGAAGGACTAGTGATTATATTAATATATATATTATCCATCTTAGAAAGTGTATCTATAAGTTCTTCTTAAAGATATCCAATATGTCCCTATAAATTTTCCATATATGTCCTAAAAATACTATGTTCATGAGCCATATGATATAAATTTAGAAAAATATTAGGTTTTATATGAAAAACCACAATATAAATAGTAAAGGAAATATCTTCTTACATATCATATTCATTTTCATTATTGATACTGATAAAGGATTCTTTCAACACATATGGAAGATAATTGTTGAACTAGATAAAATCATCTGAAGTAATGATTGAAGTAGTTGAAACTAGTTTTGGTGGAGTATGTGTATCTTTAGGAGATGAATCATGACTAGGGATATGAGTTAAGTCACTAAAATCTAACTCTGAAGGTCTGAACATAGATCCATCATTATCTGAAGGGTCAAACTAAGGCTTCTCAATTTCTAGAATTGAACTGTCTAAATCTTCAAAAAACAAAACACAACATCAGTTCTAAGAGAATAATCAAAAATAGAATCACTCTAAAATAGATTATCTCAGTCATTTAATGAAGTGGAATTTACAATATTTCCTTGAGTCATAGATTTAAATATATCTTGTATAATATATTGGTGACCCTATTCACAAGGAACTAGAGAATAAGAAGCCTTGTCAACCATCTCTAGGGAACTAGACACAAAAAATAGTAATTCCACCATGTTTGGGTGGACTATAAACATTATCATCATTATCATCCTTATCACAACCATTACTATGAGTAGTTGGATCCAATCTAAATTAAGGGCTCTCAATAGATGCATCTTTTCTAGGGGCGTTGAATTAAAAAATGGGGACCCCTTATTTTAAACTAGTTTGACTGTCTGCAACTATATCTTCAACACTATCACTCCCTGAGTTAGTGAGGTTTGGTTTAAATAACATAGAACCATGAGTATTACCCCCCTTAGTAGTTTTTACTCTTTACCTTACTGATCCAACCTCTTTTAGGAATTATAAACCATTATAAAATTTATAATAATAGATCATTCCATACCATCTTTATAATATATTTTTTCCTCTTCAACAACATCAGTAGTATATTGAGATCCATTCTCATCATTTGAGTAGTTATCTTGAACTATCTAGTTAGGGTTCATGCTTAGATATATTGTATCTCTTGGTCTTGTAGGGTTCCTTACATGATTTAATCACTCATAAAACTTATCCTCATCTTCTACCTATATATTTTTCCATGGTTACCAACTAATTTTCATTATCTTATATGTGGTTTAGTTAATATAAACACCACTTAAAAATATTTTTTTTCTACACCCTTATCAATAATTCTCTTCTATTTGAGAAGTGTTGAAAAAAACTTTTGGTAATTCAAAGTGTTAAATCTTGAATAAGTCTTACTCAACTCTTCTATATTTCTTATCATAAATCTAGACAGATTTATTAAAATCCCATGAACCATAAAATACAGAAGGAAAAAGTATTAATTCCTAATACTACTAAAATATACCTTTCTAGGGTAGATGGTATTTTTTATAAACTTCAGTAACAACCTAAATTGTACATTTTATTCACCATCACTAGTCCTTTGATAGTTTTTATCATTAGTTAACTTATCTAAAGAATTTCAAATTTTAAATTGTGGATGGTTTAAAGGATAATAACTTTGGTAATCCTCATACTCACTTTGATGCGGTACTTTTAAGATCTTATCCCAAAGGGTTGAATAAAAATATCATTTATAAACATAAAAAAAGGTTATAATGAGATCTGATTGACCTCTAGCTTCAAACACTATATTCACATATAACTCTTTTACTAATAAAGGATATAAAATTATATTATCATCCAAGAACCTATTGGTCCATCCTTGTCAAATCAAAACTCTATAAACTAGAGAATGGATTGTCTTAAACCACTCAACATCTAATTATTTTCCTAGAGTGAATTCACATGATAAAATATGTGTATTTTATAGTTTTATAGATTCAACTATTCTTTAATTTGATATTTTGGAATCATTAGAATATTTAAGACTATATTCCTTGAATGACCAATTCATCTCAACTACTCACAACTGAGTTTTAAGGGTAAAAAAGATATGGTTTTAGTGAAATAAGTGTCAAAAGAGGGTTCAACATGAGTTGGAAAAATAAATTAATTATTTAAATTATATTTTTTGGATATTAAAATAATTTAGGGATCAATGTATAGTAAAATGTAGGAAACATAAATAAAATATACTTAAAATACATAAAAACACATGGTATCTTTAAAGAAAAATAATAAATTGAATATTCCTTATATGTAGAACTTATCATAACATATTAATTAAATGAATTAAAAAATATAAAATAATTTAAGCATATCTGACCATTCATAACTCATGTATGATATAATTTAACCTCTCACAATTCATAGGCTTTATAAAAATGTTATCAAGCTAATGTTTTGTGCCAATGAATCCAAGAGTGATATCAATTTTTTGAAAATTATATCTCAAAAAGTGATGTCTTATATCAATGTTCATTATCCTAGAATGAGATATAATATTATTGGAAATGTTAATAGCACTTTTATTTTCACAATTTATAGGGATATGTCTGAATTGATATCCATAGTCTGAAAAGGCGTGCTTTATCTACAAAATCTTTGTACAACAATCACCTATATCCATGTATTCAATTTAAATAGTATAAAATGAAACAAAATTTTGTCTCTTAATACATCATGATACTATGTAATTTCTCAACAAGTAACATGTTTTGGAGGTTCTTTTTTAGTCTAAATTATTGCCACCAAATTTAGCATCAGTCTAGATAATAAAATAAAATCATGTCCTCTAGAGTAGAACAATCAAAAATTAGTTATACTTATGAGGTTTTTAAAAATTATTTTAACATCAGTTAAATGTAATTACCTAGGGTTTTATTTAAAATTTACACATATAAACACACTAAACATAATGTTAATATGAATAACTATTATGTAAAGTAAACTCTCTATCATACCTCTGTAAATGGTTTGGTCCACAAGTTTCGTAGTTTCATAAAGATCCAATTTAAAGGTAGTGATCATTGAAGTATCACTTCCTTTTGAACTATCCATGAATAAAAATTTAATAGATATTTTACTCACTTTGATTTAAAATAATCCCTTATTTATTTTTAAATATTTGAAAACCAAGAAAGAATTTTAGTTTAACATCAAAATCATTTCAAATTAATTTTGCATTATTTTTGAAAATTTAGTACACAAATAATTTTTGGATGAACCAAAAATAAAATCATCAACATATATCTATGCAACCAAAAAATATTTTGATGTTATTTTGATAAACAAGGTAGGATCAACAACACATTTTGAGAAACCATTTGATGGGAGATACATTAGGTTGTTGTATTACTTGAATGTGTGGGTTCATTCTTGGTTTACATATTAGTGTGGGTTTTTTATAAATTTTGGTATATATATATATATATATATATTTATCACTGGTTTTCCTATTTTTTTCCTCTTTTATATGAAATATAAATTCAAGATAAGTTTTTTAGTGGAATGTGTGGTAATCCTTTAGGATTTTCTATTACATTATATACTCATCCTCTGTATATGAACCATAGTGTGTATGCAAGTGCTATTTATCATTAAATTGTTAAGGTGAAGGTTTATTACTTTACCAGAAGAGAACCTTGATATTATAGTCTTTTTTCTCGGAGTTATTACTTGGAGATATCTCATAGATGAGTTGGTTGTGGTGTCGTATTGGTGTCTTGGTTTCTCCCATTATATTTGTGTCTTTTGGTTTATATACATGATGGTGTATGTTTACTATTGTGATTTTAATTATGGTTTTAGTATATTATGTCATTCAATAAATATTTTTTTTATATCATGCATCATGTTTATTTTATTATTTTATGTTTTACTATTAAAAATTGTGTTGGTTTAGGGAAAACCATCCCCTATGAGATTTATAAAGTCTTTGATATTTATTTATAACCTTTGGTTCCCAAGGGACATCACCTATGGTTAGTGAAATATCTATCTTACAGTGATGCCCTCTAAATCACATGCATGATTAATTTTGGATTAGTTTATCTTCTTTGAGGTTATATTGGATTTTTTGAGTTAGAGTGTTATAACCGCTTTGGGATATGCTCAACACTGGGGGGGGGGGGGTGAATCGGTGTTAGTGACTTTTTTTAAAAATCAACACTTTTATTCCTTTACCTATTAGATCTGTTAGGATATTGGTTCTCTTATTTTATTTTCATTTTCCTATGCATGTAAATAAATTAATATAAAATATAGCACACAAGGTGTTTATATGGCCCACTACTTAGTAAGAGTAGCTAGTCCTTGTAATGTTTGGTAGTGACCTTTACAAAAATTCTCAGAAGAATGAGATACCAAATATAGTGGTTTGTCGTAGAAATAATCCAATGAGAAAGTGTGTTACCCTAAAACATATTAAGGTTGATAGTAAAGAATCCTAAATCCATGTATTAGTGAATTCCTAGTCAAAATATAGCTCATAACTGGATATTTACACTGCCTATGTAAAAACTATTCAACTTCTTCAAGTTTTTTGAAACACCAAGAATGTCTTCCACTGATGTGACTTTTTGTTGAAAGTCACAATGTAGTTTTGATATTTTTCCCTATTCTCTTAATTACATAGTAACGTATAGAAAACTCCTCTTTTTATCTTGTATGAGAAATAAAACACACAAGCTTATTTATCTTCACATTAACATACTAAATTTTTTCTTTTCTTGTAATGGTTACAAGGACTATTCTTCACCTATTATTATTTTGCACAATAGTAAATAGAACTTTACTATTCCCTTACCTTATTCCTCTATCCAGAACATATTCATATTATTCTTCACTTCTCTATCTAGCACCTATTCATCTAAACCTTCTCCATTTGATATAATCTATCTAATACTATTCATCCAATACTAGATTTTCTAATAATAGTTCATCTAATCCATTATTATTTTTCATATTATACTTTTACCAAAAGGATAATTACTATCAAGATTCATGGTTGTAACCTCACTATAGAACTTTACTTTATAAAAAATAACCACATCTACATCAACTTGAGAAAAAAATACTAAATCATTGTTTTCTCAATGCACTTTCTTCCCTTTATATTGGTAAAATTTATACAGATTCTCAGGGAGAAGTGTTAATTCAAATTTGAATTTCCCACTCAAAATTTAAATTCCCTTCTTAAATCATTCTTCATTTGACCACCTTCAAACCTCCTAAAATATATGATTCATTAAATTTCATGGAATCTTCCTTAAAACTCAATTTCAATGATCTCTTCAAACTTCCTTAGATCTCGACATGAATCATGATATTCCCTTCATGATTATTGGGGCATTGAATGACAATATTAACATCACAAAAATTAATGTATTTATAAAAACTTTGTAATGACTCTCAAAACTTCATCTGAGATATATTCATAAAAACTCATATGTTTGGTAATGATTAATCTGGTAACCTCATAAGGTTATTCTTTTTTAGTAACCTCTTTAAAATAAAAAATTTCAAGATAATTATTCTTATGATGGCCTTTTTCCTGAATAAGTTTTTTAATGGATTTGTTCTAAATCCCTTATCTGAATATATTCGAGTTACTCTATCCAATGTCTCTGTCTGATGATTTTTCTTGAAAAACTCTATCTGATGAACTTCACTTGGAAACTTCTATCCAATGACTTCATTCAGATACCAATTTCCATTATGTTCACTCAAAAACCTATGTTCCATGAACATTATAGGGAAACCTCAATCCTATGGATCCACTCATAAATATATATCTAATCAATCCACACACATTTTTTTAGTGAGATTTATATAGAAATATCTATCCAACGGATTTCAAAAACATTATTCTGTATGATGAACTTATTAATGCTTGAATAGATTTTCTCTATGTATATTTCTATATGATACAACTTCATCCACAAATTCTTCAATACTTCTCTTTGTATGGGAACTATAGTTCCACCAAGTTCCACCAACTTCTTCCTTCAACTAACTTTAGCTAGAATCATGATTGTATTTCCACAAACATGATTTTTGTTACTTTGAAGATAAAAAAGCATCACATAAATTTTCTCCTTTTAATAAGGGAGTTTATTCATTAATTAATCTTCTTTAATCACAACCACAAATAATTATTATGTTTAAAAATTGGGGAATACATCACCAAGCATCAACTAATACTATTTTTCCAAAACACTCAGTTTGATGTCCCTGTGAATACTATCAGACAAAAGTTTTTCTATACCTTTTATCTCATCACTACCATATTATAGACTCAATTTTATGACTTTAATCTATCATAATTTTTTCAATCACCATGATCAATTGGAATCTCCTTTCTCTATCCAGAACACTCCATCTAGAAACTTTATGAGGAAAATTCATAATATCGTTAAAAAATAAGCTTCTCTAAAATATCTTAGCACATGTTAAATAAACCAAGATCAAATCATCAATAATCATAAGTACTAAAAATATTTAAATAATATTTCAACCTTAATTAATAGATATATAAAAAATATTCAAATGGAAAGAACACTATTTATTTTCTTCCAAGATACCATGATTTTCAAAACTCATCTCTTCCTTCTTAATTTTTTTTATTCCCCATCATTACCATATCTATTCAATATACAATATATATATTCTTTATTAATTTTTTTTATAATTCAACCAAATTTACAAGAAACTTCTTCTCTATAACCTGTTCAATATATATACATCAATAAAAGCTTTCTACTTCATTGAAAGTATATTGGGAAAAAATAACTCAAGGTAACATTGTAGTGTTTTTGGGTTGATTATGTCTGTTGAAAAAGATGGTTTCTATGGTCAGGTTTGGAGTTACAAAGACATTATTGAAAAGGTATATTTAAAAATATCTAATACAAAGGAATGCATGCTTTAGAGTTGGTACAAAAATTGCATATACAAGGTGGCACCATTTCCTAATTTTTTCCAAATATTTGGGGTCCAAAATTCAGAGGTTGGCTCAATCATCAAGAAATTTGTATTCCCATTAATTCCTCATGATAATATGGTAAAGTAACAATTTTAATGAAGATTGAATTTTCTTTAAGGTATAGATATTTTAATAGTCATTTAGTGTCGTGAATTCTGGTTTTCTTGAAGGTGTGGAGCATAAAAAATGTGTAATGAAAAATGGTACATCTTTGTGACTATGAGAAGTGGAGCATCATGAATACATAAAGGGTTGATTATGACTCTATATGACAATGAGAAGATTCATGAATAGTGTATTTCACTAGATATTTAAGAAATATGGAGCTTTGTGAACAAAGTTGGGGAGCTTCATGAAAAGGTGATGACATGTATGGAGGCTTCTAGAATGGGAGGAAATGCCTATAAATAGGCCTCTACCCCCCTCATAAATGTAGATAAAGACTTAATGAAGATTTTGAGGCTTTAGATTCATGAAGGAGATTTAATAAGGTTGTTCTTGTGAAATAGTTTGTAAAGAAATAATGTTTTCAAAGCCTATTAAACCTGACCAAAATTTATAAGAATTATGAATGTATTGAAGTTTTTCAAGGCTATAGAAATATAAAAAAAATATGTAGGATTCATGAAGGATAATTGAGCTTCGTGAAAGTATGGAGATTCATGAAATGAGGATGCTTTAAAAAGGATGGTTGAGCTTCTCAAAGGAGGTGAGGTTTTAGAAATTTTTGGGATTCATGAAGGATAAGTGAGATTTGTGAAAGGAAGGAGCTTCATGAAGGTAGTGAGCATCGTGAAAGTGTTCATAAGGGAATTCCTAGTGAATCTGTGGTAAATTTATATTCATCAAATGTATGAAAGTATAAATTAAATATAAAATTTATCTATAATTGAGGATATATTCATTATTGATAATTAAGGGATCAACATATCCATAAACTATGTGTGAATCCTTTCCAGATCAGTGAGAAAAGGAAGGGAAAAATGGTGATCCTTTCCACCAACAATGATCCATAAAAGGAGGATTGATGGAGTGACCCTTGGGAAGTAGTGAGCTATCCCTAAATCTTTTAAGGTAGTGAGCCTGGGTATTAAAGTGATCTATCCTGAACCTTGTATAGGCCGTGACCCTGCACATAGAAGTGATCTATCCAAAACCATTAATTGAAAGTGAGACATAGTAAATTTGGTACATCACCACATTTCTATTGTATGTTCCTTGGACGTAGCCCAGTGAGGGTGAACTAAATAAAAATATTTGTGTACTTGTGATTTTTCTTCTTATTTACTTTCTATGTATCATCATCAGATAAAGTTAGAAAGGAAAATTGGAATATAAAAACTAAAGAGAATACAAATTAACCCTTATAATAACGATGTCAAGATCTAGTGGGGAAGGGAGAATTTCAAAAATAATACCCATACCCAGATTCACCCCCTCTTAAGGTAAATAGGACCCTTTTGGACCTAAAAATTAGTATCAAAGCATAGGTTTATTTAGTTGGTTTTGTTTTATATAACTTGATTTAGTATATTTTTGAAATTAAAGTTTCAGTATACTCTTATCTCATTAAGCTATGAAAAAAGGAAGTACATTAAAGAAGAATTAGAAGTCTGGTGGAATTCCTCACTGTGGACATGTCTATGGAAAGAGTGTGATTCATTTGAAGGAAATCGATAACTTATCATATTATAAAAATATTCATTCATTAAATGATATTTCCAGAATGAATAAAGAACCCATCATGGAAAGTGAATTTGGAACTACTGATGATGAATAAATTCTAAGAAGGCTAGTGTTAGATATTGTTGGCATGAAAAAGGAATTAGATCAGAACCTGAAAGAGGAAAATAAGTCTCAAGATATTCATATCCAAATACTAGAAATTGAGGCCAATAAGATAAAAAGGTTTAAATAAAAGGGTTATTGATGTGTCTAATGATCTTAGGGAAAATAATGATTCCCAAGCTAAAGAACTACAAAATGTTTCTACAAATATAGAATACCTCAAAGATAATTAAAAGGAGAAGAATCGAAATTTAATAGAAATTTATAATATAGAAGTTAGAAATTATGATCTTGTTGTATAACTATCTAAAATAGTTTAGAAGAACCAAAGGCTATAGGTGGAGTATGCATGCTGTAATGAATTTGTTTATCAAAAAAATTATAAAATAAAGGAGCAAGCTGACATGATAAATATGATATCTTAATAATTAAAAGATGATAAGAATATCATGATATAATTTAATTCTCAACTTGAATAAATGGACAAGAAGATTCAACTATTAGGAGATGAGTTATAATTAGAGAATAATAAATTGGAGAAATCTAATGTTAAAGGGAAGACAAATTGAAGGATTATTTGAATTGTTTATTTGAATATCCTTTGTAAGGTAGTGGTGAAAATAAAAAAATATATTCTATTTCAGAGGGAAAATAAGAAATTATTATCTCATCCCAAAGGCCATGAAGTTTGGGAGAACATGATATTGGGTAAGATGAACTATCTCCCATGCATGAGAGGAAAAGAGCTGTGAATAGTTCTAAAAAGAGGGAAACATTTTTAGTTTCATGAAACAGATCTAAAAGGGGTTTTATAGGAAGTAATGAAAATATTTTCTATTTCTATTAGATTCATGGTCATAAATAAAGTTTTTGTTCAGAGTATTTAGAATATATTTAATTTATTGAAGACAAAAATGCATAAAAATATAATAATAAGCATAAATGTATTGAGAAATATTAAATAAGTGTCTCTTATAAGAAAGTATACATGAAATTATACTATTGTGTAAGAATGGGACACACTGTGAGTATGTTTCAAGAATCCCATGATCTCAATTTAAACATAAGAAATATAGCTGTATCAAAATATCATCTGAGAATTGATGACACAAGTTATGTTTTTAATGGGAGATGTTTTATATGTGATAATAACATGAATATGGTAAGATATTTTAGATAGATGAAATCTGGTAAGGAAAATAAACCCAAATGGAGATCCTTAACTCCAATGGTTTATAACAAAAAAACCAATGTTGGAAGACAACATAATAGGTTGAAAAATCGTTTTAATATCCTAGTGGAAACACAAGGAAATAAACAAAAGGTATATCAATCACTTACTCTATTACATGCACAACAAATCTCTTAGAAATAATGTGAATAAACTAGAAAGAAAAAAGGAGGAACTACTTCATTTGTGATTATGAAAAATTCATTCTTAGTGGAGGACCCACCAATAACAATAAATAGTGTGGTGACTTGGATAATTGATAAAAGAAAAATAAATAAAGAATGTCATGACAATATCACATGCCATTCTACATGGTGAGAAGTGAATGAAGGAGAAATATCCCTCCAATGGAGGAAGAAACAAGAGCAGATGACTAGTAGAGAGATTCCTACTTAGAGAAAGAATTCGGGAAAATGGAACTTTGGTGGAACATCAAAGAAAGAAGTTTACACTAGTGGGTTTAATACATAAATTTTAAAAAAGTTAAATATGAATGAATATACATACCATAAGAAGAATAATAATATGGGTAAAGAATTTCTAGTTATATGTCCAAAGCAGTTGAAGTTGGTTGTGAAATTGGAGCAAGTAGAAAAAGAGTACAGTTCTTTGCAAAAAAGTATCAAAGAGCTAATTCATACTAAGCGAACATAATCCTCTTATTGAGGATTCCAATTGTCCCATTATCCCTATGTGTTTAAACTATATTAACTGATGTTCATCTGTTTTAGGTTTAATGGGAGATACAATAAAATTGGTAGTTTCATAAAAATATGCAAAGTAGTGATGTGCTCCAAAATGTCAACTGATTAAAATCAGCTACTAGAATCGAAGGAGAAATCTAGATGAATTCCTTGAATGGGGTTAATTGTATATGGATACTTGAGATGTTTGGAATAAATTTAGTGAAATGGAAAGTTATGGTGTTATTAACTATATATCTCATTTCCTACATCAAGTTCTGACTCAGTAGGATTAGTGGTTTTATTGATGGCTCATTGCTAAATGTCACATTTGAAGAAATGATGCAAGATAAGAAGAATGTTTGTGGATATAAATAGTATGCATAACAAGAGGAAGATTTTCATATCATAGGGGGGGGATTGTAGCCACCAATCACATGAAAGGTCTCAATGATATAGAAAGGACGAAAGTATTTGTTTTTTGACATCAAGAAGAATGATTGGGGGAGAATCATTATTCATTTATTTCATGATTATATATTTTGTTCTAAAAATATGGTATCATCTGAATATATTAAGGATAATAAGAATTTTCAAGATAATATTTATAGTGTTGCCAACAAGTGGTATCCCCTCTTTGAAGAGTAATTCAATATCTAAAATTAGATAAAAATTTGTATTAATGATTTATATCAGTCCAATGTTGGATGTTTTTTGGGAGATTATTTCGAGACCAATAGATAAGAATTCCACTGGGAACAAATGGGTCTTTATCAACAATAATAATGAATATGGAATAATGATTTGAAACAAAGCATGATTAGTGTGCAGAGGGTACTTCCAGATAGAAGGTATTGATGTTGATGTAACATTTTAACCTCTTTTGAGGCTAGAGTCAATCAGATTATTCTTGGACATATAAGTGTAAATAAGGTTCAGAGTTTTCTAGATGGACATCAAGTCATCATTTTTGAATGGGGTTATAGAATAAGAAGTTTATATTAAGTATCCATATGGTTTTATCATTCGTGAATATGAGAAAAGATTTTTTTGGCTAAATATGGCACTATATGGGTTGAATCAATTATGAAGAGCATGGAATTCAAGACTAGATTGGTTTTTGAAGAACCTCGGTCTTCAGCGTGGTGGATATTATTACAATATATATTTCAAAAAATTCATTAATAAAAGGATGATGGTGTTTGTGTAACATAAGGAAAGGATGAATCATTCATTTCTTAATCTAAATATGCCATGGGGGTTTTCAGAATATTTGGAATGGATGATTCTAAGGAGACAACAACTTCAGTGGATACCCTAATGAAACTATCAAGGGATGATGAAGGAAATGCAATTAAGGTCACATGATATAGGAAAATAATTATCATTATATTATACTTGATAGTGACATGAACAAATATTTCTTTCCACATGTTAGATAACACAATATCAAAACAATCCCAGGAAAATCAACTTACTTATAGTAAAAATAAAAATTCTGTATATGAAGGTGATATTGGATTTAAATTAGCTGTAAAATGAAAAATATTAGCAAGAGTTATTAGGCTATACAAATTCATATTGGGCTGGATCAATAGATGATAGAAAATCTACATCATTTGGTGCATTCTATCATGATAGGTTATGTATTTCTTGGATAAGAAAGAAACAAGATTGAATTTCATTGATCACCATAGAAGCTGAATATATTTTAGCTACTCAAGCTTTTATGCATTTATTGTAAGTGGATTGATGACATGGGAGTTGAAGTGAAGTCTCTGATTAGAATCCATTGAGACAATTAAAGTGCTATAAATATTAGAAAAAAATCCATCACTCAAGGAAAAATAACATTGAAATTAAGTACTATTTTATCAATGAGAAGGTGGAACATAGACTTATGAAGTTGTAGTACATTTCTATAAAACTACATGTTTCATACATTCTAATGAAGTCCTGAACCAAAGTGTAATTTGAGAGGCATCAATTGGATCTTGGAGTTCAGATGACTCCCCATACTTGAAAAAGTGTGGATGTGGGTCTCCCTCTCCCCAAGGTATGTTTTTTTGTCCCCTAATATGATGATATATGTTATTTAACCTATTGCAGACCACAACTAAGTGACATTCAAGTTTTTTGAAAAAGGGGATGAAGTTGTGGATAAATGAGGGAGAAAATGTAAAAATAAAGATAGGTGTAGAAGATGATAGGGGGATCACTGATAAGGGGGAGTTTTTAAATCTGATGATGCTAAATATGTTTGATCAAAGTTTATATATCATGAAAGATGGGGTTCGTGATGAAGGCATATGAATGGTTTGGGAATGAAGTGATTCACTGATGAAATTTTCATGCCACTATTATTTCTCACATAGAGAATGGATCATATGGGATTAGAGTGTGTGTTGAGTAAATCTATGATTACTATAAGAATCAAAAGAAGTTATTTTTTGGTATAATATGGAAGAATATTTAGCATGGTATCAAAATATGAAGAGTTTCCAACGAACCCAAAGGGGGGTATTTTTGGAAAAAATATCTCAAGCTAACATTGCAATGTTGTGGTGTTGATTGTGTTTGTTAAAAAAAATAAGGTTTCCAGTGTCAATTATGGAGTTCCAAATATATTTTTTACAAGGTATGTTGAAAAATATCCATGTAAAAGGAATGTATTATCTGAAGGTGGTATAAAAAAATTGCTTATACAAGGTGGTGTCGTTTCCTAGTGTTAGCCAAATTTTTGGGGTCTGAAATTTGGAGGTTATCTCAATCATCATGAAAGTTGTATTTCCATGAATGCCTCATTATAATATATAAAAGGAATAATTCTTTCAAATATTTAAGTTTCATTAAGGTAAGGAGATTTTCAAAGGCATTCGATGTCATGAAGGTTGGTTTTTATAAAGGTGTAGAGCATTGCAAATGCACAATAAAAAATGGTACATCTCCATGACAATGAGAAGTAGAGCATCATGAATAGTAAAAGGGTTAAAAATGAATCTCCATGAATGTGAGAAGATTTGTGAATAGTGAAATTTCCTTGGAGCTTTGTGAAATTACGATATTCACGAATAAAGTTGGGTAGCTTCACAAAAAGGTGATGAAGTAGATGAAAGATTTTGGATTGGGAGGAAATACCTATAAAGAGGCCTCTACCCCCACATAAATGGAGATAAAGAGTTAATGAAGATTATAAGGGTTTGGATCTGAGAAGGTGATTCAAGAAGTTTTTTCTTCCTAGATAGTTCACGAAGAAAGGAAGTTCCTAAATTCTATGAAATTTGACCAAAATTTATAAGCATCGATAATGTGTTGAAGTTCAAGAAGGATATAAAAATATAACTAAAACTTGTGGGATCCATGAAAGATAATTGATATTCATGAAAGGAATGAGGTTTAGGAATAGTGGATTCTTCACAAAGGATAGTTGAGATTCACGAAATAAGTAAGCTTCGTGAAAGTTGTGGGCTTCAAGAAGGTTCGTCGAGCTTCATGAAATGAAGTAGCTTTGAGAAGGAAGTGAGCATCATGAAAGTGTTCATAAGGGATTTTCCATTGAATCTATGGTCAATTGATATTCATCAAGTGAATGAATTTATAAATTAAACAAAGCATCTATCTATAATTTAGGATTTATTAATTATTTATAATGAAGATACCTACATGTCCATAGACTATGTTTGAATCCTTTCCAGACCAGCGAGCAAAGGAAGAGGATTAAGGTGATCCATTCCACTGATAGTGAGCCATAAAAGGAATATTGAGGGAGTGAACCATGGGAAGTTGTTATATGTCCCTAAATATTATAAGGTTATCATCATGGGAATAGAATTAATCTATCCTAAACCTTGTAAAGGCAATGATCCTGGTCATAGAAGTGATATAGGATAAACCTTTAATTGGAAGAGATCCATAGTAAATTTGGTACATCAACACATTGCCACTTTATTCTCCTTAGATGTATCCCGGGGTGGGTGAACTAAGTAAAAATCTATGTGTGCTTGTGATTTATTTTTTATTTAATTTCTATGCATCAACATAAAATAAATCTGGAAAGGGAAAGTGAAAAAAAGTGAACCTTATAATAAAGAGGTCAATATCCAGTGGGGCAGGAATTTTTTTGAAAATAATATCTATTCTTGAATTCACCCCCTATCAGGGTATCTAGCCCCCTTATGGACCAAAAATAATAATTGAAAACCACTAAAAAAATTAAAAAATATAAAAAATGGACTCTTCATTCCCCCTTTGTATTTATTGAGAATACCTTGAAAATACTTTAAAAGGAATATATCAAAATGATAATATTGTATTCTTTCTTTCCCCATTTATTTTAAAACTTTTATTTCAATTTCTCCCCATCTTATTAAAAGTAAATACAAAGTACCTTAGAAAATAGTATCAATTTTTTTTAAACAATGTGCTACAAATAATCTCATTATAAGTCTATGTAACCCACGATCAATGTATATTATAAGAGGATTTGATTTAGACAAAAAATAATTTCCAATTAAACTTGATACCAAATGATATGAGTACACATAATTTTGTCTTAAAGGATTGTCCACTTGTTTTCCATGTTAAAGATACCAATTATTATGTAAAATAGTTATAGATTGAATTAACCTAAAACTCTTACACTAACTTTGAAAAATAAATTAAAAACATTCAAGCACAAATTGTAGGAAAAACAGCCTTGGTAAAATTTCATTCTTACACTTTTAATATGTCATCGATTGATTCAATTTATCCCCATTTGTGTCATGTTTTTTAGTAACCAAAGATGAGAGATTAAGGAAGAAATAACTTTTCAAATGAAATTCTTTTAGGCACATTATATCATAGTTATATTTTCATTAAAAAATAATTTTGGAAGATTCTTAAACATACTCCACTTGTCTCCCACTCAAGGATACCTTTTTATGATATTTATGATGATACATATCATAAATAGATATAATTTAGGATCTCTACATTGAGAATATACCAAAATGGATCTACTTCATGTGTCTATCAATATTTGAAAATTTCCACATCTTCACCATAGATGATCTTATTCAATATATTTATTTAGAACTAAGGATGTAAGATCAAACCAAGATGAGATATTCTTCACTTTACCATCTTGTATTAACAACAACAACTTCTACTTCATCAAGGATGATCCTATAATCATAATTTTTAGTATAAAAATTTAGTAATCATGCCAAGATGGTAACCTATTTAGATAATTATATCTAATGTATATGTACCATCCAATTCCTTAAGTTATCCCCTAATACTAGCTTCAACTTTAATTCCCTGTATAATAATCACACTTAAATATTATAAAGGTTAGGAGAATAAGGTTGATCTTCTTTTATTATTAATGTGAAAAATAATGTTGTGATGATCTTGATAACCAACTTTCTCCATTTCTTTCATTCTCCATGATTTCACATATGAACTTAAATTCATAATTTTTTTGTTAAAAACATAGATCTCATCACTTCTTAAATTTATTTATGTGTGAAATTACACTTATCAATAGATTTTTAAAGAACTTGTATCATATGGTGTAACTTTCATCTTCTTTAAGAACTATTGTTGTGCTATAAACATTTTAGAGAAATCTATAGAAGTGTGTCCAACCATGATTCACCTTACATATAACATGTTTTCACCATAAGGTTTTTTATTTCTTGTAAAACTATCATAAATTTTGAGATTTCATTTAGAATATTATCTTTTCCTTTCATATTGGGTTCTACTTGTACTTTCTCTATCTTTATTTCCTTTTCCATATTTTCCTACCAAAAAACTAATATATCTTTAGAGTAATTATCAGCCTTCCTACAGTCTCTACAAGCATTATTTCTAATTAATTTATTTATATCGGTTATTTTGAATATTTCACTCTGATTTAACTTCTAATATTTGGAATCTAAGTATTTCTCACTTAACTTTCATGATATCTTGTTTAGAGAATTATTATTTGTGACATTATTCTACTTACTTCCCAAGATTGTTTCTTCTTTCTTCACTAAATTTTGTGGTATTTTTTTCTTATATTATTTTGATAAATTTAGATATTATCATTTGATATCCTCATTTCATTCATACATATTTAATATAAAATCTATTATTATATTTAAAGTAATTGATATTCTTGCCACTATTTTATTGTTTTATTTATATTTTTTCAGGATACAATGGAAACTTGAAGCTGATTAAAATGGAAAAATAAAACCATTATTCACATAATGAAATTTGAATTCACATCATGATATTTTCAGGTTAGGGTTATAAGGATTGAAGAGTATACTGAAGGTAAAAATATATGAAATAGGAGTAGATCATGTACTTTCATTCTATGGAACCCAATTCATGGTGCAAATTTCAAAAAAAAAAATCATCTCCTGAGATACCCCATGATGAAATGTTGTGAGAAGTTTTAAGGGAGGTTGAACTCGATATTTCATGGCATGGAAACATTCATAATGACGTGAAACTAGAACATAGGATTTTGGAACCTCCAAATTTTGTCAACTTTTTATCAGGTCCCACACTTAATTACCTCATAACACCCAGAATTGACTCGAACTGATTCATCAAATAGATTTATTTAATTTTTCCACAAAGGGTCCAATTTAACCTATATATATATAAGGCTTGGGTTCTCCTCCAATGGAATCAACTTGAATATAGATTCTTTCCCAGGGTACAAAGTATTACACTATCTCTAGGTTGCTCCATCATTTCCCATAAGATTTATTTTATTTCTCCCCTTTTTAACCCTCTCATGAATAGAATGAGGGGGTAATTATTTCATGTTACAAGTGATGTAATTATAATGGGATTATGTTCATTGGATGATTTATTTCATTTATGTTGCTTTTTATGTTCGCATGACAATTATTCTTCTTCCCCTCTCTTTTTCATGTCCATTGATAATTAAAATGGTAAAAATCCTAAAACATACGACTAATTAACCTAATTTATGCATGAATATTGTAAAAATCAGAATAATTATGCTTAAACATGGTTTTGTATCACCTAATTAATTAATTTACCCAAATTAATTGACCATATGAAAAGAGAAAATTAATAAATTAGAGATGATCCACCAAGCCTAAGGATTTCCTTATATTCAATTATAGTAATAATGTAACTCAGCTGAATTAGTTGATAATACACTAGAACATGAAAATAAGAAATAAAAAACTTGGCATGTTTTCTCTATTTTATTTCAAATTAATTATTTATTCTCTCTCTTTCTCATTCAAATCAATTTTTTTTAATTATTCATAATTATTTTCAAAATCAACTCCAGGGTTTGACCTTAGACTCAAAAATAAATACATTAAATTAGTTTATATATTCCATTTGAGTTTTTAAAAAAATTATTAAATTTAATTAACCCTGTAGAAAATAAATATAACCTTTAGGCTGGTCAAAATTCTGGCATCGTTGCTGGGGATGGTTTCCGATAATGATTAAGTTAATTAAGAATTGTTCCAATTGTTTTTATTTTTGTTCTTTATTTTAAACATTGTCTTTTTGTGTTGTGGTTTCAAAAAATAATTCAACATATGACTAATCAAATAATAATAAAAGAAAATAGGCCAACCTCTCATATGATCCTGAGTTTGAACAAACAACAAGAAATCAACGAAATAACCAAGAAGAAGTCATGGACGGACAAGAAATACATGACACTGTACCACACAAACCACATAAGATTCATACACTAATGTACTATGGAAGACTCTTTGGTGTGGGGTGTAACAACCCAAAGTTTAATCAATGAAAATTACCTTCTTATAATTATTTTATATAATCACATGAAATCACAAAAAAATAAAATACTAATTAATATGTGACCTTTAAACATAATATTATCACTTCTGTGGTTTGAATTTTGAAAATTTGACATACATGGTTGTGATCAGTAAGATGTTTGGAGTTCGATAAGACAAAATTATTTTCTGGTGAATAGTAACAGACCCTTATGAATATTAATTTTACCCTTATGTATAGTAATATGACCCTAATGAATAGTAAATTTTCCAAGTAAATAGTAACCTTACCAATGAAAGTATAAATAAAATTTATTCATCTTATAAGTGACAATGTGACAGTGTTGGTATTTTTATAAGTCATAAATATTTAATTAAAAATTTATGAATAATTTAATAATTAAAAAAGAAAATTTATTTTCATAAAACGAATTCATAAATTATTGTTTTTATTTCATATGATTATAGGATAATTTTATGATACCGTAGTTAAATTTTCAAGGTATTATAGAATCAGTTAAAATTTTAAAATATGTAATTTTCAAGTAAATGATGATTTTATTTAAAAATTAAATTTAAAATATTTATAAAAATATTTTCATAAAAAGGATTTTATTTTTGGATTCTACACATCAAAAAATGGTTAGGGTTAATTTTTGTGATTTTTCTGAAATACTAGAATTTTCGATGAATAGTAAAATATGATAATTTACGATAAGTGCTAAAACCTGAATTTCTAAATCATGATTGTGCCATTGATGATGTAAATGTACATTGGTTTGAAGTAATATAAAATTATTACTATTTTTGGTCATTTAATCATCACTATTTATTGTCTTATAGAGAAATAATAAACCAATGATTAAAATATTAAGAAAACCCTCCTCCCCTCCACTATAAAAACCACCCACACACCCTCTTCTCTTCACTCATCTAGAACCTTGTACCTTGCCAAAATTATACTCAAATATCTCCCCAATATCATCACCCAAGTCCAAAATCCCTTGGTCTCTTCAAAAGAACAAATATTCTCCCTTTTAGAGGCTCTCAAGGAAGGTTAATTTAAGAGGTAAATTCCTCTATTCAATTATTTTACTTTCCTTTGAAGATCCTTTTTTTCTTTTCTATACTTAACTCTATTCATCTATATTTTATGAAAACTATAGTAAATTATATGTAATGTAATGTTTTTATGATAATGTAATAAGTTATTATTGTCTCTCCTCTACCCTTCTTTTATACAAGTAATAAAAACACCATCTGAGATGTGTTAATTTACCACATTCAAGGACGATGGGTTTTCAATTTCCTTTAATGTATTAAATTATGGACTTGAAACCATTATTATGGTTGAAACATACTATTATATATGTATTATATCTCATCTATGGTTCTGGAATCTTTTTTTACAGATGATTTTGATTTATAAAACAAAATGTGCTCGTTGTGATAAAAAAACGCCAATTAACCCAAAAGGTTATCACTAAAGTTTTATATAATGATTCATCTTCACTCTGAGTATCCAAATTAAATTTACAAACATATAAAATTATATATTTTCAATAATAAAATATAACTCCAATTTGAGACAACCATCATCATTTTACAGGATTATTAGTTCATGTATATAAGTAAACTGATCATGAAATAAATAGACCCGAACAATGAAATTGAACCTCATAACCAATCAAAAATGTTATGAATGAACTAAAAAAGGTTATAATAAATCAATTACATGTAACATAGGTTCTATAATTATTAATTAATTAACCTAATTTGATTATTCAGGTCATTAGTATCAAGTGGAGAACACCATCAGACTTAAAGTAAGGGATTCTACCCAAACCTCTATTATTCCTTCGGGTTTCTCTATCATTCTTTTTACCCAAATAAAGTTGTATATTATTTTTATGTACATATTATAATTTTTTACATGCTCCAAACTCATTTATAAATGTCCATTCATCATTATCTTTTAGGGATATACATTTTTTAAGTGGTTCTCTTCTCAATACTTCCTGATAAGCAAATCTGTTTAATGGAACTTCCTGAATTCTTACTCAATTTGAAGAACACTATATAATATATTATAATTCAAAATTATATTTATAAATCCAGTATTTTTATTATGAAAACATTCTTGGTTCAATTATGGTTTTATATAAATGATTGTTCCCTTTTCTATTTTAAATGGACTTTAGTATTTTCCTTAAAATCGCGCTGAAATGTTTTAATGATAAAATTTCTTAAATACTCTTCTTACATGTTGTCAGTTATTTTTGAAATAACTTACCATTATATATGTTTATTTTAACTCAATAATGTCCATGTATGTTTTAATTCTTTTTTTTCATGGACACTTTTATGATACGACCATTCATTATGCTTTATGACATGATTATGATACCCATTTATTTTCAGGGGTACCCTTATGTTTATGTATGATTGATTATGTATGCTTCTTTATTTGGAAAGAATATTCATGAAAATGTTAATATGGGTGCGCCCAGATATCACTCCAATGCATTGGATAAATTTGAGTCTCATGAGATGTTATGTGGAACGGTCTTGGCGGTTAGCCTTGACTTGTGCTACCATGTGCAACAGTCTTAACGGTTATCCCTAACTAATGCTACCATGTGCAACAGTCTTGGTTGTTAACCTTGATTTGTGATACTCTAAGTGAAACGATCCTTGACTCATGCTAAATTATTGTTTTATGTTTCCTCCACATTACTATGATTTCATGTTTATATGATCCCATGTTATACATGTTATGGTTTTATATGTTCAATTACATTTTATTCCTTTTCATATCATTATGTCATGCTTCCTAACCAATGTGCTAAATGTTTATTCTTATGCTTAATCCCTTACTTGTCTTTTATCTCATCCCTTTTTCATGTTATCCCCAGGTTATCCTATGAATATGTATGAGCACAATGGAAGTTAGGAGATTATTATGGTGATTTAATAAAAAGTTGTTTTTATGATGTTTGAATATGTACCTAGTTTTCTAAGACACTATAATTTATGATGCTTGGCTTGCAATTTGATGTTTAATTATTCTTAAAATCATGTAATGATTTATTTAAAAAGATAGGGTTTATATAATTGGTATCATAGAATGGTCTAGTTATTTTTGGAGATTATGAATAGAGAACTTCAGTAAGAACCTTAGGGATGAGACTAAGTATAAGAAAACATACCTAAATTTTGGTAAGTATATAGTAAGTGGTTTATCAAGAAAATACATCCCTGTTTGGATACAAATAGGTATAGGTGGATCTAGGGGTAAAACATGAAAACAATGCTTTGAGCTAGTCTCAAACAGGAATTGGTGCACGACAACGAGCCTTGATGCACTCTTTGTTTGATAATCCTAGGGGATATGATTTGGTAAATTCATGAGCTTGGTATAAACCATTATTAAGGGAATAAAAAAATATCCCATAAAAATATAAGTTAAGAAATAGATCAAGGATAACCTAGATTTAAACCTATGGAATCAAAAGTTAGGATATACTTATCCTTCACAAGTTTACCATTTTATGTTCAATGTTTTTTTATGCTTAATAGATAACTATTAAATCTCTCTAATTGTACATTATTTTTCTTTGTTAATGGTGGGAAATAGAAGAATATGTGCCAATAATCAATGTGATAGGGAATGTGAAGATTTCCCTAATGATATGAAAAATATGATGGGAATGTGTGCTTAAAAATTCATGATAGTACTTTCTCAACTGGATCAATTTATGAATAATAACTTGAATCACATGGAACTCCCTACTACACCAAGGAAAAATAAAATTTCCATTAAATCCTTCATGCTGAAAAGGCCTCCCCTGTTTAGTGGATCATCTAATCTCCTCCTCATAGAATAGTGGATTAACTCCACTGAAAAGAAATTATGTAGGGACCCGAATCTTGACATACATGGACATTGCATTACTTTTGCGGAATACTTAATACAAAATGAAAACAGACACACAAGGACCGTAATAGTTTAGTGTCTTTGGAAACTTGGAAAATAATCTTCTAATTATGGTGAAAGATATTCAACATCTCCCATAAAGATCTTCCCCTTTTGTTTTCTTACCTAAAACCTTTCTTTAAATCCTGGGGAAAAGAAAACATATAAAGGGTGAGCTCAAATGCTTAGTAAGGGTAAGCATAGAGAACATAAAACAATCTATAAACATTTGAATGCAAAAACTTGAACATAAAATATAAACATCAAAATCATGAGAAACGACATAAATCTTGGAAGTACACAAAGAATAGATCATAAAGAAACATTAATCATGATAAAATAGCATGGGAATCAAACATTTAATTGTGGAAAAACATTAAGCACATGATATGATTTCTATAGTAGCCAAGGCATTGCTGCCAAGACCATCTTAGTGGACAAAGTCCCTTACTGAACCGGGTCTACTTGCTGTTCCAGCCCTATATTACTGAACCAGATTTACTTTCCATTACAGCCATGTCTATCTCATGAGATATAAATCTTTACCTAATTCATTGGAGGGAGATATATGTCCCACCCATCTCATAATGAAATCATTCTTACTTGTGCCACAACATAAACATAAATCATTCATCATAACCCAAAGAATAAAATGGGTTTCATAAACATCATCCCATAATAACATAATCCATATAACAAAATGGATATAATTTCATCATAATAAATGTAAAACCATGTAAATCATAGATACATTATACTTGAAATATGATCATACTAAATAATGTCATCTTATATGGAAAATAGTTTTGAAAAAACACTTGAAATGAATTCTTGAGGAAAATATCCTTTCTTCTTCAAAAAATTTTCTTTTCACAAAATGCCATGAAATTTTAAAAGAAAAGGATTTTTTTAAAAATAATTATGAAATATTGTAGAGTAATATTCATGAAAATAACGAATTATGAAACCATAAAAATCCATTCATGCCGTATAAGTTAAAAAAACATTCTTCTCGTTCCTTTGTAGGAAAAGTCAAAAAAAACCTCGTAATGTAAACAAAAGAAAGATTACTTAAATACCATGTAGTAAAAGTCAAAAATGGGTAAAAAGGACTTTACACATTCATGAAACAATTTTTAGAAAGAAGGAACATGGATGATAAATATAACCCCAGTGAATACTTACGAATAAACAATCTCGGATAAAAATGAGATTGGAAAAGTTATCCCTTACCTTAGGTCCGATATGCTTCGTACGTATCGGAACCTCCTGTATAATGATTTAAATAATGTCATTGAATTATTATAGAATCATATTCATTGTTATGATATCATATATGGTTCACTTATAACTTTATATTACCCGTTCTTTTGTAAATCCCATGTTAAAGCAACATTTTGGGTAAAATCATCTTATTTATCGTACGTGTTTGGACTTGTTGTTCTTGATGTTATTATTACTTATATCATGATTTACTTACTTCCATAATGTAAATCATGATTTATATATCATATATATTCATTATATATCCAGCATATACATGTATTTATAATAGTACATAACATATGGAGGTAAGAAATGAAATGCACCGTTCATGGAGACGGTAAACCGTACGTACGCATGAACGATACTTTCATTTCTATTTATTATTTTAATGGAATAGGTATATTATAATTCCAGTATAATATCATATATAATATCATTAAATCTATCCTTTATACATTCCACATAAGGCATTAACGAATCACATCACTTTGAGGGGGCGGTAGTCCGCACTTCCTCAAATGAGATTATTGTATTTACCAACTATGGAAACCATAAAGGCTTGATATAATTGGGAAGTAAATAAACATAAGGAAATAATAAAAATAATATATATCATATATAAATACAGTTCCATCATAATGGCCACCATGATAGGTGGTAGGAGAAAATAGAACACTCATCGTTTCATGAGGCGTTAGTTTTCCATCACAGAAACATTATGTTCTTAATCCATTAGATGGAGGTGTGTGTAAGTGTAGTTCTAATCCTTCTCATAAAAACATCCTATTATTTTTATGATACTGGAGTTGTTACAAAAGAAAGGATTAAAAAGAGTTTAGAGGTTGGATAAGTAGAATAAAAGAAAACAACTTAAGAGAAACTATTGCCTTTAATTTGGGTAACTTCCTTTGGTTTGAACCAAAAGGACTTCTTGGAGTTCCTTCTGCCTAATGTAAGGATTCTAGGGGAGGAGAGGGATATAGGGATCTTAGTTGGGCAGAGTTTTTACGAGCCAAAAGGCTTGATAGGTGTGAGGAATTGCATATAAGTGGTCTCCTTTTATAAGGGTGAGGAGGGATCTTTAGGAAAGTGGGAAAACATTATTTTATTATAAACTTTTCTTCGGTTTCAAGAGGTCCAAAACACATTAATGTTGAATATAAGATGAGTAATATTCGAAATAAAATCATCCAATAGGAATTGGATAGGTTTTGGATAATATTTTAATCATTATAATCTTATTTATTTAAATCATTTATTAATGAGGTAAATACTGCATCATTATTGTGTCATAAATAATTTAATTTATTTGATGTCTAAAAATTATAAAAAAATACCAACATGTATGAAATAATTTTATATTTCCAATTAATATTTATAGTCTAAAAGATAATTTATATAGCCCCTTATAGAAATTAATTACTAAAGGATTTTTGTTAATGCCAATTTTGTCTTTACATTAAATTAATTAATCTAATGTGTCATTGTCTTTCATAATTGGCTCCATGGGGTCCCAAAATCGACCCAAGGATGCCCATGGTTGGCCATTAATTATCCAATAAGGTTTGGAAAAGTGTTAAGGTAATTTTGAATTATTATAATATTTGTTTAACCTTGAATTACCCTATTTACTTTTAACCGTGGTAAATAAAAGTAAAAAGTTACTATTCACCAAAAATTATTTTTATCTAATTGAACCACATTTTACTCTTTGATATTAACCGTGTCTCTCGGATTTTTGAAATTCAACTCATAGAAGCGATAAAATTAAGTTTTATGAACAATTTCCAAAGCTCCTAGGAGGTGGGTAAAAGATGGTGAAAAGTTCAATACAATTTTTATAAATCTAAAATTATTATAAAATGATTCCAATGAATTTCATTGAACTTATATAATTATTATGTATCTATTTTGACCTAAAAAAATTTAAATCAAATAAATGATTATTTAAATAAAAAATCGGTTTTAACCAAAAACTCAGTGTTTTCACTATTCATTAAAAATTGAAGTTTTTCAGAAAAATACCAAAAATTCAGCATAAGCTATATTTGATATTATAAATTCAAAAATTATGTCTATTTTTTCAAATTCAAAACATATAAGTGGAATTAATTAATTTTAAAATTAATTCCCGTTATCAAAACAAATAGCGTGTTTTTAAAAAAAATAACTATAAAAAGATCAGCACTTGTTTATGTCCAAATTCAAAGTGAAATTAATTCCAATGACCAGAATTGGATTAAATGGTAAAAATATATTCTAATTACACTTTAAAACCAATTAGAAATGTAATCTATCTTATAAATTATTTCAATGAAAAAATTTGTTTTTAATTAAAATATAGCGTGTTTTTACTATTCATCAAAATATGAAAGTTATCAGAATAATATGAAAAATTTATCCAAAGTAAGTTTTTATATCCTAATTCCAAAGTAGAATTTTATTTTTTCATATTGAACTTATAGACATGTCAAAAACAAGATTTAAAGTGGGTGCGCCATCAAAAGGTGGCAAAACTACATTTTTTGAAAAATACTTATTTTACTCGAAAAATTGATTTTGTTCTCATACCATGTTCTAGAAAATATGTAAGATGAATAATAATGTTATAAAATTCAAAATTTAGTTAACACTATTCATAACGGATAGTTCATAATAATATTATAACCAGATATCATTGTTTAGTGAAACTCGGTATTGCGTACTACACATGCTATCGAGGAAGGTCGCGATTGAGTGTAATGCAAGCCAAGTTAGGGTTGCGTGTGATGCAAGACTCCTTCATTGTTTAATATAATAGAATCCAACCATATTTCATTTATACATTGAATATATATATATATATATATATATATGTATATACAAACTCAATGTTGCGTAGAATAACTACTATCAAAATTGTGTGTAACATGATCCAAGAATAGTGTTGCATATACTGCAAGCTAATACAGTGTTGCTTATAGAGCAAGGTAATCTTGGTGTAGCGTGAAACAAAAGACATCAATGAAATTGAAAGAATATTTTTCATAAAATCTTGGGGTGTTACAAATTCTCTATCCTACAGTGCTCAAGAGAAGAGAAAGTCATACCGGTAGTCTATAGTTTTGATGGGAAATATAATCAGTGGTGGAAAATGATCAAGAATATGAAGTCCCAAGAAAAAATTGATTTCATGTATTGGGAATAATTCAATAAATAATTTTAATAAAGTTTTTGCATGAACCCTCTACCACAATATGAAAAGAGAGTTCCTCAGACTCAAGCAGAAGGAAGATGAGTCCATCGAGGAATATGAAGCAAACTTTATAAGGATTGCAAGATACGACTCAATATTTTTCATGAACACTGAAAGAAATGTGGATCACTTCTTTAATATACTAAAACTGAGTCTACAAAAATCATTTTTGATTTGATACTTTTACAGTTATGAAGATATTGTCCGTTGTACCCTCAAGGTCAAAATGGAGATTGGACACTCCCAATGGTCTCATCGGATGGAGGAAAAAAAATCCTAATATGGAGTCTAATATGGATGGTTCAGAAAATAAATCCCATGATAAAAAGAATATCGAACATCCAACGTGTCAAAATTGTGGGAAGAAGCATCCATGGAGCTGTCTAAAGGGAACCTGAAATTTCTTTAAATGTGGAAGAATGAGAAATCTGCATAAAACCTTCCAAAGGTATATGAACAATCCCACTAAAGTGGAAGAAGAAAGTAAGGTTCAGATAAATTCTCAGCCAGTGGTGCAGTGTTACAACTTCAAGGAGCATGGAAATTATGAGAAAAATTTCCCTATACTACGGGTTTTTGGAGGAAATCAACAACAACCTCCAAGGAAATAAGGAATGGATTATTCTATCACTACTACTGAGGTGGAGCTGGAAAATGATGTGGTGACAGGTACCTTAGTTATTAATTCAAGAATAGAGAATGAACTATTTTATTCTAGATCTATGAATTCATTCATATCATGCAAGATTAGTAGAACTATTCAAACACCACCTCAAAATTTAGAGGATAAGTTATATGTGAGAACAGTGAATTGGGAAATTATTATGTCCAAGGTTTATAAATCCTCCCCAATAAATGTTTGTGTACTAAACCTCCTAGAAAGTATTTTCATATTTCCTTTAGTGGAGTTCGATGTTATGTTGGGCATGAATTGACTATCATTATAAAAATCCAACATCAACTATTGGGAAAGGGAGATCACTCTTCACATCCCGAAGCATCCTCCAATTATTTATAAGTGTAAGGAGGAAGATGAACATCCTTTAGAATCATTGTATAAAGTTTGGATATTATTTCTTTATGAGCAAGAATTTTTATCTCAAATTTTTGTGATAAAGGAGACAGTACCTCTTGAAGATATGCCCATCGTGAGGAATTACACTGATGTATTCCCTGAATAGTTTCTTGGTCTTCCTCCTAGTTGAGAGGCTAATTTCTCAATTTAACTTATTACTAGATCTCTGCCTATATCAGAAACACCTTATAGAATGGCCACTGTTGAGCTGAAAGAGCTGAATAAGTAGTTACTAGAGTATTTGGAGAAGAGTTTTATATGTTGGAGTACTTCACCATGGGGTAAGCCGGTCTTCTTCATCAAGAAGAAGGATGGATCAATGCGCCTCTACATTGGTTATCATGAGATCAATAAAATCACGATAAAGAACAAGTATCCCCTTCCACAGATAGATGAATTGTTATATTAGTTTTGTGGGTCCAGTTATTTTTATAAGGTAGACCTTTGGTCGAGATATCACCAATTATAGGTGAGGAAGGAATATATTCCCAAGACATACTTTCGAGCAAGGTATGAACCCTATGAGTTAATAGTTATGCCCTTAAGACTCACTAATGATCTACTAATTTTCATTGATTTAATAAATAGAGTCTTTGGATATTACCTCAAAAAATTTGTGGTAGTCTTTATTGATGATATTCTGATATACTCCAAGAGCAATGAGGAACACAAAGTGAATTTGAATACTGTGCTAAAGACTTTTTGAAGGGAGAAACTATATGAAAATTATAGTAAATGTTATCTCTTGATGGAGAAAGTATCATTCTTGGGGCACGTTATCACCAACAAAGGAATATTTAAGACCCTTCCAAGACAATGGCGATTGAAGAGTGTCCCTGGACAACATCTGTAATAGATATTTGTAGCTTCCTTGGTCTAACTAGGTATTACCGATGATTTTTGTAGAAATTTTCATGATAGTCAAACCCAATGACTAAGATGAAATGGAATGGGGTGAAGTTTTTCTATACTCAAGAATGTGAATATTTCTTTAAGGAGTTGAAAAAGAGGCTTATCACTATGCCAATACTCACACCCCCAACAAGTGGAGAAATATTTGTGGTGTACAGTGATGATTAAAAGAACGGATTAGGATATGTGATGATAAAAAATGATAAAGTGATAGACTACACCTCAAGGCAGCCAGAAATCCATGATCAAAATTATACAATGCATGATCTGGAGTTGGTGTCTTTGATTTTTGCATTGAAAATCTAGCGGAATTATCTATATGGGGAGAAGTGCGGGATATATACTGATCACAAGAGTCTCAAATATATATTAACATAAAAAGAGATTAATATGTGCCAATGAAGATAGTTAGAGATCATCAAAGATTATGAATTCTCAATCCACTATCATCCTGGTAAAAAAAATAATGTGGTAGATGCTCTAAGAAGAATGGATCCTGCAAATTTATCAATAATGAGATTTGAGAAGGATCCAATCTTCTTTGATTTTCAAGGGATGGACATGGGAATCATTAAGAGAGGAACATCATCAATCATTTCTCAAATTATTTCTCAACCATACCTCATGGAGGAAATAAAGGATTCCTAAAGAAAATATGTAGAAATTCAGAAAAGAATGGAAGCCATTATAAATGCGGAATTGTTGGGAAAAAATCCCTCAAGGTATCATTGGAGCATTTTTTAGGTAATTGTGTTTGTTGAAAAAGAGGACCTCCATGTTGACAGAGAAGAACAAAATTCTAATTTTGTTGACAAAGGGGGTTTACATGGTGATTTTTTGAACTCCATAGACATTGTTGACAACATATGTTGACAAAGAATGATGAAAACAGAATGGACGATCTGGAGGTGGTACAAAAAGAACAGATCTAAGGTGGCGCCGTTTTCCAGTGTTTGCCAAATTTTTGGGCCTCAAAATCAGAAAATGGGGAAACATGTTTTTGGAAAAGGATGATGCATGAAAGATCTATGGTGGTTTGGAATCTTGCACACAAGGAAGGTTTCGGGAGTAGAAGGTCGAAAAATGGAAAAGGCATGAGGTGCACGAAAGATTGGAGAATTAGAGCGAAAGAGGAGGATGCTCAAAAATTTGCACATTGGCGTGAAAGAGGAGGTTGCGTGAAAGAAAATTGTGTGCCTAAGGTGACGTCAAATGGGGTTTTTCACGCCAGGCATGTTTTGCGGTCTGAACATCGAAAAATGGAAGAGGAAGAAAGCGCGGGAAAGATTCAAGAAGGGCGCGGAAGAGGAGGTTGGCGCAAAAGAGACCAACGCACCAAAGGCGATGTAAAATGGTGTTTTGTGAGAAACATTAGGATCTTGCGCGACACTTTAGGGTTTTTGTGAACAGGGGCCAATGAGGTCTATAAATAAGAGGTGACCCCCTCACACCAGAGTGCTCAATATTTAGAGTAAATCTGAGCACCATATCAATTAATAATTTCAAGAAAAGGGAGTTGTGAGAAAGATTCTGAGTTGCGCACAAGCTAAGAAAGTTGTGCATAAGATTTGAGTTGCATGAAAGATTGAAGTTGCACACAAATGGGTTTTTCACGACAAAAGTGGAATCTTGCGTGCAAGGCATTAAAGTTGCGTGCAAGATGCACTAAGGGTTGCTCGAAAGATTTGAGGTTACCCGGTACACCCGGTGCAAAGAGAGATTCATCTATGGGTGAAAGATGGACGTCAAAAGAGAATATTTCAACAGTTAAGGATGCATATTTCATTAGAGACAATGAAGATACCTATAGGTCTATAAACTATGAGTGGATCTTCTGAAAAAGTACTGAGATCACTTCAGTTGATAGAGCAGTGAGTTCTCAAATTGTGAGTGGTTGTAAACTAGGAGGGACAATGAGTCCACTCCGAACATGTAAACAAAAGTGTGCTTATAGTGGATTTGGTACATCAGCACTTCTCCGGTGTATGCTTCTTGGATGTAGCCTAGTGAGGGCGAACCAAGTAAAAATTGTTGTATCCTATTCTTGATTTAAGATTCATTCATCTGCAATGGGAAGAAGAGAGAGAAAAAATTATTTTGTCTAACAACAAAACAAGATCAAAAGAGGTAGTTATTTTAATTTTTCATACCCTGATTCACCCCCTATCTCAGGGTATCTAGCCTAGTGGACCTAATAGGAATCCTGTAAGTTCAAGATTGATGAAGAATGCGTTGTATGATTTGGGTCACGATTATGTGTACTATCCAATCCAGAGATAAAGAAGGATATTTTTAATGATGCACATAACTCAACCTTATCTATTCACCCAGGGTTCACAAAGATGCATTAAGATCTCTGAGAGAACTTTTGGTGGGATAATATAAAGAAGGATATTGATGAATATACATCAAAGTTCCTGGTATGTCAACAAGTGAAGGATGAAAGACAGAAGTCTAAGGGGATAATGAAACCACTACCCATACCATCATGGAAGTGGGAAAACATCACCATGGACTTTGTCACTAGACTTATAAGGATATATAGAGGAAATAATTCTATATGGGTCATTGAGGATCATCTTACAAAGACAACTCAATTTATCGCAATTCGAGAAGAATTATTATTGGATCAACTTTCAAAGATATATATCAAAGAGGTAGTAAGGATTCATGGAGTATCACTATCTATTGTATCTAATAGAGATACGATATTCACCTTGAAGTTTTGGAAAAGTCTCAAACATGCTCCAAGAACTGAACTGAAATTCAATACGACATATCATCCTCAAACTAGTGGCCAATCTTAGTGAACTATTCAAATACTAGAAGAAATGTTGAGAGCGTGTTCTATAGACTTAAAAGTAGGGTGGGGAAAAAGTCTTCCACTAGTTGAATTCTCATACAACAATAGTTTTCACTTCTGCATCCGAATGGCACCTTTTGAATCCCTTTATGGGAAATGGTGCAGAACATTGGAATGTTAGGATAAAGTTGGCAAGCGTAAGCTGCTAGGACCTGAAATGGTCGTAAAAATGGTGGAGAAGGTGAAAACCTTTCACCAGCACATCAAGGTATACCAAAGTTGATAGAAGTATTATGAAGAAAATCATTGATAAGACCTTGAGTTCAAAGTTGGAGACATGGTATTCCTCCACATATCCCCATGGAAGAAGTTTATGAGGTTTGATAAGGAAAGAAAGTTAAGTCCCAGGTACATCGGCCCCTTAGAGATTCTTGATCATGTTGGAGCTGTGGACTATCGACTAGCACTTCCATCTACCATGTCTAAAGTACACGATGTCTTCCATGTATCCCTCCTAATAAAGTACATACCAGATCTTTCACATGTACTATCTTTAGATGTAGTATATTTGTAGAATAATCTTTCTTATGGGGAGAATCCAATAAATATCTTGGATCATAGAGATAAATTCCTACATAACAAGACTACTCACCTAGTCAAATTACTATGGTGGAACCATAATTACGAAGAAGAAACATGGGAACTGGAGGAGGAAATGAAGGAAAATTATCCACACCTTTTTACAATTTAGAATGTAAAATGAAATTTCGAGGGATAAATTTCATAAGGGGGTTGAATGTAATGAACCAAAGTTTAATAAATGGAAATTATCTTCTTATAATTATGTCATATAATCACATGAAATCACAACACAATGAAATACTAATTACTATGTGACCTTTAAACATAACATTTTCACTTTTGTGATTTGAATTTTGAAAATCTGACATACATGATTGCGATCAGTAAGATGTTTGGAGTCTGATAAGACAAAATTAATTTTTGGTGAATAGTAAATAACCCTTATGAATAGTAATATTACCCTTATGAATAGTAATATGAAAATTATGAATATTAAATCTTCCATGTAAATAGTAACCTTACCTATGAAATTATAAATAAAATTTATTCATCTTATAAGTGATAATATGATAATTTTGGTATTTTTATAAGTAATAAATATATAATTAAAAATTTATGAATAATTTAATAATTGAAAAAGATTTTTTTTCATAAAATGTATTCCAAAATTATTTTTTTATGTCTTATTATTATAGTATAATTTTATTAGACCTTAGCTAATTTTTCAATGTATTATAAAATCAATTACAATTTTAAAATATGTATTTTTCAAGTAAATTATGATTTTATTTATAAATTAAATTTCTCATATTTAGAAAATTATTTTCATAAAATTTTGTTCATTTTTGGTTTCTAAAAATCAAAAAATGGTTAGGGTGAAATTTTGGGATTTTTCTGAAATACTTGAATTTTTGATGAATAGTAAAATATGATAATTTACGATAAGTGCTAAAAGATAAATTTATACATCATGTTTGGGGAATGGATGATGTAAATGGAAATTGGTTAGAACTCACATGAACTTATTACTATTTTTGGTTATGTAATCATCAATATTTATTGACTTATGGATAAATAATAAAGTAATGATTAAAATATTATGAAAACCCTCCTCCCCTCCACTATAAAAACAACCCACACTCCCCTATTCTCTTTACTCCTATAAAACCTTGTGACTTACCTAAATTCTAATCCAATTTTTCCCTAAGATTATCACACATTTACATCATCCCTTGGTCTCTTAAAAATACAAAATCCTCTCCCCTTAAGATGCTCTCAAGGAAAGTAAATTTAAGAGGTAAATTCCTCTTTTCAATTATTTTACTTTCCTTTCGAGTTTCTTTGTTTTCTTTTATATACTTATCTATAATCATACAAATTTTATGAAAACTAAATTAAATTATATGTAATAGATTTTTTTTATGAATATTTAATAAGTTATAATCATCTCTCCATTACCATTCTTTTATACTAGTAGTAAAAACACCATCCGAGATGTGTTAATTTACCACATTCAAGGACAATGAGTTTTCAATTTCCATTACCATATTCAATTATAGTCATGAAGCCCTTATTATGGTTGCACCAGACTATAATATATGTATTATTTTTCATCTATGGTTCTAAAATATTTTCGTATAGATGGTTTTGATTTATAAAACAAAATGTGTTCGTTGTGATAAAAAATGCCAATTAACGCAGAAGGTTATCACTAAAGATTTATATAATGATTCATCTTCACTCCAAGTAACCAAATTAAATTTTAAACCATGTAACCTTATTTATGTTCAATAATAAAATATAACTCCAATTCTATACAACCATCCTCAATTTACATGATTATCTATTCATGTATATAAGTAAACTGATCATGAAACAAACAGACCCGAACAATGAAATTGAACCTCATAACCAATCAAAAAGGTTATGAATGAACTCAAAAAGTTTATAATAAATAAATTAAAAGTAAAATATTTTATTTAATTATTAATTAATGAACCTAATTTTATTATTCCGGTCATTAATATCAAGTGTAGAACACCATCAGACTTAAGGTAAGGGATTCAACCCAAACCTCCATTATTCCTTTGGGTTGTTCTATCTTTATTTTTACCCAAATAAAGTTATCTATTATTTTTATGTAAATATTCTAAATTATTTTTACATTCTCCAAAATCATTTATAAATTTCCATTAATCATTATCTTTTGGGGAAATATATGTTTTTAAGTGGTTCGCTCCTCAATACTTCCTGATAAGTAAACCCGTTTAAGGGAACTTCCTGAATTTTTACTCAATTTTAAGAACACTATATAATCTATTTAAAGACACAATTATTTTTTTAAAACCACTATTTTTATTATGAAAAAAAATTCTGGGTTCACTTCTGGTTTTATATGTAATATTTTTCCCTTTTCCTATTTTAAATTCACTTTGGTATTTTCCTTAAAACCGCGTTAAAATGTTTTATTGATAAAATTTCTTAAATACTAATCTTACATGTTGTCACTTTTGTTTGACATAAAATGACATTATATATGATTATTTTACCTTATGAATTTCCATTTATGTTTTAATTCATTTCTTTCATGGACACTTGTATGATACACCCATTCATTATGGTTTATGACATGATTATGATACCCATTTCTTTCCATGGGTACCCTTATGTTTATGTATGACTGATTATGTATGATTATTTATGTGGAAAGAATATTCATGAACATGTTAAGATGGGTGCGCCCATATATCTCTCTAATCCATTTGGTAAATTTGAGTCTCATGAGATGTTATGTGCAATGGTCTTGGTGGTTAGCCTTGACTTGTGCTGCCTTATGCAATGGTTAAAAGGCCCCAGCCTTAAAAATTACTTAATATTGAGAGAAGTCAATAATTTGACTTTAATTAAAATCAAGGATATTTTTAGGTTTATATATTTAAATAATTAGGTAATAACATATACATAACAACTTAAATATTACATGTAGACACTTTTACTCACTATCCATTTTTTTTTTCAGAAAACAGAAACTCTTTAAAATGAAACATGGTATCATTTCATGTTTAAATAACATAACTTTTCTTTGAACCTGTACTTGACTCTATTATTATTTAAGTCACATGAAAAAAATTTACAAACTTATGATGATTATAAAAAAGCTCATTACGAGGTACAAAAATAGGGAAAATTGTTAGTATTGGGAAAACATGAAAACCTTGAATAATTTATCATAAAGTAATACTTTTCACCTTTAAGAAGTGGTAAATATACTTTGCTAAATATAAGATTATTTCTTAACCTTTTTGTAACCAAAATATTAGCATAAATACCATATAAAAAACATATAACATATAAAGGTAACTTATTACATAAACTTACTTAAATATAATAACCATACGATCGACTTCCACACATATCACTAAATGGAATAACCATATGATCGACTTCCATACACAATGCATTGGAGGTTGTAATGTAACCACCCATCCATGGTTTATCATGGAATCACCCATATTTTTTTTACCATGTAACCACCCATATTTGGTTTATCACCTAACCACCTGTCAAATGTCCAAGTACCATTAAATAATCACAAAACATAAAAGATTACAATTATCAACACTTCACTCATAAGATTTCATTTGAAATCACAATATATAGTTTCAATATATTGAAATAGTAAACCCGCTTTCAAAACCATTTTCAATTCCAAAACATGAAAAATGGGAATAAATAATTTCTTTTCCATTTAAAAACATTAAGGCTTATATAGGAAGTCAAATATCAAATAACAATTATGGCAACGAAGAAGTTGTTGTCGCTGCATACGTTAAAAACATTCATTTCTTTCATTTAGTAAAACACTTCGTAGAAAAAAGATTCCATTTGAATAAAATTAAAATTAAAGGGGTTTATTATACACCGTATAAAATAAGGTCGTGTATAAATTAAAATATACCTCAATGAAATGATATTGAGATGAAGTCCCTCACATTGAGCCTGACTCATCACGTACAATCACTATGTTCCTGAATAATAAACTTAGGTTAATTTATACTTTCTAGAGAACCTTTTTCAAGTTTCATAGTTTTTTTATATCACTTATTACTTCATTATAAAAATTACATAATTATTTAAGTTCATATCAGACATTTTGTCGATATTCGGTACTTGAGTCGAAAATGAACTTGTTTTGATGTAAATTATCCATGTAGTCAAAAGTAAATCATCTTTAGAATATTATTCATGATTTAAATATAATATATATCCTGTATAATTGTATTTATAATATCTATAATATTCAAAGATAAGAAATGAAATGCACCATTCATGGAGACGGTAGGTCGTACGTACGCATGAATGCTACTTTCAGTTTTTGTCATATTAAAATAATAATAATCAAATGATATAAATTTATATTATAATACCAGTATTATATTTATGCCATTTATGTTTCATATGTTTAATAAAACCATACTTTATATGTTCCATGTATAGTGGTAACGAGTCACATCGATTTTAGGGGGCAGTAGTCCACACTTTCTCAAACGAAATTAGCGTATTTACACAACATGGAAAGCATAAAGCTATGTTATAAATAAAAATTACAGAAGAATATAGAAAATATAAATATAATATATATCATATATAAATATATCACCATCATAAGATAATTGATAGGATGGAGGAAAAGGAGAGGGTTTCTCCGGCGAATATTTTATATGGCGGCTCCTTCGATCACCCGAGGAGTTTGAATCTGTTCTCATATACCTCGAATCATGGTCGGAAAATCTTGTCTACATCAAAGAAACCAAAGGATTGAGAAGAGGTAAAGAGTCTTTCCTCCTTTGCTGGTTTCGCAGGTGGTTTGTTCATCTGCCTTAAACCTAGGGCTTTCCAAAGGATAGTTTGTAAAGGGGTGACTGATCATGTTGCGGCTTCATATGGCGCGGTTTCAGAAAGGATCGAAATATGTAAGTTTTTGTTTATCTCCCGTATCTCATTATCAAAAGGCATGAAGCCTTGGAAGGTGATAGATCTTGTTGATCGTCTAGCTAGCATTTGGGGGTTTTCAGACTTCAAATGTGTTTCTGTTGGGAGGGGTTTTTTCCATCTGCTATTCCCCTCTGCAGAATTGAAAAACCGAGCATGGAGTTCTGGATCAATTAACCTTCAATCGAGTATTATGCATTTTCATGAATGGAACCTAAGCTTCAACTTCAATGATTTTAAAGAAACTTGCACACCAATATGGATCAAAGTACATGGATTAAATTGGGTTTTATGGCATCCAGAAATTCTGTACGATATTGCTGCTGCAATAGGAACTCCCATAAGGATGGATACTGCCACTGAGTTGGTCAGATACGGTCATTTCACTAGGATTTTAATTGAAGTTGATCTAAGATCAACATTTATTGAAAAAGTTGTGCTATCCAAACCTCAGGATGAAATAACTCTCAGAATCGAATATGAGAAGAAGCCTCCCTTTTGTGATGCCTGCCATATAATTGGCCACTCAAGGGATAATTGTAGAAGTGATCTTCTATGTCCAAACTGTCAAAGAAAAAGCCATGAATCCCAGATTTGTAGAAGGTATAATAAAGCAATAATCCAGCATGCTAAAACTATTAATGCAGTTCAGGCTCCTATTTCCAATAATCCTAATCCTATCAATGGGCAGGTTGGTTCACATGTCAACTTAGGAACTACTCAAGAAAGCAGTGCACTTATTTCGGACATTGACGGTTGTACAGATGACATGATTTTGACCACTGAATTGCCTAAAAGAACCAATATCCTGGTTCCACCGGTTCTACAAGTTGATAAATCCAATGTGTCTTGGGCTGATATAGCGGAGGATGGTCTTCACACTGGTTTTTCATTCAAGGATTCCTTGACTACAGACATCATGGATGATGATGAGGGTGATGAGTCAACTGATATCCAAGAATACATGGAAATTTCTTCTCAAAATGAGGTGGAATTCAATTTGTGGCAGGAGTAGAATTTGGTTTCTTCTAGTCGTAAGGGGAAAACCAAATTAGAAGGGGCTTCATCCATAAATGTTTGTTATGCTTCTCAGCACAAAAGTAAACATGGTCCTGTTCTCAATTGCAGAAAATCTGCTTCTAAATCATTGAAAGCTCCTGGAGACCAGAATCCTCCAAGACTAATGGCTTCAAAAGAAGCAGTGACTTCATCCTCAATCCCTGATGCCTCGGGACAGGACACAGCTGAATTGAGGATGGAAGACCCTCAAAATTAGAGCCCGGGTAAGTGCTGGCAGGTCTCTTCTGGCTCTCAAGATGCTGAATCTGTCCAGTGCACAAGCACAAATCATCATGCCCATGACAAACCTGAACAAGGGGTAGAAGACCCCCAATCTGGATCAGGTAGGAGCAGGCTGGATTTTCCAAAAACTGCTACTCTTGTCCAGTGCATAGGCAAGTACCCGACTGCCACTGATGACATTCTAACAGTTGACAGGATCATCAAAAAGACTGTTCTGTAGACTCTCAATCAAAAGGGGGATGGGTGCTCAGAATGGGCTGTCAATAGGAATTCAGTCTTGAAGTCTCCAGAGAATGACAATGCTCAAAGCATGAAAGACAAACATCTTGTAAAGGTAAGTACTCGTATTTCTTTTGAGAAACTTGCGTCAGGTAGTAGCGAGGAAGAGGTTCAAAGAGATGTTCATGCATGTGGATTGGATGAGATGGCAGATGCTGACGATGCTGAATTTCATGACGATAGAGGGGGACCGTGGACGCGGGCCAAAAATGGGAGAAGAGGGAAGCATCCTCGTGGGCTGGGTGGACGCTCCCCTCATCACAATATGAACACTCGGTCTAAAATGGCCTAAAGGTGTTCTTTCTGTCCTTTACCTCTGTTTTCGATTCCTCTGTATCTTGATACCTTTCTTTTGATTCAATAAAGAGGCCTATGTGCCTCAATCTCTTTAAAAAAATATATATCACCATCATAATGGCCATCATGAGAGGTGAAAGGAGAAAATTGAACAATCATCATTTCGTGAGGAAGTAGTTCGCCGTACATAGAAACAATATGTTCTTATCCATTAGATAGAGGCATGTTTAAGTGTTTTTCAAATAATTATCATTCTAATATCCTAGTATATTTAGTATAATGGGTTTTCATGTAATCATAGAATAAGAAGAGCCTAGGGAGTGAAGAAGGAAAATAAATGAGAGGATCTTGAGAGAAGATGTTACCTATACATTGGGTTACTCCTTTTGATTTTAGTCAAAAAGGATTCATTGAATTGCCTTATTCTAAAAGAATGGTTTCTAGGAGGAAGGGAGGGATGTTGGTAGATTTTTTGATAAGAATTTTGATGATACAAAATGCTTGAGAGGTATGAGTAAGTCGGTATAGGTGGTGGCCTTTTATTAGTGGGAGGTGGGGCACTTTAAGAATATTTTGAAATATTATTTTATTATAAATTTATTTTCAAATTATAATAGTTAAAAAGTGATATATTTCTAGGATAATATGAGTATGGTTTTAAATCCTCTCAACCGATATGTTTTAGACAAGTTGGGGTCACAAATTTTACCTTATCTTTTGGCCTTAACCCTTAGTTAAAAACATTAACTCTTATCATGTCTTCCTGTATTTTCAAAATATATGGTCACTATAGCTACTATAAAATTATAATCGAACCAAAGATGGACCATTAATGAAATTTTTAGCATTATATAAGTCATTTTGATGAATATTATATTTTTAGAACTATTATATAATTTAATAAAATAATATTTGTTTTAAAAACTCATTTATGTCAATTTTGACACTATTTAGTAATTCAATTTTTTAATGTCATAACAACTTGATTAATTCTAAAAAAAGAAATTAACTCATCCCTCATATGTCAATGTCATCCAAAAAATTCATTTATGGTGTCAAAATGATCAAATTACATTTATTTTAATATTTATAATATCATTTATTTGAATCTTTCATTAATAAGGTAATCACTGCATCATCATTGTGTGATAAATAAATATATTTAATTAATGTATAAAAATTATGAATAAAATACCCTGATGTATGAAATATTTTTATATTTATAATTAATATTTATAGTCAAAGATATCAATTAGAAAATCCCACCTTAAAATTGTTTTAGTAAAAATATACATGTTTTTGTTATATTTCTCTTTACTTTAATTAATTATTGTGACATGTCATTTTCATAGCCAAGTGGCTCCCAAAAGCCAACATTTTGGGATAAAGAATTTTTTGGTCTCACATGGCGCATAAAAAAATATTAGGATATGTTTTAGGGTAGTTTTATATTATTATAATATTATCTTTACCCTTATTTACCTAATTTACCCTTTAACTGTGGTAAAAAAACAATTACCGAAGTTACTATTCATTATGTCCAAAAATAAAAGTTACCTATTTAAAAAAAATTTACCTTGTTATTCTAAATATGGAATCAATTTTTCCAAATTCAAAACACAGAATTGGAAGAAATTAACTTAAAATTAATTCCCATTGTTAGAACTAGAAAGCAGGTTTTTAAGAAGTAAAAACTATCAAAACATTAACATGTGTTTATGTCCAATTTCATTGTGAAATTACTTCCAATGAAAAAATTGGATTAAATTATAAAGACATAATCCAATTTCACTTTAAAACTAATTAAAATGACAATATAAATATATAAATAAATGTGACAAAGAGGCAGTTTTGAATTAAAATGCATCATTTTTCACTATTTATTAAAATATAAATTTTATCAAAAAAATACCAAAATTTCATGTAAAGTAAATTTGATTTCTAGATTCTAAATAAAAAGTTTATTTTGTCAAATATAACATATAAAAGTGACAAAAATATATATTTAAAAAAGGTTCTCTATCAAAAGTCAGTAAAATGGGATTTTAAAATATATTAGAGTATTTTATGCTTAAAATTGGATTCATTTTCATTTTAAGCCTATAAAATATATTGGATAAATGTAAAAACATTTAAAAAATATGAGTAATCATATTGTTTTTAGTTCTGTTCATTCCTACTAATACAATAACTAGGCATTAATTAACATTTAAAATAATAATAATAATAGTATATTATTTTTTGGTATAAATCAATGTTGTGTGTAACATAAGATTTCAGAGAAACCTGTTATTGCATGTCGAGTAAAATATCAGAAAAATAATACCATTTAACATAAAATTAATATCTTATTCATATATATTAATAGATATGAAAAAGTATTATTCTATAAATACTTGGAATGCTACATCATTCCCCCCATTTGAAAATTGTGTCCCTGCAATTTTATTTACTGATCAAATAAGTGGGGGTATTTATCCCTTATAGCATTTTCAGATTCCCACGTTTCCTCTTAAACCATATGGTTTTTCCAAAAAACCATTCCCTAAGGAATCACCTTATTACGCAACATTTCCTTTATGCGGTCAAGAATCTGTACTGGCATTTCCTCATAAGAAATATTCTCTTCCAACTAAACTACCTCTGGACTCAAAACATGAGATGGATCTCATATATACTTTATTAACCTTGGAACATGAAAACAATTATGTACTTGAGAGAAAATTAGAGTTAAATCTACCCTATAGGAAACTGATCCAACTTTTTTCAAGATTTAATAGGGTCCAATAAACCTCAGACTCAGATTTTTCTTCTTAAAAAAGCACATCACACTTTTCCATGGAGAAAATTTTAGAAAGACATGATCACCTACCTCGAAAGAAAGATCTTTACTCTACTTATCTGTATAACTTTTCTAACTGCTCTAAGTTTTCCTCATGTTATTCTTAATTAACAAAAAATTTTCTTCCATCTCTTTTACCAATTATAGTCCCATAAACTTCCTTTCAACCACTTCATCCCAAAATGATGGAGTTCCACACCATATTCCATATAATTATTCAAATGGTTCCATCTGTATACTTGAATGTGAAATATTATTATAATAAAACTCATACAAAGAAAAATGTTGATCCTAGCTTCCCTAGTAATCCATTGAACAAGCACATAGTATATCCTCCAATGTATGAATTGTTTGTTCTGACTGCTCATCTGATTGAGGATAAAAAGATGTACTGAAATTTAATTCAGTTTCCAATGACTTCTGAAGGCCTTTCCAAAATTTAGAAGTGAACCTAGGATCACGATCAGATACAATGGAGATAGGAACTCCATGTAATCTAACTATCTCTTTAAGATACATCCAAGAAAGTTGATCTAGAGACATAGTTTATAGAATAGGAATAAAATGAGAATATTTAGTCAATTGATCAATAATAACATAGATTGCGTTGTTACCTCGAGAAGTATTTTGTTACCCCACTAAAAAATCCATGGACACATTTCCCATTTCCACTCTAGCACTGAAAAAGGATGAAGCATTCCTTTCAGTAACTGAAACTCTACTTTAAAGTGTTGACATGTCAAACACTTCATAGTAAATTCAACAATATATATTTTTTTCCATCCCACCAGCAATACTCTTGAATATCTCTATATATCTTAGCACTGCTAAGATAAACTGAAAACGGAGAACTATGAGCTTCACATTACAACTCTTTTTTCAATTTTGAATCACAAGGAACACATAATATCTTTATAATCCTCAAAACATAGTCTTTATTAATGATAAATTCAGGTAACTTACCATTTAGAACCAATTCTACCTTTTTCTGCAACTCACTGTCTTCTATGCATTTGATTAATTCTGTCTGATATAGATTATTTCACTACCACTTGAAACAAAACAAAGAAATTCCCTACACCAAAAACTTCCAATCCAAAATTAATCAAATAAAAAATAAAAAGGATCTCATAAAAAATGTATAATGGTTAATATATAATTACTCTTTCAACTCAAAGCATCAACCACTTTATTTTTCTTTCCTAGATGGAAATGAATCATGCAATCATAACCCTTGATTAATTTAATCCATCTCTTCTATCTCATGTTTAATTATTTCTGAGTGAATATATACTTAAAAATTTTGTGATTAGTATATATTTCACACTTCACAACATACAAATGATGCCTCCAAATTTTTGATGCAAAAACAATAGCATATAATTCCAAATCATGTGTAGGGTAATTTAACTCATGAGGTTTTAACTAACATGAAGCATAAGTAATTAAATGATCATTCCACATTATGGTATAACCAATTCATTTCAATGATGCATCATTGTAGATAACAAATTCAATATTCCTTGAAAGCATGGCCAAAACTAGAGCATTTACCAATCTTCTTTTCAATTACTAAAAACAATCATCACATTTGTTTGTTAAAATGAACTTAACTACCTTTTTTGTTAATTATCTTAGTTAGTGGGCTAGATAACCAAGAAACGTTTTCAACAAACCTTCAGTAATAACCCGCTAATACAAAAAAACTATGAATCTTTGTGATATTGGTAGGTCTTGGCCACTATTCAAAAACTTTTTTTAGAAGGGTCTAAAGTTATTCCATCTTTAGAAATAATGTGACCAAGGAATAAAATTTTTTACAACCAAAATTAACTCTTACTAAACCTTCCATATATTTTCCTTTATTTTAGGATTTTCAAAATAGTCCTTAAGTGACTTTCATGTTCCTTCCAGATTTTAGAATATACCAAAATATCATCTATAAACACCACCACCATTTATCACCTGAGTCAACTAAGCCATCACTCCAACAAACTATTTAGTTAAAATTTTGACCATCTCAGGATGTTGCTTTGGAAGGTTGTTTTCCTCTATATTGCTTCCCAGTACAACTTCCTTGTTTCCTCTATGGAAAACCATTCTAAACAAACATATCTCAAACAAAACAACATGGTAATCTTCAAATGCTATATAATTTCAATTTAACATTAAAGTAAAAATATTTTATGGATATTCTATTAACAATATTACAACTCCTAAAGTTATCTAAACTAGCCTCTAATACCAACTATAAGGTCTCATACTTAAACATTACTTAATCTTGAGATAAGTAAATAATTTCAATTTAGTTCACATTGAGGATATTTTTAGGTTTATAGATTTAGAGAATTATTTCATTACTAATATAGAACAACTTACATATTACAAGTACACTTTTACTCACTATCAATTGTTTTCAAAAAAACAAAAACTATTTAAAAAGAAACATGGTATCGTTTCTTGTTTTAATAGTATAAATTTTCCTTGATTCCATGCTTGAATCTATTATTCTTTAAGTCTTGTGAAAAACATTTCAAAACTTTGGATGAGAATACAAATCTCAATAAGGGATACACAAAGAAGGAAAACTATTAGTCTTGGTAAAACATGAAAACCATGAATACTTTATCATAAAGTAATAATTTTCTCTTTTAAGAAGTAGTAAATATACTTCTCTAAATATAATCTCATTGCTTAACCTTTTTGTAACCAAAATATTACCATAAATCCCATATAAAGAAACATATAACATATAAAGGTAACTTGGGACATAAACATACTTAAATGAAATAACTATATGGCTGACTTCCACACATATCACTAAATGGAATAGCCATACGACTGAATTCCATACCCAATGCATCAGAGGTTATAACGTAACCATTCATCCATGGTTTATAATGGAACCACCCATATTTAGTTTATAACATAACCACCTGTCATTGGTTTATCATGTAACCACCCGTCAAATTTCAAAGTACCATTATATAACCATAACACATAAAAGATCTCAATTTTCAACACATCAGTCATAAAATTTCATTTGAAATCACAAGAGATAATTTAAATATATTTAAATAGTAAATACACTTTCAAAACCATTTTCAATACCAAAACACCCCAAAATGGAATAAATAATTTCTTTTCCTTTTAAAAACATTAAGGCTTATACAGGAATCCAAATATCAAATAACAGTTACAACGGCAGAGAAGTCATTGTTGCCGCATACATTAAAAACGTTCCTTTTTTATCATATAGTATAAATATTTGTAGAAAAAATATTCCTTTTATTTAAATTAAATTTAATTGGGTTTATTATACACCATATAAAATAATTTTGTGTATAAATTAAAATATTCCTCAATGAAAGGAGATTGAGACGAAGTCCCTTACCTTGAGTCTGACTCGTCACGTACAATCATTTTGTTCCTGAATAATAAACTTAGGTTAATTTATTCTTGCTTGAGAACCTTCTTAAAGTTTATTATTCATTTTATATCACTTATTACTATGTTATAAAAATTAAATAATTATTTAAGTTCATATCGAATGTTTTTTCGATATTCGGTACTTGAGTCAAAAATGAACTTATTTTGATGTAAATTTTCCATGTAGTCAAAAGTAAATCATCTAAAGAATATTATTCATGATTTAAATATCATAGATATCCAGTATATATGTATTTATAATATATATAATATTTTGATATAAGAAATTAAATGCACCATTCATGGAGACGGTAGGTCATACGTACACATGAACACTACTTTAATTTATTTTCCATATTAAAAGAATAATAATAAAATGATATAAATGTATATTATAATACTATTATTATATTTATGTCATTTATTTCAAATAGGTTCAATAAAACCATCCTTTATATGTTCCATGTATATTAGGAACGAGTCACATCGCTTTGAGGGGGCGGTATTCCACACTTTCTCAAACAAATTTATCATATTTACACAACATGGAAAGCATAAAGGTAAGTTATAAATAAAAATTAAAGAATAATATATACAATATAAATATAATACGTGTCATATATAAATACAATTCCATCATAATATCTACCATGAGAGGTGGTAGGAGAAAATTGAACAATCATCGTTTTGTGAGGCAGTAGTTCACCGTACACATAAATAGTATGTTCGTACCCATTAGATGGAGGTTTGTGTAAGTTTTATTCTAATAATTATCATAAAATAATCCTAGTATATTCATAATACTGGTGTTTTTATGTAATATTATAATAATAAGATAATATGGAGTGAAGAAGGAAAATAAATGAGAGGAGCTTGAGAGAAAACGTTACCTCTAAATCGGGTAACTCCTTTTGATTTGAGTCAAAAGGCTTAATTGAGTTTCCTTATGCCTAAGTTAAGGATTCTAGGAGGAAGGTAGGGATGTTTGGAGCTTGTTTTATCCAAGTATTTTGAGAGGTGTGAGTAAGTGGGTAGAGGTGGTGGCCTTTTATAAGAGGGAGGAGAGACACTTTAGGAATGTTTTGAAATATTATTTTATTATAAATTGATTTTAGAATTATAATAGTTAAATATAGATATATTTCTAGGATAATATGAATATGTATCGAAATTATCTCAACTAACAGGTTTCAGACAAGTTTGGGTCACAAATTTAACCTTATATTTTGGCTTTAACCCTTAGTTAAAAACATTAACTCTTACCATGTCTTCTTGTATTTTCACGATATATGGTTACTATAGTTACTATAAAATGATAATAGAACCACAATTGGATAATTAATGACATTTGTAACATTATATAAGTCAATTTTATGATTATTATATTTTTATAACTGTTATATCATTTAATAAAATAGTATTTGTTTTAAAAACTCATTTATGTCAATTTTGATGCTATTTAGTAATTGATTTTTTGTTAAAGTCATAACAACTTGATTCCTTCAAAAAAAAAATAACTCATACCTAAAATTTCAATTTCATCCAAAAAACTCATTTATGGAATCAAAATTTTCAAATTAAATTTATTTTAATATTTATAATATCATTTATTTGAATATTTCATTAATAAGTTAATCACTGCATCATCATTGTGTCATAAATAAATAAATTTATTTATTGTATAAAAATTATAAATAAAATACCATGATGTATGAAATATTTTTATATTTATAATGAATATTTATAATCAAAGGGTTATATTATATTACCCCTCCTTAAAATTGTTTTAGTAAAAAGATACATGTTTGTGTTATATTTCTCTTTACTTTAAATTAATTGTTATAACATGTCATTTTCATACCCAAGTGGATCCCAAATGCCAAAAGTTTGGACTAATTTTTTTTTACTCACCCATGACTCATCCAATAAGATTAGTACATGTGTTAGGGTAGTTTTATATTATTATAATATTATTTTTATCCTTATTTACATAATTTACCCTTTAACCATGGTAAATAAAAATAATTACTGAAGTTACTATTAATTATGTAAAAAAATAAAAGTTAAATATTTACACAATTTTTAATTTATGATTACAAATATAGAATCCATTTTTCAAAATTCAAAAAATAGATTTGGTAGAAATTAATTTAAAATAAATTTTCATTATCAAAACCAAAAAGCGTGTTTTTAAGATGTAAAAACTATCAAAAGATTGACATGTGTTTATATACAATTTCAATTTGAAATTACTTAGAATGACCAAAATTGGATTATATAATAAAAAAATAATCCAATTACAACCAATTAAAAGGATAATATAACTATATAAAAAATGAGATGAAAAGACAGTTTTGAATTAAAATGCAATATTTTTCACTATTCATTAAAATATGAATTTTATTAGAAAAAAAACCTAAATTTAATCCAATGTAAATTTTGATATCCCAATTCTATAGAAGAAGTTTATTTTTTAAAATATAACATATAAAATTGATAAAAACAATATTTTAAAAAGGTTCACCATCAAAAGGCGGTAAAACAATCTTTAAAAAAATATTAGAGTATTTTATGCTTAAAATTGAAATAATTCTCATTTTAAGACTCTAAAATTTATTTAATAAATGTAAAAAACATTTAACAAAAATGTGTAATCATATTTTTTTAGATCTATTAATTCCTACCAATACAATATCTAGGTTTTAACTGACATTTAAAATAATAATAATAATATTATATTATATTTCGGTATAACTCAACGTTGTGTGCAACCTAAAATTTTGGAGAAAGCCGTTGTTGCATGTCAAATATTCTATCAGAAAAAGAATACCATTTAACATAAAATTAATATATTATTCATAAATATTGATAGATATGAAAAAATATTATTCTATAAATACCTGGGATGCTACAACGGTCTTGGCGGTTAGCCTTGACTTGTGATACCATGTGCAATGATCTTGATGGTTAACCTTGACTTGTGACCCTCTAAGTGCAATGATCCTTGAATCGTGCTAAATTCACATTTTATGTTGATTCCACATTACTATGATTCCATGTTTATATGATCCCATGTTATACATGTTGCGGTTCTAAATGTTCAATTATGTTATATGCCTTTTCATATCATTATGTCATGCTTCATAAACAATGTGCTAAAGATTTATTCTTATGATTAATCCCTTACTGGGATTTTAACTCATCCCTTTTTTCATGTTTTCCCCAGGTTATCCTATGCAGATGTATGAGCACAACGGAAGTTAGGATCTCATTATGGAGATTAAATAAAAAGTTGTTTTTATGATGTTTGATTATGTACATAGTCTTCCAAGACACTAGAATTTATGATCATTGTCATGTAATTTGATGTTTAATTATGCTTAAAATCATGTAATTATTTTTGTTAAAGGATAGGGTCTCTATATGGGGATTCAACCTAAAATCTTGGTTCCACCAGTAATTGCACTTCAATTTGAGATAAAACTATGAATAATTAAAATGATTTCAAATTTGATCCAATTTTCTGATATAACACATAAAGATCTAAATGATCGCATATAAATTTTCATTGAAATATGTGACATTTTTTAATTCAAAAATGTCTCAACAGATGTGGTAAGACTTCAGTTATTTTTATTTTCATTGAAAGACAATGTAATGAAATTTATTCAAATCCATCCACCTCAGTCCATCACCATACAAGATGGGTTGGTGAGGAATTTATTAACTCGATTATATCCCCCTTCTAAATCCATAAACATGATATTTAAGATTTTTAATTTCATCCAATTTGAATATGAATCTAATTATAGTTCATGGGAATGATTTAAATATTTAACTTGAAAATTTTCTCACCATGAAATATAAATATGTATTTTAATTTAAACTTTATATAATGGTTTCTCATAGGAAAATAGGTCTATAATTGATGTTACATCAGGTGGGTCATTGATGAGGAAATAACATGTGGAGAGTTATTAAATTTTGGATGATATGGTCAAAAATAGTTTGTAGTGGCTAACAAAAGGAACCTAAAGGCAAGGGGTATATATAGTAGAAAAATAAGGTTGGATGATAGACTAAATGGAGTCTGTGATAAGAAACTTTGATGCAATAACAAGTTATTATAACCCCTAAGGCATGTATGCCATGTAAATGAATTATATTGATTATAATCACCAAATTTTTTTTTTAGGGTGAAGACCACAACAACAGCAAGATCAAGGCTTTTAGCTAAGATAACTGGGATACCAACAACAAGAACCCCAAGGAAACACACTCACAGTCCAAATTCACACTTTTGAGGAGACACTAGATAAATTCATGACCACTATTCAATTAGCTATACAATAACATAAATTATATTTAAACAGTAAGAAAACATCCATAAAAAATAGATTTTCCCATGAGGAAGATCACTAAAAAACTTTCAAAGAGATAAAGAAAATTATTGGTAGACATCCCAAAAAACTACCCTCATAAAGAAGTAAAATAAATCACCATAAGAATTCAAAAAATAACCCAATACCACCCTAAATGGAGAAATAAAAAGAGATACAAACAACATGAAACTAAGAAGAAACATCAAGAAAAGGACAATGAATAAGAAACATAGGAGCTACAACTACTATTCAATCCACATTTACCATTTCCCAAGAGATTAAAACATGAAAAAATTGAAGTACAAAGAGGTAAGTTCATTAACAAAATTAAAAATTACTATTCATTTTAAAAAATAATTTCCAAAATTTTGACCTACTCAAAGATTATAAAATAACTGATGATGAACAAAATTAACCTTCAATAAGTTGTAACCATAACACTCACAAGAGAGTGATATACTATAGTGTTATAGTATAGAACTATGAATAAGAAAAGTCACAATTTTTTTTTCAATTCCTATTCATATTAGGTCTAATAAATTTTGAAAAAAAACTGTGATCTAGGTTCTAGAGTCAATATCATGTTGTACACCACATTCAAAAATCTAGTACATGAATAATTGAAGTCAAAAAGAGTTTTACTTCAACTAGTAGATTCAATAGTGTAATAACCCTGAGGACTGATGAAAGAAAAATTGATTATGGTAGAAAAGTTTAATTTATTAATGGATTTTTTTGGTTTTATATATGGATGAGGAGTGGATTTTTCTCATTCTTGGAAGACTATTTTTAGACACTGGAAGATTTCTGAATGACATAAAAATCAGGGTGTTGTGTCTGAGAGTGATAAGTGAACAATTCAGTTTCAAAATATACCGATCAATGAATAACTATGATATAGAGGAGGGTTATTTTCAAGGATATGAAAGGTATGAAGTTCAAGAGGTTTCTATTTTATAAGAAAATAAAAAGGCATGAACTATACATGTTTATGAGGAATGAGAAAAGGTTAAGAAGAAAATTAGAAAGATGAGAGACAAAATCACTGATGATGGAGGTATAGTTGAAACAAAAAACTTTAAATAAGGATAGAAGGATTAGATAGTACAAGACCTAGAATTTGGAATTAATATAATGAAAATTAATTTGTGGATAGGCCTGATGGAGGTATAGAATGTTTTACCCTAATTTAGATTGAATCTATTTTCAGAAGAAAGAAGGTGGTCTATCTATGTGTACAGGTCACATATGAGGCCATTTGTAGACCTTGAACAAATAAAATCTTTTTCAATAATGTAATACTTGAGTTTAATAGGTATGTTTGATTCAATGTTGTAAAATAAAAGTGTTATTGGGATGCAACCCATTTTTTTATAGTTTTTTTATTTTTAGGAGTAGGAAGTCTTCCAAAATATTTATGAATTTCATTGAAAATGGTCCTACACTTTTACATTAATATTTTTATTTTTAGGTCCGAATGAGGGAATAAAGAAAGAAATAATAAAGGGAACCAAATGGGAAGCTATAAAAATAATCCCATAAATTCAACAACTGATTACATGTTTTAATTTAACACTGTATTCAACCCCCATATTATATCTTACTTAGAAAATATTTTAATTCGTAAATTCATGCCCCACACTTGTATTTTTTCCTTAATCATCGATTTATGAGACAAAAAATACTCAGGATAATCATAATCCCATATTTTAAATTTTATTTTCAATGAATTTGAATAAGAAAAATGAGTGAATTAATAATCAACGATAAACATGGGAATTTTGATTTGATGAATCATGATTCAGGAGATTGTTTAATTTTTATAAATTAAAATTTTATAATATTTTACATTACTTGAAAATATGATATTTTTGTTAATTGAATTTATTATTGGTGTTAATTTCCATGAATTATTTTCCCTATAATTTTTTCTCATTCTTTAGAATTTTTTTAAGATTAATACTTCCATTATTTCTTTAGAATATTTCTTGAGTGAAACTCGGGCTTACTTTCTTCTAGAACTTGATTTTAATCTTGTTGAATCTATTATTGTCCTAATTCACATTTAAAATTATTGAGGCATATTTTTATTATAATGATTAATAATTTTTATACATAGATATTACATCTAAATAGATGAATATTCTTTACATAACATAATGATCCTTGCTGGAATCGTATAGGTCCAGTATCTTTGGAAATTTGGAAACAGAAACAATTGGTTCATAATATTTCTACACCATCTTCCACTTAGATCTTAAAAATTATCTCCCTTATTAGACATGTCACATATAAAACCTTTCTTCATAACCTGGGAAAGGAAGCATAATAAAGGTAGGGCTCTAATTCTTTGTAAGGATAAACAAGAGAGATGCAAATGATTATATAAGAATAACATGAGAAAAGGGGTATGAGAATATGAGATCAACTTTTTAAAATATACCCTACATATCATAATCATAATACTAAGTCATGGAATAAATCATGGAAGTTTATAAGACATGAACCATAAAGGGAATAAAAGAACATGATCCAAGAGATTTTAACATTGGAATAAGGCATATAATTGTGGCATACACATAATCATATAAAATGATTTACTTAATAGTCAAATATCACTACCGAGACTATCATAGTGGATTGGGTTCACTCCCTAAACCATATTCATAGTCAAGGTTCACTCTCAAGACTATCATAGTGAAAATAGTCCCTCATCGAACTGGGTTTACTCTCCATTCAAGTCTTGTTTATGTCATTTGATATCAATCTTTAACCAATGCATTAGAGGGAGGTATACATCCCACCCACAACATAATTAAAATCATTCATATGTGTGCCAAAATATAACAAAGAATTAATAATATCATAAAACATGAAAATTAATGAGTTTTATAAACATTTCATCATAGAATAACCCATGGAATAGAAATGGGTTTCCTAAACATTTCATATTTTCATCATAACATAACCAATGGGAGAGAAATGGGTTTCATAAACATATGGTCATTATAAACATAAAACATAAAAATAAAAAATAAGGAAAGTATCCTTGGATCATATCCACAAAAAATCTTATGTAATATCAAATAATGTCATCTTATATGAAAAATTATTTTTAAAGATCCCTTGGAATAATTCTTGAGGAAATCAACCTTTCCATTTTGAAATCGCTTCTTTAAAACTAATAATTTTAAAAAATATTATAGAAAACATTTTCATTGAAAATAACCATAGTAACCTATAGATGAATCTTAAAAATATTTAGTGGACTTCGTGATAATGAATTACGTTCATAGCATAAAAGTTAAAATAAATTCCTTTTATACTTTTGTTAGAAAAGTCACAAAATACCTCGTTTGGAAGAGGAAAAGAATATTATTTGTAAAATATTTTTAAAAAAGTAAAAATGGGTAAAAAATACTTTAAAAAATCATATGATAATATAGAAAAATTATTCAAAATATTTTTATTAAACATGGATATGCAAGGAAAAAGTTTTTTTTACTAAAGTGTGAAATGAAGTCTATTTTTCTTAAAAACTTATTTTTGGTCTCTTGAGTAATTAAGGTGATAAAAATGAAAGGAAAACAATTATTTTAAATAAATTACCATAGGATAATAATATTCATTATTATATTGGGATTTTGATCATAATATTTCATTATCATAACCTAATCATAAACAATCCTAATAAATAATGAGATTGGAACACAAAACCCTTAACTCGAGTTAGATTTGAATCAAAAGTAATATAACCTCCAATATAATAAATTTAAATTTATTATAATTCTATAAATAATCAATTTTGGTACTTATAATATCATATATTATCCATTTATAACATTTTAACACCCCCTTTTATCAATAATTCCTTTTTAAAATCAGCATTTCTAGGTGTTAATTGTTTTGTTTATCATGAGTATTCCAGTTCAGTATCTTCGGTCCTTGAACATTTATCTTGGTTACATCACATATAGAATATAAATAATTATATAAATATCATATATATTTATTATATACATATTTACAGTCTTCCATAAAATTTATAGGTATAAAAATTAATTATACCATTCATGGAGATGGTAGACCGTACATACAGATGGACATAATATTAAAATTTCCAAAGGTTGGGATGAAAGAAAGGTAAATATTAATTCAACTTTAAAAGTTAATTATTTTATCATATATATAATATATATTAATCAAATTAATTCTCATTACCATATAAGTAAACTATAAATGAAAAATGGATCACATCACTTCGTATAGGTGGTAGTACACTCGTACGCACGAGTGACATTATCATTTCCCAAAGGATTGGATGGTAAGAAGGTAAACATGATATTATCATTATAGAAGTATAATTGTCTCATAAAAATAATATATAAACATTAAAACCATCATAATACCCATCCATAAAATTTAGTGATGAAAAATGAATTGTATCTCTACATGGAAACAATAAGCCATACGTACACACAAGAGATAATTTCACTTCTCATTTTATGGGAATGAGGGTGTATAATGGAATAATAATAATAATAATAATAAAATTTAAGAATATTTTTGGAATTAATTTATTATTTTATTATAAATTTCATAGTCGTAGCGGAGTTAATGAAGAGTAGAAAAGAAAGTGATTTGTTATGGTGATTACCTATTCTTTGAAACAACTCCTTTAGATCCCCTCTAAATTGATCTAGGGACGGTATTTTAGTTATAACATAACCTATATAATGTGTATATATAATTTTATAAGAGAAATTGGAAGAGTTTTTTTTTGAGATATAAGGATCAAAGTGGTGTGAAAAAGTGAGGGTGGAGGTTCTCTTTTATAATTGAGGTGAGAGGCACTTTTGGAATTTCTGAAAATATTAAATTATAATGATTTAATTGTCAATAAAAATATATCCAAATGGTCATGTATTTTTTGATAAGGTATTATAGGGTTTTAATACTAACAAAAAATAAAATTTATACATATTTCAGTGTCACTTTAAACCTTATCAGTTCGATTAACCCTTAGATATCCACTATTAAATTTAACTACGATAATAAAATTTTCAAAATTAAAGGGTTGTAATTTTTACTTATATGATAAAAATTGGAATATAAATTTCTAATTTATGACATTATTTAACAAATAATTTAAAAACTATCTTTTTTTATATTTTTATGCTTTTTAAATAATTTAATACAATATTATTTTGATAAAATATCATTATTGTGAATTTGGACACTATTCATTTAATTTGACTTAAAAGACAAAGAAAAAGTTGGAATTAGAATATAATATTTTTTTCACAAAATTATTATGTCATATTAACCTACAAAATTAATGTAACACTATAACTTACTCAAATTATATAACTTTTAATAATTTCAAAATCATTTATTTTATTAATCTATTAATTGAATAAATACTGTTTTGGCGTTGTGTAAGAATTTAAGGTAATATATAATATATAAAAATTATAAATAAAATACTATAATTAATATAATTTCATTATTAAAAAATTTACTATTAATATTTTTTCATATATAGTTTTCCCTATGTGAACACATAAAGGATATTTAAAACTAAGAGAGTGACAATTTGTAACTTTTTTTATTCAAATAATATATAAGTCATTTTCATGAAACAATGTACATTGAAAAAAATTCTGAAACTAATGTGATAATGGTAGATTTATATTTATTGAATATTAATTAATAGGAAAAATTATGGCCATATAACTTATTTTTAATCTAAATTAACCCGATTTACCCTTTTACTGAGGTGTTGAATTTTACCACGATTACTGTTCATATTGACAAAAATTAAAAGGGAAATATTTACCAAATTTGAAAATATTGATTATAAATATTTAATTAATTTTATCTACTTAAATAACTATTAATTGAGTAAAGTAATTTTAAATTAATTGTGAAAAATGTGACAAAAACTAATTTTTTGGAAAAATATATTTTTAGCATAAAATTGAATTTATTCTTATCCTATTTCTAGAAAAATATATTTTGGATGTTTAAAAAATTTGATCAGGTAAATAATATATAAATTTAAATAAAATCATTCACCAATATTGACTAATTTAATTTATGAATAAAAGTAAATTACACGTATAAAATCAATTCTTCAAAAAAATCACTTTTATTTTCAATTTTTTTTGTTTTTAATTTTGATCATTTGATGGATAAGGAACTCATTTTATAAATTTTTAGACCATATATTTTTTATAATTTAGTTATTAAAATAAATACCCTTTAATCTTATTTCTAGTAAATAACTGAAACATAATATTTTAATAATGTTACGCAGCTCGTTTAAACTCGTTGTTGCATGTAATTAATGCTATTGAAAAAAATTATTTAAAGAGAAATATTTCATAAATATATGAGAGTGATACATTCTAACCCCTTAAAATGTTTTTTCCATCAAATTAATTACCATGTTACAAACATACGAGTATAATTCTTCCTCATCACATCCTCTGGTTCCCACATGGCTTCCTCAAATTGATGGGTTCACCACAAAACTTTGACCATATGGGTGGTCTTGTTTCATAGTAATTTCTATATAAAATCAAAATTATTAACTAGTTTTTTCTTCAAGAGTAATATCTTTATCCTATATTATAACCTATGATTTTATTATATGTTAATAATAAATTATGTACTTCCTCAAGAGATATACATGGAACACATGATGAAATTGAGTGAGATTCAGTGGAATCAAAAATCGATATGCTGCCATACTGATACAATAATGAATTTCAAAAGGGCTAGAATACCTAGGGCTTAGATTTCCCTTCTTTCCAAATCTAATCACCCTCGTATAGGGAGATATTCATAGTAATACCTTGTCACAAACTTCAAACTCTATATCTTTCTAATTATTTTCAATATATTTTTTTATAGAGATTGAGCTGTTATTGTGTTCGGTTGAATGGATATGACCTTATCTACCATTTCATTAGCTAGATCATACCCCTATATATTTTTTTCTCTAACTTCACTCCAACACATTGGAGTTATTCACTTTCTACCATAGAGGGATTCATAAGTATCCATTCGAATTCTATAGTGAAAGCTATTATTGTATGAAAATTCCACCAAAGGATGGTGTTGAACCCAAACACATTGTAAATTCATAGAGAAAGATCTCAACATTTATTATAGTGTTTTAATGGTTATTTTTTTACTAAACATCTATCTAGGGACGATAATTATCCCATAAAATTAACTCTATATCCAGATCCAGCTAAATAATTATCCAAAACTTTGATGTAAACCTTAGATTTTGAGAAGATATAATTGATAGTGGTATACCATGAAATATTACCACTTAATGTATAACTGAGTAGGTTGAACAAGATAGAAATATTATCTAATGTAAATGAAGTGTACCAAATTCATAAGGTGATCGACTATAATCCATATAGAATTATTCCTTTATATGTTTTGGTGAGTTTGATAAAAAAATCCATGGTGATGTTCTCCCATTTCCATTCTAGTATAGGTGATGGTTGAAATATCCCATTTTAATTTTTTTGCTAAGAATTAAATTGATGACATGCTAAGCACTAAGAAACACAATATAAAATATATTTCTTCATTCCATCCCACTATAAATACTCTTTCAAATATCTATACATCTTCATATTTTTAGTATGAACAGAGAATGAAGAAATGTGAGTTTCAACCATCAGATCCATATTTAAATATGGCACCGAAGGAAAAAATACATGGTTTATAAACCTTATTATTCAATCACAATCAAATTTTTACTAAGTAATATTTTTAAACTTCTTTTTTAGCTCTAAATATCCATTCTATGACTTTTTAATATTCACTTGGATAGATGGTTGAACACTCATTTGAGAAAGATAATATTTCTCACATTTCTTCATGATTTCAAGACCCATCCTTTTCAAGTCCATAAATATTGGATCTTTTGTGATCCTTATCATAGATAATCTAGATAGATCATTTTTAATCAGAGAATATTCCACCTTGTTTTATTTTCCAGAGTGGTAATGTATTGAAAAATAATAATTGTAATTAGCTCCAACTATATTCTTTGGTGCATATTCAACTCTTTCTATGTGAATATATACTTAAATATTTTTTGATTAGTATATCCATAAAATATTTCTCTATAGAGATAATATATCTATATATTTAATTAAAAAATCACCACAATTAACTCCAAATCATGATTTGGTTAATTTTTATCAAAAACCTTCAATTTTCCTGATAAGTGAGCTATACCATATAATTATACATGATTATACATACAAATATCTTCTTTGATACATAACTAAATATTATAAACCCTTATACACTATAGGGTAGTATAAGAATAGGTGTGCTGACTAACATTCTCTTCATCGCCTTAAAAGATTCCACACATTAATTCATCCAAAGAAACTTGGCTCCCTTCCAAGTTAACTTGGTGATTGGATTTGATAGCCATGAAAAAATCTCTACTAAGTGTCTATAATATACCAAAAAGTCAAGAAAACTATGGGTCTCAGTCAAAGTAGTTGGTCTTGGAGAACATTTAATAAATTAACTCTTTTAAGGTTCTATTAATATACCCTTATTTGAGATTATATGACCCAATAATGAATCCTTCAAAAGAAAAAAATCACACTTGGTAAATTGTTCATAAAACATCACCTTCCTTATGGTATTCCATAAAATTATCAAATTATCTTCATTCTATTTATTTTACCTTGAATAAATAAGAATATCATCTATAATGTCTACTATAAACTAATCATGTTAATCTCTAAATACTCTATTCATTAATTCCATGAATATAGTGTGAGAATTGGTAAGACCAAATGGCATCACTATAAATTCATAATGTCCATGCCTTGTATAGAGTGCTTCCTTAGGTATATCCTCCTTCTTGACCCTCAAATGATGATATCTATAATAAAGGTCAATCTTATAAAAGTTTTCATCTCCACACAATTGATCAAATAAGTCAAAAATACAGGGTATTGGATGGTTTATCCAGATAGTTATCTCGTTAAGTTCTCAATAATCAATGCCAAGTTGCATTGATCCATATTTATTATTAACAAATAAAATAGGTTCACCCCAAGATGATGCACTAGAAAAAATAAATCCCTTATCAAGATTCTCCTAGAGACAATTCTTCAATTCTTGAAAATCAATCGGGGCCATTCTCTATGGAGTATTGGAAATAGGTTTAGCATGATGTGTGAGTTCTATTTAAAAATTAACTTCAATGTTCGGTGTAAGACTAGGAAAATCTTCATAAAAGAAATCAATAAACTCCCTAACAATAGGTATATCTTATATATTGATTTTATCCCCAACCATATGAGATAAACACCTTTTTTAAATAGGAATAATAACCTATATGATGGATGTAATTTCTATCACAAGTTCATTTTTTTCATTACATAGATATTAGATCATAGGTTAGTTCAAAATAACAAACTTAACTTCCATTCCATGAAAATGGATGTATGATTTATGTAAATAAAGGTAATACAGGCCCAAAATTAAATGGAATTCAACTAGAGGAATAATGAAAATATTTTTAGGAAAAATATTCCAAAAAACTTCAACCGGAGAAGAATTGTAGACCTAGAGTATGATCATTGTACCCTTAGGGGTTTTTACTACTAACTCAACATCTAATTTTTGAGGTGTTTGTTTGATACCATTAGAAAATTCATTAGATTTAGATGAGTGGGTATATCTAGAATTAAATAATATATTAGCAGTTCTAGAGTGGATGGTAAGTATACCTTTCACTACATCATTATCGTACCCCTCATAAAAAAATAGTGATCACTAGATATTTATATTTTCCTATAGGATTAAGATATTTTTATTGATGATCATTATTATTAACCTTTATATTTGGGAACTAGTTATCATAATGACCATACTACTTATATTTAAAACACTAGAGTGATGATAGTGCATTATGTGGATATTTCTCTTTATTCTTATTATTAGATAAATTATTCCCATCACTTCAGCATTCAATTTCTTTATTACCTTCCTTTATACAATTGAAAAATTACCAGTTACCTTAAGAAAATGTTCCTTATGTTTGCTTACACACTTTGAGCAAGAAATAAGGCTCATCTTATTATCTATATAGTTTTTAGAATTTCCATTGAATTATATTTTTATTTTCTTATCAAAACCATGAATTTGATGGGTAACTTCAATATCCATATCCATATTGAGATAACATTGAAAAATTTCATCACACTTACTAAAGTCCCTTATGGATTACACCCTTATGAGAATTGGTTTTAATACATTGAAGAATCGATCAACATTACTTTTAGGTTGGATGATAATACCATAAGTATACCATGAAAGTCTTGTGAAATTTCCCTCATAAGTACCAATAGACTAATTATCCTTATTTTTTAACTCAATGAATTATTTCTCAATTTTTTTATTAATAATATAAGGAAATTACTATTTAAAAATAATCCTTTAAATTCAACCCATTATATATATTCAATTTCTTCATTATCTCTCATGTTCCTGATAAAAATCCACCACTGATATACTTTTCCATCCATATGATAAACATCCTAAATAACATTCTCATGTCCCAAACACTGAATAATGGAAACTATCTTTTCAATGGTAATGATCCATTTCTCAATGACTAGTGGATTAGTGGACCCACTAAAATATGATGTAAATTTCCTCATGAAGTACTCAATAGAACTTTGTTCCCTCATTTGATCATTTGGAAGATTAGAGTGATTCATAGCTTGAGAATGTTGTGTGAGCATAGTAACAAGTTTTTTCATTCTAGCTCCCACAACATTCAATTTCTCAAGAGTAAAATAATTTAATTTTCTATCACATTCAATATTAACATGATTCCTTAGAGTTCGAAACATTGAATAAAACCAAAAAAATAGTGCGAGAAATAGTAATCATGGTGGGAAACCACATAATCATGAAAAAAATTTAAGGTATGTTGAAATTGTGAAAAATTATTCTATGAAACATTGGGTTTAACCTAGGCTATTTATGATTATTACCAAAAATATTACGATTTTATCCCATACTTAGAATTATCCTTAGGGTTCTTAGTAAAGTTTTATAATCATAGTTTCAAAAGGTCAAAAAACCATTTATTTGAAGACAAATATAGTAATCCATACTTTTCATACATAAATATTACATCTAATTATATTAATATTCTTTACATAACATAATGATACATGATGGAATCATATAATTCTAGTATATTTGGAAACATGGAAACATTAAAAACTGGTTCATAATAGTTCTACATCGTCTTCCACTTAGATCATCATAAATATAACCCTTATTATATATATAATTCATAAAACCTTTCTTCATAACATGTGAAAGGAAAAATAATAAAGCATGATCATTGATGCCCAATAATGATAAACAAGGGAGATATCAATGATCATATTTGAATAACTTAAGAAAAATTGTATGAGAACATTATATTAACATTTGAAAACCATACCTTTCATATCATAGGTCATAATCTAGAGTCATGACATAAATATATGAATTCTATAAGAAATTAATTATAAAGTAATCAAAGAACATTATCCATGAAATCATCACATTAACATACGACATGGAATTGTGGCATACACAAAATCATAGAAAATAATTTCCTTAGTCTTTAAGGCTCACTTACAAGACTATAATAATAGATTTGGTTCACACCCTAAAACATCATAGTAATCATGATTTATTCCCATTACTATCATCATAGAAAAAGTCCCTTACTGAACTAGGTTAACTCCCCATTCAATTCATGTTTATCTCATGAGATATTAATCCTTACCCAATGAGTTGGTGGGAGATATAGATACCACACATCACATAATAAAATTAATAAATATGTGTTATATAAAGTTATAAAGCATTCATAATATCATAACCCATGAAAATAATTTTTTTCCATAAAAATTTTATCATAGAATAACCAATGGAAAAGAAATGGGTTTTATAAATATTTCATCTTTTCATTATAGTATAACCCATGGGAAAGAAATAGTTTTCATAGAAATATTGTAATCATAAAAAAAACATCACGAGAAAGATTAATGATGGCATCCTTGTATTATATCCCTAGTAAATTTTATGTAACATTAAAGTATTCCATATTATATGGAAAATGAATTTGAAATATAACTTGGAATAATTATTAAGGAAACCGACCTTTCCATTTTTAAACCACTTATTTGAAATATAAAAATTAAAAAAATATTACGAATTTTTTTAATTAAAAGTAACCATAGTAACTTGTAAAGGGAGCTTAAAAATATTGAGTAACCATAAAGGTGTGAAATTATTTTCTTATTTTATAAGTTAAAAAAATCATTACTTTCATACTTTTGTTAGAAAAGTCAAAATGTACGTCATATAAAAAATAAAAATAATATTCCTTTAATTTTTTAAATCCAAACATGGGTAAAAAATTACTTTAAAAATCATTCAAGAGTATTAAAATCCTCCTTAAAAATATTTTTAGAAAACATAGATATGGAATAAAAAGGTTTATGGACCAATGAGATAAATGAAGTATGTTTTTCCTTAAAAACATATTTTTAGTCTCTTGAGTTCTGAAGGTGAGGAAAATGAAAAAAAACATTTAATTTCAAGAAATAACCAATGTATGAGAAAATTAATGAGTATATTGAGAGGTTTATAATAATATTTTATCATTATAACTTAATAATAAATAGCCCCGATAGTTAATGATATTGTAATATAAAACCCTTACCTCAAGTTCACCTTGATTTGAAAGCACTCTAACCACAAGTATAATAAATTTAAATTTATTATAATTATATAAAATAGTCATTTTAATACTTATAATATCATATATTATCCCTTTATAATATTTCAACACCCCCTTATTTCAAAAATTTCTTATTAAAATTTTCATTTCCGATTGCTAACTCTTTAATTTATCATGATTATTTCAGATCATTATTTCCAATAATTGTATATTTATCTTGGTTCTAATACCTGAAGAACATAAATAATTATATAAATATAAATTATATTAATTAATAATATATATATTTATATTCATCCATAAATTCTACATATAAAAAATTAATTACAACATTCATGGAGATGGTACGTTGTATGTATGCATGAATATCATTTTAATTTTCAATAGATGGAATGAAAGAATGTAAAATATTAGTTCAACTTTAAAATATAATTATTATATAATATATATAATATATATATTCATAAAATTCATCCTAATTTCAATCCATGTAAAATATAAATGAAAAATGAACCTCATCACTGCGTGGAGGTGGTAGTCTACAAATATGCATGAGTGACGTTATCATTTCCCAAAGGATTTGATGAAAAAAGGTAGACATGGTATTATAATTCCATAAGTATAATTGTATCATAAATATCATATAAAAATATTGTTGTATCTGAATCTACGGATTACACACAAGAGGGGGGGTGAATTGTGTGTTTTCAAAATTATTACAAAATTCTGTCCACTATGCTTTTGCTCGATTAAATATGCAGCGGAAAAAGTAAAAGCATGAACACACGAATGTATAGTGGTTCGGGGAACAGAAGGCCCCTAGTCCACTCCACCAACGCTCAAATCCACGAGCTTGGCGATTTTCACTATCTGGTCCTCGTTTCCACAGACCTGTTCACAACTGAGTACAGGCAGTTGACACCTTTACAAGATTCAGGCAAACACAGCCTTCCTGGTTCAAACACGAACCCACACAGCTTAGAACGAGAAGCTGATCACTCAAAAATAAAAAGGGTTTCGATAAAGAAAACACTTCTCCAGTTGTTCTTCACAATTGCAACAGAAAGCAATTGACAGTAGATAGATCGTTGTCTTCAGAAAATAAAGATCTGTAATCAAAACAGTTCTGAGTCGATCCAGTTGCAATAGATATTACCAGAAACTTCACAACTTCAGCAGCAGTAGATTCACAACAGATAGTCGATGTAGAACACGTGAATCTGCTATCAAGATCTTCCTTCGGTAATAAAGGTTTTACACTTCTTCTCGATCACCAGAAAAGAACGCCTTTACACAGTCTCTGTTTCTTGCTCGTTAAAAAGATCAATCTATATCTTTCACACACTTTTTTGTGTATATATATAAAATCCGAAGTTTCCAAGATAGAACATATATATTCAAATCTGAGAAATTCTTCCGCATAAATAGATCCATAAAAATCTCCTTTAGATTCGCGATATTAAATGAAATAACAGAGCCGTTGTAACTCCCCTGAAGAATCGGCACAAAAAGCTCCGTTTAAATCAATCATTAATCCGTTGTAAATCGTCTTTGATTCAGTCAAAGTCGTACTTAAGAATCGGCTCGAAATCCGCCTAATAATCCGCTTGTTTGACCAATGCAAAAGGAAACATCGTCTGTCAAAAATATCCCGACGCCAAACGTAGGGTTGATGACGTGGCTCCAAACGTAGGGTTCACAAACGTAAGGTTCACAAACGTAAGGTTCACAAACGTAAGGTTGAACATACATACTTTCTCTTCAGCATTCAAACGTAGGGTTGATCATCCATACTTTGTCTTGCTTCAACTCTCCAAAGAACGTACGGTTGATTATAAAAGTAAGGTTGATGATCCATACTTTTGAGAAACAAACTCAACACTGAAAACTAACGTATGGTTTCTCTTCCATACTTGTCCAACAACGAAAACGTAAGGTTCCTTCCAAACGTAATGTTCTTCTTCAATACTTTTCAACAACGTAAGGTTCATTAACCATACATTTCAAAATAACATAAAAGGTAAACTTTTCATCCATACGTTACGTTCATCAACGTAGGGTATGAACAGTGATTCCAGTATGCGCTAAAATTGATCTCGCGCTACAGTGATTTCAGAACACGCTAAAATTGATCTTGCGCTACAGTGATTCCAGAACACGCTAAAATTGATCTCGGAATAAATGAAGTATGAAATCTCGTTGTATGAAATAAATAAATAAAATAAATTCCTGCAAAATACTCAACGAAATAATTAGTAAATAATTAAGGGTATTTGTGAGCATCAAAATCATCATAAAGAGACAGAGTATTATTTAAAATAATCTCCCCCTTTAAAAAACATTATTTTGAATTGTTTGAAAATAATACATTGCTCAACAATCTCCCCCTTTTTGATGATCAAAAAACCCATAAAATAATAGAACTAATTTAATTGCAATCTTTAAAATTTTAGAATTCTGAAAGGATTAAAACAATATTTAACTATAATAAAATTTCTCCCCCATAAAAATAAATTTTCAGCTAAAAAATAGATAAAAGATAAATGTCGTATATATCCAAATTCCTTCATAGGAAACAAATGAATTTAAATGTTGTGTTTATCCAAATTCTCCCCCTTTTTGTGATATCAAAAAAAATGAAAAATTACGGATTTGAACACATTCAATATTGCACTGAACTATAAGTAAATGCTATAATTAACTGTGTATGAATAAGTGAATTTGTTATACTGGCTAACTTAGTCATAAATCAATAAACAACAAAACAAAAAAGATAAGAAAAGAATTTTCATTCACAAGCTGTTATATATATAAACGATTGTGATATACAGAGGAATCAAGGTTCATGGATAAGACAGGGAAAAAAAAGTTGTCTATCTCCTTTGAATCACGGTCTTGATCTCTGTAAACTGTTCTCTGAGCCTCTTCATCATCCCATCTCCTAACTTGATGATAAGATCTCTGTTCTCTTGAGTCATATGAATATCTTCAATCAAATTAACTCTGAAAAACTCATGCATTCTTTCTTCTTTTTCAACAAAAAGAGCCAGCTTTTCTGATAACTGATTCAAAAGAATCCTAATCGGTTGCTCTCCAGATGTCAACTGATTCACTAAAAATTTCTGATTATCTAGCAAAACTGACAAAGGGGCACTATTACACTGAAGATCGTGTAATCTGTCACTCATATTGCTTAGTGCTCCTGTAATTGCTTGAAATCTCCGAATCAAATCAGGTGAAGAGCCTGATCCACTCACAGCACTGTTTGCAACAGACTCAAATTTATTCTCCATGTAAATCTTCAACTCAGACATATCATCTTTCTTTACCATCTCTGATTTTAACTGATCAAAAGCATGCAACATATCAGTCTTAAACAAATCTACTTCCTGTCTTGAAACAGTACATTCTTTCAGCTTCTGAAATTTCAACTGCTCTAAGTTCAGAGAATTTCTGAGACTAACATTCTCAGATTCTAACTGAGAGATATGCTTGTACAGCTCAACAACTTCTTCTTTTCTCGAATCAGGGGCACCCTGTGCTCTATTCTCATGTCCAGAAATAGATTGATGAGGCAGGGCAAGTGGTAAAGAATCTGCATCTGACTGTTCTTTGTCCTTGTCCTGACAAGGTTGATCCACTGAACTAGCTTTTGAAGCCTGAAACTCTTCCACTGAAAAATCTTCCTGAAGTACTTCTGTATTAGCTTCAGAAGTATGTTCATCACGAACAGTAGTCTCTCTGACTTCTACTGATTGGTCAAGAACAATATTTTCATGTAAATCTTGAGGTCGGGCCACTTCTTCACCAGGCACTGCCTCCATAGGTTGTTCTTGTTGTATTACATTTTCAACAGCCACAACAGCAGATTGGAGTTCTTTTTGGATTTCCGGTTGAGCTGCTGGTTCCTCTATCGGTGCAGTCTGCTCCACAACAGCTTCTCTCACAAATGAATAAGAAATTACCAGTTCAGAGGATTTCAAGGCAGGAGAGATAATTTCTTCATCAATTGACCTCTTCCTTTTAGATTGAAGTCCTTCTTGACTTCTCTCTTCCTCAACTTCCTCTATCTCAAAACGAATTCTCCTTGCCACTGTACTAACCCTTGATTCTGCTTGTCCTTCCTTGGACTTAGCCGGTTGAGCCTGAGCACTCTCCGAGTCTTCCTCAGCTCCAACAGGTAAGAGTTTTCCTTTAATTGTGCTCCAGAAGTATCCTACTTTCCTCAAGATTCCAGCATTAAAAACATTACTGTGGTGACATTTCACCCCAGCATCTACCAATCTGATCATTCCTCTTTTAAACAAAAACAAAGAAATGAACCTTCCATAAGGGAAAAAGGTCATTCTTGCTTCACTCTGACAGCAGTAATTCAAATATCTTATCATAAACCGAGGAAAATTAAACTTAATATCACACATCAGAAGATACATTATGTACATGTCAGGGTATAGGATTTTCTCCATCTCATCCATCCTTGGTGCTAAACCAGTCTGAACAAATTTTACCAAGATTTTCTGATCGGGCTCCAAATCTTTAATAAACATTTTCTTTATCACTCTGGTTCCAAACAGAAAAGACATAATGTCTTCAGACTTATGTACAGAATCTCCAATATTCCGTAAATCGAAATGAAAAACTCCTTCATGAGGGCAGTTAAGAATTTGACTTATCTCTACAGATGATATGGAAAAGTCCTTATCCTCTATTTGAGCCAATAAACTATCCTCCGTATCTCCAAGGCTAAACTGAACAGTTCTAAAGAAATGTCTCATTTCTGCCTCATAAAGAAACTCAGAATTTTCACTATTAAAAGCTTGCTCAAGGCTTTGAAACGACAACGCTTTCTTCAACAGTAAATTAGTTTCAAACAGCCATTCTAAATCGATGACTTTACCTTGCAGTATTTTTCGACCAACTACTTTAGGTTTCTTTGCAGCACTGCTCTCAGCTTCATCTGGACGCTTAGTCTTTGCCATTTCAACAACGATTTCTGAAGGTTCGTAAGTTTAGGGTTTGAAGATTCAGAAAAGGGTTTTGGAGCAGATGTGCGGTTCTAGGTTTTCGAAAGGGTTTCCGAAAAAGGTGAAACAGTTTAGAAGGTGAAACGGTTCTGACAGCCTTGATTCCTGTTTAATCACTAATCATTACTTTTATTTAAAACAAAATAAAATTACTTATAGCGGGAAAAAAAAATTAAGCAGAATTCGAAAACAGAATAAGATTAAAAAAAAACTATTTAAAATTAAATAAACCTAACTCCCCCTTAATAAATTCAAACCTTGCCGTGGGAAGTGGTTTAGTAAAAATATCTGCTAATTGATTTTCTGTATTTACAAATTCTAAAAATATATCCTTTTTAAACACATGATCTCTTAAAAAGTGATGTCTTATATCAATGTGATTAGTTCTAGAATGACTAATAGGATTTTTTGAAATATTAATTGCACTAGTATTATCACATAAAATAGGTATATTATTGAAATTTAATCCAAAGTCCATAAGAGTGTTTTTCATCCACAACACCTGTGCACAGCAACTACCTGCAGACACATATTATGCCTCGGCTGTTGACAGGGCAACTGAGTGTTGTTTCTTACTAGACCATGATACTAAAGACTTTCCTAAAAAGTGACATGTTCCTGAAGTACTCTTCCTATCTAATCTACAGCTTCCAAAGTCAGCATCTGAATATGAAATTAAATTAAAATCAGAGGTTTTTGGATAAAGCAGAGATTGATAAATAGTACCTTTTAAATATCTAAAAATTCTTTTAACAGCAGTTAAATGGGATTCTTTGGGATTTGATTGAAATCGAGCACAAAGACATACTGAATACATTATATCTGGTCTACTAGCAGTAAGATATAACAAACTACCAATCATACCTCTATATAACTTGTTGTCCACTGATTTTCTAGTTTCATCCAAATCAAGTTTTATATTAGTACACATAGGAGTTGTAAATGTCTTGCTGTTTTCAAGTCCAAATTTCTTAAGTAAATCAGTAATGTATTTGCATTGATTTAAAATATTTCCAAAATCTTTTTGAAATATTTGAAGACCCAAAAAGAAATTTAATTCTCCCATCATACTCATTTCAAATTCTTTTTGCATTAATTCTGAAAATTCATGACAAAGAATTTTATTGGTCGATCCAAAAATTACATCATCAACATAAATTTGAACCAACAAAACATTATTTTTCACAGTTTTCTTAAAGAGTGTTGGATCTGCTAGTCCAACAGTAAAATCATTTTTCAAAAGAAAAGAACTTAGTCTTTCATACCAAGCTCTAGGTGCTTGTTTAAGGCCATAAAGAGCTTTAGTAAGTTTGAAAACAGAATCTGGTTTTTGAGAATTTTCAAAACCAGGAGGTTGCTCAACATAAACTTCCTCCATTAAATAACCATTTAAAAAGGCAGATTTAACATCCATCTGAAATAATTTAAAATTCATATAAGATGCATAGGCTAAAAGAATTCTAATGGCTTCTAACCTGGCTACAGGTGCAAAGGTCTCATCATAATCTATTCCTTCTTCTTGATTATATCCTTTAGCTACTAATCTTGCTTTATTTCTAGTTATTATCCCTTGATCATCCTGTTTATTCCTAAAGACCCATTTAGTTCCTATTACTGGATAATCATGTGGTCTTTCAACTAATTCTCAAACCTTATTTCTCTTGAACTGGTTCAATTCATCCTGCATTGCTATTACCCAGCTCTCATCATCTAAGGCTTCTTCTATGGTCTTAGGTTCTTGTTGGGATATGAAAGCAGAGAATTCAACTATGTTTCCAAAGTTTCTTCTTGTTTGAATACCAGTCTCTAAGTCACCTATCACAGATTCTAAAGGGTGATTATTTAAGGTTCTAGACTGTCTAGGCATTACATTCAAAGGTTCTTCAGTATAATGTTCTTCTGAACTGGACTGAATTTCTTTTATATCATTTTCAAAATCATTCTTTAAATTCTCAGGTCTCATGTTTTCATTAGAATCAGGTTCATCTATTTGTTCTATCCTTTTCTCAAAAGGATCAGATTCATCAAATTTCACATGAACTGATTCTTCAACAATCCTTGACTTTTTATTATAGACTCTATAAGCTTTGGAGGTTGCAGAATATCCTAAGAAAATACCTTTATCATATTTTGGATCAAATTTACCAAGATTATCTTTGGTATTCAAGATGTAAACCTTGCATCCAAAAACTTTAAAGTAATTTACTTTAGGTTTTCTGTTATTCCATAGTTCATAGGGTGTCTTTTTCAAAATAGGTCTTATTAAAATTCTATTCATTATATAGCAAGCTGCATTAACAGCTTCTGCCCAGAAATATATAGGTAGGCTATATTCATTTAACATAGTTCTAGCCATTTCTTGAATAGTTCTATTTCTTCTTTCTACAATCCCATTTTTTTGAGGTGTTCTTAGAGCAGAGAAGGTGTGTTTAATACCCATGTTTGAGCAAAAGGAATTAAATTCCTGGTTCTCAAATTCTCCACCATGATCACTTCTCAATGAGATTATATTAAAACCTTTTTCATTTTGAATAGATTTACAAAAACCTTCAAATAAACTAAAAGCTTCACTTTTATATTTCAAAAAGAAAATCCAAGTAAATCTAGAATAATCATCAACTAATACATAAACATACAATTTACCAGCTAAACTTGATACTCTTGAAGGTCCAAACAAATCCATATGGATAAGTTCTAGAGGCTTAGTTGTAGCAACTTTATTAACAGATTTGAATGATGATTTGTGTTTCTTGCCAAGCTGACATGCATCACAGAATCTGTCATTTTCAAATTTGAGACTAGGAAAATCAGAAACTAGATGTTTCTTAGATAATTTATGTAAAGCATATATATTTCAATGACCAAGTCTTCTATGCCAGATCCAGGATTCACTTATATTAGCAGTTAAGCAGTTTACTTGTTGTTTACACAAGGAATACAAATCCAAAGTATAAACATTATCAGTTCTGGGTGCTCTAAACTTAAACAGTTTATCTTTAGAAACAGTACAACTATTGTTAGTAAAATCAACAGTGTATCCATCATCACAGAGTTGAGAGATACTTATCAGATTGTGTTTTAACACTTGTACATAAAGTACTTTGTTGATTGAGACTGTCTCTGGATCTCCAACTGTTCCAATACCAATAATCTTTCCTTTGGCATTGTCACCAAAGGTGACAAGTCCTCCTTCCTTTCGAGTAAGAGAAGAGAAATTAGCTGAAGTTCCACTCATGTGTCTTGAGCAGCCACTGTCCATATACCATATTTCTTTCTTTCTTTGGTGACCTGCTACCTACAAAGACATTTAAACAAATTGCTTTGGTACCCATATTTTGTTGGGTCCAGGAGTGTTAGCAAGCAGTGATCTGGGTATCCAGATTTGCTTTGTTTTCTTAAAATTGATTGAATCATATAGATCTTTGGAAATATAAGCTTTCTTAATTCCACATATTTGAGGTTGTCTTAGAAAACAGTTTTTAGCTATATGACCTTTTGTTCCACAGTAGTTACAAATAACTTGTTTAGTGCTAGGAACAAAATAATTTTTGTATAACTTAGGTTTTTCTCCTTTACTTCCAATTCCAAACCTTTCCTTTTTAATTACAGTTTTTCCAAGTATCTCATTTAAGACGTTTTCTCCTTTCGTAAAAACTAAAGCAGCCTTTTTATAAGATTCTACTTCATCCTGTAGAGTTTTTATTTTTGATTCAAAATTAATTTTATTTGAGTCAGCAGAATTGTATTTGTCAATTAATTCCTTATGTTGTTTTAGCAAAGTATTTCTCTCATCTGAAATAGCTTTATGCAAGTTCTTTATAGATTTATATTTTTTAAATAATGAGTCATACCTTTCTTCAAGCATATTGCAGTAAGCTGCAAGTTTTTTATTTGAGAAGCTTGTTTCAGAGTTTGATTCATTATTTGAGTCAGAGGAGTAGTATGAGTATACCTCATCAGTTTCAGCCATGAAACACATATTTGCTTTTAAATTGGCTTCCTCCTTCTCTGAGCTTGATTCAGAAGAATTACTTGAGTCTTCAGAAACACTCCAAGTAGCTTTCATAGCTTTCTTGTCTTTCTGCTCATAATCATCTCTTTTGAAGAATTTCTTCTTCTTTGCATCTTTCAATTTTGGGCAATCCGGTCTGATATGTCCCATCTTTTTGCATTCATAACATCTCACTTCCCTGCTATCCTTTTTGAAGGATTTCTTGAAGTCTTTCTTCTTACTGTAGAACTTTCTGAATTTTCTGGCTAGCTGAGCCAGTTCTTCATCCGAATTTGAAGAATCAGAGCTTTCTGATTTAGCACTTACTTCTCTATTCTTCATCTTTCTATCCTTTTGTTGAGAAGTAACTTTCAAAGCAGTATTTTCCCTTTTTATGTAGACTTTATGCTCATTTACCTCATCTTGCATTTCAGCTTCGTACATCATCAATGTACCAATCAGTTCTCTCATAGTTAGATCTTTAACAGAAGTTGATTGTCTGATTGCTGCAGAGATTCCATTCCATCGAGTAGGAAGTACTCTCAGTACCTTCAACGCTTGATCAGCCTGCTTGATTGGTTCTCCTAGAGCTGTTATATTATTGACAATTTCTGTCAATATTCCATTCATCTGAGTGATGCTCTATCCTTCAATCATTCTGAAAGTATCGAATTTTAACTTAGCAGTTGCATATCTCATCTGTCTTACATTATCTATTCCTTCATAAGCTACAGCTATTGTTTGCCACATTTCATATGCAGTCGGGCATTGAGATACTCTGTTAAATTCATCTGGTCCTAGACCACAGATGATTGCATTCATAGCTTTTGAATTTATGTCATACTCAGCCTCTGTAGCAGCACTCCATGTATCGGGATTTTCAGGAATTTCATAGGGAGTCAGAATCTTTGAATAGACTTTGTAACCAAGATTTTTCAGATAAATAATCATACGTGATTTCCAGCAGCCATAATTATCTCCATTAAAGTAAGGTGCTCTGACCATTGACATTCCCTCTCTCATATCAGCCATGATACACTATGTATAATCTTTAAATACTTCTAGCTTGATAAGACTTTAAAAATAAGAAGCTCCTCCTTTGATACCAATTGTTGGATCTGAATCTACGGATTACACACAAGAGGGGGGGTGAATTGTGTGTTTTCAAAATTATTACAAAATTCTGTCCACTATGCTTTTGCTCGATTAAATATGCAGCGGAAAAAGTAAAAGCATGAACACACGGATGTATAGTGGTTCGGGGAACAGAAGGCCCCTAGTCCACTCCACCAACGCTCAAATCCACGAGCTTGGCGATTTTCACTATCTGGTCCTCGTTTCCACAGACCTGTTCACAACTGAGTACAGGCAGTTGACACCTTTACAAGATTCAGGCAAACACAGCCTTCCTGGTTCAAACACGAACCCACACAGCTTAGAACGAGAAGATGATCACTCAAAAATAAAAAGGGTTTCGATAAAAAAAACACTTCTCCAGTTGTTCTTCACAATTGCAACAGAAAGCAATTGACAGTAGATAGATCGTTGTCTTCAGAAAATAAAGATCTGTAATCAAAACAGTTCTGAGTCGATCCAGTTGCAATAGATATTACCAGAAACTTCACAACTTCAGCAGCAGTAGATTCACAACAGATAGTCGATGTAGAACACGTGAATCTGCTATCAAGATCTTCCTTCGGTAATAAAGGTTTTACACTTCTTCTCGATCACCAGAAAAGAACGCCTTTACACAGTCTCTGTTTCTTGCTCGTTAAAAAGATCAATCTATATCTTTCACACACTTTTCTGTGTATATATATATAAAATCCGAAGTTTCCAAGATAGAACATATATATTCAAATCTGAGAAATTCTTCCGCATAAATAGAACCATAAAAATATCCTTTAGATTCGCGATATTAAATGAAATAACAGAGCCGTTGTAACTCCCCTGAAGAATCGGCACAAAAAGCTCCGTTTAAATCAATCATTAATCCGTTGTAAATCGTCTTTGATTCAGTCAAAGTCGTACTTAAGAATCGACTCGAAATCCGCCTAATAATCCGCTTGTTTGACCAATGCAAAAGGAAACATCGTCTGTCAAAAATATCCCGACACCAAACGTAGGGTTGATGACGTGGCTCCAAACGTAGGGTTCACAAACGTAAGGTTCACAAACGTAAGGTTCACAAACGTAAGGTTGAACATACATACTTTCTCTTCAGCATTCAAACGTAGGGTTGATCATCCATACTTTGTCTTGCTTCAACTCTCCAAATAACGTACGGTTGATTATAAAAGTAAGGTTGATGATCCATACTTTTGAGAAACAAACTCAACACTGAAAACTAACGTATGGTTTCTCTTCCATACTTGTCCAACAACGAAAACGTAAGGTTCCTTCCAAACGTAATGTTCTTCTTCAATACTTTTCAACAACGTAAGGTTCATTAACCATACGTTTCAAAATAACATAAAAGGTAAACTTTTCATCCATACGTTACGTTCATCAATTTAGGGTATGAACAGTGATTCCAGTACGCGCTAAAATTGATCTCGCGCTACAGTGATTTCAGAACACGCTAAAATTGATCTTGCGCTACAGTGATTCCAGAACACGCTAAAATTGATCTCGGAATAAATGAAGTATGAAATCTCGTTGTATGAAATAAATAAATAAAATAAATTCCTGCAAAATACTCAACGAAATAATTAGTAAATAATTAAGGGTATTTGTGAGCATCAAAATCATCATAAAGAGACAGAGTATTATTTAAAATAATCTCCCCCTTTAAAAAACATTATTTTGAATTGTTTGAAAACAATACATTGCTCAACAAATATTAAACCCATAATAATACCCATCACTAAAATATGGTGATGTAAAATGAATTATGTCACTATGTGGAGACGGTAGGCCGTACATATGCATAAGCGATACTTTTACTCTTCATTTTATTGGAAAGAGAGTACATAATGGTTTATTGAAAATCATAATGAAATTTAATTATATTTATGATACTTATTTTATTATTTTATGATAAATACCATAGATTAATAGGAGATAAATAAGAGTAGAAAAGAAAGTGATCAGTTAAGGCAACTACCTCTTTTTTTAAATGACTCCTTTAGATCTTCTCTAAAGGGATCTAGGGTTGGTATTTTGGGAAGAAAATAACCTATATAATGTGTATAGAGAATTATAGAAAAAAATTGGTATATTTTGGTTTATATATAGGGAAAATTTGGTGTGAATATGTGAAGGGGGAGGTGACTTTATAATTGACGTGAGGGGCACTTTTGGAATTTCTCAAAAGATTAAATTATATTGAATCCATTCTCTGTAAAAATTCCTCAAAATTTCTAGTATTAGAAGATAATATTGGATAAGGTTTTAATTACATAAAAAAATAAAATTTATATAATTTTTTGTGCCATTTTAAACCTTATCATTTTTATTAACCCTTCGTTAACTAATCTTAATTTTAACTATGGTAAAGACTTTTTTAATAATAATGTGTTTTAACTTTTTATTTATATGGTTAAAATTATCCCATAAATTTCCAAGTCATGAAATTTAAAAAAATATAATTTATACATTGTATTATTTTAATATTTTATTAATTATTAATAATGTAATAAAATATGGTTTTGATAAAATATCATTATTGTCAATTTTGATACTATTCATTTAATTTGATTTAAGAGACATAAATAAAAAGTTTTAATTTGAATATAATATTTTAAAACAACACCAATATGTCATATTGACCTATAAAATTCATGTAGCACTATAAAATACTTGAATTATATCACTTTTCAAATTTTAAAAATTAGTTTTTTTACTTTTACATCAATTGAATAAATACGTTTTTGGCATTGTGTAGGGATTTTAGGTGATTATATAATATATAAAAATTATAAATAAATTACCATATTTAATATAATTTAATTATTCACAAAATTACTTATAATATTCATTCATAACTAATTTTTCCTTATTTGAACACATAAATGATATTTAAAACTAAGAGAGTGACATTTTTTAACTTTATTTGATTTAAATAATATATAAGTCATTTTCATAGAAAAGTTCCCATTAAAAGATGAATTTAGAAAATAAGGTGATAAGGGTAGAATTAAATTCATAAAATAATAATTGTGATGAAAATTTATGGCCTTATCACTTTTTTAAATCTATATCAACCAGATTTACCATTTATATAGGGGATAAATTTTACCATGATTACTATTCATATTGAGAAAAAAGAAGTCTATTTTATAAATTTAAACCTCTTTATTATAAATATTTAATTCATTTTATATAAATAATCACTTATATATAGAATAACTTTAATTTAAATTAAGTGTGTAAAATAAGACAAATAATATATTTAGAAAAAATTCATTTTTATCATAAAACTGAATTTATTCTAATCTTTTGTCTAGAAATATTTTTTTAAATGTTTAAAATATTTGATCAAGTAAAGAATATATAAATTTAATTAAAATAATTCACCAATAATTATAAATTTAAATTATTCAAAAAAACACAATGCATGCCCAAAAACATTTTTTCAGAAAAACACCGGTTTTATTTTAAAATATTTTTTATTTTTAATTATAAAATTTTTATAACTAATGGATTATTTTTATAAATATATAGACCTTATTTTTTTTCATAATTTAGTTTTTACTATTCATACCTTCTAATCCAACAGCTAGGCGATTATAGACACATAATATGTTAATAATGTTATGTGGTTTGTTTAAAATCATTATTTCATGTAATCAAGCTATCAAATAAATCAAATTATTTAAATAGAAACATTTAATAGAAATCTTGGAGTATTAAATAGATTATCCCTTATCCTTAGAACCACATTTAATTTAATCCATTTTTATCCTGTAGAATACATGCACAACCTTGTTATATAAGTTTCACATTGCATGCCTATCTTATGCTTTGCTACCATGCTCATTGTATTTGGTATGATTATCAAAAAAAAAACTTCAGTGTAGGAGAGGATGCATGGTAAAAGGGATGTATTTATTAAAATAGATAAGTTTTGGGGTATTTTTCATACGATATTGGTAAGGTTAATGATTATTTATTCATTGTAATTTATTGCACACCCTCTTGGAAAAAATAATAATAAAAAAACAAAAATGGGTTGTGTATTGGATGGTAAAAAAACACTGTTTACATGACCAATTATTTTTATCTTTTGAGGTTGTGTTCTTGATGCTAGAGTTGTACTAACTCAACTTTCAAAAAATATTTTAGAAAAAGAAAGGAAAAAATTCAAGAGGGTGAATAATTCATTATGCTTTAATGAATCATGACTTTACATTGAGTTTTCAAAAAACAAGAAATGTAATTTTTAATGGGAGATTTAGTGATTCATATTTTTTTGATTTTCAAGAAAAATTCTCTTGAGATTAACCTACTTTATATATTTACTTATTTCATATCATTTACTCACCCATCTAAAAGCCTCAGAGTCATTTTAACCTAACATTGAATCCATCATTATTATTTTTGATTTTGTATCTATGGGGTGGAGAAAGTTGATGCATTAAAAGCCTATGGTAAGGAGAAATATTTTAGGTATGATAAAAAGTCCATTTTAATTCATATATTGATGATGAGTGATTTTTTATGTGTGGTAAATTTCAAGTGACATGAACATTAATTACGAATTAAAAAATATGAATGGAATAATGAAGAAGAATGGTTAATTCAAAAGAGGAAAAGTAAAATAAATGATTTTTTTATTTCTTTTGAAATCGAGGATTTGATGAAATTTTACCATGTATTCTTGAATATTTAGTTTCCCATTTAACCAATTGATTATATTGACATTGATATTTTTATAATGGTAGAGTATACATATTTTTTAATTTATTAAGATTTCATTATTAAGGGAAAGTGTGATTTTAAGTTTGAGATTTTTGGATAGATTCATTTCATGCATACATATTTAATATAAAAATTAATTGGTTTTGTAGATGAATTTATTATTATTGAAATATTTTTTATTGTTTTATTTATATTATGGTAGGATATAATAAAAACATTAATCCAGAAAAAAGGGGCCAAGAAGACCATGATTCATGTTGTGAAATGTGAATTCACATTATCAGATGTTCATGATAATATTATAAGTCTTAAGGATGATTCTAGATGTGAAAAAAAACAAAAAAAAGAGTAAAGTGTGATCTTTCACACCATGAAACCAAATTCAAGGTGTGAATTTCAAAAAAAAATCACATATCAAGAGATCCCATGAAGAAAAGAGGTTAGTAGTTTGAAGATAAGTCAACCATGTTATTTTATGGTGTGATAAAATTCTTCACACCATGAAACTAGGCGTAAAGATTTTGGAACCACTAAATTTTGTCAAAATTTGACCAGGTCATGCGCACAATTGCCTCGTAAATCCTAGATTTAACCTATTCAGATTCATTAGACAAAGTTATGGAATTTCTGCCACCCGAGGTCTAATTTATCGTATAAATATAAGACATCGATGATCCTCCAAAGGCATTAATTCCAAGATGGATTCTTTCCTAGGGTATAAAGTATTTCATCACTTCCAAGTCACTCCCTAATTTCTAATAATATTTCTTTTTCATTTACCCCTTTATAACCCAATATTTAGTATGAATGAGGGGATAATTCTTTCATGTTCCTAGTGATGTATTTATATGAGGATTATTATTAGAGAATATTTTTTTTTTATTTTTAGTTTTTGTTGGGTTGAATGTTAACTCCACAATCCTTCTTCTTCCCTTTCTTTCATCATTACCATTGATAATTGAACCAAGAAGACTCATAAAAAAATGAATAATTAACATAATTCATGAAATTCCCATGTATAAATCTGGATAATTATTGTTAAACATGTTTTGGTATCACCCAATTAATTAATATACCAAATGTTGTTGACCATATGAGAAGTGAAAATTAATAAATTAGAGAGGATTCCCCAAGACTAGGGGTTTGTTGTGATTCAATTCTGGAAACGACATAACTAAGAAGGATTAATTGATAATCCAATATCACATGAGCCTAATAATTACTGATCATGGATTTGTTTTTCCATTTTATTTCAAACCAATTCATTATCCTCTATCTTTCTTGTTCAAATCAGATTTTTTTAAATTTTCTTAAGTATGTTCGAAATCAACTCTAGGGTTCAACCTCAGACTCACCGATCACCAAATTAAATTAGGTGATAGTCTAAGTTTGTGATTTAAAAATAAATTATTAAATTTTGTTAATCTAATAGGAAATAATGACACCCTTCGGTCTAGTTAGAATGCACCAATATTGTGCACCCTATAATTTCATACATCACATATATTTTTAATATTTTTAAATATATTTAAAGTATACAAGTTTTTATTAATATGTAGATGTTTTTTATTTATCTCTAGATTTATACCCCTTTACATTAGATTCCATTTTTTATTTTTAATTTATAGTATTGTCCCAAAAATCCAATCCATAATGCCTGAATCTATTACAATAGCAACACTGACTAACAAATTTTGATATTATTATATCTATTCCCTACTTTTTTGGATATTCTTCATAAATTGTTGGGATATTCATAGGGAACTAGATTCCATAACACTATCCCTATCCATCTTAGACATGGTAGTTTGTTGATTACCTATCTTATTAATCCATACTTGTGTATATTTTGTTTTTAATATTGAACTATTCATGAAATATAATTTAGATAAAGAATTTTTGAAAGGTATTTATGATACCTCTTTCTTCATAGTTTCTTGAGGGAGATAATTAAACAAATTCATGATATTATTTTCATATGTTAGAGATATTTTTTACATCATAATAATATATTGAGAAATTTATAACAACAATATATTTTTTCTTCTTTTTTTAAGGGCTGAATATGTGACTTTTGTAGACTGACTATTTTGACTTCAAACTCTAGGGACCTCATATTGAGGGTGTTATTATAATATTTAATCATACTAACCTTCTCTTCACAATATTATTTCATTATATCAACTTCTATATCATGAATCCTATCCTTATATTTTAAAAATGAGTCAAGTTACTTGATCTTATTGGGTTTTCATTCCAATTGAAAATCCAGGACATAAATATTGTTTTCAGTTTTTCGTCCTGTGAACGGATATTATCTTCAAGAGTCTTCTTGAGTCCATCACTCTATGAAACTTCTTTGATCCATTTTTTTTCAAATCTTGAGAAACTTATTTCAATATCCACTATTTTGATTTCAATGTATACAACTTTCTTGGAGATATTTATACATTCTAGAACATTTTATTACAAAGATTTATCCATATTATTTGTCTCAATGTACAGATGGGTGATTTATTCTTGAATTATTTAAAAGACTACACAAACAAGGGAGAATATTTCATTGAGAATACATTATATAATATCTTTTAATTTAATAACATATATATCCTGAGAAGCTTTATATAGATCATCACCACTACTTAATGCTAGATTATTCTTCTTTAGGATAGTCTGTTCAAGAATTTTCACACACCTCATGATCACTTAACATTGATCTCTTCAAGTTATGAATTTTACCCTTCTCCATGGTGGTGATTTAAACCAAATGATCTTTAATTTTCACACTAGATATGGATTATTTGTTATCATGGAACTGAGAGATTTAATTTCATTATTCCTCTTGACTTAAGAGGGACATATTATTCAACCTCATTTTCTCTTTATTTATTCATTTCAGCATGGTCTTAGAAGAAATAGAATTCCAATATGTGAGAAATGAACCTTAAAAAATGAAATTCATTTTAAATACAAGTAAGAAATTCAAATCTTTAAAAGAGAACACTTTTCAATAGAGACAATCCAATAGAGGTGAACCCTGCCTCTGATTCTAATTATTAATACCATTTTGGGATATTATTAACACTAATAGAGGGTGGTGAATCGGTATTAGGATATTTTTAAATCAATAAATACTTTTATCCCTTTACCCAATAGCCCAATTAGGATCTTGGTTCTTTTGTTCCATTTTGGTTTTTGGATGCAGGTATATGAAATAAAGTAAAGGATAACACATGATGTTCTTACTTGGTTCACTACTCATTAAGATTATCTAGTCCTTTATTCTTATAGTGGTAACCAGTACACAAATTTCCCACTATAATTTGATACAGAATACAGTTTTTTGTGATAGAAATAATCCAATGAAAAAGTGTGGTTCCTTACACTTTAGAAAGATTTGATAGAAGACAATCCTAAATATCTATAATGGTGAATGACTAGTCCAACCATATCACCTTGCTAGATCTTTATATTTCATGTGTATACTATCTTAAACTTCTTCAAGTTCTCTAAAATACTAAGAAATCATTCCATCAATGTGAATTATTTTGAATGTCCCAATGCATATTTTTTCTTCTTCCTCTTCTATTACTTCCAAAAAACATACAAGAAACTCTTCTTATTCTTCTATTGTATACAAAGTTATGTACACAGACTTATTTTTCATCACAAAATCAAACTAAAGTGTTATTTTTATTTCATAAGTTAAAATAACTTTTCTTAACATATTCTTATTCTTAAAATAAGTAAATAGAAATATACTCTTTCCTTATCTTCTTCCTCTATCTATAACCCATCGATTCAATTATTCACTTCTTCATCCAGTACTTGTTCATCTGAACTGTAGGTTTCAGGAACATCAGAAAGGTGCAATGGGTCATTCCCAACTTTTTTTTTCTAATGATCAATGATCAATATGATATTTACACAATGATGAACATCATGATCTATAGAATTGAATCAAAGAATATAGATAAGGTATAGAACACCAGCACCAGAGATAAGATCATTACATATTATTTATAATCAATTTAATTAATTAAATAATTAACTTATTTGAATTATTTCTTCGTTGATGGATCAGAAAATATATTTATATTTTACGGTTAGCGAGTTATAGGAATCAAAGTATATCCCCTCTAGAGGTGATCAACATGTGATCCAAAAGTATCAAAATATCACAGTAGGAATCTCTGGATTCTAGCACGACAAATCCTATCACTTGTGTTGTCTGCCTTTGATCACTTCAAGATCCACTTCTAAAATATACTTCTGGATCTCTCTTGACATGAGAGTGGGATGTTGAGGAAGATAGATTTTCAATCTTAGGAGATTTATTGGATAAGGTATCTATCTAGTTCTTGAGAGGATTCTCTAAATCCATTGTGCACAAAAAAATGAATTGGCTCCCATAAAAAATGATATAATTGGGTTTATATATTTATAATGTTAGAAATAAATAATTTCACTAGTGAACTTTATTATTTATTTAATCCTTACGAAACCCCATGTAAAATACTAATAATAATAATAATAATAATATTTCTCAACAAGATCTTAACTTGTGAAATAAATTAAATATTATTTAATCAAATAATATTCAGTATCTATTATTTCTCACCAAACCATTAAACTCGATTCTCCATTCCTCCAAAATATTTATCAGGCCTTGAATAACAATTTTACTTCTTAAATATATATCATTTAATTACTCACTTATAAATAAATAAATATTATATTCACAAAATTGAAAATAAATATTTATTAAATACTCTTCTGACATTATATTCTCTAAAATAACTGGTGAAAGAATATATGTGATCAAGTAAACATGAATAATTATTAAACCACATGTGGGAATAATATTTATTCAACTTGTTAAATAATAAATAATGATATTATTATTTAACTGATATTCTGGATACAGTTAGTGTGTGACACTCTAGGCCTCTTCCTCGGTGGCATTAGGTGAAACAATATTATGTCCAAGGTTATCATCTAACAACACGATAAGAAACCCATAGAGAAAGAAGTTATTGTTGAAATAACATAATACCTCATACAAATGCTTATTTTGAAATAAAATCCCTTTATCATGATATCTCTAATATAGTAGGTTGATTGATGGTTCCATCAACCTATAAGCTCAATGTATCATTATTTGACTTACTAGAAATTGAACTATACTATAGAACACTATGGAAATGGATTTATTTAGGCTATATTATTTCCATCAAAGGGCCTAAGATATTAACCTCTGTTAAAGAACAGAAGGGAAAAATACTTTCTCGCATTATCCATTAACGCAATATTACTCGTGATGCACCCAATATATCTTACCTATTTGTGAATATCTATCATCATAGTTTTTGTCAATACATCAAAGTATGTGACTCATAATACTCATTAATAGTAATATTAAATTCTAAGGATCAATACACATGTATATAGATAAGAAAATTCAATGACACATATAAATGCGAATTTCTTACTGGCGGGTCTCATTCTCATAATATCCTAAATTGGATATTACTAAGAGAATACACCATGAGAAGGTGTCTCAAAGTCCTATGAGTCTCCAACCATCATAACATATATAATTTTTGTCTATCAAATGGTATCATCTGGTTATAGAACATATATTTAAGAATAATGTCATAACACTTTTGGGATCTCATCATAATAGAGAACTGCTATGACCTTTTTGTGCGACATCTATTCTTAGGAAATTATCAAATACTATATTACACAGAAGAAAAATAATGATGTAATAAAGAGTTTATTAATATTCAAAACTATGAATAAAAGTTATCATAAAGTACATAGAAGTTAGTTCTAGGGAACCAAATCTAACAGAACCCCACTTGCACTAGTGCCAACTGCTAACAACCTTTAGTCATCTAGGTCTCACATGATACTCATGCCTCTATTCAGATGGGCCTTTAGTGAATGGGTAAACCATGTTCTCTTCCATGGGTACTATTCTCACTCAAACTTCACCCCATTTGATAAAAATCCCTCCATAGGTAATACTTTCCGGGTATATTCTTTATCTATTGGTGTGATGTTGGTTCTTTTTCAAGATCCATCGGTACAGTATTATCATAATACAGTGTGATAAGGTATTTATTTCTAGGTACCATATCAATCTCTTAGATAAAGTTTTGTTTCCAAATATCTTCCTTGGATGCATAAAAATATGATATATACTTATAATCCGCTATAGAATTATGGACAACTTGGTTCTTTTAACTCTTCCAGATCACTGATCCTCCATTGAGACAAAAAAATTTCTAATTGTGACTTCATATCATTTTGATCTATCTAAAAAATAGAATCAGTATAAACATGGATGACTATCTCCTCATCTCCTCCATACACCAGTAACATATCCTTAGTTCTTCTCAGATACTTAAGTATAACCTTAACAACAGACCAATGTTGTTCTCCTATATCATCTTGATATCTTTCTTCCTTGTTCAATGTATAGGCAACGTCATGTCTAGTACATAACATGTTATACATGATTGATCCTATCTTCAAATCATATGAGATATTAACCATTATTTATTTTTCATGTTGTGTCGGAGGACACATTTTCTTAGAAGGACGTAAATCATGTGTCACTAGAACCAATCCCATATTGGATTATTACATACAAAATATATTTAGTAACTGGTCAACATATGTACTTTGAATTAGTCCATGAATCCTCTTGGATCTATCATGAATGATCTTAATATCCAGAATATAGGTTGCTTCACTTAATTCATTCATGTAAAAACACCTTTTCAACAAGTCATTAACAAACTGTAAGACAAGTATTTTATTTCCAATACATAATATGTCATCAATATATACTACTAAGATAATGAATTAATTCCCATTAAACCTCTTGCAAACATACAGATCACATTCATTTTTTAATGAAACCAAATTATTTTATTGATTCATCGAATCGAATATTCCATGACCCGGATTCTTTTTTCAATCCATAAATTGATCTATGTAGCTTGCAAATCCTTTTGGAATCACCTGGATTAACAAACCCTTCTGGTTATTTCATATAGAAATATTCATTAAGGTTCCCATTAAGGGATGCTGTTTTTGGAATCCATCAACCAAATCTCATAGTTATGATAAGTTTATATAACAAGTATAATTCTAATGGATTTAAACATAGAAATTGGTGAAAAAGATTCATCATAGTCAATTCATTGACATTTTTTAAACCCTTTAGCCACTATCCATGTTTTATAGGTATTTAATTTACCTTACATGTTCAGTTTCCTCTCGAATATGCATTTGCATCCAACGTGATTTACATCAACTGGAACATAGACCAGAACCAAAACTTGGTTATGATACATGGAATCTATATCTGAATTCATGTATTATTTCCATTTTATATCTTCTTATATCTCTACTTCCTCCTTTTAGGAGATAGTTTCATCATTGTTAATCAATAATGAGTCACCATCTTTGGTGACAATAAAACCATATCTCTTTGGTTCTCTTACCTCTCTTATGATCCTACACAGTACTTGTGTTTTAGGAACTTCTTCTTCTATGGGGACCTATGTAATCTGTTCATATACCAAATCTTGTGTATATTGAGTATCAACTTCATCAAAGCCAATCTTTCTCCCACTATCCTTTTTGAGGATGTGCTCCCTCTCAGTAAATATGGATTGTCTTGCAAAAATTTCTTTCTTGTCTGAGGGGTTTTATAAGTAGTATCTCTTTCTTTCCTTATGATACCCTATAAATATACACATTGTTCCCTATGGTGCTAGTTTTTTTGATTGAGAAGGCCTTAACAAACACCTCACAACCGCATACATGTGTATGTGACATACATGTTTCTCTCCACTCCATAACTCAAAGGGGATTCCATTTTACTCTTTAGTTGGTACTCGGTTTAATGTGTTTGCCGCAGTTTGTAATTCATATCCCAAAAAGGATAATGAAAGATCTACATGACTCATCATCAACCTTACCATCTCTAACAAGGCATAGTTACTCATTTCACCAACACCATTCCACTATTGTGTGTAAGGTGGAGTGGGTTAAGATAGAATCCCAAACTTCCTTAGGAGTTTGATGAAATCTTAGTTAATATATTCACCACCTTGATGCGATCAAAGTTTATTTATCTTCTTTACAATTTGATTCTCTAATTAATTCTTAAATTTCTTTGAATTTGTCAAAGGATGTAGACTTATACCTCATCAAGTAGATATAACCATATCTACTCAAGTCATTAGTAAAAGTTATGAAGTAAGAATATGCACCTATAGGTTATATTGGAAATCGTCTACACACATCAGTGTATACCAATCTTATAAGCTATGTATCCCTTTAAACCTATCCACCAAATGGAGGTTTGGTCATTTTTACTTTTAAAAAAGCATTAAATATTTCAATTAGTTTTAGATCAGACAAGTCAAAATAATAATATTGACAAATATTTTTCAAACGCTTCTTGTTTACATGAGCGAGATGGTGATTCCGTAGATGGGTGTTATGTGAGTCATGTGAATAGGATTTGTTATCAATTTAAAATACTTTCTTTTCATAATTTAATACATAAATATTGTTTTTAAATATTCTACACCATAACATAAGTTTTCCTTATAAAAGTTTTTTTTCAAACTTGAAAATATTACCATATGCATCTAGGCATGATCCATAAATTATATTCTCGGTAATCGTTAGTACATAAGAAAAATATTTTAAAACCAAATTCATTACCATTTTAAATGAAAGGTGGTAGTCACAAATGGTTAGGGCAACCAACCTCACTCTATTATCAACTCTCAGATCCACCTCTCCTCTATAAATATTATAAAATATACTTGGTTACTATATTTGGATATAGATGTGAGAAAACAAAGATTTGTCCAGTACCCAATGTTTAGATATTGAAAGATTACACTCAATAACAAATGAACCTTTAGCTTCCCCTTTCTTCTGGGTTCAGTTCCTCATCTACTGGCCAGAATTTCCATATAAAAAACATACTTCCTCCCTCTCTATACCTACCATTGAATCTTTATCTTCTTAGAAAGATTTTGGTTGAGATATTTAGACTTTTTATAAGTCTTGAGACAATTTTACTTTTTCTTGGTTTTCTTGTTTTCCATAAGGATCATGGGTTTATCAGGCCCCATGTACTTATCTACTTGGTGAATCAAAGTAAGAAGTTCTGACAGACTCTTCCCATTATTGGTTATATTTTAATTAATAATAAAATTGGAGGATTTAGGAAGTGATGGAAGTATGAGAATTATACACAACTCATTTAGGAATGTAATCCCTAAGATGTATAAGCATTCAATGTGTCCAAAAATATTGACTACATGATGCCTTAATGGAATGAAATATCTAAGATTAGATGTAAAGAAAGCATTGAAGATATTGTACCTCTATTTTCTCACCATATATTAATAGAGATCTTGAAGGTGAGACATCATCCTATATGCATCCATGTCCTCATGTTGATTCAAAAAATCATTGGACATGGATGATAACATGAAACATTAAACATATTTGGAATCATTCAAATGTTTCTCATAGTGTAATGACTCTTAATCACTTGACTCATTACTAGGTGCATCAGGATTAGGTTCCTCCAGAAAATTCAATTTCCTTTCATGGTGTAGGATAAAACCTAAGTTCCTTTTCCACTCTTGGGTATTGGCGTAAGTGAAAAGGTTATATTTCTCAAGTATAGATCAAAATAATATTTTTTAAGTAATTTTAATTCTATTTTTATAGAATATGATAATCATAATTTTTCCAATTTATCTGACAAAATTTAAAAAAATAAATAAATATTATATTTTTTAATCTCCCACTATTTTATCAAAACCCAATATCACTCACCATTAGATTTAGAATATTCTGTTTCTTGGAAATTATTGTGGCAAGGATATATATTCTCCTTCTCATTACCCAACTTTGGTTGGTCAAGAAACTTGAATGGTTTTAGGTAGGCATTCCAAATGTCAACTGCATTAACTCACAATTCTTTGATATGTTGAGTGGACTCCCCAATCCTGAAATCCGTAAATTGTATTTCATCAACCCTTTCCTCCCAGTTACACCAATTCCTACTTTGGCAGTCAACCCTTGATGTGAACTAATTCAAGTCAATCCAAAACTTCAAGTTATAATTACTCAATAATTGAAAGCACCCCAACTTTGGATGGTAAAGAACTTTGAATTATGGTTCTATTTTAACTAAAATAGTGGAATACTATACCAAATTAATACATTTAATTAAGGGATTTTATCTTTTTATGTATAAATTTCCAATTATTATCTTTATCATATTATTTTTAATATTAAGTGGATTTTCATAAGTTATTAACAATGTATTAGATAATGTTTTATGCATAAACCATTTTTTATCTTGCATGATTGTTAATTTCATTAATTCATGTGATCGTGAAAAAATATCCCTAATGAAATAACCATGAAACTTAATAGAAATAAAATAACAAAGTAGTATGGTCATGATATTTTACTAACGGTTAGTTTATCTTCTAGTCGATAAACTAACAATTGAACTTGGGAAAAAATACCTTGAAAAAATTAAGGTTTGTGTTATAGATTTACACCTATATACCAATTTATCTCTCTTGGATTGGTTGCTCCTCATCTCTAAACTTGAACAACATAAACTAGATTGGAAGATCCATCCATTACATATGCATTTACTCACACACAGGTGAGGGGAAAAGGGTTTACATAAAAGAAACCATGGGCACACATGCCCTTATATAATAATAGGAGAGAATACAGGCATACTAAAAATTTAATTTATTAAAAAATTAAATGAAAAAATCACATAAAAAGGTCTGTTCTATGATCATGATCATCCATATGCATGAAATGAATTACAAATTTAATAAAACTACCATTCAATTCTCAATTATTATCATTTAAGATAAATCATGCTAAGATCAATTAATTATCATCTTTAATTAATCAATTCCTTTATCTTAATTCTCATATGAATTTTCTTGAGATTCTCATCCATTATAATTTTATACAAATTAAATAAATTTATTTAAAATTAACTATGTATATAAATGTAACTTGGAGGAAACAAAGTGAATACCCATCCAAATCTACCCAAAATGTATTATAATCATATAAAATTTACTCTTGTGACATATGGAATACATAACTTATCATGTAATTTCTAGACATGTATTATCAACTTAATGATTTCACAAATTACATGATTTTTTAGTCATGCGTTATACTTAAATGCATATAGAGTAACAATTGTTAATACGACTCATACATGATATATATATCTGAACATTATATAGATATTAATTATATATATATATATATTACTATCAATCACATGGTGTGTCTTATCAACTTAATGACCACACACAATCACATGTCGATATGTTTTACATAGTATAATAAATAAATTTTATATATGTGTAATTTGGTATAAGTACACAACATAAACAGATGAGATACATGGTGTGTACATCTATCACCATGTATTTGAGGCACATTCTTAAGGAATATACATGTAACCCATGCCTTAGGAAATTGGATTGCACGGTGTGCATAAGCGACTACACAACATTTGGTTTCCGAGTTACATAGTCACCAGTCAGGTAGGCCATGTATGGTAATACATGACCCATTTTTTACTCAAAGGGACTACACACCATGTACTTGGGATACACAAAATGTTCTTTGGCTGACTGTGTTCCACCCCATCCTAGTAAACGTTTGGTGTGGGAATTAAATACACCATATGTCATCAATGCACATGGTTTGAATTAATTTCCAAATTAATTCATAATGCATTAAACCCAAGTACACTGTGTGAAAATCCTGTTACATAGCATGTACTCATGTATTATCCATCTAAAATCCTTGGTATGTTTAGATGAGATCTTTGATTTTATTTTGTTCATAAAATTAATCGTATTGATTAGATCTACAAGAAAGGAAGGAGGAAGAATCATATCTCACAATTCAGATTAAAAGAATGATTAAAATTGAATTGAAAAATAACTCACAAATGAGTAAATCAATCAATGATTTTAAACAATTATTATTATTTATGTGATCTCTCTGATACCACTTGTAGGTTTCGAGTGTAGTGAAATGATGCGATGGGTTGTGCCTAACTATTTTTTTTCTGTGAACGATGATCAATCCCAGATTTGCACAATGATAAAAATATTGATCTATAGAATTGAATCAAAGAATATAAACAAGGGGTAGAACACCAGAACCAAAGATATGATCATCACACATTATTTATAATCAATTTAATTAATTAAATAATTACCTTGTTGGAATTATTTCTTCCTTGATGGATCTGATAACAAATTTATGATGTATGGTCATTGTGTTGTAGTAATCAAAGTATATTCTATCGACAAGTGATCCAAAAAATGATCGAAAAATCATTGAATTTTTCCATATGAATCTTTGGGTTCTAGTAAGATAGATTCCATCACCTGTATTGTCTTCCTTTGATCACCTCTAGAACAAATTCCAAAGATTCTCCTGGATCTCTGTTGACTTGAGAGTGGGTGGTGGAGGAAGATTACTTTCCATTCTTGGGAGCGTTCTTGGAGAAGGGAGCTCTTAAGGTATTAAGAGGATTATTCAAATATGTTGTTCATAACCCAAATAAATGAATTGGATCTTAGAGAAAATAAAATTATTGGGTTTATATATCGCTAGGTTTAGAAATAAATAATTTTACAAGTGACCTTTATTATTTATTCAATCCCTACGAAACCCCATGTAAAATAATAATAATAATAACAATAATAATAATATTTATCGACATACGCTTAACTTTCAAATTCAATTAAATATTATTTAATCAAATAACATTGAAATTATTATTATTTCTCACCAGACCATTAAAGTAAATCCTCCATTCCTCCACAATGTTTATCAGGCCTTGAATAAAGAATATTTATTTATTAAATAAATTTTATTGCATTATTCACCAATAAATAAATAAATACATATTCACTATGTAGAAAATAAATATTTATTAAATATTATACTCACAGTACATTCTCTAAAATAACTGGTGACAGAATATATGTGATCAAGAAAACATGAATAATTATTAAACCACATGCGTGAATAATATTTATTCAACTTGTTAAATAATAAATAATTATATTATTATTCAACTCAAATTTTGGATACACTTAGTGTGTGACCCTCTAGGCCTCTTTCTTAGTGGCATTAAGAAAAGCAGCCTAAAGTCCAAGGTTAGAGTCTAGAAACATTCCAAGGCACCCATAGAGAAATAAGTTAATGTCGCAATGACATAATACGTCATAAAAATTCTTAATGTTTAATATAATCCTTTTATCATGATATATTTAAACAATAAGGCTGCATTCGGGTACCATAAACCTATATGTTCGATGTATCTTTCTTTGAAATCTAGAAAATTAAAGCTGCCTATGGAACACCAAGGCCATAGATTTATTTGGGCTATATCATTTCCATCAAATGGCCTGTGATATTAACTTCTTTTAAAGAACATAAGAGGAAAATCCTTTCTCACATCCATCCAAATAAAAGTTTTATTAAAAGAAATAAAACAATCAAGACAACAAGGAGACCCTAGGATTTAGGGAGGTCTAAAATAGTGTAAGCTGAGGGAATACCCTCTAGTTAAATTAACACACTCTGGTTTCAAACTATTAATTAATTCAATATTACTAATGATTCACCAAACATATACTACCTCGCTGTGAACATATATCATAATAGTTTTTGTCAATACATAAATGCACGAGACTCATAATAATCATTAATAATAATATTAAATTCTATGGATAAATACACATGTCTATGGATAGTAAAATCCAATGACACATATAAATGTAGATTTTCTACTGGAGGGTCTTGTTCTCATAATATCCTATACTAGATATTACCAAGGGAATACACTATGAGAAGGATACCACAAATTCCTATCAGTCTCCACCCATGATAGCCTATATCATTTGTGTCCATCAAATGAAATCACCTGGCTATAAAACATATATTTAATAAGAGTGTCATAGAACTTCCAAGTTCTCATCATAGCAGGAAACTGCTATACGCTTTTAGGGAGACAACCACTCTTAGGATGTTATCATATACTATGTTACATAGAATAATAATCATGATGTAATAACAATTTTATTAATATTGAAAACTATGAATACAAGTTATCATAAATTTCACATAATTTGGTTCTAGGGAACCAACTCCAAAATGAACTTTCTCTATCCAATACTATCCATATGATATTGTTTATTTGATAATGTTCATTAAATACCAATTCATTCGATATTAGTTCATTTGATCCCTTCTTTTTCTTTATCTGGAACTTCATCCCAAATTATAATTATTCTCAAGCTTTGTGGTCAACACCTCTCTCTAACACTTTATATCTTCAACAATAACAACTACTGTAATAAATTTTCAAACAACTACTCGATCAAAATTTTCTCAATACACTTACTCCCCTTTATATAGGAAATATTTATCTAAAAACTTAGGTAGAAGAGAAAACTAAAATTTTAATTTCGTGCTCAAAATTTGAATTTCATGGTGAAATTATTCTTTGGTTAACCACCTACAAACATCCTAAAAAATAGGAGTTAGTAAACATCATTACGTCTTCATTAATACTTAGTTAAAATGATCTCCTTAAACCTATTAAAAACTCTTATTGAATCATAGTATTCACTTTGTGATTATTGGGGAATTGAACCTCCAACTCATCATCATCACTATTAATGTCATCACAAAAACGTTGTAAATAATCACAAATCATTTTCTGATACTTATTTGTAGAAACCCCTCATTATAGTAATTCTTTGTATGATAACCTTATAAAGATCTTCTTTGTATGACCACATCTATCAGATACAAATTTTTAGGAGAATTATCCTTTTGATGGTCTCTATCTAGAACATGTTGTCCAATTTATTCATTAGGAATCCTATGTATGATATCTTGGAATCATATCCCGAATGATCTTTGAGATACTCTATCTGATGGCTCTATCTGATGATCTTTCTCAGACATCTCTATTTTATGATCTTAACTCAAAAACTTCTATCTAATGACTTCATTCATAGACCTATTTCCATTTGATTAACTAGACAACCTATATCTAATGAACTTCATTCAAAAACTCATATCCTATGTATCCTCTTAGAAAACTCTATACAATGGCTCCATATAGATTTTTTATAGTGATATCTACCGAGAAACCTCTATCCAGTGTACCCCAAAAACATTCTTCTATTCGATGAACTCATAAAAGTTAGACCATCTTTTCTCCACACATCTTTCCATTGGACACAACTTCATCCAAATGTTCCAAAACACGTCTATTTTTTCAGGAAACATAGTTCCACAAAGATCCACCAACTTCTTACTTCAAATAAGTTTTCCTAGAATCATGACTATATTTTCACAGACATGACGGTTGGTAATTTTAAAATCAATAAAGATTTTCGGATTTTACTCCTTTTCAAAATGGCTTTTATTCTTCCCATAATTATCTTGAAACACAACCACAAGGAATTTTTATGTTTAATCATTGAAGAATACATCACTAAGTATCAACTGATATTGTTTTTCTAAAACACATTGTCTGATGTCCCTATGAATACTATCAAAAAATATTTCTCCACCTTTTTTCTAATCACTACCTTCCGAAACATCATGTGGAGACTTCAAAATTTTGTTAAAAAATGTGCTTCTCTAAAAAATATTATCACATGTTATAAATATTATGATATGTTCATTGATCATCATAAGTAATAAAAATATTGAAAAAATCTTTCACCTATATCTTATGAATATATACATAATATTTCAAAGGAAAGAACACTATTAATATTCTTCCAAGATAACATGTATTGGGAATTTATTCTCTTCATTATTTAAAAAACTAGTATTCTTCATCATTACCATATCTATTCATCATCCAAGATATATATTATTCATTAACAAGTTTGGATAATTCAACCAAAATTTCAAGAAAATTCTTGTCTACAACCTCTTAAATATATTGAAATCAATGAAATTATTCCACTTCTTTGAAAATCATTGACAACCATTTTAAAAAATATAACATATACAAAATATAATCTTAATGGGGGTCAAAAATTTAGATACTTAGGATAAATAGGACATGCACATGGTCTGTGAATGGTTTTCAATTATCATACGGTAACCATACGATATGGATATTCTATTTCTAGTAGAGATTTTCATGGTTTGAGTGGTCTATCAAACTGTGCAACTATTCTTAGGTAACTATGCACTTTAATTTAATGAGGAAAGTGGATACTACATGGATAGTGAAAAAGTTGTATTTTAGTGCATACAATTTCAGACTTCATAAAAATTTAAAATTACCCAAATACATTTGTTTTTTTAACTATAATATAATATTTATCTATCATTAGTTCAAACTACCCCCTCCTTAATTCTCTAGAGGACTATTCCCTTGATTCCTTAGTAATTATAAATCGAATTGGGTAGATCTCTTTAAGATATGTTCATATTTCCTCTTGATTTTTTTCTCAAGATCTATTATTGATCTCTCACCTCCTTTATCTATTTAAACCCATAGAGTTTTTTATGGTTAGATATAGGGTTTTGGGTAGATAATTTATGATGTTATTTTTAGATCCAGGCTTGGGAAGAAAAAATATCTTTTTCCTTTCATCGAATTCGAAGTCATAAATGTTTCCTCCATTAGAAAGGTATGTGTATATATCCACTAGATTATTTCCTATGTAATAATTGAATGTTCTTATTATATCCATTGATTTTAGCATATGAAAATGATTAGTATGATGTTTTTAATACTTAAATTGAAATATGTGATTCTTACTTGATCTTTGGTGGTGATGAGAAATGATTTAAAATGTTTTTATTTTATGATTTTTTTTAAGATTAAGTGATTAATGAAATTCTACAAATATAATTTGAAAATTTTGGACTTGGATTCTTTTAAACATAATTTTAGACTTTGGTACTTGGGGAAGGCCTTAGGATGCATGTTTTGGTAGGGAGATAGGATTTACTATTCTATCCAGAGTTCCTTGGATGTAATGGTATCATAGCATCCATATTGCATCCCATTTTCACATTATTATTAGACATTACATGGACTCTTGTGCTATACTTACCCACTTGTTTTAATATGCATGGATTTCTTGGTTATTTACATTTATTTTTTCAAAATGTGTTACTTTTATATTCTTAAGACTTGGGATATAGATTTTTTTAATTGGGAAACCAAAGGGATGTTTTATCAAAATGTTTTTCAAATGTACTGATTTATAAAATAGGTTTTCTTTTAATTATAAATATAATAGTATCATGCTAAAAGGATTTTTTATAGATTCATGATGGTATCCTATTGGGTGCTTCCTCACACACTATATATTCCTTTGAGTGTATGTAGACTTGGTTTTATAGGAATCAGGTAAAGGGAATGACATCATGTAACTTAGAAGATCATCCTAGTTGATGTCATCTTCAAGTGGTTTGCGATGGTGGTGATCGATAGTCACACCAAGATAGACTCTTGGCATTCATTTTTCACGTGTTCTGGACCATTGTGTTTTTTTTCATGTTATGTACTATGTTGGTATTTAGAATTTTTATTTTTACTCCAATTTTGGTTTTTATTTTTATAAATTTCCTTTTTTATATAATACATTTATTTGTGATGTTTAGGGATAAATCATTCCAATTCGTTTTAATCATCGATACCCATGTTCATATGGCTAGCCTATTGATAATTCACTTCGATCCTTATTGCGGGCCATCTTGGCTGACATGTTAGGTTGAACCAAGAAAGTTCATTAAAAATTTTTATTATAGTGAATAACCATCCAAAAGTGTTATGAAACTACCAAGGTTTGTTTTTGGGTTTACGGTAGATAGGATTTAAGTTTATCATAACTCGAGGGTTATGTGCAAAAGGGTTCCTGGCCATCTCACTTTTGGTATCAGGCCTCAAGTTAACATAAGTGGTGTATAATTTTTATCAATTTCATGATATTGATTCTAGTATTTCATTGTAAACCATAACATGTTTAAATGTTGGGTTTGAGTCTTAGGGGTAATCGTAGGTTTTTGTAGAGAGAGAGAGACTCAGTTTTAGTGTTAAATGAGGGAGGAAATAGAGGCATGTGGTTTAGGATCACTTTAAAAAACCATGATTCTCTTCCCAAGTAACTATATGGATGGTTATATAACCTTACAATATAACTTTAATGGTTGTCACATGGTTTTATAAACCATGAAGTCAAACTACATATAGTGGAAATAAGATCAAATTTTATGTGTTTTCACTCCTTTATTTTATGAATCCACCTATGTTGATAATGTTTGTTGTCAGAGTGATTTTAAGAATAAAATTAGTGTTTAAATATATGAATTTGGAAGTTAATTTATATCCTAATTGGGTTTTATCTATACTTTTTAATAAACAATTACTCTTAGAATAATCACTTTGAATTTAGGAGAGGAAGCTACGAGGAAAGTTCTGTAGGAAAATCCTCTAGTTGGCCATGCTCTGGTGGAAATAGTAATCCAAACTATCCAATATCTGGGCTAGGTGGGTGGTTGAAATTGATAAATAATGGTGTATCATTTTTTGGAGTTTACTAATAATAACTCACATATATTTCTCGGTGATAAATGAACCTAGGAACTAGAGGAATATATCAATAGAATCAAATTAAACTTCCACTTTTTAATGAATCATGAAGAATATAAGGTGGCCTTTGATACTTGTATGCTTGAAGAAACTAGATTTAAGTGGTGATAATCTATAATTCTAGTTAAATTACACAAGATACTCACTTTAAATACCTTCTATAAGGCCATTAATTAGTAGTTCTACACTAAAAATTTGCATGTGGCTAGAGCTTGAGATTTTATGATCTTGGAGAAAAGAAACTGATCTATGATGGATATCATAACTTATTCTGATGAGTTGGTCCATTTATATCTTGCTATTATTAATAATGACCATGTCAAGGTTAGGTAGTTTGAGATGGAAAAAATCATGATATCCAATCAATGATTATTCCCATGTGTTTATCAACCTATACAGAGGTGGTTAACAATGAACCTACAGTAGAGGTAGAAATAGTCAAGAATATTGCTCTCAATAGAGTTTTAGTAACCACAGGGTGAAGCTGGAATGTGTCTTCTAGCTAGAAAAATAAGCGAGGTTAGCCACACTAGTGTATTGGTGGTGGTGTGAAGTAGAAATCAAGACATAGTTATGTGTTCTACATCTAGTATGGGAGATATGGTCACACCAAGACTGATTGGAGGAAGACACCCGGAGCATTCCATATAAATAGTCAGTCTAGTCATCTCCAATTCTTATGTGTAAAGGAACCTAAAGGCAGTAGGGTAAGGTCCAAAATTACCAAAGGCTCTTTGTTCCAGTACAATTTAGTGAAAAGTGGTGGATCTCACTCTTATGAAAAAGGGGATACTTATCCCAGCGGTGTACACACCAGGAGAAGTAGAAGTAGGGGCAAATACTATGAGAGGAACAATGTTTATTTACTCTTCTATGGTTTTGACATTTTATGATATTGACACATCTCATTTATTCATATAATCTAAGTTGATTGATGCAATGGGTTTTTGTTCACAGCTTTATTCCCTTCATGATGGATCTTTAACACCTTGGGAAAGAGGCAGGGAGATGGATTTAAATGCCCAGAGTACTGGGTGATGATTTATGACTTTGAAGTCAAGTGGGACTTCTTGGTTCTTGATATTGATATTTTAAACCTTATTATTGGAATGTATTGTATGATCAATTTTAAGGCCCAAATCAACTATTATCATCATCTAGTTTAGTTTATTTTTTCTGACAGAGTCCCTCATGTCATTCAGGGTGAGTGGGATCCTAAATCCGGGAGAGTAGTGCATATTATTACTTATGATAGAATGATCTCATGCCGGGTATTAGAGATGTTTTTTGATTTCATTGTTTGGGAATTTGAACATTCCATTTTCTGTAGTGGTGAGTGATTACTCTGAGGTCTTTCTTGATGATTTTTCTGATTTAACAGCCTAGAGGGAGGTTGAGTTTTCTATTGACCCACTCTCTAGGATAAGACCCATTTATATACCATCTTTTCATATGAAACTTGCTGAGTAGAAGGAGTTTAAATTTCAGCTGGAGGATCTTGAAGCCAATGAATTTATTTATCCCATCTTGTTACCTTGGGCTTCACTAGTTATCTTTGCAAATAAATAATATGTAAGTATCTGAATTTTTTTTGATTACAAAAATCCTAATCATGTGAATGCTGAGAAAAAATAATCCTTTACTAGTATTGAAGATATATTTGATTAACTCTGAGGATCCTGATGGTATTATATGATTGACTTAATATTAGTGTACTATTAGTTGAGAGTTTATGAAGTGGATATACCTAAGACAATGTTTAATATCTGGTATAATAATTTTGAGTTCCAAGTTGTTCCACTCAGTCTTACTAATTCTCTTATGGTGTTTATGGATTTGATGAATCAGATATTTCATCAGTTCTTAGTCTTATTCATAGTTATCATTTTGGATAATATTTTTGTGTACTACAAGTTGGAGGATCAATACATGGATCATTTGGATATCATTGTTAGTGTCCTGAAATAACATCAACATTATATAATTCTTCATAAATATGAGTTTTGGATCTAATAAGTGATATTTCTAGGCCATGTTATATCTAAGAGGGGCATCTTGGTGTATGATGAGAATATTCCTGCAATTATATAATGGGAAAAACCCATAAATGTATTTGAGATTTAGAGCTTCTTGGGATTATTTGGTTATCACAAATGTTTTCTTCAGTATTTTTCTAGGATTTAATCTTCGATTACTGAGTTAGCTAATAAGCATGTAAAGTTAAAAAAAGAATGGTAAATTTCAATGATCATTTGAGGAATCAAATGTTAGATTAACCTTAAATACAAATTTGAATCTATCGAAACTTGGTTTCAGATATGTTGTTTTCTGTGATGCCTTAGGTATGGTGTAATAACCTGGTTCTTCTTTTAAAGGTATGATTTCTTTTATTCTTTTTCCTTGAGTTGTTTTTGAGAAAACAAGGGAAAACTAGACAAGTATTAGAATCATACTGTCACATGTTCTGATTCAGGGCTACACGCTATATAATTCTAGGTATATATTGTGTATTTTGGCTATGTATTATGGGAATACATGGAGTGTGGGAATGTCGGATAGAAAAAGAGTAAAAACCAACTATAGGCCATTGACTTCTTAGTACACGCCATGTCGTCAGGTCCTAGAAAGTAAGTCAATGGAAAATGGATGCCAAATTGACAATAAAATGATATACATTCCATGTGTATGGTATTACATGATGTGTATATGTGTTTTCTCACTTAAAATGGGCATAATCCCCTCTTTTTGAAAAAATGGACAGAGGGCTCATCGGGTTGAAGAATAAGCACTGTCGAAACTTCAACCTTCTCCCAAATATTTTTACGGACATCAATTTGATCATCATTGGTTGTGTTTCAATTGTATTGGTAAAATATAAATTTCTATTGATCCGTTCTTCCCAATTCATGTTCTATAATATGTTATTTAAAGTTGAGTGTTTATTCTTGTTTCTTATATCTATGTCGTTCTAACTTGAATTAGAGCTTGAGGCTGGATGAGGAGAGTCATACTATGATGAGGTAGGTGGTATCATGCTAATTATTTAATGTCAACTTGTCTATATATGTCGTTGTGTCGTGCGCCCATGTTTAGGGTATCTATTGATTGATAATTTGACCCATGTTGATACCTAATGACATTAGATAATTGAATAAATTAATTGAATCATGTTTAGGCTTAATTGGTTTGATTATGTGCCACCCAGTGTGTGTGTTTTCCCTCAGGTGACCATTGTTTAGTTGTTTAGACTAGGATGATGATGGGATTTACTTTGTTCCCTTTTGAAGGGTTGTTTTAGAATGAAATTGGTTAAAGGAATGTTTTCATGTGAATATGATTGTTAAATCTTTATGATAGTTTAATTCACATGTTAGTCTTGTTATATATTTTTTCCCATGCGAGTTGATTATTGAAAACCATGTAATAGTGTAATTTATAGGTGTTGTTTACTATGATGAAATTATTATACACCGGGCTTGGCCCTGAACATGCTAAAATGATGATACATTAGGCTTGGCCTTGAATATGATGAAATGTTGATACACTGAGCTTATCCATGATTTAAATATGATGAAATGCTTATACACCGGGCTTGGCCCTGATTTTAATATACTGATACACTGGGATTGTCCTTGATTTAATGTAACACCCCAGGTAAATAAAGAATATGACATTTTTATATTTATCCCTTTTTTTAATAAAATTTTAATATTAATTTAAAGGTAACGCTATGCTTGATGGCTTACCCAATACGCAACAACGAGTTCCTTTGAAATCTTACGTTGCACTCTAATAATAAAATAAAATTATTGTAAATGTTAGTTAACACGTAGCCGTTGTATTGGAGGGAATGAATATAAATAACTAAAATATGATTATATATGTTTGTTAAATATTTTTACATTTATCCAATAAAGGATAAAGGCTTAAAATACGAAAAGAATTCAAATTTAGGCATATATACTCTAATTTTCACTAAAGGTCCACTTATGAACTTTTGATGGAGAACTGTCATTAAATATAGTTTTGGTCACTCTTATACATTCTATTGGACCAAATAAAACTCTTCTTTAGAATAGAGACATAAAAATTCACTTTGTGTAAATTTTAGGTATTTTTTTCCGATAGAGATCATTTTTTTAATGAATAGTGAAAAATGTTGTATTTTAATTCAAAACCTCTATTTAGTCTAATTTATTTGTATGATTAGATTATATTTTGAATTGGTTTCAAAGTGAAATTGGAATATATTTTTACCATTTAATCCAATAGTGGTCGTTGGAATTAATGTTATCTTGAAATTGGACTTAAACTAGTGTCAATCTTTTGATACTTATTGTTTCATAAAAACACGCTATTTGCTCTGACAACGGGAATTAATTATTAAATTAATTAATGTAACTTATATGTTTTGAATTTTTTAAAATATAAATCATATTTGAATTTGGAATATCAAATATATCCTAGGGTAAATTTTTGGTAATTTTCTGAAAAACTTCAATTTTGGATGAATAGTGAAACCACTAAGTGGTAGTTAAAGAAACTGATTTTTCATTTAAATGAAACTTTACCACTTCTGTGATTTGAATTTCAAAAATCCAACATACATGGTTGTCATTAAGAATTAAAATGTGGTTCAATGGGATTAAAATAATTTTTTGGTGAATAGTAACTTTTAAGTTTATTAATCGTGATTAGAGGTAATTAGTGTAATTAAAGGTAAAAATAATGTTTTAATAATATCAAATGACCTAGACACATGTCCTACCCTTATTGTATGTGTCATGGCCGACCAAGACAATCTATGGGTCAACTTGGGGACCCCATGGAGTAACTTTGGTAGGAAAATGACATTAATACCTTTTTATTTAATGTTAAAATTAAAATGTCACAAACATGTGTTGTTTTACTAAAACAATTTTTATATGGGGTTATACAAGTCATATTTTTGACTATAAATATTAATTGGAACGATAAAGAGATTTCCTACATCATTGTATTTTTTTATAATTTTTAGACATTAAATAAATTAAATTATTTATGACACCATGATGATGCAGTGATTACCTCATTATTTAACGATTTAAATAAAATGGAAAGATAATGTAAAATCTAAGACCTAAACATGTACAAAACCTATTGAATGAGTGGATTTATAACCATTATCACCTTATCCTTGAAACACATCAATGTGGGACCTTTAAAATCCGAAACTCATTATAAAATAATGTAACATTTCCTTACTTTCTAAGAGTGCCCCTCCTCTCCTCTTATAAAAGGCCCCCACCTCTACCTCCTTACCCACACCTCTCAAGCCTTTGGCTCGACCAAACCCTTCCCATTTTGTCTCTACACATCCTTCTATTACTCCTAGAAGCCTCACTTTGGGCATAAGTCTTCCCAAGGAATCCTTTGAGCTCAAATCAAAAAGAGTTACCCGATTTAAAGGTAGTGTCTTCTCTTGTGTTCTTTTGTTTTATTTTGCTTCTCCAACCCCCTAAACTCTTTTTATTCTTTTATTTTGTAACAAATATAGTATATTAAATATATTAGGATGTTGTTATAATAATCATTAGGGATAAACTTACACACACCTACATCTAATGGTTAAAGAACATACTATTTATTTGGATGGCGAATTTCTACCTCACGAAACGATGATTGTTCAACACTCATATAAAACCTTCAAAGGTGGACATTAAGATGTCACTATATTTATATATGATATATAATATGTTTATGTTTTACTTGAGATTCTGTATTTTTCTTTTGTGTCATACCTTTATGGTTTCCATTATGGGTAAAACACGATAATTTCATTTTAGGAAGTGCGGACTACCGCCCCCTCAAAGTGATTTGATTCGTTAATGCCATATGTGGGATGTATAAAGGATGGATTTAAAGTTATTATATATGATGTATGTTACATATAAATTATGAATATAATTATGGAATTAAAATATACATACCTCTCATTTGGTTTTAATTCCATTAATATGACATAGAAATGAAAGTAGCGTTCATGCGTACGTACGACTTACCGTCTCCATGAACGGTGCATTTAATTTCTTAACTCTAAATGATTATGTAATATTATAAATACTTGTATATTGTGGATATATATGATATATATGATATCCAAATCATGAATATAATTCTGGATATAATGAACCTTTGACCACACGAACAACATGTAATTGTAAGAAGTCCACTTTCGACTTAAGAACCAAATATCAACAAAACAAGCATTATTAACTTAAATGATTAAATAATGCTTATAACATAGAAATAAGTGGTATAAAAGGATTAATTAACTTTAAAAAGTTTCTTAAGAAAGTGTAAATTTACTCAAGTTTATTATTCAGGACGTTAAAGAACGATCGCGTCAAGTTGGACCCGAGGTAAGGGATCCAACCTCTCTCTTTCTTTTTATGTACTCTCTTTTATGTCATTTATTTTAAGCCCATCTTTCTTATGTTTGGAGACATTATTTTATATTACTCATACTTTAATTTTTATTTTCATATTATGGGAGACACTATTTGATCTCATAAATCCATTTTTGAAAGTTTTAAGTGGCGCCGTTAGGCTGCCGAGTTTTCGTAAGAGATTTTTTCATCTCACTTTTATTCCCATGACATTTATGCTACATGTTCCACTATTTACTTTGAGTGGTGTATGCACTGAACATTATTATACACTTTGTGTAGTATAATTTCATTTATGGGTATTTAAATCTTCATTTTATGACCCTTCTTCCATGGGGTGTACTTTTCGAAAGTTACCCAACTCGTTAAGGGGACCTTTCACCCTCCTTTTTTTAAAAGACTTCTTTTGTTATATCTTTTAATTCACATACTATTATGCTGGGATATGTTCTTCTATATCCTTATTTATGTAAATTTTATGTCCAATTGATGAGATCCCCTTTATCTCTCTCATCAACGCTTTTTGTAAAATTTTATGTGATGTCGTTAGGCTGTCAAATTTTACCAAGGGAACTTCTTAACCCAATTTCGATTTCTTTGGGTTCAACATGCAGTCATTGAATATGTCATTCTTTGAATATGTGTGAATGACCTTTGATTGTTTTACACTTAATATCCAATTATATTGGGTGAATGTATATTTCTCACACATAATTATGTGATATATTTATCCTTAATTTAAGGATACCATCTTTATAATGGATTTCATCTCAATTTACATTTCCATTGAGACTTAATTGTTGTTATGCACCAATTCACTCGTATATGGTGTGTATACTGTCCTTTGACGTATTATATCATGAATCCCTTTATTCTCATGATATTATAATGTTCATATTAAATGTTATTCTGCTATTATTTTTATTCAAGAGTCTCTCATTTTGTTAAAAACTCTTTAACAAAAATATCGTTTTAATTGTTTTAATGATTTATTATTCTAAATATTTATCTCTAATTTCCATGTTTTCAAAATGGTTTTCATTATTTATTTATATGGACATTAATGTTTTAAAATTATAATTCCATTAAAAGCTTCAAAGTGGTATGGGACGCTTTGATTCCAAAATCTCTTTTAAAAGGTTTTTGAAAATCGATTGATTAATTCAATATCTTGGAATTACTTATTTTGATTTCAAAAGAAATTTTGTTATTGAAATGTTTATATTTTCAATATTTTATGTGTAATTATGGTACTTGGACATTTTACGGGTGGTTACGTGATAAACCATATGACAGGTGGTGCCGTGAATACCAGGACAAGTGGTTACGTTATAACCTCCAATGCATTGGGTATGGAAGTCAGCCGTATGGCTATTCCATTAAGTATGTGTAGAAGTCGACCGTATGGTTATTCCATTTAAGTATGTTTATGTCCCAAGTTACCTTTATATGTTATGTGTTCTTTATATGGGTTTTATGGTAATCTTTTGGTTACAAAAGGGTAAGTAATGATATTTTATTCAGTGAAGAGTTTTTACTACTTCCTAAAGGTGAAAGGTATTACTTTGATAAAGTATACATGGTTTACTTGTTGCTTTGAAACACTAACAGTTTTCATTCTTTGTGTATGCCTTGCGGAGCTTTTTATGCTCACCCCAAGTTTTTTTTGAAATGTTTTTCACAGGACTTAATGTGGAATCAGGTCAAGGATGGGATCAAGGGAAAGTCATGATATCTAATACATGGAACTAGACATGTTTCTTTTTAAGAGTTTTTATTTTATGGAAATTTAGTAGAAGTTACTACTTTGAAATCTTTTGATATGTAATAGTTATTTCCTAGTTCTCTAAAACTCTAAGCCTGAAAATATCCTCAATGTGAATTATTCATTTAATTCAATATTAAGTAAGGTTTAAGGCCGAGGCCTTATATTTAAATATGATGAAATGATTGTACATCAAGCTTGGCCCTTAGAAATATTGAAATGGAATGACTGACGATGTGTCTTCTAAGCCAAAGCACAAGATTGGATTGACTCTACACTCCTTTTTTTAGATACCCTGCTGAGGTATCTTTTGTGTTTACTTTATATAAGAGATTGATGGGCTTTGGATGAATCATGAGACTTATATAATTCATTGAATTATAATTGATTAAATAACATGAAATGAATGTAAATGAATTACACTACTTGTAGTATTGTTTACTTTTGAGTACCTACTAGTTTACTGCATTTCACTACTGTACACTACTATTACATATACTCACTGACAGATTGGCACCAACCTTTGGTGGTTGGATACTGTGATTTACTTCTCACACCATATTTGGGTCATGTTTTTGAGTCTAAATAGACTATATTGTTGCAGTGGTTGATATGAGCAAGGCTATCTATACATGTACTTGATTGCTGCTTAGGAGTAGGAGAGCATGAGACCAAGCCAAACCTTGTGATGCCTTTTAGTTTCATTTTGTTTTATAGAACTTTGGTATTGTATTGTACTTGATTTTAGCATATCCTTTTTTTATGTTTTCTTAGAACATGTGACATACATCAACATGTTGATATTATATGCCTTATGGTTATCTTATCTTTTAGTATTTAGTTGTTTACTTTAGTTTCATGCTTCTTAATGCTTTCACTATTTTTATTATTTATTCCTCTATATTACACTCTACCAATGATGGTATAGTTTCCACACTATCAAACCCTAGGCCCTATCTACTAGTTGAAATCCTCTATCATTTGGGGAAATTTGCCTGAGTTTATGTGGCCAACTGGGTATGGGGTACCACTTGAGTGGCTTCCAGACCCAGGATGTTACAAAGTGGTATCAGAGGGTTTTTCTTTTATGCTTTGTCTTAATTTTTGGAAAAAATAGACTGTAAGAGAAAGGATATGGAATTTTGTAATTAGTTGTGCCTGAGAGTAGCTACCCCATGTACAGGGAAAATCCAAATTTCCTCTAATTAAAGTGTTCTTTTGGATTTTGAGCTATTATAGTTGATTTTATTTCACTGTTGGGTGATGAACATGATTTATGACATTACTATTGATGCAATTGTGGTTCTATTTTGTTGCAAACCAATGATATGAGGGTATGCCATCTCATGAATCATATAGAAACTTGTTAGAATCACATTCCATGCCATCAATGATGCATTATCCATTGCATGCTGTTGTGATAGTTGACGTGATAGTTGTTCTTTCTGTTGTGTTATTTGGGTGTAGTAGATAATGGTGTGACGTCATCTTTCAATCCATAAAGAGTACGGGCCATTATAAATTAGAAAATGATGCACTGATGGAATGTATATGTAAAATTAACTTGTTAAAGAATTGTTTTGTGATATGTAATGCTTGTATTCCAAACTTTGATTCAGGGGGAGTATGGGCCCTCACAAATCAAAATTTAGAATCCCACTGATTATTTTTTTTGTTGAACAATGGGTTTTTGGGACATCTGAAGGTTCTCCCCTGAAAAGAAACCCAGTGTATAGAACATGTAGATTATCCTAACATGCTGTGTGTTATTCTTGTTTGGGGAAGAAGGTGTTCCAAGTTTTAAGATGTACATGCCATGTATCACATGTACATTCTGTGTAGTATCTGACCATGTAACATGCCATGTGAGTGGAATCACGGTCTGTTGTATATTAATTAAAACATATTGTATAGCCTACCCAGGCAGACCCTATGTGGACCTGGCCTTGTGGGAGTACATTTCCAGGAAGAGAGGCCTATGTACACTCCATGTGTGTGTGTGAAACATGTTGTGTACTTGGGGTTGATACATGCCCAGGCTAGAGGTAGCACATGACCATGTGACGACATAAGGGTACACGCCATGTATTCTTGTTACACACCATGTAGTCCCTTTTTTCCAAACTTTGAGGGTCTTCTCCTATTTTTTTTTGGCACACTTGAATGGAAAAACATGATGATGAGTTTTAACTAAGACATGTTCTTGACCATGTAGAGTCATGCCGCTACAAAAACTACGAGTTGTACATCAGGAGAGCAGTGATGATCATACTCTATAAATGGTAAGCCATGGGATACTGATGGATCCTCTAGTTGTGCCTTTTGTGGAACTGGATATTATACCAGACGCAAGTGTAGATGCATAGTTCTGTGAAGGCTTTGTGAGGATCATACATACCTTTTAGGGAGCACCACAGACTGCCGCATCTATAGAGGATCTGACACGTATATTCCAGCAGCAGTATCTACCTAATTTTTTAGGTTATGTTGGACCACATACTATAGAATCATGGTTGGAATTAGTGATGACTATATTCAATCATCTGGAGACTCCTGTCGAGAGGAGGGTCAATCTCGCGACATATATACTGCATGATTCTACCAAGAGATCATGGGATGTTCTCACTCATATAGGGAATCATCAGGATATTACATGGTAAGAATTTCAAGTGGCCTTCTATGATTATTATTTTCCGAAGACACTGAGGGCCAACTGAGCCCGGGTGTTCATGTACTTGGAGTGGGGAACACTGTCAGTTATGGACTTGTCTACCTAATTTACTGAGATTCAGTGATTCAAACCTATTCTGATGTTTGATGATGTATCAAAGGCTAAACAATTTGAGGATGGTCTCAGGTTTTACATCTGATCACGGTTGAATATCTTTTGGTTCCTTCTGTCTCTACTATTATGAATCAGGTGATTATTACCAAGAGTAACCTATGGGAATTTGGGGGTGCGATCCAGGGTAGTTCAACACTAAGATATAGAACTATCTCAACTAATAGCAAGAAGCGTCGTATGGATCTTTATCGTGGGGATATGAGCTGTCAGAACCCTTATTTTGGTAGTCAGGTGATGTGAAACTAGTATGGAATGATTGGGAATACTAAACCTCAGTGTCCGATAAACCTGGTCAAGTGCCGAGATTGTGGTAAGATGGTCTATTTACATCAGTTCTGTAGGATGATTCCACCAGCATCTATTGAGAGAGGGTCAATACCCACTCCACGTTCAGAAGTGGGGTTAGAAACTTCTCACCAGTTAAGGAACTAGAATATGTCAGGCCATTCAGGATGAGGGGGTAGCCGTGGCTGTGGTAACTAGACCCCAAGATCTCTGCGACAACAGGGTGGGTCAGCTTAGGGTATCTAAGTAGTGTCTCAGGGACGCAGTACAAGTTAGACTTACGCAATGCAACTGACCCAGCAGGAGCATGATCAGGATCCCAGACATTCTACTGTTAGAGGTACTATTCTAGTTGCCTCTATTTTATCTTCTTCACTTTTTGATACTATTTTTACACATATTTTTATATTTGTGACTGTTGTAGAAAGCCTGAGACTTTTTGTTTATACTACTTATGATGTTATGATGTTAGAAACTTCGTTGGGGATTATAACAACAAGTGTTCATTAGTTCATGGAGTTCCCCCTTGATATTGGTGGGTGTCACTTTCTTTGTAACCTCTATGTCTTAGGGATGACGGGATTTTATTTCATTCTTAGAATAGACTGGTTAGTCTCTTTTCGAGCCTTTGTTGATTGCTATCGTCCCAGGGTGAGTTTCACATCACCGAAGGTTGGATAGTTTCTACATAAGGGTGAATGGGATGTCTAGGCGATCAGAGTTAGACCTAACTATCATGGGCTGGGAAGGATGATAGCCAGATTGAGATTTTATATCGGATGATTAGGGAACATTTTTGGAACATTTCCCTCTAGTGGTCGATCATTTCAGTGACGTTGTCCCAGATGACTTCTCAGGCTTACCTTTAGTCAGAGAGGTGGAGTTCACTATTGAACTAGTGCCAAGAGATATACCGATATCCATTCCTCCTTAAAGTATGGCTATGATGGAGTTTCAAGAGATCAATATGTAGTTGGAAGATCTAAAGGCTAAGGGTTTTATCCGACCCAATACTTCTCCTTGGGGTTCACCGATCCTTTTCGCAAAAAAAGAGGATGGTACCCTTAGGGTATGCAAGGAATATAAAAAACTAGACAAGTTTACAGTTAAAAAATGATATCCCATGCCATAGATTGATGACCTATTTGATCAGCTTAAAAGAGATAAAGTGTTCTCAAAGGTTGAATTAAGGTTAGGATATCATCAGGTACATGTTCGACCTGTAGACATACCTCGGACAAACATTCATAGTAGTTATGGCTTATATGAGTACCTGGTTATACCGTTTGGTCTCAAGAATTCTCCAACAGTTTTCATGGTGCTGATAAACTGAGTGTTCCATCCTTACCTAGATTATTTTGTGGTGGTTTTTGTGGATGATATCTTGGTGTATTCTCACAATCAAAACGACCATGCCAAACACCTTGATATCATTTTGAATACACCGAGAGAGAATCATTTATATGCTAAGCTCACAAAATTCCACTTCTGGATGGATCAGATACACTTCATGGGTCACGTCATCTTGGTGAATAGAGTATCAGTGGACCCAGAGAAGGTAAGATAAGTAGTTACCTTAGAGAATCCCAAGAACGTTTTTGAGGTGAAGAGCTTCTTGGGACTATCTGGTTACTATAATAATTTTATACAAGAATTATCACGCTTAGCAGCACCGATGACGGGCTTAACTAAAAAAGGTGTGAAGTTTGAGTGGTCAGATTCTTTTGACGCATACTTTTTGGAGTTGATGGGATGTTTGAATTCTGTACTAATTCTGATATTTCTAGAGTTGGGAAAGAGTTACACTGTGTACTATGATGCATCAGGTATTTTTCTTGGAGTAGTGTTTATGTAGGGGGATTAAGTTTTTGCGTATGGGTCTCGACATTTGAGGCCACATGAGAGGAATTTCCTTACACATGGTCTTGAGTTTGTTATAGTTGTTCATGCTTTTCACTGGTGGAGATATTATTTATTAGGATACCATTTTTTAATGTACACAGACCAAAAAATTCTCCAATACATATTTAATTATCTTTATTTGAATCTGAGATAGTGAAGGTGGGTGTAATACCTTCAATCGTTTGATTTTGATCTTGCCTATATGTAATGAAAAGCAATGTAGTGGCTGACGCACTGGGTAGGAGGACTCATATATATGCAGTGTAGGAGGATAGTGGTGAGTGGTAGCTTATATATTTGTTCTATGAGATGAATTTATAGGTTCACGACAGTCAGCGGAATACTTTATTTCATCTTTGGCTGTTACCTATACCCTACTGGACAAAGTGAGGATGAGGATTCTTTTAGATTCCAAAGGCCTAGTTCTACAGGAGAGTGTGGCAGGTGAGGACCCTTCTCCTGGATAGAAAATAGGCAATGATTATGTTCTGGGTATCCATTGATGTGGGTGGGTTTCATGGGATTTATGTGTGGAGCTGATGTAGGAGTATCATGGTTTAGCTTGGGCGGTGCATCCCAGAGTCACCAAGATGTATTGTGACTTGCACCGTTAGTATTGGTGGCTAGGTGTGAAGCAAGAAGTATCTAGTTTTGTTACAAGGTGTTCCACCTATCTATAGGTGAAGGTGGAGCATCAGCGGTTGGCTTGGATTTTACATCAGCTACCTATTCTAGAGTAGAAATGAGATGATGTTGTGATGGATTTTGTTAAGGGGTTACCGAGGCTGCCTAGAGGAAATGATGTTGTGTGGATCATAGTTGGCAGGCTTATGAAGGTTTATAACTTCTTACCGATCAAGGAGACCTTCGGTGTTGATGAGATCAGAAAGCTATATATTCGAGAGGTGGTAAGACTTCATGGGGTCCCACATTATATCATTTTAGATAGGGATTCCCACTTTATGTCTCGTTTTTTGTAGAGTTTTCAGAGGGTACTGGGTACACAGGTGATTCTAAGCACAACATACCACCCTCAGATTGATGGCCAGTCAGAGCATACGATACAAGTAAAATAGGACATGTTGTGTTCACGTGTACTAGAATTTGGGGGATCTTGGGAGAATCATATACCCCTAGTTGAGTTTGCCTATAATAATATCTTCTAGGCTAATATTTAGATAGCTCTATATGAGGCTTTTTACAGGAGGCCATGATGATCACCCCTGTGTTTGTTGGAGGTAGGAGAGGTAGCTAGGCCATGACCTCGTCTTGTCCGGGAAACTACTGAGCATGTCCATTTGATTCAGAAGCAGATGGCTACTTTGTAGTCTCATCAGAAATCATATGCTGATCGTCGTAGATGAACTTTGGAGTTTGAGGTTGGTAATCATGTTTTCCTACATGTCACAATGAGTTTGGGAGATAAGAGGATCAGGAGATAGCATAAACTTTCACCAAGATATGTTAGACCATTTGATATTCTGGAGAGATTTGGGTTGGTTTAATATTGGTTATAGTTACCTCATAGGTACCAAGCCATGCACGACGTCTTCTATGTATCTCAGCTATGATGTTATCACTCATACCCATATCACATTTTTCAACCTGATGAGGTTTAGATTCAGGTAGATGATCCTTTGAGAAGAATCTGATTCGTATAGTTGAAAGGAGCACAAATGTTCTCCAAGGCCAGTCGGTTCCTCTCGTACGAGTACTATAGCAGCATGGCTGAGTATAGGACGAGACTTGGGAGAGGGAGACCGATGTACGTGCTCAATGGCTAGATATATTCTCAGATATTCCTTCACCACCCTTATAAGGTAAATTCAGGGATGAATTTCTTTAAAGGGGGAAGTTTGTAAGACCCTGATTCTTCTTTTTGAGGCCCAATCACTTTTATTCTTTTTCCTTGAGTTGTTTTTGAGAAAACAAGGAAAAAATAGACAAGTACTAGAATCATACTATCACATGGGATGAATTATGGTTACATGATGTGTAGTTTGGCTGTGTATGATGGGAATACATAGAGTGTGGTAATGTTGGCTAGAAAAAGAGGAAAACCCAAAGATATGCTTTGTACTTCTTGGTGCATACCATGTAGTCATGTCGACAGGTTTTGGAAAGTAATTACATGGAAAACGGTAGCCGAATGAATAGTAAAATGATATACACACTATGTATATGGTATTAAACACCGCGTATATGTGTTTTATCAATTAAAATGGTCAGAATCCCCTCCTTTTGGAAGAATGGATAGAGGTCTCTCTAGGTTGAAGAACAAGCACCACCAAAACTTTAACCTTCTCCCAAATCTTTATCCAAACTTCAATTCAATTTCTGTCAATTGTGTTTGAACTGTATTAGTAATCTAGTTATTAAAATTGAGTTATTATTCCCAATTATTATTCTAGAATAAGTTATTTAAGGTTGAGTTTTTATTCTTTTTTTCTTAGATCTATGTCATTCTAGATCAAATTGGAGGTTGAGGCTAGATGAGGAGAGTCGTACTATAACGAGGTATGTGGTCTCATGCTAATTTTTTAGTAAAAATTGACTGACAACTATATGGATTTGAGAAACAAATTAAAACTAAGCATTTGGGTCCCTTAATGATGCGAGGTACCATCCTTCTTAACTTAACCCTTATGCATGTCTTGTTCAATACTAATTTACCCCATTCCTTTAATGTTTATAATGTTGTAAATCAATTGATATTGCATGCAAAAATGATGTCTCAAGTTCTAATCATCAAGAAAACACTTAATAAATAGAAATTTAGTGGATTTTAATGTACAATGTGTTCTATTATCATCTATGTAGTTTAATTATTGTAGGACTTTACTATCTTCAAAATGGACATATTTGACTTACTCTTTGGAATTTACTGGTTGGTAGACTTAAAAGATTATATTGACTGTTATACCCAATAAGTAACCTTTACATACCCTGATTGTGTTGTTCATTTATTCAAATAGGGTTCATATATGAATGTTTCTAGAGAATAACCTCTAGTGACTACAGATTAAAACATCTCTTATCATCATGAAGTGATGAGCTTGGGTGTTACTGATGAAACTAGGACTATTATTCTTCCATCTATAGTATACTGATACCATAATTTATTTCAACATGATTTATCTAGAAATCCACTTGAAATTGAAGTATAATTATCTAGTGATTTACTCCCAATAATGAATCCTATTTAAATTCCATCATATGAAATGAAACCAAAATAATTATGATAATTAACATACATTCTGGAAGAATTGAAAATCGTGGGATTCTTTAGACCAAATACATCACCTAGGGCTACGCTAATCTTATTTTTAAAGAAGGAAATTTTTTTTCTTCAATAATGGGTTGACTATAATAAACTGAATCAAGTTACAATCAAGAATTAACATCTTATTCCATGCATCAATGATCTATTTGATAAATTGAAGGAGACCAAATGGTTCTCTAAATTTGATCTATGTTCGGGGTATCAACAAGTTCAGGTTAGGAAATAGGATATCATGAAGAAATATTTTTGAAGCCATTGTTGTCACTATGAATTATTAGCCATTCCCTTTGGTCATTCAAATTAACCTACAATTTTCATGGAATTAATGAAACATATCTTCCACATGTTCCTTGACTCAATTTTCATGTTATTTTTTGAAAATATCTTGGCCTACTTGAAAACCAAAAAATGATCATGAAAATTACATGAAGATTTCATGGAGTATATTGTGTGACCACTGAATCTATGCTAAATTATTTAAGTGTGACTTATGGATACAAGAATTATACTTCCTTAGTTATATAATTTATATTAAATTCATATCATTTTTGTAATATCCTATCATTATAGACTAGTTTTAAATTCAAGGAAAATTTGAAATTTCAATTTAGTGGATGAGATGGATTTGAACCCAGTTTTATAGCGGTATTATAAGAGTTTAAGCATCATAAAAGGATTTTTTTTGATGTGGAATGAGGTTCATTATGTAACGAGAAGGATCAAGTGGGCATCAGAGGAAGGTTCAGGTGGCTGGGTCACATGGTTTTAGCAGCCTGTAGCCACCTACTAGCTACTGACCTAGAAAGTGGCCTTGTGACACTATTGGTCTCACCAACCATCTGGTGTCCCAACATCAGCTAGCCAGTGATCCACCAACTATCCAATGTAGTCTTTTTAAAGGTAAACATTACCAATTTTTCCCATTGGGTTTTTATAATAGGGATACCTTCTTCATTCCATGTTTGTATGCATGGCTATCCCCCTCCCCCTTCACTTTCTTACTCTACTTGGTTTGGGGTTCATTTTAAAGAATTTTTCCTATGATCCTAGGTATGAAATTGAATTTGATTTTTTTAACTCCTATCATCCTCATCTCATTATATTTTTTTCTCTGGATATATTTTTTATGTCAATTCCACTAAAGCATAGTGGAATCATATGAGCAGGATGGGAATTCAAATCTAACTAGGATGAGGGAATCTCAGAACACTATCTTTATGTAATTAATCATTTCTTGGTTAAGGTATGTAACACTATGAATGATTCCTCATGTTTCATTTAAAATAAAATTAATTTAATGGTGTAATTGGTAGAAGAGTTTTGTGATTTGGAATAGAGAAGGTTCAAGGGTGTACTAGGGGTGTTCGACACACTGTTTCTTAGAGAATTGGTGATCGTTGGATGTTGGTGAGTTAATAGGAATTATTCCTGTTTTTAATTATGTGTTTAATTGATATCAATTGTTTTAATTAATTAAATAATTATTCCATGGATTAAGATAGGAGACTAAGGATCTGGTACAGGCTTCATTAAGTATATTTGATCTTAGGTATCAACTAATTGACTACCTTAAAAAGGGGGAAATGATTTGTTTGAGGTATATGGTTTGTGTAATTTCCCTGTAGAATTTATATTTTTTAATGGTTCATGTGATGTTTTATCTTTCCATTGAGTGAATTTTCCCATTTAATTAAATAAATTGTTAATTAAAAATGAAATTAATTATTTAACTTAAAATGGAATTCCTTGGAATGAGGAAGATTCCATGGACCATGAAATCCTTTTGAGATCTTTCTTACTTACCTTGGACACTAATGTACAAGGTTGTGACTGTTATTGTGATTCCCTATGATAAACAGACCATGTAAAGAGTGTGACTGAGGTGAGTGTGACTTAGTGTCCCTAGTGGTGGGTTCTCTTAGAGACCTCTAGAAAGAGGTTGGTAATGAGTTGAGAAGAATGGTATAGCGGTTGGGAATATGAGGCCTAAGAGTTTCAATGAATCATTTAGGTGAGTAAGTCAATTGTGGGGTGTTCTCCCCCATTAAGAAAAGGTGGCATGGGTGGGTAGAACCTGATGAGATGAATGGATAGGTTTAGTGTTCTGACTATCCTAGAGTAGTTTGGAAAGGGGAAGTTCTTAAGGCCATCACCCTTGGGATGATTAACTAGAAAATTCTAATGATAGGTCTTTCTCTTTTAAAATAGAATATTCCCTTAGGGTGGTTGTGGTGTGATATAAAGAAAATTTCCTCAAGATAGTTTCTATTTTTTAAATAAAAAACACCCACATGGGTGTTCATGAATACTCCTTATAGAGAGGTTATGAATAATCCCTATGGGGAGGTTTTGAATACTGCCTATGGGGAGGTCATGAAAAATCCCTTTACAGAGGTTGTGAAAACTCCCTTCAAGAAGGTTGGTGATACTACTGGTGGGTCTACCATGTATTTTGATATGATATTACTTTAGTTCTAGGTATAGTAAAATGATCCTGCCATGTGTGAATTTCCAGGGGATTGGGGGGTCTTTAGTGTGAATGTTTGACCCGTATAGAATATGAAACTCCTTACAAATGATAGCTATCAGAGATTGTGGGGTTTTTGGTGGGAGTGGTCAATAAATTTAGGCTGTTAGGGATCAGTTTAGAGGGATATTTCTTATTGGGATGAAGTAGTACCCAAGTTTTAATACTAGGATAGAGCTCATCCCAGACTTTAATCATGCATACTGGGGTGGGTTAGGACCCCAGTTCATTATATATATATCAGGATGAAAGACCCCTAGGTCATTGTTATGGTTGGAATGATAACCATGATTTTATTAGAGACACCCCAATACTAGTTGAAGTAGGTATGGTTTATTAGGGTTGTGGAACTGAGGGTTGACAATGAGTTATTATTTATTATTTTCATCTATGGTTTATTTATTTATATCATGTCACGTGCATATATAACTTCATTAATGGATTTTATGGGACCATGTTTTTGTTCCCTATTGAGTTTTATACACACTCCCTATTAGGATGCCATTTCACTTAGGTAACCTAGTATATTCTAACTTATTGTAGGTCTAGGTTAGGCTAAGGACCAATTTTTCTTGATTGAGCTAAAGCTACTTAGATTGGTTTAGAGATCAGGATGAGGTGAGGCTTAGTGATGGTAGTGGAGCCTCACATATTTTTTTTATCTTTTTCTTTTATTTATTTTGTATATGATATCAGTATATTGGGTGATTGGTCTTTTATTCATATATACATATTTTTTTTATTTTTCCATTGCATGATTAGTTTATTAATTACTTATGTGTACTAAGATGTCATGGATGTGTTTTATATTTTTTTATTTATAATATTGTTGACACTTTGATACAAGGGGTATAATCTCCCCATGATACAACATTGGACCACCATTGTAAGTTGACATCCTGTAGTGTATTGGGAGGCGTGCCTGAGGTCACAATGTTTTTACAGTTTAGTTACTGTTCATAGCGAGCTAGGTCAAAAAATTATAGGTTCATACTAAAAATATTTAAGTAGTCATTTCTTGGAAACCTCCTAGGAACATATTTGATATACAATGATTTCTAGGACTAAAAGGATATTATCTTTGGTTTTTCAAATATTTATCAAGACTCATTTATCTTATGACTACATTAAAAAGGAATGGTATTCCATTCAAATGGAATGAAAATTTCCTTAAATCCTTCAAGGAGCATAAATATCATCTTACTTCTACACCCATCATCACCTTGATAAAACCATGAGAAGGTTATGTGGTATATTGTGATGCATGTGGATCTAGATTTGGTTATGTTCATATATATGTAAACCATATTATAGATTATGGATCAAGGTAGTTTTGAACACATGATAAGAACTATCCGATGCATGACCTGTAATTAGATGCGATGTTCCATGAAATAAATATATGTATTTAATATTCCTTTAGTTTAATGTTCTATATGTTTAATAATCATAAAATTTTAAAACACATATTTTCAAAGAGTTACTTGGACCTAAGAAAATCACAATGGATGAAATATCTCAAGATATTTCACTTTATATTTGGTTATTCAATAAAAAAAAAATGAAATTCTAGGGTATTTTCTTTGAGTTATAAGTTATACAACTAAGTGGTCAGAAAATCTCATGACCAGTGGTAATTAATGGGAGTAATTACAGACATTCACTTAAATTTTATGGAAAAAGGAGGGCATTATCTTCATTATGGTGACTCAAATTTTGGATTTTCTTGTCCTGGTTAAGGATTCCCACAGATTAGATACTTATTATTTTTCCATTAGTTCAAACCTTATTGGTGGAGAGACAATTAAAGGTTGTACATAAGATGAAACTTTGTGTTTCACTTTTAGGATGAAATTGTAGTTTCTTCATTATGCTAAGAATAACTCCTTTTTTTATTATCAACATTCAAAATGGGTTGTCCACTCAGGTATTCAGAAAATGTTTAGGGAAATGAAGACCCATTTTGGTAGTCAAGAATGAAACAAAATTTTATTGATTATGTTATGAGATGTCTCAGCTACCAATGGGTAAAGGATGAACATCAATGAATAACAAACATGTTACAATCTATGCCTATAACCGTATAAAAATGGAAATTGAATACCATGGAATTTTACATTGGTCTACTGAGGAAACTTCATGTGCTTGATTATATTTGTATGATTGTGAACTAATTCACTAATTGACACATTTCATTCTAATTTGAGATTATAATATGGTAGAAGACCTGGTAATGCTTTATATTTGAGAAGTGGTTAAGTTTCATGGAGTACCAGCTCTATTGTCTCTAACTAAGAACCTAGATTCACCTCACTATTTTATGGTCCTTGAAATAAATACTTGTAACCCAATTGACTATGAGAATAATATATCATTATTAAATGCATGTTCAGTCAGAATGTACTTTCTAAACACTAGAAGACATGATTGGATCATGGATTATATATTTTTAGGGATTATGGGAAGATAATTTTTCTTTAGTTGAGTTTTCACATATTAACAGTCATTAGACCACAATACATATGACTTATTTTGAGGAATTGTATGACCATCAATTTTGTTTTAATTTTTTTGGTAAATACTTGAGAAACTTCACTATTTGGACCAAGTCTTATCTATGAGACTATAATGAAAATCAAAATGCTTAGGAAACCTACCTCTATTTCACAGAGACATCATAAATCATATGAATATAATCATAAAAAGACATTATCTTTTCATTTAGGTGACCATGTATTCTATGAAGTTTCACCATGATTGGGTCATCTCCATTTTGGTAAGCAAGGTAAATGTTTCCCTTAACATGTCATACCATTTTATGTTCTTAAAAAAATTTACTAAATTAAATATTTATTGTCTATATGATCAAGATTCAATGTTTTCCATAATGTTTTCTATGTGTCTCTATTAAGGAAGTGTCACCCTGATCATAAACATGTGATTTATTAATACCATGTTACTGTTGAACCAGATGGTACATCTATCCATGAATTTATTTTTATTATGGATAAATAATAAAATATATTATGAGGAAGGTGTACCTTTTTGGTATGATTATTATAGAATCATGGTCCCATTCAAGAAGAAATTTGGGAGCAAGAGAAGTTTATGCTGGAGAAATTTCCAAAGATAATCTAGGACACCACCAACATCCACATTTCCATGTATGAAAATCCTAATGATAGGGAGAATATAATACCACTATTTTAGGTATTTTATTGTTTTATTTCATATTTTAAGTTATAAAGGGTTTGAATTTGATATCATGAAGTTTTTTTGAGTTTTTGATTGTTTTGAAAAGGTTTTGGAGGGTCCACAATTTGAGTAGGGTTAAGAGAAACCATAAATATTCTCTAGGTAACCATATGAAAGGTGGAAAGGTATTCTATGAAGGTGAAAATTTGGCACATGATTTTTCCAAACCATTTGGTAACCACACATTGTAAATTTTGAGACGAAGGGGAATAGTATGGTTGGAGCATGGTTTTACAAACCATGTAACCTAATCGTGTGATGTAATGAATGAAATAAAAAAAATTATATTTTTAACCTAAAACTTCCCCCAAAACCCTCATTCATTATCCTATGTCATAGGCTCTCAGACTCAAAGATTATATTTTCAAATTTTAGAAATTAATTTCCCCCTAAGGATAATTCCAATGAATAATAGAGCATTGGATCTATAAAATTAAAGGCAAGAGCTCCATTATTCTTTTCTCTCATTGATCATCTCATTTTATCTAGAGAGGAATCTTATACTGATACCTCTATTCCCTGATCAATAGTTTAGGGATTTTTTGATGGATTTTATTTATATTTTATGAAGGAATAAAAAAGGGATCCTAAATATGAATGATCATGGTGTGATTCTTTAGCATGAACCCATTTCATATAGGTGACTTCTCACACTTTCTAATATCTTCTATAATATGAAAGATCATTATTTTCTAAATAATATTTCTTTTTCTTTCGGTTAGAAAACTCTTTCTAAATATATATTAAAACCTATATTATTGGTTTCTCTCAAAATTTTATGTTGTGGGTGACAACCATAATGTGTTTGATAAAATCATTTAATGGAATTTTAAACAAATAAGGTTTTAGGTTTGTAAACATGGCATAAAAATTGTTAGTCTGCATTCATGTATATATAGAAAGGTCTATGGGGGTTAGAAAAGGTCACAATGAAAATTAAGGAATAGTGGTTTATACCACTAAGGGATGAATTTGGACTTGGCGAATGGGTTTACCCTCATGTGTTAGACTATTCTAAGGTATTTCATTGATAGAAGATTCATTGGGTTAGTGTAATACATGGGTGATAAGGTTTATTCTTGGGTTATATATTGGTGTGAGCTGTTTCACTAATTTTTGGTATATTTATCTTGATAACTAGTTTTCTTATTTTTGGATTTTTTTTATATAAAATATAAATTTGTGCTAACTTGTTCATATTTTAGTGGCATGTGTGGGAAGTCTTGGGAATTGCATACTAAGTTTTATACTCACCCCTATATATGAACCTTGGTGTGTATACTAATATTTTTTGTTATAATATAGGTAAGGGAAAGATTTATTACTTTACTAGAAGATCAATTTGATTTCATGGTCTTATTTTTTGGGATTTAGAGGTTGTAGATATTTTATAATAGAGTTGGTCATTGTGCCACATCGGTGCCATGATTTATCTTTTAGTCATTGAGAATTTTTGATAGACTTTATGGTCTGTATTTACTTATGTGACTATAATTATGGTTATGGTTAATTATATCATAGGTTTATTATTGTGTTTTATTTCATTCATCATGTTTATTTTATTATGTTGTTTTTGACTATTATAAGTTGTGTTTTTAGATAAAATCATTCTCTATGATCTTTATCAAGCCCTTGACATTTATTTTCATCCATTATTGTCCAATGGACATCCCCTAAGGTTAGTAACATCACTTTTTATCCCAAGATAAGGGGTTGGGGTCAAGATATGACACAAAAACTCTTAAGACATTCCTTTTTATAACCTTTATGTTTTTTATTTTACTTTTTGTTGTTGTTTTTTATCATGGGGTAAGGGATTTCTTCGTATCTTTTCTCTATTTATCAATTGTTTGTAAAGATGTTACAAATAATGTTGAATATTGGGGGTATTTATACTCTCTCTCAAGGAATTAAAAGAAATGATCTGTGAAAATTTGATAATAGTTTGAGTGCTTCCATTCTAGAGAGAGAGATATAGTTTTTGTTAAAGGAAGAAGTTGAATGAAGTCGTTGGAATTGTTCTCAATTAGAAGATCCATTTAGCTAACCATTGAAGACCACAATTTCAACGAAATTGTGTTATAATTGACATCATGGTTATCCTAATAGTGAGGTGTATATAATTTGACTATTTTTGATGCCACTAAATCTACTCAAGAACCCATGTACATAAGTTGGTTTGTAAATCTATCAGGGAGTAAGATCGTTCATTGTTCTTACCGTTCTTTATTTTTTATTCATTGAAAAATTATTTTCTTACAGGTTATCTTGGATGTTATCTTATATTCTTATTATATTATTTTTATATTGATAATTAATAAAGGTAGTGTATGGTGGTGCTTTTATCATGGAGTAGGACCAAACTGGTTGTATCCACATTAATCCATGTGTTCTTTTCTTTATTTGTTAATTGTTTACCCTGATTTTATTTGTTTGTTCATCCTTCATTTCTCAACTCTTTTTTAATTGGAATCTTATCTTTATGAATAATCTTGGGTGTTGAATAAGGGTGTTCCTATGTTGTATCCACTTAATATTTGGTATCATAGATTCATGCATATGATAATGGATTTTATTAATTATAACAATCCAAGACTTCTTGGCATGTTACTTTGTCAGTTTGGGTAGTGGGAGGCATTAAAAGGGAGCCTATGGAGGTTTTATGGAGGTTGGAGTTATATGAGAATAGTAGAAGGTGGTTCATAATGTGATCTAGGTTCATGTTGTTTTTTTGGTGATTCCTGACATGTGTAGGTAGAAAAATCATGACATATATACGGGTAAAGGGGGAGTTCATGAAATGGATTCATGTCATGAAATGGTAATTAATAATGTGTATTTAATTTGATCTAAGGTGACTATATTTTTAGCAGAAAACATAGATATTTAGTTTTAACATCTTAAATGGAATTCATGGATTTTAATTCACAGTCCCCATTAAATTAATAACGTGAAAGGGGATAGTTATAGGTTGTAAATAAGTTTGTTTTGCTATTTCCTTCTCATCTAATCATTTCTTATTTATCTCATTTTATGGTGAACCCTAGGTGATTTTTAAATATCTTCTATCCCTATTCTCCCTGCATCTATCCTTAGGTTCTAGTGATTTATTTTCTGTGATTCGTGGTAAGTTATTCTCTTTACCCCTTAGTTTATTCTTGTTCTTACTTATGGGTATTGCGGTGATGAAACTGGATTTTTTAGGTGTGTTGGGTCTGTGTTTTGTTGATACCTTGATTTAGTATAGTTTTATCATGGATTTCCTTATGCAGTTGCAATTCACAGGCCTCTTCTTCTCCGCCTAACAGTGCGTAGTGATATTGGACAACTTCTTTGGGGTAGGAGATCTACATTCTCTCCTTTTTATGTGCTATGTGTAAGATCCTCATGATTTTGATTTATTTTGAGTGGATAGTAAGGGTTTATGTAATAGATATAATGAATTGGAATAACTAAAATTGATTGGTATGTGGATTAATCATATGTTTTGATTCTTCGATATATGTTACAAATGAGTTTATGGCATGTTGTTTTCTTTTTGAAAATAATAGTAATCAAAATCCTTCTTTACATCATGTATGATATGATGTGATAACCTTTCTATGTTTTTCTATGATCACATCTGAATAAAGGGATAAAGAATTTATATTTTTATAATAAATTGGTTTCCTATGGAATCTGATTTTTGTGATAATACCCATGATAAATAAATAAATAATGTGATAAAATCCCATGAATAACTTGTGAATTTGGGATGTGTTTCTGTTATATGATGTTAATTATTTGTGTTGCAATGTTTTTTGTGGGATGTTATGTGGTTGTGGTGATGATCTACTGGGCTATGTTATTTGGGGGGATGTGATGCAGTGGTTTGTAGGCATGGATGTCATGTGGGCAGTTTCACGATGTGTTGTGCAGTGGTTGTGATGTGGGGTTAGGGTGTGCAGTGTAAATGATGTGAGTTTTTTGTGTGTGGTGGTTTTTTTACGATATGTGGTTAGGATGTGATATGTGTGGTTATTAACATAAGATGGTTTTTTTGGTGTAGTGTGGTGGTGACGGTTGATGTGAGATGGGTGAGTTGTTTTGTGGAGTGGTTGTGTTAATTACCTGGTTATCCATAGAATAAATTGTAATGATAAAAAGAATACAAAAGTCTATTAAATAAGAAATATGGAATGTAAATGGATTTTTGGTAAATAGACTAAATTAATATAATGAAAAATGGGTTCTGTAATGTGAAATGGAATGATTAAATGAATAATCATGATGGAACCTGTAACTGAAAATGGGAATGTTGTGTGGTTTGTGTGGTGGATGTGCGGTGATGTACATAGCGGTGAAAATGTTTGTGATGGTTGATGTGTGGTATAGTTGTGGTGATATTTTGTATGCTAGTGAAGTTTTTGTGAACCCATTGTTTGAGTGTTGTGGACTATATATAAATCATGTGCGTTAATGTTATTTATTTACGTGCCTACTCGAGTAGGATAACTTTACCAATGCTCAGAGGTTTTAGGTTCCAGGTGTTTTTCTCAACATTTTGGATAGTGGTGATATAGATGGTTGGATACCCCTACTTCCCTACTCTTCCTTTAGTAGTGATAACCCATATTTCTTCGGGTGAGACATTCAGTGATGAACCATGTATTTTCAGGTGATATTTGATGTGATGAGGTTATGGTGAGATGTGATTTTTAGTGGGGGTCATGTATAGTAGGTTTGGAAATGAGGTTGATATCTTTGATGTCCGTGATACCCTACTACTATAGTTATGTGGTTGAGATATGTTGCATTGGACCAGGTGTCTTCAGTGGAGGTGTGATGTTATGAACCAAGTGTCAGTGGATGAGATGTTATGCGATGATTCCTGATGAACGAAAAAGATGCTAGACCGTGTTGGGGGTGGGGGGGGGGGGAGGGGGTGGGGGTGGGCGGGTAGGTAGGGATGCATCCCGACCAACATTAGAGACTGATGGTATGTGATGTGTTGTGATGTGATATGTATAGAAGGTATGGGAGCAAAGGGTGTTAAACATCGGGGCATGAGAGTATAAAATTAGTGGGGAAGAGGAAATTAGGAACCAATTATATTGGATTCATGATTTGGTGAGAAAACAATAGGGTGGATGGGGCTGGTTATATGACCCATATAAGTTCTTGTTGGTTCTATTATATTTTCACTAGTGCATTAGCATGATCATTTCACATGTTCACTTGAGACCTTGGTTAGGTATCTACTGAGTATACTTGTATGATGACCCTACATATAAAAAATTCTTTTTCAGTTTTTTATGAGGAATTTTGGGATTGATATGGCCATTACTATATTGGTTGGAGTTGGAGTTGAGTTTCTTACATAGACTTATCTTTTGGTTCTTTAATTTGGAGAATTTTATATGTATCATTTTACTTTATTCATGCATTATGGTATGATTTTTTAACTTTATATTATCTACTAGAGTTTCATAGTGGGTTTTTATTCAATTTCCTGATCCTTTTTAACTTATAGAAGGTAATTCCTCCCATCTATGATATTTTTTACACCCTCGATGCTAGTTCTAACTTGGGACCTACTAGAGGCAGGACTTTAGGGTGATTATATTTCTTCATTCATTACAAAATATTTTTGGGAGGGGGAATTAAAGAGTGGTATCAATGGTTTTGGTTGAGTTATATGATATATTTTAGAGTTAGGAACAGTGAGGTTTCCATGGTTTGGTAGGGAAATGGTGAAAGTTGACCTTGGTGTGTGGGAAAAGTTAGGGATACCAAACAGGACATGAGATTTTAGGGCCCCCTGTGATCCATTTCACAAGATCTGAGCTTATTGAATGATGAAGTGAGGTGTACCTATTTACAGGGAAGTGACCAAGGAGAGGTAAATTAATCATGATTGATTTTGTTCATGTTTTAATTTGAGTTTTTGTGAGAAAATGGAATAAAATAAATAAATAAGATTTGATAAAATTCATTGCTAGCTGGCATAGGATATTCTCATTGTTTTTAGGAATGCAACATGTTCATAATCTATGAGTGGATCAGATAGTTGAGGTTCAACATGATGATCCATTTGATATTCCGATGGTCGACCTAATTGAAGAGGATGAGGTATGGCAGAGAGACCTACATTTCTTTTAGTTGTAGAGTTTGGTAAAGTATGAGGGAAAAGTATATGATCTATAGAAAGAGAAATGGATGTTGGATCTTGAGATTTCTTTCAGTCTGATCCGATTATAGTATGATTTATAGGTTCCATAGGCTTTTAGTTATATGTGGGGAGCTATGTGTTAGTGGTGAAAGCTGTTTCTTAGTGACTATAAGAAGGTAGAAATTTTATGGCTTGAATTTCAGAGGGTGTTCCAAGACAAGTTCCTATTATCGATGATGTGGAAAGAAAAGAGGGATGAGCCACTCTCCCTTGAATAGGGGAGCTTTAGTGTGTGGGATATTGGGATTAGTTTTAGGGGCCTATTTCACTTTTCTCTAGATGTTTTTACAGATGAGGATTCCATAGAGCGACAACTAGAGGTGTCTTTGAGCCTAGCGATCTGGCATGTAGTTACTATATTTATTCTATCTATGTATTAAGTGGTGAAACAGGCTGATGTTATTGATAGGATGCTTTATTTAGGAGTTGAGTCTCAAGTGAGTGTCTAGTAGGGAGTCCTAAGGAGTAGTGATTTAAGTAGTGAGCCATGGGTATTCAAGCAGTCTGGTTTCCAGCTATTGGGGAACCAACTATGATAGATCCCCACTCATTCTTATGGGGTAAGTGGATTAAGAACTCCTAAAAATAGATTCCCATTCTTATTTTATATTTATTGGGGTCATGTTATCTTATAGGACTAGTGTCTGACCACTCAGGTAAGTAAGTTCTAGGTGGGTGTTGGAGCCCCTTTTTAGTAGCAGTAGTAGTTTCTCTCAAGGTAGTTATAATTTTAGGGACCATAGGTGCTTTTTTAGTAGTTGATATCATATGGTTTTAGAAGAGGGAATCCTCATGATAGTCCCAAAACATATAGAACTAGGATAATTCATGGTTATGGAGGCCAAAAAACAGATAGGCAGAGGATCTAGGTGTAGTTAGATACATGTGTTAGAGGAAGTAGTGCCAAAAAATCTAGGAGTTATTCAAGGTACAATCTGTTCATCATATACTCTTGTGTGTGAATTGTTTTATTTGGGAGATTCACACTCTTTTTTTTTCTCCCACTTTGATATGTTCTTTGGGACTAGAAGTGGAGAGGCTTCCAGTGCCCCAAGTGGTATCTATGCCAATTGAAGTTTAGGTTTTTTTGTTTTATGTCTTCTGAGGATATAGACTGGTGATAGGGAAGTACCACTTAGTGGGATACATATTATTATTATAAATATATCCATATTATGTTATCCTTGGCATGGATTGGCTATATTCTATTTTTTTAGTCATCGACTACTTCTAGAGGAGAGTTTTGTTTTATGATGTGGAGGGACTGTGAGTGGGGTTCATTGGCGAGTGAGGTTTTCAAATCAATGGTAAGAAAGTATTACCTATATTATCACAGTTTGAGGGGATTATGGTGTAATCTTAGGTTGAATTCATTCCCAATATTATGTAGGGGTTCCTAGATTTTTTCCTTAAGGAGGTTATGACCCTACCCCCTCAACATGACATCGAGTTTGGGATAGAGTTTCACATGGGTGCATATCAAATTTTCATGGTTCCCTATTGAATTGTGCTTGAATAGTTACATGAGTTGAGGTATCATGTGGGTGATCTAATTAATAGGGGTTTAAACTGACCTAGTGTGTCACCATGGGGTTCTTTAGTGTTGTTCTCCAAGAAGGAGGATGGTGATTTGGGGTTGCGTATAGACTATCTAAGGATTAATCTAGTGATGATTAGGAACAATTACCCTTCTCTAAGGATAGATGATATTTTTATTATAGTTGAGAGGAGATAGTTATTTTTGAAAGATTGACCATTGGTTTGAATATTTCTATTTGAGGGTGAAGAATGAGGATATCCTAAAGAATGCCTTCAGGTATATGTATGGGAATTTCATGTTTTTATTCATTCCATTTATTGTTACAAATTTACAAATTGTATTAATGGGAATAATTAACTCAATGTTCCATGAATAATAGGGCTAGTTCATTATTATATTCGTGGATGATATCTTAATCGACATGAGGTCAAATGAGGTTTGGGATGAGCATCTCATGGTTGTTTTATAGGTCCTTTGATGCCACCAACTCTATGGAATGTTATCAAAGTTTTTGTTTTACACATACATGGTGTGTTTCCTTGGGAATGTGGTGTATCATTAGGGTATGACATTGGAATCATCAAAGGTTGTGGTAGTTGTTTCTTGGGAATCACCTAATAAAATAGAAGAGGTTTGCAGTTTCCTTAGTCTCACAAACTATTATCAATGGTTTGTGACCTATTTCTCTTGATTTATATCCCCAAATAACATCATTTATCAGGAAATATAATTCATTTATGTAGATTGAATAGTGTTAGGAAATGCTATTTACATGAAGGAGAAGTTGGTTAGAGATCCAGTGAAGCAGTTTCAAGAGGGGTATGTTTTTTGAGGTTTTCTATGATGCGTACCATATGGTATTGGGATGTATATTGATGTATCAGAGGGTAGTGATCTATTATGGGTCTAGGTAGTTATTTACCAATGAGAATAACTACAACACCAATGATCTAGAGTTGACAGTGGTTTTGTTTGTGCTAATGCGGTGATGAAATTACCTCATTGGTGAATTATTTAATTTTTTCACATACCATATAAGCCTAAAATATATTTCTCTAAGTGGGATCTATAATGAACTAAACTATTATAAATAAAATTCCCCTTCTAAGTTAATTAAATGTATTATTATATATTATGGTTATAGAAAACAAATGCACTTATTTTGTTTTATTATATCTAATCATATTTAAATGACCATTAAGTATCATTACCATTTATGATATAGTTTTTGAATAGTGATCACATCGTTATTTTAAATATAGGGTTTTAACAAATCTAATTGACACAAATAAAAGAAGTGATGACCTTAGCCAGTAGGATCGTGCCCTATGAAGCCCATTTATTAGAGCTTTTGAGGCAGATAACATCTCTGGGATTTTCCCTTAACCAAGAACATGTTGAGATATAGAAACTTTAGCATGAAAAAAACTCTTTACAAAAGAAGATCAATCTCATCGAGATCACGACCCAAACCATGTATGTCAAACCACCACATGAATGTCTCACAGTTGTGCACCTTACTCTTAGGGTGTATGTAGGTGTATTAAATGGATATGTATCAAGAGCCTAGAAAAATGAGTATTTACATTATTTTGTATATAATAATTAATATATTTTCATCCTATTATTATTACTGTATAAATGATTTATATTTTAATACAATAAAACACAAATAGTATTTTTGAGTAATATTCAAATTAAATTAAGAAATTTATTTTCATTAATTAATTGATTTTTTAAATAAATAATGTTTTAATAATAATATATTTTTATTATATATTTTTTATTAAAAATAAATTAATATATAATTTTTATGAAGTCAAATGTAATTTTTATAAGGGTTCGAAAAATGTTATTGTCAAAAACCCAACATTTTCAATAAATGTCAGCTATTATTTTAAAAGTGAAAATTTAAATATTTAGAAAATTATTTAGATAAAATTAATAATATTTTTTTAATCATAACATAAAAATTATCCAAGGGTTAATTTTTCATAATTTTTTTAGACAAGAAAATTTTCGTGTAAAAATTAAACTGTATAAATATATGGTGTTTATTATGACATCATAATGACAAAAAAGTGATGAAATAAATATTATAAAAGGTATTAAAAACCAAATCTATGTTTTAGATTTTAAATAATCTGATTTTTTTATTATTTTATTTATTTTATAAAGCTTTTATGAATCCTCCCAAACTATTAATATATTTTAATGTTTTAAAAATATTTCTTTAAGAATATGAATCACCTACACATAATCAAGGGAATTATTTTATTAAATTCGTACATCGGACTTATAAAATAATGAGATCAAATCCCATTTGGAAGAAACCATGGGCAAAAACTATGGGATGGTTTTGTGTTTTGGTTATTTTATTATGTAGTTTCAGAAACCTAAATAATAAAGAAATCCCCACTCATTTCCCATATAATCCCTCCCAAGCTCCGATTCATCTCCATTAAAAATACTTGGATAATGTCCTTACTCTTACCTTACCTCTCTATAGTCCTGTAAAGATTCCCTTGATATCTCAGGAAACTTTTCCAAAGCATTTGGTGTCACATACTCAAGTGAGGGATCCTCATCTTTTCTCTTTATTAAAGTTCAATTATTATCTTATTCCATTTATTTCTAATTACATATGTTGGGATATGTATTTACATGTCCATATTACTTAGTATTTTATTCAAAAATTATTATATTACCCTTTCCCTGTCATGAAACCATTTTAATAATTTTTAAGTGACGTCGTTATGCTATTGGAATTTCACTATGATTTTCTATGAAAAAATTATTATGTAGTGAATACCTCACCCATTTCCTATTAATGGTGTTAACCTTTATACACTTATACCTATTTTATATGGTATTTACATGTATTTATTACACACTTCAATTTTTTTAATAAATTTTTATTATAAATGATTCCATGTATTATGATCTATGTGGCACACTTAAGAATGAGAATGAAATGAGTTTGATGGGTACACCCTAAATTATATAGAACTCCAATGCCTTGGGTAATTTTTATTCATATGAAATGTCATTTTTGGGATAGGTACTGAACCTGATTCAATTATGGTACTTTTTTCCATCATTATTTCATGGTAGCTAGCCTTGACCCATGTTTTTTATGCAATGTTTTAAGTTGTTTCCACATTTCCCATGTTATGATTATCATTCCATATCATGCCTTATTGTTCATTTTCTTTTTCTTCCCTACTGATATTACTATTTCATAACATATTTTAACTTATTCCATGATTATTACTATACTTGGTTTTATATCTCATCCATTTTTTATGTTTGTCCCCAAGTAATCTTGTGCAGTTTTAATTGTGAGCATGCTAAGGATGTTTTCAATAAAGATGTTCCTTTCCATATTTTAAATTATTATGTAATGTACATAATTACCAAATACACTAGAATTATTTATCTTTTGGGTTCTATTAAGTTTAATATTATGTAATAAATCATGTATTAAAGTTTAATAAAGAGTAGGGTTGTCATAGTTGGTATCAAAGGAAAAGGTTAGTTATTTTTGGGATTAGGATTTGAAAAATCTAGTGAAAATCCTTAGGGATAATACTAAGTATAAAAAAACATCCTAGATTTTGGTAAGTACAGAGTAAGTTTTTTTATCATTAAAACACATCCCTATCTAGATACTATAAGTGGATATGGTTCTGGAACAAATATACCTAGGGATAACAACCCTGATAAGGTGTGCTAGGCCTGACTCAGTATAACTTGGTACACGAAAATGGGCCTTACTGCACACTTGGTTTGAAACTCCTAGAAGATATGAATTGGTAAATTCATAAGCTCATTATTAACCATTATTAATGGAACAAAATAAATCCCCCTAATAATATATGTCATGGAATAGATCATGGATAATATAGATTGAAGCCTATAAATTCATAAGTTAAGGAGATAAATGTAATTTATAATTTATGCCTTTAATGTTAATGGATTTCCCCTTTATGTGTTTAATTATTTTAAAAAATCACCCAAAATTTTTCTTTTATTCTAGTCAATGGCCAAAAATAGGAGTAATCAAGCAAACAATAAATTTGGCGGGCAATCTGATGACTGACCCAACGAGATGCCAAACCCAATGGGAGTAGGAATAAAAAAACTTTATAATGATACTATCTTAGATGTCTTAGGTTATGAATAGAAAAATGGATCAAGAGGAGTGCACAAATCCCCCTAATAGATAACAAACTATAATTGTGATAGTTATATGATAAAGGCCTCCAAATTTCAATGTATCATCTGATCCCTTAATCATAGAAAAATGGATTACTCCATTGAGAAGATATTATCCATACTTAAATGTTACAAACAAGATAGGGTTATACTAGATATTTTTTGTATGTAGGGATAAGTTGATCAGTGGTGGTCATTGATAAAGAACATGAATCTTGAGTAAGAAATATAAATGATGATACAAAAGGATTTATGGAAAATGTTTTTCTATAAATATTTTCCTTGAACTCTATATCTTAAAAGGGAAATTGATTTAATTTCCCTCAAGAAGTAATATGAAAAATATTTTGGGGAATATGAGGAAAAATTCACAAGACTTTCAATATTTTCCTTTGGATTTTCCTTTACCTACAAATAAAAGGTTTACCACTTCTTTGGTGGGATAAAATGTAGTCTATGAAAATCCCTGTAGATTAGTGACTTTGAAATCTATGATGAAATTTTATAATGATCCCTCAAATTTGAGATAGATATTGGTGAATCTCAAGGGTTTCATGGGGATAAGAAGTGGAAGGTGGATTTTAATTCTAGTGGTCCAACGTAGAAATCTAATATTTCTTAGAAATTTTATCATCCTACTTGTCAAAGTTGAGGAAAAGAACCATGAAAATTTCCAAAGTGGGATGAGGAAATGATTTAGGTGTGTGAAGGAAAGACACCTATCTAATGATTAAATAAAGTAGAAACATGATAATGTTATGGAGGAATGTAATTCTCTAGCCAAACCTTAGTTCATTGTTCATTTCTTCAACTTCAAGAAACTAGGGAAGTTTACAAATTAATTCCCTAAGCTAAGGGTTTTCAGATACAAACAACAAACTCCTAGGAAGAAAGGGAGATATTTTTTCATCATAACTATTGAGGTGGATCCCAACAATGAAGTGATGATAGGTAAACTAGTTATTCATTTAGGAATAGTGAACACATTTTTTGATTATGTTCTTACGCATTCCTTCATATCAAGAAACTTTAGTATAACTATTCAAACACCACCAAAAATCATGGAAGCAGAGCTTCAAAAAATGACAAATGGGGAAATTATTTTATCCCGATATATAACTCATCCCATGTCAAAATTTGTGGAATAAAATTCCCAATTAACCTTTTCATATTTCCTTTATTGAAATTTTATGTAATTATGGGAATATATTGGATTTCTCTATATAGAGACAACATAAATTTTTATGAGAAGGAAATCAATATCATTATTGTGAATCGACCCATGATTTTATATATGTGAAAGGAGGTAGATGAATATTATTTATCACCAAGATCTCAAGAGTGAATATTATAACCCTATGAGAAAGAATATCGAGCTAAAATTATTATGTCTAAGAAAAATATCATCCTTGAAGACAATCCCATTGTGAGAGAATACATTGATGTGTTTCCTAAGGAACTTCATGGTCTTCCACCTAGCTGAGAGGTTGAATTTTCAGTTGAGATTATACATAGGGATTTAAAATTATCCAAGACTTAGTATAGAATGGATGTTATGATAATTGAGGAGATGAAGAAACAAAAATAAAAGAATCTAGACAAAGGGTTCATATGACCAAGTGCTTCACCATGGGGTGCACCAATCCTATTAATCAAGAAGAAGAATGGATCAATGTGACTTTTCCTTGAATATCATGAGCTCAATAAGATCATGATAAATAGAATTATCCTATACAACACATTGATGACTTGTTGGATCAGCTATGTGGATCAGAATACTTGTCCAAGGTGGATCGATGATCAGCATATTGCCATGTTATGGTGAAGAAGGAGGATATCCCCAAGAATACTTTTCATATAAGGTACGAGAACTATGAGTTCATAATAATTACATTCGAACTAACTAATGCTCCATAAATCTTCATGGAATTGATGAATAGTGTCTTTAGACATTACCTTGAAATTTTTTTGGTAGTATTTATAGTTGAAATTATAATATATTTTGAAACTAAGGAGGATCATGAGTAACATATGATCACTACAATAAAAAGCTTATAAAAGGAGAATCTTTATACGAAGTATAAAAAATGTGAGTTCTGGTTCAAGGAAGCCTCATTCTTAGGGAATATCATCACAATAAATGGGATATTTGTATACCCTTCAAAGATAGAATCAATTAAAGGATGTTTGGGTCCAATATATATGATAAATATAAATATTTTCCTTATATTAATTGGGTATTATAATCAAATTGTGATAAATTTCTCACGATTGTCAAACCCTCCAACTAAGATAAATTGGAAGGGAGTCAAGTTTGTTGAGAATTATGAATTCAAAGAGATTTTTAAGGAGTTGAAAAAAAGATTATCCCTAAAATTGCCCTCACACTACCCAAAAGTGGAGAACATTTCATAGTGTTCAGCAATGCATCAAAGAAGGGATTGGGCTGTGTGTTAATAAACAATGAAAAAGTCATAGCATATTTTTCAAGGTAGTTGGAATTTCACAAATAGAAAAAACCTTGCATGATCTGGTGCTAGATGTTTTGATCTTCACTTTGAAAATATAGCGACATTATCTCTTTGGGGAGATGTGTAAAATATATAAGGATCACATAATCTATAGGTATATATTCACATACAAAGAGATGAATATGCACCAATGAAGATGGTTAGACATGATCAAGGACTATGACTGCTCAATCCACTACCATCTTGGTAAAGTGAATAAAGTGGAAGACATTATAATTATAAAGGATCTAACAATTCGATCATTTATGAGAACTAAGAGGTATATGATCTTAGATTTGGAAAGGACAAACATGAGAATCATAAATGAAGGAACATCATCAATCCTTTCACAAATTATTGTTCAACCATCCCTTCTATAAAGGTTAAAGAATTATTAAAGAGATGGCGTGGTAATTGAGAAGGAAGTGTAAACTATAAGAAATGGGAAATCCTTAGAGTTCAATGTTAATGAATAAGGAGTAGTTACATTTGGGTCAATATTATGTGTTCCATAAAATCATGAGTTAAATAAAGAACTGTTGGATATTGCACATAGTTTTAATTTCTCTATTCACCCAGGAAGCACAAATATGTATTGAGATATATGAGAGCACTATTATTGGGAAAATATGAAGAATGAGATCACTAAATATACATCAAAGTGTCTGGTACATCAACAAGTGAAGATTGAAAGGTAGAAGTATAATGGGATGATGAAACCATTACCCATACCAACATGGAAATGGGAAAAAATCCCCATGGACTCTATCACTAGACTTACTAAGAATTCAAGGGTAAACAATTCTCTATGGATTGTTGTGGATCTTCTTACAATGACAACTCACTTTATCACAATTTGATAGGACTTCTCACTTGATCAAATTTCACAGATATACATTTGAGAAGTGGTAAGGATTAATGTATTAACAATATCAGTTGTATATGACAGAGATATGAGATTCACCCCAATGTTCTAGAAAAATCTATAAAATGATCTAAACACTAAGATAAACTTTAGTATCACTTATCATCCTCAAACTGATGTCCAATTTGAGTAGATTATTCTAAAACTAGAAGAAATGTTGTGAGAATGTTATATGGACTTGAAAGGAGGATGAGACCAACATCTTTGTAACGACCCAATGTTTTATAAATGGAAATTCTTCTCTTATAAATATTTCATATGAACACATGAAATCAAAACATAATGAACTACTATGTGATATATGACCTTTAAACTTATGTTTTTCACTCCTGTGTTTGGAATTCTGAAAATCTCACATACACAGTTGCAATCAGTAAGTTATTTGAAGTCTGATAAGAAAAACTTAATTTTTTGTGAATAGTAACCAACCATTATGAATAGTACCATACACTTATGAATAGTAATATTACCTATGATAATATATAAATAATATTAAAGTTGAAAGTATGATATACCTATATTTTAGAATGAGTAAATGAATGTTTTAAAACTGGTTTTGATAATAAATTGTGATTTTAATTAAATATTAAAATAATAATATTTAGAAAATTATTTTTGAAAAATAGATTTCATTTTTGGATTCTAAACGTTGAAAAATGGTAAGGGATAATTTTTGATATTTTTCTGAAATACTTGAATTTTTAGTGAATTGTAAAATACATTAATTTACCGTATTAATACATTATAGTTTAAATCCACTATTCCTGACATCACAAGTGATGTAAGCACCCAAATATAGAACTCACATGAATTTATTACTATTATTGTTCATGGAATACTTAATATTCATTTTCTTGTGAAGTAATTATAAATTAATGATTATAAAATTATGAAAACCCTCCTCTCCTCCACTATAAACCCCCCCTCACTCCCTATTCTCTTCACTACTCTCAAGCCTTGTGCCTTGCCAATATTCTACCAAAATTTCTCCCCAAACTTCTACCCCACGTCCAGAATCCCCTAGACTCTTCAAAATACCAAAAACCTATCCCCTTAAGAGGTTCTCAAAGGAGGAAGTCTGAAGAGATAAATTCCCCTTTCTAATTTCTTCATTTCTTTTAAGTTCTTTTGATTTTGTTTCTTTCCTCACCTCCCTTCACCCAAATAGTATGATAACTCTAGTAACATAAATTTAATTGAATATTTTTATTCTAATGAGATATTTCATTATATTCTATCCTTTCCCCAACTTTTATTTTAAATAAATTAAAGCACCATTTGAGATGTGTTAATTTAGCACATTCAAGGACAACAATTTATCAATTTCTATTATCATATTTAATTATGGTCATTAAACCATTTGTGTTATGGTTGAACAAGATTAATATATATGTAATATATCATATTTTTTTCTATAATACTTTTGTACAAATGGTATTATGTTATAAATCAAAATATGTTCTTTGTATCAAACCCACTGATTAACAAAAACAGTTGTTACTCTAGTTTTATGTAATAATTATACTTCACAATAAGTAAACAAATTGAATTTAAAACCATGTAATCTCATGGATGTTCAATAATAGAATATAAATCCATTTATATACAACCAATTTAATCTTACATGTTTATCCAAACATGAATATAAGCGATCCGGTCATTAAAACCAAGTAAACAAACGAGCCCGAACAGTGAAATTGAACCTCATAACCAATCAAAATAGTTATAAATGAACTTAAAATGATTATAATAAACCAATTACATATAGAATAGGTTCTATAATTATTAATTAATAAAATTAATTTGTTTATTCAGGTTTTTAATAACAAGTGGAGAACACCAACAAATTTAAGGTAAGGGATCTTCTCCATTTCTCTCTTAATCAAGATTGTCCTCTATGCTATGCCTTTTTATGTGTAATACCAAATGATGGGGTATGTTTTAACAACTCCATAATACTTACCTAATGATGTATAAGTGATGAGAAACCCCTTTTATTTCTCATCAGTCCCTCTTAGTTACACCCGACACCATGCTAATAAACCGTAACAAATTCTTACCGAACCCTTTTTGTTCATTCGGGTTGCCTTATCTTTCTTTATATCAAAGTGGAGTTTTCTTATATGTTTATTTAAATATTCTAAATTATGTTTATTTTTACAAAATTAATCTATAAATACCATTTCATCAATTTCTTTCAGGGATATACATGTTTTTAAAAGATTCTATCCTTAGAACTTTCCGATAAGCAAACATATTTTAAGGGAAGTTCCTGAATTTTCATCCAATTTCAAGTGCACTATATCTCCTGTTTTATTCTACCATTGTATTTATAAAATCAATATTTTTATTATGAAAACCTTATTGGTTAAATTCTAGTTTTATATAATTTTTTTCCATTTTTCTATTTTAAAAGCTCGATGGAATTTTCTTTAAAACCGCACAAAAATGTTTTAATGTTCATGTTTCTCAAATACATTTTTTATATTTTTTCACTTCTATTTGACACCAAATAATATTTTATATGCCTATTTTACCTGATTAACATCCATGTATGTTCTAATACCTTTATTTCGTGGTCAGTTTCATGATACACTCATTGTCTATGCTTTATGTCATGATTGTGGTACCCAATTCTTTCCATGGGTATCCTTATGTTTATGTATGGTTGATTATGTATGATTATTTAGGTGGAAAGCATATTCTTGAAAATGTTGAGATGGGTGCGCCTAGATAGAACTCTAATGTGTTGGGTAAAGTTATGTTTCATGATATACGACGTGAAACAAGATTGGAGGTTAGCCTTGACCCGTACTAAACTGGGAAACATGATTGGAAGTTAGCCTTGACCCATAATAAATTGGAAAAAAAGATTGAAGGTTATCCTTGAACCATACTAAGGAAATGTTTTATGATCCTTCCACATTTATATGATTCCATGTTTTATTTATTCCATGCTTATATGATATGTTTTTATATGTTATATGCTTTGGATATCATTATGCCATGCCTCCTAACTCATGTGCTTAAGATGTATCTATATGTTAATTCCCTTATAGGTATTTTAAGCTCATCTCTTTGTTTATGTGTTCCCCAGGGTACCCTATGAATATTTAAGGGCTCAAAAAAAGTTAGGAGATCTTTATGAAGATGAAATAAAGAAGTTTTTTTTAGCCCCATGTTTTATGTTTTATGTGCCTAGTCTTCCAAGACACTAGAGTTAACGATCCTTGGCTTGTACTCTGATGTATAATTATGATTAAAATCATGTAACAATATATATAAAAGGTTTTGGTCACTTTAGTTGGTATCAGAGGGAGGTTTAGTTATTTTTGGATATTAGGAATAGAGCCCCTTAGTGATAACCTTAAGAATGAGACTAAGTATAAGAAAATAGTCCTAAATTTTGGTGAGTATTGAGTATGTGGTTTATCAAGAAAATACATCCCTATCTGGATACAAGTAGGTAGAGGTGGATCTGGCATAGATGTACCTAAGAGTGAAAATTCTAACAAGGAGTTTCAGGATTGACCCGGGGTATCTGGGTACACGAAAACGGGCCTTGCTGCACTCTTGGTTATGACACTCCCTGAGGATATGATTTGGTAGATTCACAGCTTAGTACAAACCATTATTAAGGAAAAAAATCCAATAAGAATATAAGTTAAGAAATAAATTGAGCATAACCCTGATATAAACTTAAGGAATCACAAGTTAGGATATAATTCTTGTTTATAATTTTATACTTTTATGTTTAAAGTTTCGTTTTTATGCTTAATAACTATGTATTAAAGACCTCTAATTATACATTCTTTTCTTAGTTAATGGATTCAAATAGAAGAACATGTTCCAACTACCAATGTGATAGGAAATGTGAAGATTAACCTAATGATATGTCTGATATGACGGGAGCAGGTGCTCAATGTTTTAAAGTAGTACTTGCTCAGCTGGCTCAAGTTATGAATAATAACTTGAATCATGCAGAATGATACCTCCTTCAAGTAAAGAGCAAGTTGATGTAGAATCCTTCATGTGGAAAATGCCTCCCATGTTTAGTGGATCTTCTGATCCCCTCCTTGCAGAACAGTAGATTAACTCCATTGAACAGATATTCTTTATCCTCCAGTGCTCAGAAGAATAGAAAGTTGTATAGACAGTTTATCATTTTGACGAGGAAGCTAATCAGTGGTGGACACTGATCAAGAATACAAAGTCCCAAGAAGAAATTGATTCCATGGATTTTGAGGAATTCAAGAGGATGCTTTTCAACAAATATTTTCCTCTAACCCTCTATCTCAAGATGAAAAGAGAGTTCCTTAGACTCAAGTAGAATGAAGATGAGTCCATCAGGGCATATGAAGAAAATTTTACAAGGATTTCAAGGTATGCCTCTGGCTTTATCATGAACACATAAAGCATGGTGGATTGCTTCTTTTGCAGACTAAAGCCAAGTCTACGAAAAGCATTGGAGATTCGAGACTTCAACAGTTATGAGGATATTTTCTATTGTACCCTCAAGGTTGAAATGGAGATTGGAGGATCTCAGTGGTCTCTTGGACCAAGTGACAAGAAGCGGAAAATGGAGAACAACATGGGTGGTTCATCAAAAAAATACCATGATGGAAAGAAGCTTGACTTTCCTATTGTAAAATTTGTGGGAAAAAAAATCCTAGTAATTGTCTGAAGGGAACCAAGAATTTTTTCAAATGTGGAAAGTTTGGTCATATAGCCATGAACTGCCAAAGGGATATGAAAAATCCCACTAATTTTGAAGAATAAAGGAATATTTAGAGCAACACTCAGCCTACAATGTAGTGTTACAACTGAAAGGATCTTGGGAATTATGCAAGAAATTTCCCTAAGTTGAGGGTTGTCAGAGACAATCGGAAACAACCTCCAAGGAAACAAGGAAGGGATTGTTTTATCACTACTACTAAGGTGGATCCGGACAATGATATGGTGACAGGTACACTAGTCATTCATTCAAGAATAGTGAACATACTATTTGATTCTATTTCTACTCATTATTTCATATCTTGAAAGTTTAGTAGAACTATTCAAACACTTCCTCAAAATTTGGGGTAAAATTTATCTGTGAGAACAGAAAATGGGAAAATTATTGCGTCCATGATTTCTAACTCCTACCCGGTTAATGTTTTTGGACTAAACCTCTTAGAAAATCTCATCATACTTTCTTTAGTAGAGTTCGATTCTACCTTTGGCAAGGATTGGCTATATTTATACAAATCCAACATCAACTGGTAGGAAAGGGAGATCTCTCTTTACATCTCAAAGCATCCTCCAATTCTTTAAACGTGTAAGGAGGAAGATGAATCACCTTTAGAATCGTTATCTCAAGTGTGGATATTGCAACCATGTGACCAGGCATATCTATCTCAAATGATTAATATAATGGAGAGAATAATTCTCGAAGACATGCCCATTGTGAGGGATTATACTTATGTATTCCCTGAAGAGTTTCCTAGTCTTCCTCATAACCTATAGGTTGAGTTATCAATTGAACTTATCTTGGGATCTCTGACTATCTGAAAGACACCTTACAAAATGGCCACCGTAGAGATGGAAGAGTTGAAGAAGTAGTTACAGGAGAATATGAAGAAGGGTTTTATATGCCCGAGTGCTTCACTGTGGGGTGCGACAATCCTCTTCATCAAGAAGAAGGATAGATCAATGTTCCTATACATTTATTATCATGAAGTCAATAAAATCATGATAAAGAACAAGTATCCTTTACCATAGATAGATGACTTGTTTGATCAACTTCGTGGGTCTAGTTATTTCTCTAAGGTGGACCTTTGGTCAGGATTTCACCAATTAAAGGCGAGGAAGGAAGATATTCTAAAGATTTCCTTTCGACTGATGTATAGACACTATGAGTTCATATTGATGCCCTTCAGACTCACTAATTCTCCAACAATGTTCATAGATTTAATGAATAGTTTCTTTAGAGATTACATTGGAAAAATTTTTGTTGTCTTTATTGATGATATTATAATATAATCCAAGAGAAAGGAGGAACATGAGGAGAATTTGAATACTGTGTTAAAGAATTTGTGAATGGATAAGTTGTATGAAAAGTTTAGTAAATGTGAGTTCTGGATGGAGGAAGTATCATTATTAGGGCATGTTATCACCAGTAAAGGGATATCTATGGACCCCTCCAAGACGAAGGCAATTGATGAGTGGCCCATGCCAACTTCTGTAATGGAGATATACAGCTTTTTGGGTATAGCTGGGTATTATCGATTATTTGTAAAGAACTTTTCACAATTTTCAAGCCCAATGGCCAAGATGACTCGGAAGGGGGTAAATTTTGTCTGGACATGGGAATGCGAAGATTGTTTCAATGAGTTGAAAAATAGGATTATCACTGCGCTAGTACTCACACTCCCTACAAGTGGAGAACTCTTTGTGGTGTATAGTGATGCTTATAAGAAGGGATTACACTATGTTCTAATGAAAAATGATAAAGGATAGCCTATGACTCAAGGTAGTTGAAAATCCATGAGAAAAACTATACCACACATGATCTGGAGTTTGCGGTTGTGATCTTTGCATTGAAAATCTAGTGGTATTATCTCCATGGGGAGAAGTGTGAGATATATACTGACCACAAGAGTCTAAAATATATATTCACATAGAAATATCTTAATATTCACCAATGAATATGGGTAGAGATCATCAAGGATTATGACTGATCAATCCACTACCATCCTGGTATGTCAAACAAGGTGGTGGATGCTCTAAGTAGAAAGGATCCTACATCTTTTTCAATGATGAGAATTGAAAAGGATATGATCTTCCTAGATATTCAAAGGATGGACATTAGAATCATTAAGGGAGGAACATCATCAATATTTTCTCAAATTATTTCTCAACCATCCCTCTTGGAGAAAATAAAGGATGCTTAAAGAAAGGATATAGAAATTCTGAAAAGGGTATAAGCTGTTAAAAATGGGAAATCCTCCGATTTCAAAATTTTCGAGGAATGAGTTGTAAGATTGGGATCAATATTATGTGTACCATATGATGCATAGATAAAAAATAAGCTTCTGAATGATGAACATAGCTCAAACTTCTCTATCCACCCATAGATCACAAAGATGTATCGTGATCTCCGAGAAAACTTTTGGTGGGACAATATGAAAAGGGAGATTGATAAATATACATCAAAGTGTTTGGTATGTCAGCAAGGGAAGGATGTGAGGAAAAAGTCTAAGGGGATGATACAACCACTACCCATACCAATATAGAAGTGGGAGAAAATTAATATGGACTTTGTCAATGGACTTCCAAGGACATCCAGAGGAAACAATGATATATGGGTCATTGTGGATCGTCTTACAAAGATAGATCACTTTATTGCGATTCGATAGGACTTCTCATTGGATCAACTTGAACATATTTACATCAAAGAAGTGGTAAGGTTTCATGTATTACAACTATATATTGTATCCAATCATGATCCTAGATTCACCTCGAAGTTCTGGAAAAGTCTCCAACAAGCTCTACGCACTGAACTAAACTTCAGTAAGACCTATCACCCTCAAACTATTGGCCAATCTGAGCAATTTATTTAGACACTAGAAGAAATGTTTAGAGCATGTTCTATGGAATTCAAAAGAGGATGGGAACAACATCTTCCACTGGTTGAATTCTCCTACAACAATAGTTTCCACTCGATCATCTGAATGGAACCATATGAAGCCCTTTATGGAAAAGGTGCAGAACACCAGTGTGTTGGGATGAAGTCAGTGAGCATAAGCTGATAGGACCTGAAATGGTCGATGAAATGGTGGAGAAGGTGAAAAACATTCAACATCATATCAAGGTAACCTAAAGTAGATAGAAAAGTTATTTAGAAAACCATTGATGAGGCCTTGAATTTAAAGTTGGAGACATGGTAATTTTTTACGCATATCTCTATGGAATAAGGTCATGAGGTTTGGAAAGAAAGGGAAGTTAAGTCCCAGGTACATCAGCCACATCGAGATCCTTGATCGAGTCTTAGATGTGGCCTATATACTGGCACTTCCACCTACCACATTGAAAGTACATGATGTCTTTTATGTATCCATCTTAAGGAAGTACATACCAGACCCTTCACATGTACTCTCTTCAGAGGTGGTACAGTTGGAGGATGATATTTCTTATGATAAGCATCCAATAAAGATCTTGGGTCATAGGGAAAAAGTTCTACACAACATGACCACTCATTAGGTCAACGTACTATGGTGAAACCATAAGTATGAAGAGGCAGTATGGGAACTGGAGGAATCAATGAAGGAAAAGTATCCACACCGGTTTTTTTCTTAGAATTTAAAATGAAATTTTGAGGGTGAAATTTCGTAAGGGAGGAAGAATGTAATGACCCAATGTTTTATAAATGGAAATTCCTATATTATAAATATTTCATATAAACCCATGAAATCACAACATAATGAACTAAAAAGTACTATGCAACCTTTAAAATTATGTTTTTCACTTCTGTGTTTGGAATTTTGAAAATATAACATACATGGTTGTAATTAGTAAGTTATTTGGAGGCTGATAAAGAAAACTTATTTTTTGGTAAATAGTAACCTACCCTTATGAATAGTAACATACCCTTATGAATAGTAATATACCCTAATGAATAGTAACCATTACGATGATAATATATAAATAATATTCAAGTTAAAATTATGATATACCTATATTTTAGAATAAGTAAATGAATGTTTTAAAACATGTTTTTGATAATAAAATGTAATTTTAATTAAATATTAAAATAATCATATTTAGAAAATTATTTTTGAAAAATGGATTTCATTTTTGGATTCTAAACGTCAAAAAATGGTTAGGGTGAATTTTTGATATTTTTCTGAAATACTTGAATTTTTAGTGAATTGTAAAATACATTAATTTACCGTATAAATAAATTATAGTTCAAATCCACTATTCCTGACATAAAAAGTGATGTAAGTACCCAAATATCAAACTCAAATTCATTTATTACTATTCTTGGTCATGGAATAATTACTTTTCCTTGTATTGTGAGGAAATAATAAATTAATGATTATAAAATAATGAAAACCCTCTTCTCCTCCACTATAAACCTCCCCTCACTCCCTCTTCTATTCACTACTCTCAAGCCTCATGCATTGCCAATATTCTGACCGAATCTCTCCCAAATCTCCCCCCACGTCCAAAATCCCCTATCATCTTCAAAATACCAAATCCTCTCCCCTTAACAGATTCTCAAATGAGGAAGTCTCCAGAGGTAAATTCCTCTTTCCAATTCCTTCATTTCTTTTAAGTTCTTTTCATTTTGTTTCTTTCCTCACCTCCCTTCTCCAAAATAGTATGAGAACTCCAGTAACATACATTTAATGGAATTATTTTATGATAATTTTATATTTCATTATGTTTTATCCTTTCTCCACCTTTTATTTTAAATAAATGAATGCACCGTTTGAGATGTGCTAATTTAGCGCATTCAAGGACAACAGTTTATCAATTTCTATTATCATCTTTAATTCTATTCATGAAACCATTTGTGTTATGGTTGAACCATATTATTATATATTTAATATATCCTATTTTTGGTTCTGTAATCCTTTTGTACAAATGGTATTAAGTTATAAATCAAAACATGTTCTTTGTAATCAAACCCATCGATTAACAAAAACAGTTGTCACTATGGTTCTATATAATAATTCGACTTTACTCTAAGTAAAAAAATTAAATTTAAAACCATTTAATCTACTGGAGGTTCACTAATAACATATAACTTCAATTATGGATGACCAATTTCATCTTACATGTTTATCCAAACGTGAATATAAGCGAACCCGTCATTAAAACCAAGTTAACAAAAAAGCCCGAATAATGAAATTGAACCTCATAACCAATCAAAATAGTTATAAATGAAATTAAAATGATTATACTAAACCAATTAAATATATAAGAGGTTTTTGAATTATTAATTAATAAACATAATTTTTTTTTCAGGTATTTAATAACAAGTGGAGAACACCAACAGATTTAAGGTAAGGGATCCTCTCTATTTCTCTCTTAATCAAGATTGTTCTCTATGCTATGCCTTTTTATGTGTAATCCCAAATGATTGGGTATATTTTAACACCTCAACTATACTTCCCTCATTATTTATAAGTGATTATAAACCCCTTTTATCTCTTATCAATATTTCTTAGGTACACCCGACACCATGCTAATTAACTGTAACGAATTCTACCCTAACCCTTTTTGTTTATTTGGGTTGCCTTATCTTTCTTTATATCAAAATGCAGTTATATTATTTGTTTATGTACATATTATAAATTATGTTTCGTTTTAAAATATTCATCTATGAAGACCCTTTCATCAATTTCTTTCAGGGATATACATGTTTTTAAAATATTCCCTCTTTAGAACTTTTCGATAAGAAAACATGTTTTAAGAGAATTTCCTAAATTTTTACCCAATTTCAAGCGCACTAAATCCCCTATTTTAAGCCACTATTGTATTTATAAAATAAGTATTTTTATTATTAAAACCTTATTGGTTCAATTCTATTTTTACATAAAATATTTTCCTTTTTTCTATTTTAAAAGCTCTATGGTATTTTCCTTAAAACCGCACAAAAATGATTTAATGATAATGTTTCTCAAATACATTTCTTTTATGTTTTCACCTCTTTTTGACACCACATACCATGATATATGGCTATTTTACCTTATTATCATCCATGTATGTTCTAATACCTTTCTTTCATGGACACTTTCATAATACGCTCATTGTCTATGCTTTATGTCATGATTTTGGTACCTAATTATTTCGATGGGTATCCTTATGTTTTTGTATAGTTGATTATGTATGATTATTTAGGTGGAAAGAATGTTCATGAAAATTTTTATATGGATGTGTCTAGATAGTGCTAAAATTTATTGGGTAAAGTTATGTATCATGAGATGTGATGTGAAGCGGGATTGGCGGTTAGCCTGGACTCATACTAAAATGGGAAACAAGATTGGTGGTTAGCATTGAACCATACTAAAGAAATGTTTTAATAATACTACCACATTTATATGATTCTATTTTTATATAATTCCATGGTTATATGATACAATTTTATATGTTCCAGGCTTTGGATATCATTATTTCATGCCTCCTAACTCACATGCTTAAGATGTATCCTTATGTTCATTCCCTTACTTGGCTTTTCAGATCATCCCTTTGTTCATGTGTTCCCAAGGGTACCCTATACAGATTTAAGGGATCAAAGGAAGTTAGGATCTCTTTATGAAGATGAAATAAAAAAGTATTTTTTAGCCCCATGATTTATGTGCCTAGTCTTTTAAGACACTAGACTTAACAATCCTTGGCTTTTACTCTGATGTATAATTGTGCTTAAAATTATGTAAAGTTATATGTAAAAGGTTTGGGTTGCTATAATCTACCTTTGGTCGAGTTCTCTTACAATAACAGTTTTCAATCAAGAATCCCAATGACTCTTTATGAAGCCCTTTATGGGAAGAGGTGTATAACACCTTCTTGTTGGGATGACATTGGGGAACAAAAATTAGTAGGTCCAAAAATGGTCGAAGAAATGGTGGAAAAGGTTAATATCATTCAACAACACATCAAGGTTGCTCAGAGTCGAAAGAAGAGTTATGATGACAATCATAGATGAGACCTAGAGTTTGGTGTTAAAGATATGGTATTCTTATTCATATTTCAATGTAAGAATGTGATGAGATTTGGGAAGAAGGGAAATACTAGTCTAATATACATCCGTCCTTTTGAGATCTTTGATTGCATTGGAGCGGTGTCCGACCGATTACCAGTCCCATCGAACTTATTTTAAGTTCATGATATATTCCATGTATCCATATTAAGAAATTAAATACCAAACCCCTCACGTGTACTAAATATAGAGATAGTACCACTGGAGAATGACCCTTCCTATGAGAAGCACCCAATAAAGATCTTAGATCATAGACAAAAAGTTATACAAAATAAGATAATGCACCTTGTCAAAGTTTTGTGGAGAAACCAAAAGTTTTGAGAAGAAACAAGAGAACTAGAGGAGGTGATGAAGCATAATTACCCTCATCTATTTTAGTGTGTGGAATGAAAATATCGAGGGTGAAATTTATTAATGGGGGAATATTGTAACAACCCAAACTATTATAAATTAAATTCCCCTTATGAGTTAATTAAATTTATTATTATGTATTATATTTATAGAAAAAACATACACTTATTTTGTTTTATTATATCCAATTGGATTTAAATGAATGTTAAGTATCATTACCATTTCTAATATAGTCCTTGAATAGTGATCACATGGTTAGTTTAAATATAGGGTTTTAACAAATCCAATTGATATAAAAAAAGAAGTGATGGACTCAACCATTAGGACCATACACTATGAAGCCCATTTATCAGAGCTTTCAAGGGAGATATCACCTCTGTGATTTTCTATTGAACAATCCAAAGATAATATCCAACAAATAAAGCATAAGTTGAACCATTTACATGAAAGGTTCAATCTCATCAAGATCATGGGCCAAGCCAAGTAAGCCAAACCACCCCATGAAAGTATCACTATCACACACCTTACTCTTAGGGTGTTTGCAGGTGTATTAAATGGATATGTATCAAGACCCTATCAAAATGAGTATATAAATTATTTTTTATAGAATACTGAATATATTTCCATCCTATTATTATTACTTTATAAATGATTTTTATTTTGATACAATAAAACGTAAATAGTATTTTTTAGTAATATTCAAATTCAATGATGGAATTTATATTCATGTATTAATAAATTTTGGAAAGAAATAATATTTTAATAAAATAGTATTATTAATTAATTTTCATCAAATACAAATGATCATATAATTTTTATGAAGTCAAATGTAATTTTTATAAGGGTTCAAAAACTGTTATTGTCAAAAACCCAACATTTTCAATAAATTTCAATTATAATTTTAAAAGTTTAAACTAAAATATTTATAAAATTATATAGATAAAATTAATATTATTTTTTTAATCAGAATGTCAAAATTATCTAACCATTAAATTTTCATAATTTTCTGAGACATTCAAATTTTTACATAAAAATTAAATACTGAATTAATATACGGTGTGTATTATGACATCATAATGACCAAAAAGTGATGTAATAAATATGATAAAAGTTATAAATGACCAAATATATGTTTTAAATTCTAAATAAAATTATTTTATGTGTATTTTATTTATTTTATAAATCCAATATGAATCCTTCAAAATAATTAATATATTTTAAGGTTTTAAAAACCATCTCTTTAAAGTGTAGCTCACCTCCACATATTAAACGAAATTATTTTATTAATTTAGTCCATTATAATTATAAAATAATGATATCCATTCCCATTTTTCAAAAACTATGCGAAAAAACCATGTTATGGTTTGTGGTTTTAGTTATTTTATTATGTAGAGTCCAAAACCTAAATAATAAAGAAATACACACTCATTTACTATATAAACCCACCAAATATCCAATTAATATCCACTAAAAATACATTTAGAAAATACTTACTCTATATTAACCACTCTATATTCCTCCCAAGGCACCCCCAATCTCTCCAGAAACCTCTCCCAAGCATTTAGTGTCACATACTCAAGTAAGGGAACATCACCTTATCTTTTTTATTAAAGTTTTCTTATTATCTTATTCACCCTATTTAAAATTACTTATGTTAGGATATGACCTCACATGTCCCAATTACATCCTGTTTTATATGAAAATTATTATATACCCCTTTCACTCACATCAACCCATTTTATGATTTTTTATGTGACGTCGTTATGCTGCTGAAATTTCACCATGATTTTCCATGCCAGAATAATTATGCAATGAATACCCCAACCATTTCCTATCAAGGGTGTTAAAATTTATACATGTACACATCTTTTACTTGGGACTTACAAGTATTTATTCCACACTCCATGTTCATGGAATACAATTTTATGATAAATGATTCCATACATTATGATCTTTGTTCAACACATAAGCATGAGAATGAAATGAATGTGATGGGTGAACCCAAAATTATTTTGTGATCTAATGAATTGGGTAATTTTTATTCTCATGAGATGACATGTTGGGATAGGGAGTTAAACTTATTCCTTTATGATACTTTTTCTATCATGATGTCTTGGCAGTTATCATTGATCTATGTTCATGATGTTGTGTTTTAAGTTGTTTACACATTTCCCAATTTATGATTATAATGATATATCATGCCTTATTACTCTATTCCCTGTAGGTAAAAATGAGATCATAAATATTCTTTGAGGTTGGGTATCCTCATTCTGTACTTTTTATATGTTATGTGTGAGATATGCATGATTATTTTTTCATTTGGGTGGATAGGAATGTTTGGAATAATATATATAAAAAATTGGAAAAAACTAAAATTTAAGGGTATAGGGAGTAATCACATGTTTTGATGCTTTGATATATGTTTTCGATGAGTTTATACCATGTTGTTTCCTTGCTGAAAATAATGGCTATAAGAATCCTTATTTTCTTATGTATGATATAATGTGAGACCCCTTCTAAGTGTTTGTTTGATCACCCCTGAATAAAAGGATACATAATCTATATTTGGATAATGAATTGGTTTTCTATGGAATATATTTTGTGTGATAATATCCATTCTAAATGAATAAGTAATGTGAGTAAATACCATTAATAACTTGTAAATCTGGGATGTTTTGTTATTGTGTGTAGTTTTTTTTGTTTTCTTTTTCTTTGGGCTATTTTATGCTTGTGGTAATGAATAGATGGGCTATGTGATGTGTAGGGATTTTATGTGGTGGTAGTTTGGAATAAATGTGATGTGGGAATTTTTGTGTTGTGGTGTGAAGTGGTTGTGATGTGGGGTTGTGATGTGCAGTGGTGATGATGTGCAATTTTTGTGTTCAAAAGTTGTGTTTTCAAATGTGGTTGGGATGTGTGATGTGTGGTTGTTGTGGTAAGATGGTTTGGTTAATGTGACATGATGATTATGTTTGATGTGGTATGGGAGAGTTGTTTTGTGTAGAGGTTTCATTGATTTCCTAGTTAGTCATGGAATAAATCATGTTGATAAAATGAAAAGAATATGTTGGTAAATAAGAAAGACGTGTTGGAAATGGATGTGTGGTAAATGGATAAAATGAATTGAATGAGGTAATGGGTTTTGTAATGTGAAATGTAATGGATAAATAAATTAATGTGGTGGAACCTTTAACCAAAATTGGGAAATATTGTGTGGTTTGTGTGGCAGTTTTGTGGTGTTTCATATAGTGGTGGAAGCGGTTGTGATGGTTGATGTGTGGTATGGTGGTGTTGATGTGGGGTGATCTAGTGAGATTACTGTGAATACATATATTGGGTGTTGTGGGATATCTATATGTAATATATGTTTATGTTATTTATTTATAAAACCCACCTGATTTGGATATCCTTACCAACCCTTATAGGTTCTAGGTTTCAGGTGTTTTTTCCAACATTCTGTATTGTAGTGAGATGGATGGATGTTTAACCCTTGTTACCCACTCTTACTTTAATATTTATAGCACATGTGTCTTTGGGTAATATGTGTAGTGTTGACCCAAGTGTTTTTGAGTAAGATTTGATGTGATGAGGTTATGGTGAGATGTGATTTGTGGTGGGGTTCATGCTTGATAGGATGTGGGAATGACGTTGATGTTTTTTAAAATCATGAAACCATAGTAATTTGGTTTTTTGGTTTAGATGTGTTTTTTTGGATCAGGTTTCTTTGGGAGAGGTGTAATGTGATGGATACGGTGTTTATGGGTGAGATGTGATGTGATGAATCCTAATTCAATAACTATATACTAGACCTTCTATTGGTAGGGTAGGCATGGATATATCCCAACCCACATCAGAGATGGTTGGTATGTAATGTGATGTGGCATGATATGTATGTAAGGGATCAGATCACAAGAAGTTCAATGTTGGGGCATGATAGTTGAAAACCAGCGGTGAAGAGGAAATGAGGAACCTTGATTTGTTATGGTTTCGATGTCATATTATTACATTGGATGTGTGATTTGGTGAGTGAGACATAGTGAGGATGGGGTGGGATAAATAACCTGTATAAGTGATTATTAGTTCTACTATTTTCTAACTTGTGTATTAGCATGATTTTTCACAATTTCACTTGAGACCTTGGTTGTGTATAGATACCCTACCCTTTTACACATAATATTACAAGATTTTAGTGTTATTATCCATCAAATAAAAATAGTGGATCGATAATATTAGTGTCTTTGGAAAACTTGGTACATAATTGGAAAACTTGAAATTAGAATAAAAAATCTTTTTATTAATCTTCATAATGAGATCCTATACATGTATAGGATTACCTAAGGAATACATAGACAAAAGGGATGAGCTGAAAATCCTAGTAAGGGAATAAACATGGGAATGGATCATAATACATGAGTTGGAAGGAATAACATGATAAAATAAAAGGAATGTATCATGAATAAACATATGGAATAATAACATACAGAACATGGAATCATATGATCATGGAAACATAAGAAGGTATTAACAACATATAACATGACATAAACACGAGTCATGTCTAAATTCCAAGACTATATCACATGGTGAGCAGAGTCCCATAATGGATTTGGTTTACGCCCAAATCTCACACATAATGTCTTATGAGACTAAAGAATTACCCAATGAATTGTATCTCTATATGAGAACATCCATAATAATATGTACATGCATATGTGTTCCAATAATGAAACAAAAAAATAAGGAAAAACATATTGGTTACCCATGGAAAGAAATGGGTATCATAATCATGTCACAAGGCCTAACCAAAGGGTGTATCATAATGGTTTACATGAATGGAGGAATTGAATAATTATTTTACATTTATAAAGGAAAAAAATTCATATATTATGATAAATTATTTCCAACTGAAGTGTAAACATGATAATAGAGTGGTTAGGTAACTTTGTAAATGTGCCACTTAAGAGAGGTTTAAGAAAATCAGGTAAGTGGTATGTAAAATGGGGTAAGAGCATAATAGTTTACATAAAACCATAATTTAACTAAAAATTATTTTTTCAAGATAAAATGATTTATTTTAGAAAATATTTATGTCATAAAACATTTTATGGTTTGTACTTGAAAAGGGGTAATAAACAGAAAAGTTCCCATTAATTGGGTTTTCTTATCAAGGGGAATTGAGAAGGTAAACTTTTAAAACATGTATTTCCCCAATAAATAAATATTAATTGAGATATATAAATATTATTTTATTAATTATATAGAATATGGGATAATTATTAAATAATAATGAATATGTACATTGGAAAAAAGATAGATCCCTTACCTTATGTCTGAATGTGTTATGCACTTGAATTTAATATACTATATAATCAAATTATATACATTAATAATTTAATTTATAATATATTTCACATATATTTGATTTATTATAATTTTATTAAGTTAATTTAAGGCTATTTTTATGATTATAAAGTTCTATTTTGTCATTCTAGGAGTGATTGTTTCACGGTTTCATAGTCGGTCACCTAGTGTATATTTATTTAAGTTCTTGTAAAATTTGAATAATTCTCCATAAGTGAAATTATATGGTATTAATGATCTTATATATGTTTAAATGGTCCCATATATTATTATTTTTCTGAAATGATGATGATTCATTTGATAAAATGTTAAGTACAAATGCTTAGTTTATTTTAATGCTTTTAGGACCATAAAAAACTAGGACCATTTTATTTAATATCATGTCTATATATCAGTTAAAAACATTAAATAAGTTATAATATAAATATTAAAATATTATTTAACCATATTAATAGTTTTTTTTACCATCATTGAATTCGATATTGGAGAACAAAAACTCATCATCCACAAAGGTAGTGAACTGACACATTACATGCGATGTTTTCATTTTTACTATAAAATGAGGAGAGAAGGGATTTGATGATGGATATTTTATTAAAAAAATAAAATTAAAGTATATATATTATACTAGATTTATCATGTCACTTTGGATAGGGGGAGAGGATAAGGTTGAATAAATAAATAATTTAAAAGAGAAAGATGGAGGATTTTACCTCTTGAATGTTATCTATTTGAGAACCTCCTTAAGGTAGTTGGAATTGGTACTTTGGTGAGACCATAAATACAAAATAATAGGTAATATTATTGTTAATTTAATTGGTAATAATATTTGAAAGCTCCAAATAATAAAAGGTGCGAAGATAAGTGGTGGTGAGGGGTGATATTTATAAGGGTAAGAGAGGGGTGTTTTTTATTATTATATCCATTAATTTATTTCTTTGGCATAAGAGTATAAATATTATTAATTATTGTGACTATATATAGTAACTAGTGTATATGAGTTTTAAATAATGGTTTATTACATCATTCATGACTAAAAAATTCATGTATTTAGCTTATAATGTTAAACACCATAAATTACCATTTTCAATATTCACAAAAAATTCAACTATTTAAGAAAAAATCCAAAAAATTCCACCTAACCATTTTTTGATGTTTATATTTCAAATTTTTTATCTTTTTTGAGAAAATAATTTTCTAATTATGATAAATTTTATTCTTAAATAAAATCTACATTTATTTGAAAAATAACAATTTTAATATTATAATCGATTTTATGACCCTTTAAAAAATTAACTATGATATCATAAAATTATCTTACCATTATAATAAAACATAATATAAATTTACTAATCCAATCTATGAAAATAAATTTTCTTTTAAATAATTATATTTATTATGAAATTTAAAATAAAGTATTTATGTTTTAAAAAATACCCGCACTTAATTAATCATTTTAAAACATTTATTTACTTCTAAAATGATATAAATATATAATATTTTAGTTTTTAATATAAGTAAATATTTTTATATGTGAGTTTACCATTCTATTAGTTAGATTACACATCGTAATGTTCATGATACTATTCCAATAGGCATACAACTTTTCTAATAGTCAATGTCACGAACCACCCCGGATACCCTGGTACCCTAACACTCGATCTGATCCTAACATAGTCCAATGGGTGTTCCTGATCCCCATTGGTTTGTGAATAGAACCTGTCATCTTACAAGATAAATATTGAATGATTTTTATAAATAAAAAGTTAAATAAATAGACACAAGTCAGTATGCATACAAGAAAACTCCATAGGGAGAATAGTACCAGAAGTCAAACAGGTATAAAATCCAAAGTAATACAAAAAAGTATAAGAAATATAGAAACATAAATAACCCAAAGTCCCAATGAACTTAGATCTGCAATACTCAAGGATAAACAATAACAACAACATGTAAGTGGATCTTTTCCCTTACTCTCACCTAGAAGAAAATAATATACGCACACCTAAAGTCATAGATACAGTGTGAGATAAAAGCCCAGTAGGGTCTCACCAAGGATTCCACAAGAAGATTCCAAAAATAATCAATCCAATAAATATTTCATTTTTAAATAAAAACGAATTATATTTCAAAATCACATTTAAAACTAATAATGATATACATTTAAAATAATGGATTTTTTTTGAATAATGGATTTATAAGCATTTATATAAAATAGTTTTTATAAATTCAAAAGGAATTTTTAAAATAGTCTAGAAATAATGAAATATATATCAAATAATCAAAAACATGAAACATGGTCATATTCCAAGAGGTATAGTAGTTCTAGGTTATGGGATCCTCTCACTATAATAAGTGATCATGACAATATGTGTACACACATCCCTTAGAAACTGGTTAAAGAGGAATCATCACTATCCCATCAGGGATGTGACCTACTGCACTATGTTTTATTAGAGCTACAAAGTGTCAATATAGTGCTGTTCTGAATAACTCACTAACTACCTAGGATTTTCTGTTCTAAAATAGGAATAAATATTGGATAATTTATTTCAAAATTCTTCTAAATACAAAAAACCAAAATTTCCATTTGAATAATCCAATTTCCATTTAAAAATCAATTTTTTAATCAAATCATTCCTTTTCCAGGATAAAACCAATGTGTTCTTATCAAAGTAATTTAATCCATTTTTCTCAAATACAAATTTGAAATATATTTCAAAATTTAATTCCATAATTAAATTTTACAATTCACCTAAAATTCAACAAACACACCCCAATTCCATAGAATTTGGGGTTTTCCTAATTTTTTATTCTAAAGAAAATCCAAACCACAATCCAAAAAAATAAGGTTTTCACAATTTAATTGAAAGAAATTTAATTCAAATCAAATAACTTAGGGTTAAATCAATTGTCCAAACTTAAATGGAACCACCTACTATGGATCATGTAATCATGAATCACAATGCTCATAACGGGAAACTTCAATGAAGAATATCATCAATGAAGATATGAGAATCAACCCTAGATTCAAGATCTAAAACAACATTGATTAGATACTTCAATAACATGGAGATCTAAAAACCTCTAGGGAGGAGAGAGGAAGAGATCGAGTAAGATCAAGAAGAGAAGATCACATACCTAGAAGAGATAAAACATGATTATCCGCTCTTCAATATAACTAGAAAGGGATTTTTAGGAGCTAAAATGGTCCCTTAAGATCTTCCAAGACCTAGGAAATAATTCTAGGTTGAGTGAGGGTCGAGCGGGGATCTAAAGGGGGGGGGGGTCTTTGGGAATTTTTTATATAATTTTCAGAATAATTAAATATTGTGCACACAGTTATTTGGGAAGGGCCATATGGTTTTTAAAAAACATGCACCCCTACTGGCGGGGTTTCATAGTTTCTCCTTGTTGGGTGCATAATTTGTAAAACTATGCTCCAATCATGAAAAGCCTCACTACTTGGGTTTTCATGGTTTTCACTAGAAGGGCACATGATTTTGGAAAACCTTACACCAACCATGCATAACCTAAGAGCCCTTAAAAAATTCCAAAATTTCACCTGAAGCACACATAAATGAGACCAAACCAAATAATGATCAAAATATGGATTAAGGGGAACCTAAAAGTTGTAATAATATGTTATAAACTCTCCACAATGGAAAATTTATGTCATTATAGGTCCCGTTAATAATCTTACATGTCAAAAAGATAAGGCCAATGATCTCTCATCAGTTCCACCCTCTCCCAAGTCTCATGAGTATCAGAATCGTGCTGGCATAGAACTCAAACCAAAGGTAATATCATCCCATGAATTACCTTAGTCTCATAATCAACTATCCTGACTAGATGATTAATCATCGATTAATCAGGCTCAACTTCCAGATCTCTCTAGCTTAGCACATGTGAAGGATCAAAAAGATACTTTCAGAGTTGAGATACATGGAACATTTTATGTATCAAAATCAACTATGGAGGAAGTGATAAATGGTAATAAGTTTTCCCAACCTTCTCAATAACCTCAAAAAGTCCCACAAAATGAGGAGTAATTTTCCCTTACATCACAAGCTATCGATGACCTAACTGATGTGAAACTTTCAATAGCAATAGATCACTAACTAAAAACTCCAACGGTCTGTGATAATGATCAAGATAATTCGTATACTAGCTTTGTGCCATAAAAATTATATAACTAATCAAGTGAATATCTACTATCTTATCTTGAATGAAGCTCAGTCTAACTAAGTAAATTTCAACAATATCCAACCAACACAACAAAGATTTAAATTGATATCCATACAAGGCCTCGAAAGGATCTATATTGATCGTGGACTAATAACAATTTTTATAAGAAAACTCAACTAGTCCATGATGTTCATCCCAAGACCCACCAAAGTAATAAATATAGGCATGAATCATATCCTCAAGAATCAATATATATATTTATGTCTTGCCCTTCGATCATGGATGGTATGTAGTGCTCAAAAGAACATGAGATCCTAGTATCTCTGGAAAAAATCTCCAAAAGCACGAAGTAAAATGGGGATCCCTATTAGATACTATAGTAGAAGAAACTACATTCAAGAAAACAATATCTATAATATAGATATTTACTATCTACTTAACTTTGGTTGTATAATGAATGGTTATAAAGTGTTCTTATTTAGTCATCCTATTGATCAAATCCCATACCACATTCTTCTTTTTCTAGTTACATGGAAACCTTACCACAAAGTCCATAGAGATCTCATCCCAAATCCAAGTCAGCACTAGAATTGGATGAAGAAAATTGGAAGGTATCTATTACTTGGACTTGAACTATTGTCATGTATAATAATGAGACACAAAATCAACAATGCGTGATCTCTTACATATCCACCAGAATCATCGCTGCATGTCATAAAAATCTTCATGGTTCCTGGGTGTATTTCCTACTCATAATTATCAAATCCCCCATAAAATATTTCTTGACCGATAACAGTACAAAAAAATGATCTCAATAACATAGAATTCCCTATGTGGAGAACAACAAGTCAGAAATTCCCTCCCCACCATAAATAGAGTATCTAATGCTATAGAACTCATCATCAAGATACTTTTCTAGAAGAATCGTCTCAAGAAGAGTAGAGGTCAAATGAATACTATACAATGAAACCTTATCCTAGTAATCCTAGACTCCTATATGAAACTGTGAAAAAGGGACATCAAGTTCCACTCTTCTAATGAATCATTGAAAGCCTGGGTAATAATTTTTCGGCTCAAAGAATCTGTGACAATATTACCTTTCCCTAGGGTATGGGGGATGTAAAAGTTGAAAGATTACATATATTCTACCCAATTCCTATCATTTATATTTGGATATTTTGAGGTAAGATATAACTCAAGAATGTTTGGTATGAAAACATTATAAAAATTTCTCTGAAAAGGTAATTCCTCCAACTTTTAAGCATATACGTCACCGATGCGAGTTTAAGGTCATGGGTTGAGTAATTATTCTTGTGTGGCATAAGATTTCAAGATACATAAGCAATGAAATGATCACCTTGCATAAGAACATAGTCTAAATCCAAACTTGATGCATCATAGAAGACCACATTTCCCTACTCAGCTTATAGAAGAGTCAACACCAGTGTAGTAGTCAAAATAAATTTCATCTCAAAAAAATAATTCTAACATTTATCATAAAAAAAACATTATTCCTTCTAAGTTTGAGCATTCATCAGAGAACCCATCTTTGAGAAGTCCTTTACAAACTAGTGATAATATGTAGATAAACCCAAGAAGCATTGAATCTCAAAAATAGTACATGGTTATTAATATTTCATAACAACATTAAACTTATAATGATAAAATAATAAACCTTGTTCTAAAAACACATGTCCCAAGAACATCACTTCTCGAATCTAGAAATCAAATTTCCAAATCCTGGAAAAAGTCAGTGATTTATCAACAACTCCAAAACTTCCCTCAGATAACGTACATGATTCTCCTTAGAATTAGATTAAACCAATATTTAATCCAAAAATACCACCATAAAAGTATCAAGATACTCATGTAAAATCCTTTTCATCAAATCTATGAAGACATAAGGAGCATTGGTTAGACTAAATGGAATGAAAATGAACTCATAATAGCTACACATTCTCTGAAAGGTTGTTTTATGAATGTTAGATTATTATATTATCAACAGATGGTAACCATACCAAAGATCAATATTCTAGAACCAATTCTCCCATTTCAACTGGTCAAACATACCATCAATTCATGGAAATAGATATTTTTTCTTTATCATGACCCTATTGAGTTTTTAGTAATAAACACAGAGGCGAAGTGACCCATAAAATTTCTTAGCAAAGAGAATAGGTGATGCCTAAGGTGACACACTTGGGTATATAAAGAATTTCTCTAATAGATCATCCAACCGCGTCTTAAACTATTTTATTTCAACTGGATCCATGCATTAAGAAGGAAAAGATTCTAGTGAGTACCATACACTAAATTGATAGAAAATTCTACCTCCCTTACTTTTGGAAAACTAGAGATGTTAGAAGAAAAAACATTGGGAAACTCAATGAAACCTAGAGGGAGATAAATGATCAAATATTCTTACTCTAGATCAAAAGAGAACATAGATATTACTTTCCCTAACTCTGGATAGGAAGGTATGTCTCTACTCGACCTTATATCTCATTCTATTTGAATGGTAGAATACACCCCATTGGGTGAGTTAAAGGAGACCCATCATAGATAATAATAAATTCAGGCTTTATTAGTAATGATCTAGTCAATCATGAATTTGACATCAAGGGATTTCATGTTGAGAATGAGAAAATTCGAAGAAATCTTGATATATGATAATAAGAAATCACAAGAAGGACTATATAGACCCCACTCTCTCTTTGTTATGAAGGGTGTAGTAATATCCATCACAAAAGATAAAATATCCATAGTAAGATTAAGAAGATTCAAAATACAAGTTGAAATAAATGAGTGAGATGAATCAGTATCAAATAAAGAAGTCACTAATGAAGAAGCTATAGTTATGGTACCACTCAAAGTCACTGGTCCCATATCTACTTCCCATGGAGACTCTTATATTGCGCAAAGAAGCATTATTCTAGATGAATGTAGTTGGAACACCTTAGTTCTTGAAGTATCTGATTTCACCATAGTTTTATTAGGTTCTGATGATCCTATTCCAATAAGTGGAGTAGAAAATATATGGCATAACTTCTGTAAGTGAACTAGAATTTTTAGAATCCCTATATCTTAGGTTCCTCAGTGCAAACTAGTTTTGTGTGCCTAGGTTTTCCACAGTGGTAAAAAATCAAAGGGCCTCTTCTAGGCACTTTAGGAGGTCTAGAAAAACCTTACATTCAAGAACCACTATGATAATCATCATGCTTCCTCTTCCCTTTAGAGGAATTCTGAAAACAACCACTAGGAGGAAAATGATCTCCCGTCAACCCGAGCATACCATCCAGGTCCATTTAAACCATCAACACTCTATCCATATCATCAATATAAGAATAAATATTCAGTAAGAAAACTAGATAATAAATATCATATTAAATCCCCATCTCAGACAATTGAGTCTTAATCTTCTCATTTGTCATGATTTTAGGTGAAAAAAAGTACAATCTTAACAAATAGTTTTTCATACTCTATCACGGTCCTATAAGCCTTTTCGAGTTTATAGAAATCCAAATCCTTATCCAACACCATATACTTTGGATAGAACTGGTGAGTTAAAAAACATTGAATTATTTGTACTATAATCCCTAATTAGTTTTTTACATCCTCATTATGTCCCAACATCTTCTTCTAGGTGCCTCTAGCTTGAAGGTGTCACATTTTACCTTGATTTGATATAGAGTTTCCAATAAATAAAATAGATGATCAATATATCTCAACCATTCCTTAGCTATTTGAGTATTATTAGATCCTTGGAACACATGTGGGTTTTGATGAAGGAAATCCTAAGAAATATTTCTTAAAACACACCTCTAAGGTTCCACAGTAGGATTCTGAATGAGAAATCATGTTGGTGTCCATCCAAGAGCTTGTACAACATGCACAATAACTTCAACCATATTCTAGTCCATAGAAGGATTCAATCATCATTATTCATAAAAAACTTCTTCTTAGATCCGATTTACACATCTTCTCAGAGGAATGATACAATAAAACATCAACATATAACATTGAAAAGATTAGATTAACACTCAAATAGAGAAAAAATAGAAATTAATCCCAACAAATAGACAAAAAAAGACTTGGATTTTATCCTATGTAAATAAAAAGTAGGTAAAAGACTAGAACTGACCCTTAAGATTACTCTCTCAAACCACCCATGGTGACTTAAATCTCATTATGATAATAGATGGATAGACAATCAATCATTATATCTTCCTTAGTTTTGACAAGATTACACAACTACTTACTGACACCAAGGCACAATGTTTAACCTATAGCTCTGATATCACTTTTTCGGAAACCATACTGGATATCGTGGTACCCTAACACCTAAGCTGATCCTAACATGGCCCAAAGGGGGTTCCTGATACCCATGGGTTGGTGACTAGAAGCTAACATCAGAAAAGATAAATAGGGAACTCTTTTCCACATAAAAATGGAATAAATAGTCACAATTCAGTATGCATACAATGAAAACCCATAGGGAGAATAATACCATAATTCAAACATGTATAAAACCAAAATTAAAACCACAAAGTACCAAAAAAACATAAATATAAACAACCTAAAGTCCCAATGGACACGTCTCTCTATGAACAAAGGATTAATAAGAAGCACCACCTCGAAGTGGTGGTTTTCCATTTCTCGAACCTGGAAGAAGATAATCTATAAATACCTGAAGGCATAGGTAGTGTGTGAGCTAAAAGCCAAGTATGGTCTCACCAAGGATTCCATAAGAAGATTCCAAAATAATTAACCATATGAATATTTCAATTTTAAATTAAAAGGAATTTTATTTTGAAATCATATTTAAAAGAAATCATAATTTAAATTTCAAATGATGGAAAATATTTCTAAAAAATGTATTAATAAATAATTATACAAAATAGTTTATATAAATTCACAGGGCATTTGTAATTTTTTTTTATAAAAAATGACATATATATAAAATAATAAAAAACAATCAACATGGTCATCTTCCAAGAGGTATGATAGTTCCAGGTTATGGGAACCTCACACGCTCAAATAGGTGATCCCAATAATATATGTACACATGTCCCTCAAACACCGGTCAAAGAGGACTCATCACTATCCCATAGGAGATGTGACCTACTGCACTATGTTTTGTTAGAGTTGTAAAGTTTCAATAGAGTGTTATTATAATAACACACAAACTACATAAGATTTAATGTTCTCTAACAATAATAAAGAGTGGGAAATTTATTTTAAAACCATTCCAAATACAATTAACCCATTTTACATTTTAATATACTAGTTTCCATTTAAAAATAAAAATGAGTTTTTAATTAAATCATTCATTTTCTAGGATAAAACCAACAGTTTCTTCAAAAAAAATTATTCCATTTTTCTCAAAAACAATTTTTAAATCAATTTCACAATTTAATTCCACAATTAAAATTTTCAATTCCCACCAAATTCCAAAAACACACCCTAATTAAATAGAATTGGGACTTTTCCCCAATTTTCATGCTGAAGAAAATCCAAACTATAATCCAAAATGAATTGGTTTTTCAAAATTTAATAGAAAGTAATTAAATTTAAATAAATCAACTTTTTATTAAATAAATTGGTCAAACATAAACAAAAACACCTACCTTAGATCATGGAATCATGAATCACAATGATCACAAAATGAAATTCCAATGAATAATGTCGATAAAGAAAATATGAGAATCAACCCAAGATTCAATGTCTAAAACAATGAGGATTATATTATCCAACAAAATAGATATCTAAAAAATCCTAGGGAGGAGAGAGGAATAGATTATAGAAGATTTATAATAGAAGATCACATACCCATATGAGATTGAACATGGTTCTCTATGCTTGAATATGCCTAGAATAGGGTTTGGAGGATCCAAAATGGTTCCTTGAGAGTGTCAAAGACCTAGGAAATTAATCTGGGTCTAGTTAGGGTCGAGTAGAGATCTGAAAGGGGGGTTTGGGAAATTTTAATGAATTTTTAGAATAATTAAATCTCATGTGCATGATTACTAGGAAGCACCACACAATTTGTTTAATCATTCACCCTAACCATACACCCCTAATGGTGGGGTTGCATGCTTTCTCTCTGGTGGGAACCTAGTTCATCAAACTATGTGCCAACCATGAAAACCCTCACTACCTGGGTTTGAATGGTTTTCACTAGAAGGGTGTATAGTTTGGGAAAACCATGCGCCAACCATACACAACCCAAGTGACCTTCAAAAATTTAAAAAATTCACCTGAATCACCCCTAAATGAGACCCAAACAAAGAATGGAAAAAGAGGGGTTAAAGAGTACCTAAAAACTGTATTAGGATGTTATAGTTAGATTACTTTTCCAATAGTCATATGGGTTCCCTAATTCCTATAAATACATATTATTCCATTTATTATTAATTTATTTCTATTTTATCTCAAGGGTATATATAATTTCATCTTTAAAATGAATAATGTATTATTAAAATTATGTTTTATTTATAAAAATTAGTTCCTGAGTGTGATCATTATGGTGAATTGAGTTGATACAAATTATGCTATTCTTATTCTCTTATTTTCTATTTTTTATCCCTCTATAATATTTGGATTTATTATTGGTTTACTTAATGAATAATGTATCATTATTCATTTGTGATAATATTTTTTTTTGGTTTCTCTATATTATTTTTGCTCTTTTTACTATAAAAGGAAAACTTCATTAATAACATTCATTGTCATTACAATCTTCTTCCCTTATGAAAATTTTCCCTTAGAATTTTATTCTACATACCATGGTAAAAATAGGTGAGGGTACTTGTCCTTCATTTCTTTTTCTAGTTCCCATGTTGCCTATTCATATTTATAGTTCCTACATAGTACTTTGACTAGGTGGGTAGTCTTATTATGTTGAACTTTGTCTCTATAGTCCAAGATGTTCACCGGAAACTCCCCATAAGAGAGATAATTTTCCAGCTGTACCACCTCTGAATTTAGTATATGAGAGAGATATAGTATATAATTTCTCAAGGTGGATACTTGGAATATGTTATGTACTTAATTCATAGTTGGTGGAAGTGTAGGTCTATAGGCCACAACAAAGAAATGATCGAGAATATCAAAGGGTCCAATATTCTTAGGATTTAATTTTCCCTTCTTACTAAATCAAATGACTCTATTCCATATAGATATATAGAGGAATAAATTATCTCTAACCTCAAACTCTAATTCATTTAAAATATTATCTTCATACTTCTTCAATCAAATTCGGGCTTTCCTGATGTTATTCTGAATGGTCTTCACTTTTCCACCATTTCCTTGACCATTTCAGGTCCTAACAACTTATGTTCACCAACTTCATCCTAGCATGTAGGTGTTCTACATCGTTTTTCATAAAGGGATTCATATAGACACATTTAAATGCTTAATTGGAAAATATTATTATAAGAGAACTCAACCAGTGGAATATATTGATACCATTATCTTTTGAATTCTATTGAGCATGTTATCAACATGTTTTCCAATGTCTAAATACAATACTTAGACTGGACATTATTTTGAGTATGATAAGATGTACTAAATTTCAAATCAGTGTTTAAGGCATATTGAAGACTTTTATAGAATATAAAGGTAAATCTTGGATCTTGATCAGATATAATTAATAATGGTACCCCATGTACCCTAACTACTTCTTCTAATATATATTAATGAAAGATAATCAAGTGAGAATTGTTCTAAAATTTTAATGAATTGATAAGTCTTTGTAAGTTGATCAATAAAAACCCATATAGTATATTTTCCTCTAGATGTTTTCGAAAGAATAACAAAAAATTAAATGGTTATGTTTTCCCATTTCATTTAAGGTATGGGTAATGGTTGTATCATCACCTTAGAGTGTTTCCTTTCATCCCTCACTTGTTTACATACCAATCACTATGATGTATAATCAATGATCTCCTTTTTCATATTTCCCACCAATAGTTCTCTCAAATATCTCCATACATCTTGGTACTCCCTGGGTGGATGTCGAACGTTGATCTATATGAATAATTTAAAATTTATTTCTTTATCTCAAGATTTTATGGTACATAATGTTTTGACAAAAATATTATGAATCCTTCCTCATAAATTTTGAACATTGAATATTTCCTATTTCTGATAGTTTACACCTTCTTATGAATTTCAACATTATCTATTTTAGCATCCATTATATTATCTAAAAGGGATGGATGAGAAATAATTTGAAAAATAAATGATGATTTTTCTTCCTTTATGATTCCCATATATATCCATTTCAAGTCTAAGAATATTGGATCATTCTCAATTATCAACATTGATAAAGTTATAGGATTATTTCTACATAGAGAATCTGCCACTCTATTCACTATACTAGGTTGGTAGTAGATTAAGAAGTCATAATCTTTGATGAGATATAAAAATATTTTCTAGTGCATATTAATATCCTTCTGTGTGAATATATATATTTTTGAGGCTATTGTGATCAGTATATATCTAACACTTCTCCCAATAGAGATAGGTTCACAAAATTTTCAATGAAAAGACCACAACTGCCAACTCCAGATCATGCATGAGATAGTTTTCCTCATGAAATTTCTGTTGCATTGAGGTGCATGCTATCACTTAACGATTTTTCATTAGTACACAACCTAATCCATTCTATAAAGAATCACTATATACCATAAAGATTTCTCCACTTTTCAGAAGTGTAAGTACTGGTGTAGTGATATGACTCGTTTTCAACTCTTTAAAGTAGTATTTACATTCACTGGTCCAAAAAAAATTTACTCCTTTCTAATTTAACTTGTTTATTGGGTTTAAAAATAGTGAGAATTTCATAAAAAATTCTCAGGAATACGTAGATCGATTAAGGAAACTATGGATCTCTATTACATATATTATCCTTGACTGACCTAGACTATCATTGAAGCTGGTCAAATTTTGATATTTATATTCCTACTAACTATAGTATATGTGGAAATCAGGGTCAAACCCATAGAGAAGGTAATGTTGGCCACTAATCTTCTAAAAAAACTTTGTAAGCTCCACTGTTGTCTGTAGTGGAGTGAATTTTCTATTTTTTACTTTTTATATTTTTTTATTGTACGACACAAATGAAATATCACAATATTTTTATGATTTTGTTCTGAACTATATTGAAGCAAGAAACAGACTAAAAATAGTGAGAAACAGAGAGATAAAATGCCGATAAGTGAACAATCAAGAGAAATATGTCCGGGGAAAGCATCAAATCTATTGGTTTTGAAAACATTCCTTCTCAAGATAGTGATTACAACTAAAACCACTGAAAAGGAGTGATTTATTTCCCTTGGTAAGATATAATTCACTCAAGTTGAAAAAACTTGGAGTTCTCTACTCCTCGATTAATCAACTTGAGAATTCATGTTTGAAAAAGATGACAGAAAAAACTCGCCGTATGTTATGTAGTCTTTTATTTCAATTAAAAAGTTCAAGAAAAGTTATCCACATTAAAACTCACCGTATGAATGTAGATTTACAAGATTAAGTGCAGGTGGTACGTTGCAATTGAATGCAATCAGAACTGATATCGCCAATCAATTCCGATCACATTAAAAATGATAGTGATAAGAGATCAGGACGATAACCAGTAGACTCGATTTTTACCAAAAACTAGAAGTATTTAGACTAAAATTGTTTCCATTATGTATACTAAAAACATTCAATTATATAGGAAGAGAATTGAAAGAGAATAGAGGAATAAAACACCCTTTGCTAGCATCAACAGCTGGTTCTCCTGGCCCTCGGGTCTCCAATGAATGGTACTCCGTAAAGTGCTCCAGGTTCTCTACTCCAAGTGAATGATCCTGGAATGAAAATGAGTGTCCCACCTGAAGTTATGCCGCATATCTATTTTAATACCCTCTTTCATCTATTGCATGTCACCGCTTGCTTCCAACAACTTGGACTCATATTTTCCTATTTCACCACACACATGAATTGTTTCGTGACAGGCACGTCGCGTTAGAAATTTTGTTGTAACTAACCCCTGGTGAGTTAGTTAGATAAATATGGATGTGTTTTAGTCCCTTGAATGAACCTACAATGTTAGAACAGAAAAGTAACTAAATGAAAATGGAAAGAAAATAAATCAGTTATATTTTTAATTTAAAGTTATATTACTTGTTAAAGAGTTAACAAATCATTAATTAATTAAAATCTTAATTGATAATTATTATTAAATATTAATAAGATTATTAATTTATTATTAAATATTATAATAGGTAAAATTATTTATTATTTAATTTATTATTATAAATTAAATTATATAATTATTGAGAGTATCATTACATTTAGTTAGTAAAACCTAATTGAATTCTTAATTTAGATTAATATTAATTACTTTATTAATTTAATTATCTTATTTATACTATTAGAGAAAAATGTGTTAAGTAATTTTAGTCATTATTATTCAACTTAATTTACAAATTATTATTGTTTATAATTTAATTTTATAAAATCTTATCAGTTTGTCTAATATCCTATTTTATAACTTATCTACTTATTATAATAAAATTTATTATGGATTTTATTATATTAATTTGATTACTTTAATTATTATTATTATTATCTTTTACTTTTTCTTTTATTTATTATATTTTTTGTATTTACTCCCCCCCCGTGTCTTCTTCTCCACTACACCACAGGAGGGTAATTCTTGATTTTTTTTCAGCCTCCTTCAACGGCTCGCCCCCCTCCTCAAGCAACACGATGTCCTCTTCTCTTCACTAGAACTTCAACCCAGCGCATCATCGAACTTGGTTTGGTAGAAATGGTGTGGATTCGACTCCCCGAAATAGTGCAACATCCTCTTCTCCAACTAGCGGCGAGATGAACTCGGATACTGCAGCTTCTCCCTCAGCCCCTCATGTAGCGCACCGCTCCCTCAGATCGGCCTCAGCGACAAGGCATCGACGACCCAAGCCCTTATAATGGCACAACATGGCTCCTCCTCAAGCAACAGCTTGAAGTACATCAAAGGAAATAATCTCGCGACGACAGCTCCTCTATGGTAGTGACCACTTCAGGTATCAGTTTCATAGTGAGACTGAATATCACCACAACATGGCTCCTCCTCACTCAGCCTCAAGCTCCATCGGTGATATCACGACACACAATAGGTTTTATAGTCTACATATATTGCTCCTTCAGCTACAACAGTGAGAGGAAAATCAGGGGTGGCGAATAGGTCTCTAACATGTCAGACTCCCCTCGGTTGGGTGTTGCTATGGAAGTGTAGTGAAAATACGAGGTAGTGTTGCAGGAGGTAACGGTGGCAGAGAGTGAGACACCATAAAGGGCTCACAGTGGCATAGGAAGGGAAAGGAAATGGTGGTAGGTTTATGGTGTGTCCATAAAAGGGGTGTCATGGTGAGACAAAAGAAAAGGGTTACAGTGAGACCATGAGTCAAACCAGTGAGACCTTATTGAGTGGTTATGGTGCCTACATCACCGTAAAAAGATTACGGTGAGACAGTAAAAGGAACCAGTGGCACTGTGACTAAAACGGTGTGACCGTAATAAGCATTTACGGTGCCACCGGTAACCTGCATGATAAACAGAGAAAAATAAATTGATACATGAATAAAGAAATAATAAATGAATGTAATAATTTATTAAAACTAAAAATAATAATTAAAACAAATGAAAATACAAGAGCTCATAAAATTAAATAAACTTTTAAAACCAAATGGACTAAAGTTAAATTAAAATTAATTTTAATTTATAAAACTAAAATTGTTACAAATTAAAACTAAAAACAAAGAAGAAAATAAATTATTAAAAATTTAAAATTAAATAAAAACAATTATAAAAAAAAAGTTTATTTATTTATAAAAGACTACTGTTTCAAATTAAATTAATTAAAGAGATTAGATAACCATTATTTTATTAATCAATTTATGTTAATTAATGAAATTAAGTTAAAGAGATGCAAAGAGTTTGTAAACATAAATTTATATAAAAAAAGAATTTATAAAAGACAATTAATATTTAGATTATGTTATTCTAAATAATATTTTGTACATGCAATGTTTAATAAAAGCTTCATTATCTAAGTGTAAATACATAATTTATTAATTAGCTAATTAATGTTTAATTATTAACTATACAGAACAAGAACAACAATCTACATAAAAATTTATTAGTCTATAGAATTAAATTAAGAAATAAATTAATTATTTTTAAGCTTATAATACACGATTAATTATAAAAATTGATTAATTATTAAAGTAAATATTAAAAATACAAAATAGACATTATTTATTAAAAAGTTTTGAAATAAATAATTAAATTGATAAAAATTAAATAAAATGATGTGACAAAACATGTGTTTTTAAGGGCACATCAAATTCCCCAACACTTAAGCATTGTTTGTCCTCAAACAATCTCATTCTTTATTATTTTTGAGAAAAAGAAATTTTTTTTTATTAAATAGCTCAAAAGGTAACATGTCCAGAACTTTCAGAAGATGACTTCAAGGCTTTCATTAGGCTTAGAGAATAAATTGATCATACGAATCTAGCTTAGAAAAAATTCTAAAAGGTAATTAAGAATGCTATGAATCATCAAGAAATGAAGATGTCATGCCTCATACGTGGAACTTCTTAGTGATTAACATCAATCCAGGCTCAAGTTCAGAGTCCAAGAGTGACCAAAGGGTAAAATTTATGTGGAATTAGGAACATAACAGTAGAAACTTTATACTTTGACTTTTTCACCTAGGTTCCAAAAATAAATATTTTTTTGTGAATCACCTCAATGATACAGCCTAAATGACTCCCATATAAACCAATCGACCCCTTCTTCATTTGACGTTCATCATTCCCCTCACCTTAATGAACTAATTTTTGACCCTAGACACTTTATTTATTTTTTCCAAGCCATGTATCATTGTGCTAAATGCTGTGCAATGCCCTTATACAGAAGGCTTAAAGTAAACAAAAACTCACCCAACATCTAGGGTCTCAGAGACTCACTGTGGGACCCTAGATGCCCAAACTACTCTAGTTTCAAAAGATTTATATAAAAACCATTTACATTGGCCCATTAAAATGATTAATTTTTATAATTAAAAGATGAATGAGGCCCCTAGAATCAGAATCAAACTTCCAGTTCCAAGGGTTATGATCATAATTCCATTAGAAACTAACCCAAATCACTCTCAAAAATAGACTCTAAACCAGATTTCCATTAAATCACTAAGAAAGACCACTCAGTAATCATCCATTATCACTGATTTTAGATTCAAAACAAATCTTAACTTCCTTCAAGGTAACTTTCCTAAGGTAAGACCCATTTGAATACAATGTAAAGCCTAAAATTATGCAATAATTTTAAAAACATTTAACCCTCTTTTATAAAAAGTTTGATGTTGCAGTGGTAATTGATGGGATTTACATTAAACACAGTTTATCACAATCAAGAATTGACCCCCTCCCCCACACTTAAAACCCAACTTTTTCCCCAAAGTTGAATTTCAAAGTGGAGAATAACAATTAAACAATTAAAGCTCAAAACAGATTTTCAATTTAGTAGATTTATGACATGTATAAAAGGGTCTCAATGAAGTTCAAAAATATAGTTAACCACAATGAATAAATTAACAGCAGGTTCATTAGAAAAATCACACATTAACATCTAAGTTCAGTGAATATTTTTTTCAATATATCTCAGAAGAAGCATATAAGGTGTGGGTGCACAATTAATTGGGTGTAAGCATTTTAACAAGGTATGATTCAAATGGATGTTCAATATAGAAGAAAGTTGCATGCTAAAAACCATATAGACTAATCGATTCCAATGAAAAACACAACTACTAGCAAACATGTACCCCACACACTTAATTTCATGCAGTGAATGGGTTTTAAACAATGAATTTCAGTTCACAGTAACAAGTACATGCAGATTTTTTTAATAAAAATAGACTTTTATAGTGGCAACAAACATGCAACGGAATTTTTTAAGAAAGAAGAATTTATTTTAGAAAGAATAAAAACGGGAGCAGAAATACATATAGAAAATTGAAGTACTTCCTTGACTATGTTCTTGTCCAGAGATGATCATGGTAATTCCACTCCATTATTACACAGCAGCATCCTACAAACATAGAGCATGAAAACCACATACGAAAATCCATCTGAGATATAACATCTAGGAGATAGAACAACATGACTTTATTCTACGTAAAACAAGAACAAAAATAAATGTAAACATAAAATAAGGAACATGGGTTGCCTCCCATGCAGCCCTAGGTTTAAAGTCCCTAGCAGAACATCATTCAAGAACAATTTTCAAGAATAGTGAAGCCAGCCAAGCCCTTTGGCTGTCCATCAAAATAAAGTTTCAGTCTCTACCCATTAACTAACATGGGTTTATTATCTTCGCCTAAAATTTCAACAACTCCATTCTTCAACACTCTCACTACAGTAAAAGGTCCAGACCACTAAGACTTCATCTTTCTAGGAAAGAGTTTAAGTCTAGAGTTAAAGAGGAGGACCTTCTGTCCAGGTCTAAACTATTTGTTTTGAATAATAGAATCATGAATTATTTTAGTCCTCTCTTTATAAATTCTTGAATTATCATAACTCTCTCTCCTAATCTCATCAATTTCACTCAGCTCAAGTAACCTCCTCTCACCAGCACTCTTAAAGTCAAAGTTTAGACCCTTAACTACCCAATAAGACTTATGTTTCAACTCCAAATGTAAATGAAAACATTTCCCAAAAAACATCCTGTAAGGAGACATACCTATTGGTGTCTTGAAAGTAGTTCTATATGCCCATAAAGCTTCATCCAATTTAAGAGACCAGTCTTTCATAGAGTTTGACCCAGATTTCTCAAGTATTTGTTTCATTTCCCTATCTGAAATTTCCACCTGTCCACTAGATTATGGATGATATAGAGTACCAATTTTATGAACACAACCATATTTCTCCATTAAATATTTAAACTTATAGTTCTTAATGTGTGTTCCATTATCAGTGATAAAAGCTCATGGAACTCCAAATCTTGTAAAGATGTTCTTTTTGAAAAATTTAATTATAGAATTGGCTTGATTATTGGGCAGTGCCACTGCCTCAACCCATTTTGAAACATAGTCAATAGTAAAAAGTATATACTCATTCCCATGAGATGATGGAAATGGATCCATGAAATCTAAAACCCAGACATCAAAAATCTCAACTTCTAGAATTATTTTTTGGGGTAACTGTTGCTTCCTACCCACATTACATAGTCTCTGGCATCTATCACAACCAACCACAAAGATCCTAGAATCCTTAAAAAGAGAAGGCCAATAAAAACTAGATTGTAGGATTTTCTGAGTAGTTTTTTCACGACCATGGTGACCTCCCCAAGGTGAGGAATGAAAATTTACTAAAACAGGCAACATAACTTCCTCATGTATATATATCCTAAGAATAACATCAACACATATACTAAACAACAAATGATTATCCCAAAGGTAGTATTTAAGATAAAAAATGAATTTATTTATTTGTTTATTGGATAGGTTCTTGGGAAAAACACATGATGCCAGAAATTTGAAAAAATATGCAAACCAAACAGATTTCCTGATTAAAACAGTAAGAAGTTTCTCATCAGGAAAAGAAGAGTTTATCTCCCTAGGGTTTTCAGATTCTGATTGAGTAAGAGGAATCCTAGATAAGTGGTCAACAACTAAATTTTCAGCTCCCTATTTATCCCTAATCTCTAGATTAAACTCTTGTAATAATAGAATCCATCTAATCAGCCTGGGTTTATTTTCTATCTTAGACAACAAATACTTTAAAGTATAATGATCAGTGAAAATGATATTTTTTGAACCTAAAAATACTGTCTAAACTTCTATAATGCAAACAAAACAACCAGAAATTCTTTTTTAGTGGTGGTATAATTCTTTTGGGCTTTATCTAACAGTCTTCTAGAAGAATACACCACATGAATTTTCCTATCTTTCCTCTGTACAAGGACATCACCTACATCCATGTCACTAGCATCACACATAATCTCAAAAGGTAGTTTCTAGTCAGTTAAAGTGATGATAGGTGATGTAGTGAGTTTCTCTTTAAGAAAATTAAATGATTTTAAATAGTTTTTATCAAAATTGAAAGGTTCATCCTTGAACAGAAAATAACACAAGGGCTTAGTTATTTCAAAAAAATCTTTTATGAATCTCCGGTAGAAACCGACATGCCCCAGGAAACTTCTAACACCCTTAACATTTACAGGAGGAGACAGTTTTTGAATAACATCAATCTTAGCAGTATCAACTTCTAAACCTTTCTTATACACTTTATGACCAAGCACAATACCTTCTATGACCAAGAATTTACATTTCTCCCAATTAAGAACAAGGTTGGTTTCATTGCATCTTTTTAAGACTAACTCCAGATTTCCAAGACAAGTATCAAAAGTACTAACCACAATAGAAAAATCATCCATGAAAACCTCAATAATTCTCTCAAACATATCTGAAAATATATCCATCATACACCTTTGAAAGGTGACTAGAGCTCCCCACAACCCAAAGGGAATCTGCCTGTAGGCAAATGTTTCCGAGTGGCATGTGAAAGTGGTTTTTCCTGATCCTATGGAGAAACGAGAATCTGTTTGTAACCAGAATACCTATCCAGAAAACAGAAAAACTCATTCCCAACAATCCTCTCAAGAATTTGATCCAATAAGGGCATTGGAAAATGATCCTTCCTAGTGTCTGAATTAAGCTCCCTATAATCTATATAAAATTCCATTTTTTGGTCTTCCTAACTTGTACTTATTCATTTTTTTAATTTTTAACAGAAGTAAAACCTCCATTCTTGAGGAAAACCTGGACAAGGCTGACCCAGACACTATCAAGAATGGGATATATCATTCTAGTGTCCAGCAGTTTAATCACTTCTTCTCTCACAACTTTTTTCATGTTTGGATTCAATCTTCTTTGACATTCTACCCTAGGCTTATGGTCATGCTCCATAGGTATTTTATACATACAAAATGAGGGACTAATACCCTTGATATTAGATATTTTCTAGCCTATGGCTGATTTAAACTTTTTCAAAACATTCAAAAATCTTTGTTCTTGATTTTCATTGAGTTTATTAGAAATTATTACAGTCAAAGTGGAGTTCTCACCCAGAAACGAATATTTAAGATGACCAGGAATGAGTTTTAGTTCAAGAGTGGGTGGTTTTACACTAGAAAGAAGACTCTTAGGCCTGGGAGGTCCAAGATCTTCAACATATTTCTTATATGGAGTATTGAAAGATAAAAGATTTTCAATTTCATGTTCAGATTCAAAAGTAACAGTTATACTGTCCTGAGTGGGCATTACACTCTCTAGATTTTCCAGATTAGATTTTAACAAGTTAATCCAATTAGAATCACCTAATTTTCTTATAAGTTCTCCCTAATTATCATAAAAGTGTTCATAAAGTTTGGTGTTAACAGAAACACCCTCAAATTCACTCAAAAATCTCCTAAGTTCATAAATAGAGGACCCTTCAACAGCAAAAACTGGACAGTTGTCTAGTTCAAGAAAATTTTCCAAATTTGGAGTTTGAGTAGTATTTTCAACTTCTAAAACAGATTCAACAGGATTTTCAGCTTCAAAATTATCTTCCTTAACAGAGGATTGATTTTCATATATTTCAATATTTTCAGTTGAGTTCTCATTTTCTAAGGACTCTAGCATTGAACTATTTTCAGAAAACATTGGTCCTTTAACATTTTTAAACACATTGAACTCTTCTTGTTATTCTCCAATTTTAAAAATTAACTAACCCTTAAAGACATCAATTACAGCACCACATGTGGCTAAGAAGGGCCTAACCAAGATGATGGGAACCTCTTGATCACATTCCATATCCAAGACTAGAAAGCCTGCAGGTAGAAATAGTTTCTCTAACCCAACTAGAAAATCATCTACCCTAACCATAGGATGGGTGAATGATCTATCAGCCAACTGTAGTATGACTGTGGTGGGTTGAAGGTCACCCAACCTCAACTGTCGAAACTGTGAATATGGGAGAAGATTAATACTAGAACCTAAATCAGACAAATAGTTGAGTTGATCAGAGTTTTCTAGTCCGCAAGGTATAACAAAACTACCTGGGTCTTTTAGTTTAGGTTGGATTTTCTTTTGAAGTACAACACTACACTCTCCAGTGAGGCTGTAAGTAGAAAATTATTCTAGAGTTCTTTTTGTTTGAAATAATTTTCTTCAAAGATTTCAAGTAATATGGGATTTGAATTAAAGATGGTAAGAAAGGAATGTTCACTTAAAGTTCAGAGAGGAGACCAAGGAACTGAAGAAGTTTAGACCTGGTGTTACTTTGAGGTTTTAGCTTCTCAGGGAAAGGGATAGGTGGGGAAAATTTTTTCAGGACAACAGGTATATCCCTCACCTCTTCCTCAACTTTTTCTTTTCCTTTATTCTTTTGATTTTTAGAAGAAGTTTTAGCTTGAGTTTCAGGTGACAAATTCAGATTTTGATCATTTACATTACTTTTATGTGAATTTCCAGCATGTGTGCAAATAAGATTTTTATTACCAAATTGAAGCAGATTTTCATTTGGGGCATTTTCAGTGAGTTTTTCAGCAACAATTTCTGTATTAATCCCACTTATAGTGAAAACTGCCACAACATTCTTCCTAGGATTAAGCCCAGTAGTACTAGGAAGTCTACATTTTTACCTAGATGAAAAGTGTCTAGCAAGTTGGCCAAGTTGTGTTTTCATGTTTTTCATTCTAACATCAGTTTTCATTTTGTCAGACTCATATTTATTTTGATGTTTGGTTAGCTGATTCAAGATTAGATCAATCTAATAAGACATATGACTATCATTGTTTCCTTGTGTATTTAAAGACTCACCCCTCTATTGATTTTGAATGTTTGGTCTTGATTGATTAGAGTAGTTAGGGGTGGTGGATTTTTTAATTAAGCCTTGATCTTTCCAGGATAGATTTGGATGGTTCCTAAATCCCTGGTTGTAATTATTAGAAAATGGATCTTCTTTAGGAGGCATTCTAGGACCATAGTTAACAAAGTTTTAATTTTCTTGCTGTTGGGCTGGCATATCTAAATTAGGAAAAAAAATTCAGTATACCCAAACATACCACACTGGACACACTGTTTCCTTATAGATTGGTTGGTATTTTGACATCCAAGTTGATTAAAAGTTTTTTTAGAATTCAGGTTCATTAAGGATTGAAGTTGGTTGGTGATTTCAACAATTTGATCTTGAGTTTTATTCATTGAACCAGTGTTTGAACTAACATTTCTATTGACTCTTTTTCTTCTTGAATTTTTATGTTGTGAATTCAGTGAAAGATTATTAAATATTTTTCTAAGTTCTTCATCTGTTTTATCATTTTCATTTCCCCCAGTAGCTTGATCAACTGGATTCTGTCCAGAGGAATACAATCCTTCATAGAATGTATCCATGAAAAGGTGTGATTGGAGTTGATGCTGGGGACACTTCCTAAGAAAATCCCTAAATATATCCCTAGCTTTATGAAAAGCTTCTCCATCCTATTGATAAAAACTATTGGTTTTAGTTCTAAGTTCACCTTTTAATCTTTGGGGATAGAATTTCATTATAAAAGAGTTATACACTTGATCCCAGTTTTCAAAAATGTTCTCATCTAGACTCAAAAAGCAATTTCTAGCATTCTAATTAAGGAAAAAGGGAAATAATCACATTATAAGTTCATTTTTTTGTGATTCATAGAAGAGTTAATTGCTGAAAAGTGTTATATAAGTCTCTAATGAAGGCTGGAGAGTCCTCATTAGAGAACCCATTAAAAGCATGCAGCAGAGAAATGTGTGATTATTTAAGTTCATAATTTCAGGATCTAGGGGATAACCTAATGGATCATGGATTTCTTAAAGCTTGATTAAGTTGAAACTCCATCATCCTAGGACTTTCATTTTCTTCTAAGAGTTATGGATGGTTATTTTTAAAGTTATTATATTGAGGAACTCTATTATCTACGTTCTCTATTTTAGTTTTTTTCTTCATTCTTAGAGTAGTTAAATGTTTATCTAATTCAAGGTTAAGAGGATCTAATCTAGCACCATAAGTTCTTGTGATCATGAAAAAAACAGTAAAATCATTCATAAGTTATAGTTCAGAATGATAAGTAACATTTTTTTTTTACAGTTTTCAAAATTTTCAATTTTTTTTAAGATTTTTATATATGTGTTTTTTAAATTTTTTTGAGTAATGGCTCATTCCTTATCTGGAAAAGGCTCCAAAAACTTGACCTAGATTGTATTTAAATCTGGTCAAAGTTTAATATTTATATTCCTATTAACTACAGTATATGTGGCAAGTAGGGTTGAACCCACAAGGAAGGTAATTTTGGCCACTAATCTTCTAAAAAAACTTTGGAAGCACTACTGTTGTCTGCAGTGGAGTGAATTTTCTATTTTTCAATTTTTATATTTTTTTTATTGTATGGAACAAATGAAATATCAAAATATTTTTATGTTTTTGTTCTAAACTATATTGAAGTAAGAAACAAACTAAAAATAGTGAGAAATAGATAGATAAAATGCTGATAAGTGAACAATCAAGAGAAATATGTCCGGGGAAAACATTAACTCTACTGGTTTTGAAAACATTCCTTCTAACGATAGTGATTAAAACTAATACCAATGAAAAGGAGTGATTTATTTCACTCTCCAGGAGAAAAATCACTCAAGTCAACAAAACATGGAGTTCTCCACTCATCCATTAATCAACTTGAGAATTCTAGATTGAAAAATATGACATAAAAAACTCACCGTATGTTCTGTAGTCTTTTATTTCAATTAAAAAATTTCAGGAAAATCAATCCACGTTCAAACTCACCATATGAATGTGGAATTACAAGATTAATAGTAGGTGGTATGTTGCAATTGAATGCAATCAGAACTGATCTCGTCAATCAATTCCGATCACATTAAAAATGATAGTGAGAAGAGATAAGGACGATAACTAGTAGACTCAATTTTTACCCTGAACTGGAAGTATTTAGCCTAAAATTATTTCCATTATATATACTTAAAACATTCAATTATTGAGGAAGATAATTGAAAGAGAACAGAGGAAGAAAACTCCATCTGCTAGCATCAACTGCTGGTGCTCCTGGCCCTCGGGTCTCCAATGAATGGTACTCCGTAAAGTGCTCCAGGTTCTTTTCTCCGAGTGAATGATCATGGAATGAAAATGAGTGTCCCCCCTAAAGTTCTGCTACATCTCTATTTTAATACCCTATGTCATCTACTTCATGTCACCACTCGCTTCCAACAACCTGGACTCGTCTTTTACTGTTTCACCGCACACGTGCCTTTTTTCACGACATGCACATCGCACTAGAAATTCCCTTGTAAATAACTCTTGGTGAGTAAGTTAGATGAATATAGACGTATTTTAGTCCCTTGAATGAACCTACAAGGTTAGAACAGAAAAATAACTAAATGAAAACATAAATAAAATAAAGCAGTTATCTTTTTAATTTAAAGTTATATTACTTGTTAAAAAGTTTACTAACCGTTAATTAATAAAAATCTTATTTGATAATTATTATTAAATATTAATATGATTATTAATTTATTATTAAATCTTATAATAGGTAAAATTATTAAGTATTTATTTTATTATTATTATTTAAATTATAAAATTAGTGAGAGTATCATTACATTTAGTTAGTAAAACTTAATTGAATTCTTAATTTAGATTAATATTAATTACTTTATAAATTTAATTAACTTATTTATACTGTTAGAGAAAAAAGTGTTAAGTAATTATATTCATTAAAATTCAACTTAATTTACAAATTATTATTGTTTATAATTTAATTTTATAAAATCTTATTAGTATTTCTAATATCCTATTTTATAACTTATCTACTTATTATTATAAAATTTATTATGTATTTTTTGGGGGGGATGAGTTTTGGAAGATGACCAGAACCCTGCAATTTATTCAAACAAAAGGAGCATACAAGTTATATGAGTCGAAAAAAGGGAAATTTTCTAGAATCTATAATAAAAAAAAGGAGTCAAATCCGGAGGGAGATCATTCCTCTAAGTGGTCTCATGAGAGACTCCCATGTTGGGGAGACCATAAGTGATCTTGTTTGCTTCACGGATGGTGTGTGTAGAAATGAAGTTGAGACTATAGAGCGAGTTGAGGCAGTTAATCCATTGGGGGGATAAAGTCCATGCAAGGTGAGTCTCACCCTTCCAGATGGCTTGCACAATGTTTGAAGAGTCGCTCTCAATCCAGATGTTTCTCCAGTTGAACAGTTTTTCAAAATTGATGGCATGAATGATACCTAACATTTTGGCCTCCAGAGCAGAAACAATGCTGGAGCTTCCATAGAAACATCCGATAATCTGATCAAGATGGTCTCTGAAAACACCTCCACATCCCGAAGGTCCATGGTTTCCTTTCGAGGCTCCGTCAACGTTGACTTTAATCCATCCAGGAGGAGGAGCCTGCTAGAAGACTTCAATAGTGTATTTTGGTTTTGGATATATTCCACGTACTCTAATTCAATAGAGGGTTTCAAGATCAATGACAGAATTTTCACAATGATCTTTTTGGATCATGGCAGCCTCTTTAATAGCAAGAAGTATCCTCATTTTACCTACATTTAGTTTAAAAGATATATTGTTGAAATTGAAATCCTTTCTACTATACCAGAGGATATGCAAATGCTCTTCAACGACAGTGAGAAAAAGGCTTCTAATTTGTGGTGACCTCTGAAGATCAATCTTCCTTTTCAAATGCAAGAAAATAAAGTCATCCAAAAGCCATTTGCACTCTTAGATGTCAAAAATGTAATGCCAAAGAGCAGTAGTAGTCTCACATGATAAAAAGGTGGTTTATGTCCTCCCGATGTTGGATGCACAATCTACATTTAGAAAAAATATTAAAACCATAATACTGAAGAAAACCATCAGTATGAACTTTTTGGTGAGCAATTCTCAAAATTAGGGTAAGACGAGAAGGATTTATCTAATCTTTATTGAAGATGATGATCTATCTAAGATTATCATCAATGTTAGAGAGATGGTGCTTATAATATTTTTTTGGAGTCCAACAAGCCATTATTAGCTGGTTCCCAAACCAAGAAGTCATCATTGGAAGTGAAGTAAAAATTCTTGACAATCTCCTTAATAGAATCCAAAAGATGTGAACCAGAAGAATTGATCACGTCCCTGAGGGAGCAGTTAGTGGGATCAGGAGAAAATGAAGTAGGCATATCTGATATAAGAGGGGAACCAGTCCAATTATCAAACCAAAAATTTAAAGTGGATTCTTTACTTACAATCCATCTAGAATTTTCCAAGATAGAAGAATAAGAAGATATAATTGAGGTCCAGATAGAGGAAGACATGTAGTGAAAATAACCAGATTTAAGCTTGTCAGGAAAACGAGTTCTAAGAAATTTCAAGGAATGAGAGTTATTATTAATGAGGGAACATGTAAATTTAGCCTGTATATCCTCATGAAATGTTTTATGATTTTTAATTCCTATACCACATTCTTCTATAGGCTTATAACAAGAGGTCCAAGGAACTGTGACCAATTTTCTCTCCAGAGTGCTTCCGCTCCATATGAAGTACCTTATATAAGAATTTAAGCGTTTAATAAGACCCTCTGGACACTTTTAGACCATCATGGAGTAAACCAATTTAGAAACAATGGTAGATTTTACAAGGCAAACCCTTTACATCCATTGAAAGTGATTTCCTTTACAGGATGAAATTTGTTTATGAATTTGATCCACTATGTGATGGAAACAAGATTATTTGGGTCAGCCCCATAAGATGGGGACTCCAAGGTAAGTGAAGGGAAGAGAAACTTCCTTAACCCCTAAAACATCGGTGGAATGAGTTTTCATGTTGTTGGGGAAATTTTTACCAAAATAGATAAAGGATGTGTGCCAGTTAACATGCTGTCCAGAAACCTCTTCATAGTGAGAGATGATGTATTTCAGGTAGTTGATATTTCTTTTTTCTCCTTGGAGGAATAAAATGATATCATCAGCATAAAGAAGATGGGAAGGGGCATGTAAATTCCTAGAGGCAAGAATTGGTTTGATTTTTCCTTGATCAACATTCAAGGTGAGAAATATTCTAATATAATCTTCCGTAATAGAAAAAATTATTGCAGAGAGAGGGTCTCCTTGTTTGACTCCCTTGGTGCATTTAAAGTAACCTCTAGGAGAGCCATTGATAATAATGGAAATATGGGATTAATTGAAAATGGTTTTGATTCTATTGAAAAAATTTTCATTGAAACCAAAACTAGAAATCACTTTAAAAATAAAGTCCCAGTCAACCGTGTCAAAGAATTTAGTAATATCTAGTTTAAGAGCAACATTTCCACCACTAGTGTTTCTATTTAATAAAATAGTGTATTTAGAGGCAAGGCAAATGCAATCTTGTATATTACTACCTTTAATGAAGCCAAACTGGTTCCAAGAAACAATTCTATTGCTAATAGCAGAGAGTCTATTGGCAATGATCTTAGTAATAATTTTAAAAATAGAGTTTAAGAGGGAGATGGGTTGGAAAAGGTGAATTTCATCGGCATTTTCAATTTTGGTAATAAGAGTGAGAAATTGATAATTTAGACCATGAGGAATAACCCCTTTTTCAAAGAAGGTTCTGACTAAGTTACAAACATCATTTTGAATGACATACCTGTGTTTTTGGTAAAAACCATTATTAAAGCCATCAGGTCCAGGGGCACTTTCTGAATTAAGGAAACAAATAGTGTCTTTAATTTCAGAATCTAGAGGGATGCTATTAAGTAAACAATTATCCTCAAGAGTAACCATGTTCGGAATAATATTAGGCAAGATTTCTTTGCTGGTAATGGGGCCATTGAAAATGTCAGTGAAATAGGATACAACATGGTTGGAAATCCCTTCTTCCATATTAATGAGGTTACCCTCAACCCTTAAACAGGAGAGAGGCAAACTAGATTTCCTAGCTCTTTGAAGGGAGTTGTAAAATTTTGTCTTCTTGTCACCGTCGTTGATCCATTTAGCTTTGAAAATTTGATTCTTTAAGTTATCATTAAAGTAGATCAATGAGATTAATTTATCATAAATATTGATTTCATTTTGGGGGTAAGTTTTAAATTTGGATATGTTGTTATTATTTTGAATAAGAGTTAAATCATTCTCCAAACTCTGAATGTCTTTATCTATTAAGTCAGATTTGGTTTTGCACCACTTTTTGAGAATAAGTTTGAGATTTTTCAACTTAATGGTGCAATAAAAGGAGTCATTGGAGTTACCCATGTTATCCGAGGAAGAATTGATTAAAGTGAAACATTCTGGGTCCAAGGACCATGACAAATTAAAATTGAAAGGAAAAGAGGGTTTATGAAGATTTTGAGAAATACTGACTAATATAGGGTGATGATCTGAGGAAAGTTTGATCATAGTTACACTTGATATCTGGTTCCATTTATCAAGGGCTGACTTATTAATGAAAGATCTATCGAGCTTACTCGCCATGACTTGATTATAATTATATCTATACCACGTAAATTGGTTATGTATTTTATTATATTAATTTCATTAATTTAATAATAATTATTATTATCTTTTACTTTATATTTTATTTATTATATTTTTTTATTAACTCCCCCTATGTGTCTTCTTCTCCATTGTGCCATAGGAGGGAAATTATGGATTTTTTCAGCCTGCTTTAGCGGATCACCCTCCTCCTCAAGCAACACGGCATCCTATTCTCCTCACTACGACTTCAAAACATCATAGCATCGGCCTTGGTTTGACAAGAATGGTGTGGCTTCGACTCCTCGAAACAACACGACGTCCTCTTCTCTAGCTAGCGGTGAGATAAACTCGGATCCTACAACGTCTCCCTCAGACCCTCAAGCAGCTCGTCGCTCCCTTGGATCGGCCTCAGTGACAAGGAATCGACGACCCAAGCCCTTACAGCGGCACAACATGGCTCCTCCTCAAGCAACGTCTTGAAGTTCATCAAAGGAAATAATCTCATGACGACAGCTCCTCTATGGTAGTGACCACTTCAGGTATCAGTTTCATAGTGAGACTGCATATCACCACAACATGGATCCTCATCACTCAGCCTCAAGCTCCATCGGTGATAGCATGACACACAATAGGTTTGGGCGGCTACAGATATAGCTCCTTCAGCTACAACACTGAGAGGAAAATTAGGGGTGGGAAACAGGTGTCTAACACATCAGACTCCCCTCGGTTGGGTGTTGCTATGGCAATGTAGTGAAAACGCGAAGTAGTGTTGCAGGAGGTAACTATGGCAGAGAGTGAGACACCATAAAGTGATCACAGTGGCAGAGGAATGGAATGGAAATGGTGGCAGGTTTACGGTACGTCCCTAAAAGGGGTGTAAGGGTGAGACTTTAGAAAGGGGTTACGATGAGACCGTGAGTCAAACCAGTGCGACCACATTAAGCGGTTACGGTGCCTGTGTCACCTTAAAAGGATTACGGTGAGATAGTAAATGGAACCGGTGGTGCTATGACTAAAACGGTGTGACCGTATTAAGCGTTTACGGTGCCATTGATAACCTGCATGATAAATAGAGAAAAATAAATTGAAACATGAATAAAGAAATAATAAATGAATGAAATAATCTATTAAAACTAAAAATAATAATTAAAACAAACGAAAATACAAGTACTCATAAAAATAAATAAACTTTTAAAACCAAATGGACTAAAGTTAAATTAATATTAATTTTAATTTATAAAACTAATATTGTTACAAATTAAAACTAAAAATAAAGAAGCAAATAAATTATTAAAAATTAATATTAAATTAAACAAATTATAAAACAAAGTTTATTTATTTATAAAATAATACTGTTTCAAATTAAATTAATTAAATAGATTAGATAACGATTATTTTATTAATCAATTTATGTTAATTAATGAAATTAAGTTAAAGAGATGTAAAGAGTTTGTAAACTTAAATTTACAAAAAACAAAAATTGATAGAAGACAATTAGTATTTAGATTATATTATTCTAAATAATATTTAGTACATGAAATGTTAAATAAAAGCTTCATTATATAAGTTCAAATTCAGAATTAATTAATTATCTAATTAATGTTAAATTATTAACTATGCAGAACAAGAACAATAATCTACATAAAATGTTATTAGTATATAAAAATAAATTAAGAAATAAATTAATTATTTTTAAGCTTATAATACATGATTAGTTGTAAAAATTGATTAATTATTAAATTAAATAATAAAAATAAAAAAGAGACACTATTTATTAAAAAGTGTTAAAATAAATAATTAAATTGATAAAAATTAATTAAAAATATGTGAAAAAACATGTGTTTTTAAGGGCACAGCATTGACCAATATTCAATTTCCTTTATCTTAAAAGGGTCCAAATATTTTCCTTTGATGGTGATGACATGTCCCATGAATGATACTTCCTCTATCCATAACTCAAATTTACTATAATTTTCATATAGTTTCTCCCTTCGTAAAGTATTTAGCATAGTATTCAAATGCTCCTCATGCTTCTCCTTACTCGTAGAGTACATTTGAATATCATTAATAAAGACTAGAACAAATTTTTTGAGTTAATCTCTAAAGAATATATTCATTAAGTCCGTTAATGATGTGGTAGAATTTGTGAGTTTGATGGGCATCACTATGAACTCATAGTATCCATATATCATTCAAAAGGAAATATATGTATTATCTTCCTTCGTTTCCTTTAATTAGTGATTTCCCTAATGAAGGTCCACCTTAGAGAAATACATGGACCCTCATAATTGATAAAATGAGTTATCTATCCATGGTAGGGGATACTTTTTCTTTTCATAATTTTTTGAGCTCATGATAATCAATTTAGAGGCACATTGATCCATCCTTCTTCTCGATGAAGAGTACTGGTCCACCCCATGGTGAAGAACATGAGAATATAAATCCCTTGCCGAGATTATCTTGTAACTTCTTCTTTAGTTATCCTAACTCAATGGTGGATATTCTATAAAGAGTATTTGATATGGGAAGAGATCCATGTATAAGTCTAATTGAGATCTCAACCTCTTGGCTGTGAGGAATCCTAGGAAATTCTTTGGGGAACACATTAGTGTAATCGTTTATAATGGTAATTTCATTATGCATGATCCTATCTTTTTTCTTAGTCATTTGATATAGATACACTTGATTATAAAGAAATAATATCCATAATAGAGATAATGAATCCGAAGAAGATTCATTATCCTCCTTACAATTTTACATAATTGGAGGATGTCTTAGGGTATGAAGATTGATTTCACTTTCCCAACAGTTGATGTTGGATTTATATAACGATAGACAATACATAACCAATATAACATCAAACTCTACCAAAGGAAGTAAAATGAGATTTTTTGGGAATTTAAGACCACAAAAAATGACAGGGGAGGAGTTATATACATTGGATGAAATAATTTTCCCATTTTCTATTCTCATGAATAACTCAACCTCAATATTTTGAGTTGGTTTTTGAATAGTTATACTAAACTTGAAAGATATAAAATAGTAAATAGAAACAGAATCAAATATCATGTTATATATTCTTGAATGAATAACCAGCATACCTTTCACATCATTGTTGTAATCCACCTCAGTAGTAGTGATTACATATGCCATTCATTTCTTCCTTGGAGGTGGTTGTCATTTATTTTCTCTAAAAACCCTTGGGTTTTGTAATTTTCATGTATAATTCATGAGTTTATTATAGTTGAAACACTGTACTACTAGAAGAGTGTTTATTTAAACCTTACTTTATTCTTCTACATTTTAGGACTTCTTAATATATCTTCGATAAGTATTATCCTGATACCTATCTTTTCTATATTTGAAGCATCTTTTTGTACCCGTTAGAAAGTTCCTAGGATGATTCTTCCTATACTTTTGACATGCGGGGAGATGAATTTTCTTTCCTCCATGGGATTTATCTATTGATCCAACCATATTAAAATCTATTTTACACTTTTTATAATTAGGACCATGAGACCACCAAGTTTCTCCAATTTCTATCTCAACCTTATTGTCACAATGAAAAATCTATTCACAGCTATTAAAGTATTGAATTTCTAATGCTTTTTGTATTCTCATATTTAATCCAATAAAGAATCAATCCAAATTGATTTCAATTTTCATGAAAAATCCAAAGGTTTGTTGTGTAATACTTATAACATTTTCCTTATGTACCCCAATAGTCTCATCCTCCTTTTCCTTCATTTTGAGGAACTCCTTCTCCATCTTAATATGGAATGTTCATGGAAAATATTTATTGAAAAATAGGTATTGAAAAATATTTTCACGAATCCTTCCCATTTCATGGAATAAATTTACACCTTAGACTTCAATTTTTTGATCAGTTTCCACCACTGATTAGCTTCCCCATCAAAATTATTGACCGATAATATTAATTTCTGTTCTTTTGATCATTGTAGAATAGAGAATATATTCTCAATTGAGTTACTCCATTGTTCCATAATGAAGGGATCCAAAGATCAACTAAGGATATGAGACCTTTTTCATATAAATTAGTCGACCACATCTATATATTTATGAGGATAAATAGGGAGTTCTACATAATTAAAGTTATTGATCATAACTTGAGTTAGTTGAGCTAGTACTATCAGGAAGTTTTAATATCCTATTCCAAACAGTTTTGGAATCTCATTAGGGAAATCACCACATTTCATATCACATTGGTTAGTATCACGAGTTATCCAATTTCTATCAAATAACTATAAAAATAAAAATAAAAATAGGGGGATTGAATACTTATCTAGTGAGAATATAAAAAGTAAACTATAAACATATAAGGATAAAATTAGGAAAATATATATATCATAACTTATGGTTCCCTAGGTTCCAATATAGGTTATCCATGGTAATATAATTTTCCCTTTGGTTCTTACTAAAGTTTTCTATTCCTAATCCCCCAAAATAACTAGATCATGATATGATACCAAATGTAGAGTCCCTATCATTTTACACATATTATTACATGATTTTAAGCATTATTATCCATTAAATAAAAACCAAGGATTGATAAATATAATGTTTTTTAATGATTTGGTACATAATTAGAAAACATGAAACTAGAATAGAAATTATTATTATTATTATTAATGAGCTTCTATATTTATTTGAGCTCCTATATCTGCATAGGATAACTAGATGAGTACATAGAAAAAAAGCATGAGATAAAAATCCCAGTTAGATAATAAACATGGGAATAAAGCAAAGAATATGTGTTAGAAGTCATAAAATGATAACGTAAAAGGAATATTCCATGAATAAATATATGGAAGCATAACATATATATAATGGAATCATATGATCATGGAAACATAGGAAGGTCGAAACAACATATAACATGACATAAACACGAGTCAAGTATAACTTCCAAGACTATGTAACATGGTGTAAAGAGTCCCATTATAGAGTAGGTTTACTCTATAATCCATCAAATAACACCTCATGAGGATTTAATATTACCCAATTAATTGGAGTTATATATGGGCACACCCATCATAACATTTACAAGCATATGTGTTCCATATGAGTAAATCAAACTTAAGGAATGAACATAATGGTTACCCCTAGAAAGAAATCGATTTCATCATCATGTCATAAGTCATAACCAAAGGGTGTATCATAATATTTTACAAGAAAATAGTGGTTATGTAACTTTGGAAATGTGCCACTTAAGCAGGGATCAAGGAAAAAAGTAAAGAGTCTTTAAAATTTTGTTAGAGTGTAATAATTTACATAAAACTAAAAGTGAACTAAAAATGGTTTTTAATGATAAAATAATTTATTTTATAAAATATGGGTGGATTAAATAACTTTAGGGAGCGTACTTGAAAAGGGGTAATAAATAGAGATGTTCCCTTTAATCGGGTTTTCTTAATAAGAGGGATTGATAAAGGAAAATTATAAAACATGTATTTCTCCATGAAAGAAATATGAATTGATATAGATAATTATATTTTAAACATATAAATAAAATATATGATAATTATACAATAATAATGAAGAAATGCATTAGAAAAATGAGAGAGAAAGCATAACCCAATGGAAAAATGGAAGTACAGAGAGATCCCTTACTATATGTGAAAATGTCTTCTGCACTTGAACTTAATGTTCTAGATAATAAAATTATATTCATTAATAATTTAATTTAGAACATATTACATATATATTTTATTTATTATAATTTTATTATGTTCATTTACAACCATTTTAATGGGTTATAAAGTTCAATGTTTTCGTTTTAAGAGCATTCATTTCCCGGTTTCATGGTCAGTTAACATGACTAAATTTATGTATTTTATCGTAAAATTGGAATAATTATCTAGAAGTAAAATTATATGGTCTTCATTAACTTTAATAATTTTAAAATTTTCCATTTATCAATTCTTTTTCTGAAATTAGGATGATTTATTTAATAAAATGTTAATGACAAATGTTTAGTTTATTTGGGTTATTTTTACGACCCTCAAAAACATGAATCATTATATCAAATATTATTTATATATATTAGTTCTAAAACATGAAATAAGTAATAATATACATATTAAAATATTATTTAACAATAATAATTATTTTATCAATATATTTTATGATAATAATGGAAAATGAAAACACGTCATCCATGAAGGTGGTGAACCAACATATTATGGGTGATGTTTTGATTTTTACAATAAAAGGATTATAGAAGGGATTTGATGATAAATATTCCATTAACACAGTAAAATTATAGTATATATATAATATTGGAGTTATCTTTTCACTTTGGATAGGGGTAAAGATAATGTAGGAGAAAGAAAAAATTTAAAAGAGAGAGATGGAGGACTTTACCTCTTGAATGTCATCTCCTTGAGAACCTCATTAAGGTAGTTGAAATTGGTCTTTTTTTAGATGAGAAATACTAGTATAAGGATAAGAGGCTTGGGAAGTGAATTGGGTAGAATATTGTAAATATCTAAATCATATAAGGTGTGAGGATAGATGGTGGTATTTATAAAGGGAGGGGAGGGATGTTTTTTATTATTATATTTATTTATTTATTTGTTTTTTGTTAAGATAATTAATAGTATTCATTTTTGTTACTATATATTGTAAATAGTACACGTGAGTTAGAACTGATTGTTTCTTACATCATTCATGACACAAAGATTCAAGTATTTATCTTATAATGCCAAATAACATAAATTAATGCTTTTCAGTATTAAAAAAATTAAAATATTTTAGAAAAATCCCAAAAATTCACCCTAAATATTTTTTGATGTATATATTTCAAATACAGACTCCATTTTTATTTTTTTTATAAATATTTTTAATTTAATTTTTAAATAAAATCATCATTTATTCAAGAAACATTTATTTTAATATTATAATCGATTTTATGATCCTTTGAGAAATTAATTATGGTATTAGAAAATTATCCTATAATTATAATTAAAAATAATAGTAATTTATGAATCCGTTTAATGAAAAAAAATCTTTTTAATCATTATATTTATTATAAAATTGTTAATAAAACATTTAAATTTTAAAAAAAATCAACACTTAATTTATAATTTTTAAAACATTTATTTACTTGTACCATGATATATATATATATATATATATATCATATTTTCATTTTTTAAGATACCTAAAGATTCCCATAGGTGAGGTTACTATTCTATCGGTTAGATTACTATTCTAATGGTTAGATTTCTTTTCTAATGGTCAGATTACTATGCCAATGATCTTGTGGGTTCCCTGATTTCTATAAATAAATCATATTTCTTTCACTCATCGTTCACATATATTTTATCTCATGGTTATATATACATTAAAATTAAAAATGAATATTATATTTTTAACATTATGTTTTATTTCTATAGATTTGCTCTTGAGTGTGGTCATTCTAGTGGATTGAGATGATTCAAATTATCCTATTCTTATTCTGTTATTTTATATTTATTGTCCCATAATAATATTTGGAAATATTATTGGTTTATTTGTGGAATAATTCATCATTATTAATTTATGATAATAATGTTTTTTGGTTTCTCTATGCGATGTATTTGATTTAAATTATAAGAAGGGAAATTACATTAATAAAATTATGGTTCATTACATTATATCCCTACTAAGTATACTTGTATGATATCCATTCATATATAAAATATTCTAAGGATTTTAAAAGGAATTTGGGGACGAATAAAGACATTAATTCCTAGGTTAGAGATTTTGTTGAGTCACCGCCATAAAATTTCCTTTTGGTACTTTACTTTAGAGACTTATATATATATATATCATTGAAATATATTTTTTATTTATTTTTTAGATACCTGTTATTGAAGGATTCATGGTAACCAAAAAAACACCAGGTGGGAATCCAAAACAACAAACCCAAATTCAAAATTCAAAGATCAAAAATTAAACTTTACACAAACACTATACCCAAAAAAATCTTGAGCTTGATTACATGTGTCATCCAAGGTCACTTGGATATCCTACCTCATCATTAGAATCACCATTGTCGCTGGTGAAACCCAACCCCATCGAAGTCAGAGATGTAACACAAACCACCGTCACAAAAAAAACTTCAACTACCATCATTGACAAGACATCGATATCAAGATTCCAGTTAACAACACCCCATTACATCCTAAAACCATCATAATAGAAAAGAAAACCACAATAAAACGTTACCAAAATCCGCATGTCACCAGCGTAGACAGCTGATGGTGCCAGAGACCATTCCTTCATCATCTCCAGAACCACACCATTCATGTCTACAAAAAACACCATATCCACATTCACTAAAAAACATTTAGTCTCACAAACCAAACAAGAAGAACCGTCATCGCTACAGCCTTGAGTGCTATAAATGAAAATCACGAAAACAAAAACCAAAATTGACAACTTGTTAGAGTAAGACTAAAAAATAAATTTTTAAATAACACAAAACACCAACTCAAGACGTTCCAGGAGCTCTGATAACACCACCCCACAGATCCCAAAACCCTGAAGAAGCCACCACACCAGATTTGACTCAGAGAGGTGATAAGGAATGCGAGTTCAGAGTAGGGATTTGAGAATCTGAGGAATCCAAGCACCACCATCACCAAGAAAGTCAAAACCTAGAAGTAAAGGAAAAAAATGAACCGAATTCAGTAGTGCCTGGAAACCATCATCCACCAAACCAAAAAACCCAAATCCTCATTGTAACCACCACACAACCTTTGAACAGGAGAGGCAGAGAGTTACCTTCCTCATTATATCATTTTTCTTTATTCATATATTGTGGAATGGTTTTTAGTTTACCATTATAAAATCTGATTGAGTTTTTTGTGGTTTTTTATCTTATATTCCAATACTATTTTGTTTTTAGAGGGTAATACCTTCTATATGTGATATGTTTTACACCATCAGTGCTAGTTTCTAACCTGAGTCCTACTGGAGGTGAAACATGGGGGTCATTATATCTCTCCCTTTATTACAAAATATTTGGTAGGATGAGGCTGTGATAATAAGTATGGGATTGATAAATTTGATGATATCAATGTTTTTAATTTCTGGTGACATAAGATTAGAGTTCTTATAGTCTAATAAGGGTTTTAAGTTGCACTGTATGATCCTAAGAAACCTCATATAAGTTAGTATGGTGATGGAAAAATAGTTCCACATACTCCAATGTACCTCATATTTTTTAATGAAAACCTGTAGTTCTTTGAAAATTTCTTAGATGATAAATTTTTATGGGAGGTTTCTTCTGAAACATACACAACCAAAATTTGGTTTAATTTAGAAAAATTTTATATGAAAACACCATTGGTTATATTTTTAACTAAGAAACATAAACTATATACCTTTATGATTCATCCTAGAACTGCCATCCATGCTTATCATGGAGAGTTGAATGATATATTTTTATATTTATCCAATATCAATATTAAAGTTTAATATTAAGACAAATTCATTATTATTATAATATACTTAGTTTTTTCATATACATAACTTATAAATGATATGATGTATGGAAGAGACTCGTTGGATTTAGAGAAATTAAAACACACCTTGTTATATTGTGAATTTAAAGGCAAGGATAAGGTTAAATATAAAGCTGAGGATTTAGTGTTATATATTGTTCTGAGTTTCATGGGAAGAAGAAAAGTAAGAGAAAGAAGGGTAGTAGGAATTGTATCCAGTTTATACAGTCTCATTTTATATCCAAACTAAGAGAGTTTACCTATTATTATTGTGAGAAACCTAAGAATGTTAGGCTTAAGTTCATTTAGATTAAGTGTGGTGATTATTCTAATTAATCTAGTGGTTGTTCACTTTTTATTGACCATGGATATAAGAGTTTTAATGTTTTGAAAATGTCTCATGGCATGCTTCATACTAAGTAGGTTTTACACTCAAGATTTTCTTTTCATATGTGCCCAGATAAAAATTCAGTTTTTGAGTTGGCTAAGCAAGCTAGAAGATATGTAGTTTTAGGAAATTACAACAGATTTTATATCATTGATAGAGGTATAATTATTCTAGAACTATCATACCCTTACTCATCACCTTATTATATTTTAGATGAGTTCTATATATTTTTATAAGAAACTTATTTCATTTAGTATTATGGATCATAAAGGTTTTAATTTTAAATCTGAGTCTAGTTGCCTTAAAATATACAAGGGTTATCATATATTTCTTATGTGTTCCTTAGTAAATGAGTTATTTTTCTTGAATAGAGATACTAAATATAAGTAGTTGGGAAAATATTATGCATCCAATAGTGACAACACTATGCTTTAGCAAAGAAGTCTATGGCATGTGAGTGTTGAAGGATTATAGGAATGGATTATAAAAGGGAATATTACCCAAGTTAAACAAACTAACATTCCCATTTGTAAGGATAGTTTCATAGATAAATCCAAAAGAGTTATTTATTTAAAATATTGCTTCAAATACATTCACCCACTTGAGTTTGAACAATCTGATTTTTTGGACCTTCTAGGATTACCTCATATGGTGGAAGATCCTATTTTTTCAAATTTATATGTGATTTATCTAGGAAATTCTGGATTTACATATTTCAAAATAAATTTGATATATTCGAGGTGTTTAATCTTATAAATACTCTATGGAAAAAAAAACTTGGAATGAAACAAAAGAAATAGAAAAATGATAAGTGCCTTAAATACCTATCTACCAAATTCAATAAATTTTATGTGGATGGGGGAATTTTTAGACACAAAACTATGACTTTTAATCCTCAACAGACCCGTTTAGCTGAATTCACGAATTATACCATTCTTGATCATGTTTATAACATGCTTTTATACCCATGATTACACAAGTCATTTTGGGTTGTGGATTACACTATAATAGTTTACCTGATAAATAGGTTTCCCTAATCTCATAATGATTTTAAAAATCTAGAGGATTTTTAGATGAGCTAACCTGTAACACTCCATAATGATAAAGGGTTAAATGACTAAATGATATGACTCATGTCAATAAGGTGCACCTTCCTTTTTGGGAGCCTACCTGATTAGAAATCTATAGTTAAGCGTTCTTGGACTAGAGTAGTGATCAGGATGAGTGACCTTCTGGGAAGTTTCTCAGGGTGTGTGTGAGTGAGGAAAAAGAACACTAGAAAGGACATGTGTTGGCCTGTAGGGACTTTCATTAGTCAGATGACCCATTTGGGAACCTGGGTAGGCCCCAGGGTGGGGACCATGTGTCTGCGGGGCAACTGGAGTACCTGGAGGGCCAGGACCCAATGACCATGTAAAGGCGGGGTGTCTGTGTTGTCATTGGGACCTAGTTGTCACATTTGTTATCAGAGGAGGAACCCACCCTTAAGTGTGGTGCACTGACTGGGTTAAGATGACTAAATGATATGACTCATGTCAACAAGGTGGACCAATCTTTTCGGGAGCCTACCTGATTAGAACTCCATAGTTAAGCATGCCTGGTATGGAGTAGTGATCAGGATGGGTGGCCCTCGGGGAAGTTTATCATGGTGTGTGTGAGTGAGGAAAAATCACACTAGAAAGGACATGTATTGGCCTGTGCAGACTGTCATTAGTCAGATAACCCATTCAAGAATGTTGGTGGACCCTTGGGTGGGGACCACGTGTTCGTGGGGCAACTGGTGGTACCTGGAAGGCCAAAACCTGATGACCATGTTAAGGTGGGGTGTCTGTGATGTCACTAGGGCCTAGTTGTTACATTTGTTATCAAAGGAGGAACCCAACCTTAAATGCGGTGCACTACCTGGGTTGAGATGTAGGGCCCACAATGAGGACGTTGTGCTCTGGGGGGGGGGGGCTGAATGTAACACCCAAGAATGATAAAAGGGTTAAATGACTAAATGCTATGACTCATGTCAGCAAGGCGAACCTTACTTTTCGAGAGCCTACCTGATTAGAACTCCACAGTTAAGCGTGCTTGTCCTGAGGTAGTGATCATGATTGGTGACCTTCTGGGACGTTTTCCAGGGTTTGTGTGAGTGGGGTAAAAACACACTGGAAAGGACATGTGTTGGATTGTGGGGACTATCATTAGTCAGATGACCCATTTGGGCATGTGGGTGGACCCTAGGGTGGGGACCACATGTCCGCGGGGCAACTGGTGCTACCTGGCAGGCCAAGACCCGACGACCATGTTAAGTCAGGGTGTTTGTGCTATCACCAGGGCCTAGTTGTTACATTTGGTATCAAAAGAGTAACCTATCCTTAAGTGTGGTGCACTGACTGGGTTGAGATGTAGGGCCCACAATGAGGACTCTGTGCTCGAAGGGGGGGGGGGTGAATGTAACACCCTATAATGATAAAGGGTTAAATGACTAAATGATATGACTCAAGTCAATAAGGTGCGTCTTCCTTTTCAAGAGCCTACCTGATTATAACTCCATAGATAACTGTTCTTGGATAGGATTAGTTATTAGGATGGGTGACCTTCTAGGAAGTTTCCGAGGGTGTGTGTGATTGAGGACAAAACACATTTGAAAGGACATGTGTTGGGTTGTGGGGAAAATCATTAGTCAGACAACCTATACGAGCATGTGGGTGGGCCACAGGGTGGGGATCACGTGTCTACGAGGCAACTGGTGGGCCAGGACCCGACAACCATGTTAAGACGGAGTGTATGTGCTATCACTGGGGCCCGATTGTTATATTTGGTATCAAAGGACAAACCCAGCCTTAAGTGTGGTGCACTGACTGGGTTGATATGTAGAGCCCACAACGACGATGCTGGGATCTAAGGGGGGGGGGGGGGGGGGTGAATATAACACCTTAGAATGATAAAGGGTTAAATTACTAAATGATATTACTCATGTCCACAAGGTGAACCATCATTTTAGGGAGCCTACCTGATTATAACTCCACAGTTAACTGTGCTTGTACTAGAGTAGTGATCAGTATGGGTGACCTTCTTGGAAGTCTCCGAGGGTGGGTGTGAGTGAGGAAAAAACACATTGGAAAGGACACGTGTTGGGCTGTGGGGACAATCATTAGTCAGATAACCTGTATGATCATGTGGGTGGAACCCAACCTTAAGTGTGGTGCACTAATTGGGTTGAGATATAGGGCCCACAATGAGGACGCTATGCTCTAATGGGTGGGGGGGGGGGGTGAATATAACACCACAGAATGATAAAGGGTTAAATGACTAAATGATATGACTCATGTCAAAAAGGTTCACCTTCCTTTTCGGGAGCCTACCTAATTAGAACTTAACAGTTAACTATGCTTGGCCTAGAGTAGTGATCAGGATGAGTGACATTCTAGGAAGTTTCTGAGGGTGTGAGTGAGTGAGGAAAAAAGATATTGGAAACGACATGTGTTGGGATGTGGGGACAATCATTAGTCAAATAACCTGTACGAGCATGTTGGTGGGTCCCAGGGTAGGGACTACGTGTCTGCGGGGAAACTGGTGGTACCTGGTGGGCCAGGACCCAACAACCATGTTAAGGAAGAGTGTATGTGCTGTCACCGGGGCCCGGTTGTTACATTTGGTATCAGAGGAGGAACCCGACCTTAATTGCGGTGCACTACCTTGGTTTAGATGTAGGGCCCACAATGAGGACGTTGTGCTCTAAGGGGGGGGGGGGTGATTGTAACACCCCCAAATGATAAAATGAGGAACCCAGCCTTAAGTGCGGTGCACTGACTGGGTTGAGATTTAGGGCCCTCAATGAGGACGTTGTGCTCTAGGGGGGGGGGGTGAATGTAACACCCCAGAATGACAAAGGTTTAAATGAATAAATGATATGACTCTTGTCAACAAGGTTCACCTCCCTTTTCGGGAGCCTACCTAGTTAGAACTCCCCAATTAAGTGTGCTTCGTCTGGAGTAGTGATAAAGATGGGTGACCTTCTAGGAAGTTTCTGAGGGTGTGTGTGTGAGTGAGGACAAAACACATTGGAAAGAACATGTGTTGGGATGTGGGGGACAATCATTAGTCAGATAACCTGTACGGGGATGTGGGTGGGCCCTAGGGCAGGGACCATGAGTCTGTGGAAAAACTGGTGGTACCTGATGGGCCAGGATTCGAAAACCATGTTAAAGCGGAGTGTCTGTACTGTCAGTGGGGCCTGTTTGTTACATTTGGTATCCGAGGAGGAACCCAACCTTAATTGTGGTGCACTGCCTTAGTTGAGATGTATATTCCACAATGAGGACGTTTTTCTCTAGGGGGGGGGGGGTGATTGTAACACCCCAGAATGATAAAGGGTTAAAAGACTAAATGATATGACTCATGTAAACAAGGTGCACCTTCCTTTTCGGGAGCCTACCTGATTAGAACTCCATAGTTAAGCGTGCTTGTACTGAAGTAGTGATCATGATGGGTGACCTTCTAGGGAGTTTCTCAGGGTGTGTGTGAGTGAAAAAAAGCAGATAGGAAAGAACATGTGTTGGCCTGTGGGGACTGTCATTAGTTAGATGACATGTTCGGGCATGTGGGGGGACCTAGGGTGGGGAACACGTGTCTGCAGGGAAACTGGTGGTACCTGGTGGGCCATGAACTGATGACCATATTAAGGTGGGGTGTTTGTGCTGTCACCAGGACCCATTTGTTACATGACTCCCATACTATGGATATAATAGAGTGTTTTTATGCACTTCCTATGCTTATATTAAGAATGAAAATCTTAGCCTAGGCCTATCATGTGTTTCTTCATATCATATCATGAGGGGGTAAAGGGGTATATGATTTGAGTATAAATACCAGGTTTTTTAAATGTATTAGTAATCAGGATTCAATGATTAGGATGTGTGACCTTCTGGGAAGTTTCTCAGGGTGTGTGTGAGTGAGGACAAAGCACACTGGAAAGGACATGTGTTGGACTGTGGGGACTGTCATTAGTCAGATGACCCATTCTGACGTGTGGGTGGGCCCTAGGGTGGGGACCACATGTTCACGGGGCAACTGGTGGTACCTAGTGGGCTAGGACCAGACAACCATGTTAAGGTAGGGTGTCTGTGCTATCACCGGGGCCCAGTTGTTACACGACCCCCATCCTATAGATATCATAGAGTGTTTTGATGCACTACATATGCTCATGTCAAGAATGAAAATCTTATCCTAGGGCTATCATGTGTTTATTCATAGGGTATCATGAGGGGGTGAAAGGGTATATAATTTGTGCAGAAATACCTAGTTTTTTAAAGGTATTAGTAATTGGGATTCAATTTTTTAAGGGTATTTTCATACTAGAGTCTATCCTCCCACTGATGGCAGTGGTGACCCTTCTCTAAAGAGGGATCTTGAGGTTAGTCCTTACACTGATGGCGAGTCTCCTATTGAGGATTATAAACCTCTTCCTCATCTTGATCTATATTATAGATTTGAATATGATGATGCTTTAGATGATAAGTATCCTAGTGGTCTTAGATATTATCAACTCACAAGGGATATAGATAGGGGAGAAATTAGAACTCAATATAGGTATAACCATACTAATATGGTTTCTTTTTCTCTATATGATTCCTAGGATCTTGATGATATGGATCCTCATAGATAAAATTTTGTTTTCAATTACTACAACTCTAAGAATTAGATTTATTCTATGGAAGATTAGATAGAATCCCTTAGAAAGAACTATACTTGGTCCATAGTAAATAAACCACCTAATTCTAAGGTTATTGGATGAAAATGGATCAATAAATGAAAATAAAATATAACTATTTAAAATAAAATCAAATATAAGTCTAGAATTATCGAAGAAGGATTCTTCCAAATAGAGGGAGTTAACAATTCTAAAATATTTTCTCATAGAGTTTAGCACACTTCTATAAGAATTTTACTTACCTTTCTAGATTATATAGATCTTCACATTGAATAGTTTGATGTAAAAACATGTTTCTTGAATGTTGATTTTGATGAAAAATTATACATGAATCCTCATGCTAGTTTTGAACATGAATTTAAAACTAACCATGTATGTTTGTTAAATAAATAACTATATAAATTAAAACAATCCTTTAGATAGCAGTAAAAAAATATTGATTCATTCATATTAGAAAATGGGTTTAATAGGACTCAGTTTGATTCATGTATTTATTTAAAATCTATTAAAAAATACACGATTTAACTACTTCTGTATGTAGATGACGTGTTTCTTATATGTATTAATATGAAATCAATCACAAATTTTAAAATACAACCAAATTCATCTTTTAAAATCAAATAATTAGGTTATTCTAAGAAAATAATTTGTATGAAAATTATTTGGGACATAAAACATGGGTTACATTATCTATCTCAATATTATTATTTGCTTAAATTGATTAAGTGATACTTTTTTTATCCATCGAAACCTGTTAGTGTTCATTTTTTTCAATATTTCAAACTGGCACAATCTCATTATCCTATCACTAATGATAACAATAAAAATATGAGTATAATACCATATGATAATGTTGTGGGTATATTGTTTATACTAAAATTTATACTAGATTCTTCTTTTTTTGTACATTTAGAAAGTTCATAGAAAATTTATGAAAGTCGCATTATCATGACCTTAAACTATATTCAAGGTACATTTCTAATACTTCATCACTTTCAATTTTTTAGGTTGGGAATGTTAATTCTAGAGACTTAGTGATTGGTTATGTATATTATAATTATATTGGAAATGTTGATACAATGATATCACTAATTGGTTTTGTTTTCACTATATGTGGAGGATCCATATCATGGAAATACAATTTTCAATCAGTGGTGGTTATCTCAACCACTAAGGCTTAATATATATCATTAATAGAGGCCATAAAATAATCTATTTAGATTAAGAGTTTTATTGTTAAACCAATTTTATATAATTATGTTGTTATTGTACATTGTGATTCTCAATATCATATGAGTCTCTCTAAAAACATAATATTCTCTGGTAGGTTCAAAATATAGATATTAGGTTTCATTTTGTTAGAGAGGTTATCGAAAGTAGAGTAATGTGTGTCACTAAGATAAACATAGATGAAAACCTAGCTGATAGTTTGACTAAGGCTATAACTTAGTTCAAGAATTGTTTATATACCATGGACTTCAATCCACTTGAGAAACATTTAGGTGTAAGGAAATCACATTTTATTTTATTTTAACTTCCTTTGAAAATAATGAACAGTTTTCGATTTTAGCATGTTAATTGATTTGCAAATAAAAATAATTTTTTTGTTAGCTTTATGTTTGTATTTAGAATGTTTAAATTATTATTATTAATTTTTCTATCTGAGTTATTATATGTTTTTTTATCATTCCTTTAGTTTTTTCTTCTCATTTTATTTTCCCTTATGTAGTGTTGGTTTACCTTTATATGAGTTTTTTTCTCTAGTTTAATTTTATGTAGGGGTTTTAACCCTCATGTGTTATTTTTTTTAATTATATACCTTTAAATGAGGTCCTTAAGGAACCTTACATAAAATATAGCAAGGATTTTTACCCTTACACGAGACCTGAGATGACCCTTATATAGTTCATGTACTGCATTATCTACCTTTATGTGGCCCCTATTTTGAGGGTCTCATGTTTATGTAGAGACCACCCTACCATTATGTAAAGAAAACTTAACCCTTACATAGGTCATCTTTGACCTTTATATATATAGAAACCTTATGCAGGTTTAAACTAACCATTACATATGGAGTTTAACCCACAAACCCTTATTTAGTTCCTTTATATAACCTTTATGGTACTTTTTATTTTATTTATTTTTTCTTTTTTTTCATTTTGTTAGGGCTTGATTATTTACAACAATAAATTTCTTGGTTTTTTATTGAGGCAATGTAACTAATCTAAAATCTTAGTGATATTTATACTCACCATTACTAGATTAAGAGAGATAATTAATGCAAATGTTTTTTGAGATAGGTTTGAGTTCCACCATTCCATAGAGTGAGAGATAGAGTTATTTTGATAGAGGAAGAGGATGACTGAAGATGTTAGTTTTTTCCCTACCAGACACACCATTTCCCTCACTGTTGAAGATCATAGTTTCCTCAGTGCTATATTTCAATGGATATAATGATGATTCTAATCATGTGGTGTCTATTGGTATTCCATTTTTGATGTTTCTGAAGCTATAAGAGAACTTTTGTAAATCGATTCATTAGTAAAAATGAAATCCCTAAAAATCTACACTTTCAGATCAGGTGAAAAAAAAACATTATTTTTACATTTATGGATTTGATACCAATAATCATGGCCCAGTTTTATCCATACAAGACATAAAACATAAAAAAATGAATCACCTACACAATAGAGGACCTTTTTGGTTTATAGTTTTATATAATTATGAAAAATTGTTTCAAAACATTACTTATGTCTTTATGTGACCATTTTTTCCACTATACCCAACTTTTCTTATTCCACGTTATGTATTCATCATCACCCATATGAAAACATTATAGGTATATCCTAATCAAAATATATATTTATAACCTAGTGAAAATAAACCTAAGAAGGGTGAATTGAAATACCTAGTAGGGGAAAACATATGCCTTAATAATTGAATATCTTAGGTTAGAAAAATATGGGAATAAAAGCATGAGAAAATATTCATAGTGCATGATAATTAAATAAGAGAATTCATACCCACAAAAACCTATATAATTAAACATATGACATGGAATAAAGATTTAAAAAATGTAATAGTCATAAGAATAAATATTAATGAGCATTGTGATGTAAATATTTATCAAAGGAATCACTAAAAACTTAGAGAAAGAGTAGAGAAAATATTTTCGCATATTGGAACATTTTCTTCATCATCCATGTTCACTAAAGTTAAAAATAATTAGATCTTCAATAAATCTATAGGAATAACCCCCAATTTATCTCCATACTTCTTACATTTAATGACAAGGGACATTATCCAATTTATTAGAGGGATATGTCAATATCCCCTATCATCATGAGCTATATAAGGCTCACCCATCACCATATATAATTTTAATGTATGATAAATGAATATAAAACATGGAATCTTTAATTTTCATCATCAATCATTTAGAAACAACATGAATTCAATTATATCTTGATTTACTCATTGAAAAGAAACGATTTTTATGATATTCCATTTAAAATGGTCCTCATAATCCATATATATAAGGATTTTGGATGGTGTATTAAGTTCATATTCCCAATGAAATGGCAGAATCAATATATAATATTGACATATGTGATAATACATTTCAAATAAAAATTAAAATATATTTTTTGAAAATAGGAAAAATATGCTTTTCTTTCGATACTTTTAGAAACTAAAAATTCATAAAATATTTATAAATGGATATTTCCTCGAAAATAAAATTGGAAAATTGAAAATTTATTTTTTAAAAATAATTCTCATGGTTTCAGTAAAACTCATTCATATAATTTGTTTTAAAATAAAACATTCCTTTCACACTTTTGTATAAAGTAAAAAATGACTCATTCAGAAAACATTTGCAATATTCCTTTTTAAACTAGTGTAGATAAATTAAAAGTTAGTGAAAATTAAAATTTTAAAATATTTAAATTATATGTAATAACTTATATAAAACATTTTTTATGATTATGGACATGGATGAAAAATTTTATCGACCAAATAAGAAACAGGGTAGGCTTTTCTTTCAAAAAAATTTCTCGATCATTTTAAGTAACAAAGAGAGAAAAATGAAAGAAAATTATATAAACCTAAAAAATAAATATAATATAATAATAGATATTTTTTTCAAGAAATTTATATCATACAATTTCCCCTAAAGAAACCTTGAATATAAATAATCTTGAAAATAAATGTGGTTTTAAGATAAAGCCATTTCTAATTTGATAACATTCCCATAAAAAGTCATTAAAAGATATAAAATGATATGGATGTCTAAAAATAATTAATTAAATTATTTAATATTTAAAAATTATTTTATGGGGAATTAATTACATGATATATAGAAATCTTGATGCACAATATGAAACACATCTCTAGAAATTGAGACGGATACAAAGAAAACTCTTGCAATGATCATAAATTTTTAAGTAAAAAATAATCCATGAAGTGATTATGTGAAAATAGGTAAATCCACATAAAAAATTGTAAATAAATACTAAAACAATTTATATATAAATTTACACATACTCATGGAATAATAAAATCAATAAATAAGTTTTATAACCCAATGAAAGTAAATTTAATTAAGAAACCCATTACCTAAGTCCCAATATACTCTGCAGTTCATTTAAATCATATAGAATAAACTTATATTTATTATTTAATTTTTTAACAATCATTTATAAGTTTATTAACTTATTATTAAGCCACCTATTTAATTTATTTCAATGAAATATTTAATTACTTAACCGCTTATGTCCACATAAGGTGTTTTGAGGATATTCAGTTTATAATTACAAAATGACATTATTATATTGACTATGATCAAATAGACCACTTTTATATCATATAAATAATAATAATATAAAAATAATTATCATTTTTATATATAAAATAAAATTTTAGAGTCATCCATGAAAATAAGTTATGAAAAAATACATCAACTCGTGTGGCGGTAATCTATACATACAGGCGAGCGATGTTTTTACTTTTTTTATTGGATGAAAAATAAAGAAATGAAATGAAATATTATATTTTAATAATCATTATAATTTTATGGAAATAAAATAACTTTATTAAATACTTATTCATTACCTTCCATGAGAGTAAATCTTTGAAAAACGAAGTTCATCGCTGCACGAAGACGGTAGTCTGTACTTATGCACAAGTGATGATTCTATTTTTAACGGTTGGAATGGTATGAATATAAATGACATATTATCTTCATATAATGTTAATTATGTCATGAGTATCAAATATATATATATATATACATACATATATATTAAATCAATTATTATAAATATCCATGTGGCGGTGATGGAAAATGAAACACATTGCTTTGTGGAGGTGATAGTCCACATGTACATACGAACGATGTTTTCATTCCCAATTTTGTTGAAAAGGGGATATAAATGGTCATAGAATAGTAAAAATAAAATAAAATTATATTAAATATAATTATGTTTTTATATCATCTTGTTTTAAGAATATTTGAAGGATGTACAAGAAGAAGTAAAATGAAAATGCTCAGTTTAGAGTTGTACTATTCTTCAAAATACACTATTTTCTTGCACCATTTTCCTTCTAGGTTGCTAATTTTATGATAAAAAATCCTATAGGTTATGTATATTATGTTTTTAAGATATTTGGGTAGGTATTGGATAATATTTAGCTCTTATAAGGTGTGAGGAAAATAAGAGAAGAGAGGCCTTTTTACCAGTGATGGGAGAGGAACCCTTAGAATTACTTAATGTATTAAATTAATATAAATTATTTTTCATGGAAAAGTGGATAAATATTGACATTATTTTAATATAGGATTATTATGAGTAAAAATTATCTCAAAAAATAAAATTTAGATAAGTTTGGGTGATGTTTTAACCCTTATTTCTTAGTTTTAACCCTCATTAACCCTTTTTTATGATTACCGTGATATCAATGTTTTTTACTCTTTAGGGGCCAAGAAATATACTATAAAAGGAAAATTGACCCAGAAGTTGGAAATGGTTAATTTTACTATCCATATCATTTTTAATTTAATAAATTAAGGTTTTTTTTATAAATTTTTGATCATTTAATAAAATATTATTTAACATAAAATACTATTAAAGTCATTTTTTAGACTATTCACATAATTTGACTTTAAAAAATTAATTTAATTTGAATATAAAATTTTAAAATATCCATAATAAAATATATTTATCTAAAAAATTCATGGTACACCTTAACTCACCCAAAAAACATTACTTTTAGAGTTCTTGAAACTACTATATTTTTATACTACATGCATAATCATTGTGTCCACCTTGAACACACATTTAAGGCAACTATATCATCAACCCCCGGCGCGCACCCTGCTCATCTGGAAAATTTGGAAGAATAGGCTGCCTGTGCAGGCTCTATTGCAGCGCAAGGGGCTGCATCTTGCCCCGGTTTGCTTTGTCTGTCTGGCAGCGGATGAGTCTCTCTCCCATGTTTTATTCTCATGCACACTTGCACGCAAATTATGGTGCTATATGCAGCAGATTTTTCGGTGCTGTTTTCAGTTTCAGTCACTTGAGGAATTAATGCAGGACATTAACATGGCAAATTTTAGTGAGCAGGTTCATGCTCTTATTTTGGCTGCAATAGCGGCTGTTATTGATTTCATTTGGAAGTCCAGGAATGACCTGCTGTTCAACAATATTCAGCCATGGTTTCATGATGGTATCTTAATGATGCATCGTGCCGTTTGTACGACCTCCAACATTCAAACTGGTTGCATGAAAAATGATGTTTCTGACCTGGTTTTGTTGAGATCTCTTGGTATTAATGGCAGGGCAAAGAATCCATTAATGGTGAAATATATCCGATGGATCCCTCCCCTACCGCGGTGGATCAAAGTCAATGTCGATGGGGCCACCTCAGGTGCTCCGGGGCCCTCTAAATGTGGTGGTGTTTTCCGCACGTATCGGGGGTTTGTAAAAGGCTACTTTTTTCATTTCATTGGCAGTGGATATGCAATTGAAGCTGAGATTTGGGCCATTATGAAAGCGATCAGGTATGCTGTCCACTTTGGTTGGAATTTGATATGGATAGAGTCAGACTCGTCTGTTGCTGTCCAAATCTTGAAAGAGCGCTCGAGGAATGTTCCCTGGAAGATCCTTCCGGACTGGATTGATTGTCTTCGGCTTCTTGATTCACTCGTCATTGAAGTTTCGCATGTTTACCGTGAGGCCAATCAAGTAGCAGATGCTCTTGCGAAAAGGGCAATTAATGAGGGCACCTCCTGTTGGTCTTGTGTGTCGCCTGATTTCTGTGACCATTTTGTTCAAGCAAATTGCTGTGGTGAGGTTTTTTCTCGGCTTTGTTGAGCGATTCCCTGATCTCTTGTTTGTACTCTTTCCACTTTATTTTATTTATTTATCTCAGGAGCAGGTTCACCTGTCTCCTAGCTTTCCTGTAAGTAAAAATATTAACTTGATAAAAAAATTTACTTCATATTTAAAATAAAAAATTTATAACCAAAAATAATTTCCTTTTATCATTATGAAAAAATATTCGTGATATTAATACAATGAGTGTGATAATTTGTATTTATTCTTTATAGAAAATAATTTTATAGTAATTATCAAAGAGAAATGGAACCAATTTTACACATATTAGAATATTGTATGATTATGTTCAATATAAACCTATACAATAGAAATAATTCTGGTTTAAAATATATTTTTATAGTCTTATCACATTATTTTTATCTTTAATTACCCAATTTACCCTTATTGAAGTGACAAATATTTACCATAATAACTATTCATAATAAAAAAATATAAAGAAACTATTTAAAAAATTTAAACTTATAAATTCTTAATATTTAACCCATTTTATCAAATTCATTTCATATAATTGGAATAAATTATATTTAAAATTAAAATGAAATACATGACAAAAAATAGTTTTTCAAGAAAAATGAATTTTATGTATAAAAATGTTTTTACATAAAAAGTAAGCATAATTCTAATTATATTGACCTTAATTGGATTATTTCCAATTAAAAAATAATAATTAAACTTTAAAATCAATTCAAAACAAAATTATCCTTCATAAATAGTGGAATTTAAAAGATAGTTTTCTTTTAAATTGATATTTTCACTATTCAATAAAAAATTAATCTTTTTAGAAAAATCCCAAAATTTTACCCTAAGATAATTTTGTTATACTGATTTCAAAAATTATATCCTTCTTATCAAATAAAATTTAAAAAATTATCATAAATTGAATATGATATTCACCCATAAAAATCGAAAAAAACCATTTTGACGGAAAAGTATTTTTGAAGAATAAAATGACAACTAAAAATTGAGTGCTTAATTCCAAAAATTTATCAATAATTCTTTATTGATTTGGACCTATATATATATTATAATATGGTTACTTTTATTCATACCAAATAATTCAACGACCAGGCTATAATGATCATATTTAAATAATAATATTTCACAGTTGTTAATGCTTAGTGTTGCATGACTTATACACAATCAAACATAGTGTTCTTTTAAAATTGTAGGGTATTAAATTATCCCCCACTTTAATAAATTGTTTTCTCCAAATTTTATCTTGAACTTGGTAAGCAATGGTTTATCATTTGAAAAAACTTTTTTGAAAACCCACATCATAAAATGGTTAATGAACCCTCATTTTGAATAGAGGAAAAAAGATGTATAAATTCCTCAAGAAAAGCACATATCTTGGTTTTGAAATAGGATAATGTTAGTGGGAAGTCAAAATATGAACATGGAGGAGAAAATTAAACTCAAAATATTGACAGTAAGTGATAAAGAACATTGATAAAAATAAAGTTAATGATCAAGCGGAAGGCAATGACCACAAATCCATAAACTAATAAGGGATTAAGAAGGTAATAAATTCATCATAAATTAATATAATTTGATAAATTTTTTATTTCAAGTTCATTTTCCAAAACATGATGAATTTATTTACAATCTGACTAATAATATAATAATATATATATACTTTATTTTCTTCCATTTCATAAGTACAATTTTATCCTTTTTTTTTCTTCATTCAATTTTCACTTATATCACATTACTTATTCCAAAAAAAATTACTAATAAAGACATTTTTCATGCCTAAAGCACAAAAATAAACTTATAATAGACCACATGATCCATAAAATGATAAAAATTTATTGCTCTTATATTTATAAATTAATTAAAACCAAAATAAATAGAATAAGTTAATACAATACCAAAAAATGAATAATTATTTATATAAAAAAATAATTAATTAATATCTAATAAAATTCAGCAATAACACCGAATGTTCAACATAGATCATTCCATAAATAAATAAACTTATATCCAAATTAACCTCAATAACCACAAAACTAAATAATGTTTTAACCTCAAATGATACCTCAAACTTTCACCTTACATCCCCAAAAATGTATCATCATTCCTTTGAAATAATTCTTCATGTTAAACTAAAGGGTTACATATACCTCAACCTAATAAAATGACTCCCAAAATATAATTAATTGACTTCCAATCACATTAATTAAAACCTTAAAATCGGTGTATATACCTTATAAATTATGATAAAATTTAAACTCATAAACACATGATTACATCCATAACTCTTAATTAAGCCTCACATGGAAACAACCTAGTCACTAATGTTGTATAAAAAATTCTCTGATACCAACTATAATAGCACCGAACCATCACTCCAAGATCTAGTGATAAAAACATAATCTTTATATTTTTGCATTTATTACTGATAAAAATGACCCAATTTCAGACATCAAACACAAAAAAAAATTAAAAAAAATATTAGATCATATACATACCCAAGGATCTTTTAGGTTTAGTGTTTTATAGAAATAAGAAAAACTCTTATATAACATTACTCAAGTATTTAATTGACCATTTTACCTCTATACCCAAATTTTATTATTCCGCATGAAACCATTCAATACATATGTTAATTAAAATATTTCTTAATAACTTAGGGAAAATAAACACAATAAGGGTGATCTTAAATGCTCAGTAAGGGTAAATATAGGCATTAACAATTTAATATCTTTGGTGAGAACAAGATGAGAGTATAAGTATGAGAACATATTCAAAGTGCATGAAAATTACATAATATTGTTCAAAACTATAAGAATATATATCATTAAACATGTGATATTTCATAAATATTTAACAAAGTAAAGAGTCATAAGAATCAATAACCATGAGCCATGTAATGTCAATCTTGATCAAAGGAACTAGTAAAAACTCATATAAAGAGTTGAAAAAACATGTTGGTTTCTTGGAATATTATCTTGATCACCCATTTTCACTCATGACAGAAATAATTTGGGCCCAGTTAAATCAATTGGATAAACATCCATAACTATCTCCATCATTCTTTCCTTTAAATACAAGGAACACTAGTAAATGGTCTGAGGAGCTATATCAGACTCACTGGTCATATAAGTGATATCAGGATCACCCTTACTTATGATATATATAGAAATAACCCATAATTATAAATAATATAAATGTACCATACATGAATATACCACATTAAAGCTTTAATTTTCATCATCAAACATTTAAAAAATCTTCCATTCCTTTATAACATTATTTAACCATGGAAAAGAAAGGAGTTTCATGATATTATATTTAAAATGGTCATTTTAATACATGTAGAGAAAAAATCTAGATGGTATCATAAGATCATATTCTCAGCGAAGAGTATGAATCATTAAAGGATATTGAAATAGTTGAAAATAACTTTAAAATAAAATTTAAAAAAATTCCTTAAAAACTGGGGAAAATATCATTTTCTTTCAATACATTTTAAAAATAAAAAATAAAATGATATTGATAAAATTATATTTATTTGGAAATAAACATAGAAATTTTAAAAGTATGATTCTAAAAAAACATTTATAATAGTGGTAAAATTTGTTTATATTGTATATATTAAAAGAAAACACTCCTTTCATAGTTTTGTAAAAAGTCAAAAATGAATTTTTTGGAAAAAATTTAGAGAGATTAATTTTTTAAAAATTTGTAAATAAATTCATATTTAGTGAAAATGAACTTCTTAAAATATTTCATGAATATTTAAGAACTTACATAAATCAAATTCGAGAAGCATAGACATGAAAGAAAAATTTCATCGACCAAAGTTGAAATAATTACAACATCTGTTAATAAAAATTTACTCAATCATTTTAAGTACCAAAAAGAGAAAAATAAAAGTAAATCATATAAAACCAAAAAATAACCATAGGATAATAATTAATATTTTTTTTCAAGAAATTTATATCATACAGTTTCCCCCAAAGCAACCTTTAACATAAAAAATTCTAAAAAAATGTAGTTGTATCATAAAGCCATTACTGTTTTGGTAGAATTAGAACCAAATACCATTAAAATAAAGAATTTTATATTGATATGGAAATCCCATGTATTTAATTAATTAATACATTAAAATTCATTCATGTGGAAATAATTATACCATTAAAAGAAATCACGGTGCTTCACATGAAACATGTCTCAAGAATATGAGATTGAGATAATGAAAACCCTTACAAAGATAATAACTTTTGATGTGATAATTAATACATGATGTGTTTATTTTAATATATATATCTGAATTAATTTTTTTAAAATATTTCATAAAAAAATTATATATAAATTCACACTTAATCATGGAATAAAAAAATCAATGATGAAGTGTTATAACCCAATGAAACGAAATTGACTTATGAAACCCCCTACATCGAGTCAAAACATGCTATGTATTTCATTTAAATCATATATAATATAATTACATTAATTATTTTATTCTGTAATAACATTTTCAAGGTTTATTCCATTATCATTAAATAATTTATTTTATTTATTTCAATGAAATATTTAATTACTTAATCGGTTAAGTTTTTATTGGGTGTTTTGAGGAAGTTAGATTCATAATTATAAAATGAATTTGATATTTTAACAATGATAAAAAAATTAATTGTTATATCATCTCCAGAGTAATAATAATTACATATTTATCATTTTTATAAATAAAATAAAATTTTAGAGTTAGCCATGAAATGCAGTTACAAAAACAAAATACATCAAATTAGGAGGAGGTTGTAACATCCCACGAATTTACAAATAGATTTAATATATAATGCATGAAACATTAAGTCTCTAAAGAACACAACTTTGTTATAACCTATCCATGTAAACATAATTTTTCCACCTCTGTGATTTGAATTTTGAAAAACTGACATACACAGTTGCGTTCAGTAAGAAATTTAGAGTCTGATAAGACAAACATAATTTTTGATGAATAGTAACATACCCTTATGAATAGTAATATACCCTTATGAATATTAATAAATAGTAATGAATAGTAAATTTTCCAAAAAATAGAAACTTCACCATGAATGTATAAATACCATTTAGATATCTTATAAGTGAAAAAATGGTCATAATATAAGTATTGGTATTTTTGTATGTCGTAACTATTTTAATTACAATTTTATGATTAATTTAATAATTTAAAGTGGAAATATATTTTTATAAAATGTAATCATAAATTTTCACTTTATTTTATTATGGTTATAAGATAATTTTATGGAACCTTTATTAATTTCTCATAGTGTTATAAAACGAGTTATAGTTTTCAAGTTGTTTTTTGGAATAAATTACAATTTTATTTAAAAATTAAATTAAATAAAATTTAGAAAATTATTTTAAAAAAATTATTTCATTTTTTAATTATACACTTTGAAAAATTGATAGGGTGAATTTTTTTGATTTTTCTAAATTACTTGATTTTTTTTGTGAATAGTAAAAATACAGTTTTGAGTTTTCGGATGTTTATTGACATCATAACGATGTAGTAATTAAAATAAATTTTTGGTAGAATTTTGTACAGTAATATATGATATGAGTTATCCCAGGTGGCTAATACCATGGGCAAATATCATGGGAAATCCCATGGATTTTCAAAAACCACTAATGGGGTGTCCCTTTAAATTATTAAAAATTATCCTTCTCATTTAATATAAATATCCACTCATTCCCTAATTTTATTTAATTAAAAACTAATCATAATATAATATATAGTAGTTTTACCTCCCTATTAGTCTTCCAAAGGTGTCCTCAAGCCCCCAATGTCCTAACCTTCAAGTCTTAGGAGTTACTCTATAAGGTAATAGAATTCTCAACTTCTCTTTTCCATCCAAGTTATCTTTTATGTGGTATGTATTTCATGTTTTTATACAATGTTCATATTTCCATATTATTTTGTCCCTATACTATTTTAGGATTTCTTTATGAATGGGTGGACCATTTCCCCTCTCTTTTTAATGTTTTCTAAAACCATGTTGCATAGCCGTTATGCTGCAGAATGTTCGTCTCAAAATCTCTCTCTTTTTCAAACACTCTTATTATGTTATTATCTTTTAATTTAATTGTTTTATACTAAGATATTCCCTTAAATATCCCTTTTAAATTCCATATTATGTATGAATGATGAGATACCATTTTTTTATCATCAAAATATTTTATGAAATTTTAAGTGACGTTGTTAGGCTGCCAAATTTTCTTGAGGGATTTCTCAACTTTTCTTTTATTTTGAGTTCCTTTCTTTTCATTTTCTTTTCTTTATTCACACCCCTAATCCAAATTCTATGATAATTCCAGTCCCTTACATGAATTTAAATTTTATTATGCTAATGGTATATTTCATCATCATCTCCCTTCACCTCTCCTCTTATACTAAAAATGAAAATATCATCTTAGATGTGTTAATTTATCACATTCAAGGATGATGGATTTTTTTAATTTCTTTTACTATCTTCATGATTGGTCATTAATTTTTTTTAATGGTTTAACCATGTAAGATCCCTAAATTTTATAGAGTCATCTCAGGCACGTTTTTAGGTACTTTTTGAATCTTTTAAGTACCTTTAACTTTGAGTAGTGTCTTGGGGTGCATTTGGGTGAATTTTTAAGAAAAACTAATGGATAGTGGTTTGTGCACGGTTTGCGCATGGTTTGAAAAACCATGTGAACAAAACATTAGAATCATGACAAAATATACATAGGGGTCTACACAGTTTTCACATGATTTGAAAAACCATGCAGCCAAACCGTACCAACCATGAAAACCTAGACAGAGAGGTCTGTACGGTTGACGCACGATTTTCCTAACTATGCGCATCAACCCAGGAAACTATACATGAGGGATTTTAATTCTAAAATTATTTTTTAAAACCACCTGAACCCCCAGTACTTCCATTTTTTTGAACTTTCCTTGGGCTTGATGAATTCTATGTGTTTACAAATCCTCCTAGAGTGATTCCAAGGCAATCTGAACACCTTTATCCGAGATTGAAAGCCGAGATTAAATATCTTCTCTCCTCTCAGTAAGTGAATTTCATCTCAATGCTCATTCCATTATTTTTCTTATGTTTTCTAGGTATTTTAATGTCTTATATTCACCATTTACATGGATCTAATCTGGTGGATTGAGATCTAGATCTAGGATTTTGAATCAATATCTAGATTGGAAAGATCTTGATTCCTTTGATCTAAATTTTAGCTTTAGGGATTTATATCTGGATCTTGATCGATGATGTTGTGCTGCTCAGATTTTTAAGGATTTCAGTTGGGATAACTTCCATCAAGAAACTGAGGTAATTGGTATAAATTTTACTCCCATAATTATGATTTATGAAATGTGTATGAGTATGAATTCTCTAGATTCCCTTGATAATTGAATTATTAAATTGGAGTAATTAGGAATATGGATTTGACTTGTGATTTTCCTTTTTAGCGTAATTGATGATTGAATAATAGAACAAACAATGGGAGGTTTTCCAAATATATATCTTAGAGATTTGATATTGTTATTTGAGATATGTTATTGAATGTGAAATTATAATTAATTGTGAGAATTAATTATGTCCCATGATGTTGAAAAAAGATAATTAATTTTGAGAGTTAATTATGCATCATGATGTGATCAAAGATAGTTAATTTTGATAAATAATTATTACTTATGGGGTTTTGGTTCAAATAAATAATTATAAATAATTAATTATGGAAAGATAATTGTATTGATTGATTAATTAATTGATTAATTAATTAATGGTTTATATGCTTAGTTAATTATTGAATTAACTAATGGAATTTTAAATTTTTAACTTATCATTGGATTTGTAAATTAATAATGAGGAAAATTATTGAGAATTAAATAATGATTAAATGGTTGAGATTTTGTGGTGCTTGGCATGGCATCCTAGACCGATTATAAGTTGGGACTTGGACATGGAGTTCCTACCCAATAGTTATCCAAGCTTGAGATTATGGATTTCTAGGCATGATGAGCAACACCAAATTAGAATTGGAGTGCTAGGAATGAATACCTACACTCAATGATATTTTTGGTGCTAATCATGAAAACCTACACTAAATAATTAATGGTAATAATGAATTATGATTCAACTGAGAATTGGGGTTCTAGGAATGACGAGCTACACCAAATGATTAATGGTAATAGTGAATGATGATTCAACTGATAATTGGGGTGCTAGGCATGACGACCTACACCACATGATTAATGAAAATTAATGATGATTAAAATGGGAAACATTAATTTAATTATCCTGATATGATGATTAAAGATTTAATGAAAATGTGATAACTATTTAAATTATGCATTGCATTTATTATTTCATAAAACTTCATGCACTATATTTTGAATGGACTTATTTTAGACACCGTTGGTGGTGGACTAATGAGTTGTACTCACACCCTATTTGGGCTGCCTGATCGGCACCCAAGAATACTTTTTTTTGCAGGACAGGATAAGGGAAAGGCCCTGTGATAGGTTGCTATTTGGGAATGTAGAATGGGAGTGGGAACAAGATGTGGTTTGAGACCTATTTTGGAGTCATTGTGTCTTTACTTTCATTTTCATTATTGACACTTGACATTTGAATTTTCATTTCATGATTTACCTTTTATTTGAGTATTGTATTTTTATATTTTGGTCATCATATGCCATGGATTTGTTCTGGTTATTTATATTCTTACTCACTTGATTATTTTTATTTGATTCCATTGGTATTTTATTCTGATAAAATATGGTATAGTGTCCCCAATACTAACTTACCAGAACCTTACTACTAGTCGGCACCCTTTGGCGTATGGGGAGGCGTTCATAAGGGCATGTGGAAAACCAGATCGGAGAACCATTTAGTGGCTCTCAGGTCCAGACGTCACAAAGTGGTATCAAAGAAGATTTATTTTTCTTTTTTCTTCTGTTGACTTATTATTTTGGGAAAGGTAGACATGATACTAGGAAGAGTTTAGGCTTGATAATGAGCTTGTTCATGGGAGTTACAAACCCATGTAAGAGGTAAAATCTGAGTAATCAGGGTGGGTTTTTAGTGATTGATTTTTGTTGTTACAGTTGTATATTATTTCACCTTTGGTGACACTCTAGTGGTGTGATGTGATATTTGTTTTTAATTTTTTTTATTTTTATTTGTGGCCTAAGGAGGACAGATAGTTTAGAATGCATGCATCATTCTAGGAAGTCCGGGATTCTATAACATGCATCATTCTAGGCACTCATGGGAAAATGGGTTATGAGTAAATTGTTGAAGTTGAACTATTTTTACTTGTTGTGATACTGAAATAATGATGCAAAATGAAAATAAATGAGTGTCTAATGAGAACCTTGATTGATGAAATGGGAATTATTAATTAATTAGTTATTGAATTAATTAATTTGAGATAATGTGATTAATTAATGGATGAATTAATTAATGTGAATGAATATAACCTCGTTGACCAAGACCTAGGAGTAAGATGGTTGGGGGTAGTGATAATCCCTTGGTGTTGACCGTGTGAGGAGAAAAAGTGGAATGGGACATGTTGAAGCTTTTTTGTGTTAGTTTCTTATCTTATGTAAATGTTATAAGGTTTCATTATGAGACCTAAGATGTCTATTTAGTTTTATAGGAGTATGCCTATGAGATGCTTGTTGAGGGAGAGACCGATGGGTATGGATCAGAATGAACTTCCAGACAAGGATATTGAGGCACCATTGGTGCAAGATGAGTAAAAAGGGAAACAATTCTGAGAGAACCTTTCTCATTTCATGAAATTCCCAGAGAGAGACCCAGAGTAGGTTCAGAAAAGAATGTCTGAGTTGACAAAGGAGTTTTAGCTATAGCACCCTTCTACTTTTACTAATTATGGTGGACCTGAGGGAGATGAATTCTCGATTGAATCCATATAGATGATACTTGACCATTTAGATACTTCGTCAGAGAGGAGGGTCAAGATGGCTGCTTATATGCTATGGGGTTTAGCAAAGCACTGGTGGGACATTCATGTATTTTCTAGAGAGACTGATAATATGTTATGGAAAGAGTTTTTGGATAAGTTATTGGAATACTTCTATACAAACATGATGAGGTAAGAGAAGGATTCAGAGTTTATGCACCTAACACAATGAAGCATTTCCATAATTTAGTAACCTGAATGTTTCATAGATTTACAACATTTTTCTCCAGCATTGGTGGTAGATGAGGCATCTTCGATTAAATGATTTCTGGATGGAATTAAGTGTGAAATTAAGTCCTAGGTGAATATATTTAGGATGATTTTTTTTCAAAAGTGGTTAATCAAGCATTAATTTCAGAGAAGAACCTAAAGGAGGCTTCCAGTACTGGATAGGTAGATGGACGATTAGGGAGTGGGCCTTCCGAAAGAAGGAAGATCCTTTACAATAATCTTATTTAGGACAATGGAAATCAAGGTGGACAATCAGGAGGAACAATTACACCAGATATTTCTCATGTGCTTTTCCACTAGTGCGGTAGTCAGGGACACTATTATACACATTGTCCTCAACCACTAGTGGAGTTTCGGTTTTGGGGCAAGATGGGACACCTACAGAAGTTTTGTAGGAAGTAGTGGTAGGCTGGTGCTGAGGGAGCAGCTGCTCAGAGTCAGAGTGTGGGAAGGGGGTCTTCGACACCATATAGGTCTTGTAGCTAGAGTTCTACTAAAAAAGGAGTTGTATGAAGTAGAAATGGTGCTTTAGGGTACGAGCACCTATATCAACAGTGTGGTGCTACACAAGGGAGTCAGGAGAAACCATATGGAAGAGGGGTAGAACAGTTACATGCAGTGCAACCTACACTTGTGGAGAGTTAGGCTAAGCCATCAATAGTGATAGGTACTATTCTAGTTTATTATAATTTATTTATTTCCTTTTTTGATACTGGTGCCTCTCATTCCTTTATATCTACAACTCTTGTTAATGGTTTGATCCTGGAGGTGGAGTCCGTAAGAGGGATGATGAATATTGATACACTATTGGGAATACAGACTAGGGATATCAGTTTATTCAAGGGATGCTCTCTAGGGATCGAAGAGTATCGATTCCTTTGGGATATCTATGTCTATGATATAATAGGCTTTGATTAGATTATGGGTATGGACTGGCTAGTCACATATTGTGCCCACATAAATTTTTATCATAGGAGATTGACCTTTTTATCTTTTTAGGGTGACCAATATGTCCTTCGTGGAGAATTGGATATCCATGTAGGTATAGTTGGGCCCATTATTCATCAAATAGGAGATCTCATGGCCCATGTTACTAGTCTTTTTCTAGATGATGGGAGTGGTAGGCAAGATGTCTTTCCATCAGTAGTATAACTATTTCAAGATGTCTTTCCTAAAGAATTTTAAGCGTTTCCACATGAGAGATGTGGAATTCACTATTGAGATCATACCGAGGGTTGAGACGATATCTATTCCACCATACATAATGGCACTAATAGAGCTTCAAGAGATCAAAACATAGTTGGAAGAGTTGGAGCATAAAGGGTTTATCTATCCAAGTACATTGACTTTGGGATCAACTATTTTGTTTTCATAGAAGGACGATGGGTGTTTACGCTTGTGTGTTGACTACTAGAAGTTGAATAAAATGACTGTGGAGAACTGATATCCTCTTCTACATATCGATGAAAATTTTGAAAAGATGAAGGGGGATAGTGTGTTCTGAAAGATCGATCTGAGATCATGGTATCATCAGGAAAGTGTTTAGACTTCTAATATAACAAGAACTACTTTTAAGAGAAGGTATGGCCTTTATGAGTTTGTCGTAATGCCATTTGGGTTGACTAATTCTCCATCCATGTTTGTGGCCATGATGAATAGGATCTTCCATCCATACCTAGATCAGTTTGTGGTGGTATTTTTTGATGAAATATTGGTGTACTCCAAGACTCATGAAGATCATGATCAACATCTTTACATTGTCTTGCATACACAGAGAGAGCATCAGATATATTCCAAGCTATCTAAATGTTAGTTTTCAATTGACAGGGTACACATTTTGGGGAACATCATCTCGAAAGAAGGTGTGGTAGTGGACCTCAAAAAAGTGTATGTAGTAGTTTCTTGAGATCATCCCAAGAATTTTTTTGATATTTAAAGATTTTTGGGATTTCTTGGTTATTATAGGTGGTTTATCCAAGACTTTTCATGAATGGAATCACTGCTTACTGATTTGACAAAGAAAGAGATAATGTTTGTTTGGACAGAAGCATGCGAGAATTCTTTCCAGGAGTTGAAGAAGCACTTGACATCAGCACCAATTTTGGTATTACCTAAGTCGGGTGAAGAGTAAATGGTGTATTATGACACTTCTGGGGTCGGACTAGGAGCTTTGTTGATGTAAGGGGTTAAAGTCGTTGCTTACGGGTCATAGAAGTTGAGACCACATGAACAGAATTACCCTATGCATGACCTTGAGTTAGAAGTAGTGGTTTATAATCTTAAGTGTTGGCGACACTATCTTTTGGGTGAAAAGTTTACAGTTTTTACGGATCAAAAAATCTTGAATTATATCTTTTCATAGCACGAATTGAATCTTCAGCAGTGAATATGGGTAGACTATATGCAGTCCTTTGATTTTGAACTGGCATATACACTTGGGAAGGGGAATAGTGTGGATGATTTCTTGAGCAGAAAATCTCAGACTCTATGGGTACATGAGTCGAGTGTAGAGTGGAAGATAATGAATCTGCTGGCATAAATTCATGTGGTAGTTAAGAAGATTCAATAGAGGATGACTTTGGTTTCTATAGCAGTGGAGTCTACACTCTTGAGATGGATCGGGGAAAGGCAATATAGGGATACAGAGTGTTTAGCCTTGAGGTAAAGCCTTTAAGGTGGGGAGAAAAATTCAGACTGGAAAATGGATGAGGATGAGATCATATATGTGAAAAATTAGGTTGTTGTGGCTACGAGTATATGAGAGGAACTCATGCGAGAATTCCATGCTTCATGGTGAGCGGTACATCCAGGTGTGAAAAAAGTACCATGACCTTCAATGACAGTTTTGGTGGCCAGACATGAAAAAGGAGATAGCATGGTTTGTAACGAGATGTTTCACCTGTTAGCAGGTGAAAGAAGAGCATTAATAACCCGGAGGCCTATTGCAGCCGTTACCTATTCCGAAATAGAAGTGGGATGACGTGACTGTGGATTTCTTAGTAGGAATTGCAAATACTCTTAGGAAGAATGATGATGTTTGGGTCATTGTGGATTGACTAACAAAGGTATAACACTTCTTTCCTATCAGGGAAACCTTTATAGTAGAGAAGTTGGGATAACTATACATGAGAAAGATAGTTCATTTGCATGGGGTGACACAGACTATAGTTTCAGATCATGATTCGCACATTACTTCATTCTTCTGGTAGGGTTTATAGAAGGCAGTTGGTAGACATATTTTGTTAAGTATGGCCTTCCACAGATAGATATATGATAAGTTAGATCATATCATATAGGTGTTAGAGGATATGTTGTGAGCATGTGTGCTTGACTTTGGTGGTTCTTGGGAGAAGCACCTGGCTTTAGTGTAGTTCTCCTATAAAAATAGTTATCAAGAAACTATAGAGATGGAACCATACGAGGAACTTTATGGTATACCTTGTAGATCACCACTATGTTGGTTAGATGTGGGTGAGTTAGAGCTGTTGGGACCGAGTCTCGTACAAGAGACATCAGTGTGGGTGCAGTTGATTCGAAAGCGTATGGCTAAGGCTCGGAGTAGGCATAAGTCCTATGATGATAGACAGAGAATAACCCTATAGTTTATAGAAATTAAGTGTTTATTACTTCAGGTGTCTCTTAGATTGGGTCACCATAGGATACAAAGGCAGGGAAAGTTAGCACCTAGGTTTCTGGGACTATTTGAGGTGTTGGAGAGAATCGGGGTGGAGGCATACTGATTAGCAATTCCAAAGAAATTCAGTGCTATTCATGATGTTTTCCATGTGTCACAACTATAACAGTATCACCTTGACCCTTCTTATGTGATTGATGTGGAAGAGGTTGACCTCGAGACTGATGTTTCTTTTGAGGAGCATCTGATACGTGTACTAGGTCACAGTGAGAATGTGTTACAGAGAAATACCATGATGTTAGTTCATGTGTTATGGAAACATGGGAATGTTCATTAGGAAAATTGGGAATGGGAAGAAAACATGGGGGGATCAATGGCCCAATATTTTTAGATTGGAATCTTAGACAAGTTTGGGAGTGCAACTCGAGGATGAGCTGTTATAAGGTGGGGAGATTGTAAGATCCCGACCTTTTCTGAAGTCATCTAAGGCGCATTGTCTAGAAATTTTTGACGATTTTAAGTACCTTTAACTTAGAGTAGTGGATTAGGGTGTATTTTGGTGAATTTTTAAGGAAAAATAATGGACAGTGTGTTGTGCACGGTTTGTGCATGGTTAGAAAAAACCGTGCGACCAAACCATGCCAAGCGTGCACAATTGGACAGAGGGGTCCACACAGTTTGCACAAAGTTTGAAAAACCATGCGGCCAAACTGTGCCAACCATGAAAACCTATATAGAGTGGTCCGCATGGTTATAACATGGTTTTCCTAACCACGCACCTCAGTCAAAGAAACTGTGTGCATGGGATTTTAATTTCTAAATTCTTTTTTAAAACCACCAAAACCCCTGAGACTTTCATATTTTCAACCTTGGCTCAGTATTGATGAATTATAGTTGTTTCCCAATCCTACCAGAGAGATTCCAAGGCGATCTGAACCCCATTATTTGAGATTGAAACCCCATATTGAATATCATCTCTCCTCCTGGTAAGTGGAATTCATCTCGATGCTTCTTCGGTTCTTTCTATTATCTTTTCTAGGTCTTTTTATGGAGTATCTTCACCGTTTACATGGATATAAACCAATGGGTTTAGATTTAGATCTAGGATTTAGAATCTAGATCTATATTTTCAAGATCTTGATGCCTTTGATCTTAATTTTGTCTTTAGGTATTTATATCCGGAGCTTGATCGATGACGTTGTGCCGCTCAGATTTTGGGGGATTTTTGTTGGGCTAACGTCTGTCAATAAAATAAGTTAGGTGGTCTAAAAAGAACTCCCACAGTCATGATTTATATTTTATGTATATTTTTATAAATTTACTAGATTCCCATGATTATTGAATTCCTAAATTGGAATAATTAGGAATATTGTTTTGACTTGTGATTTTCCTTGGTGACTTAATTGATGATTGAATCACGTAACAAACGATGGGGGTTTCCCAAATCGATCTTTGGAAGATTCGATATTGTAATTTGGGATATTTTATTGAATATGAAAATATAATTAATTATGAGAATTATTTATGTGCTATGATGTTGAAAAAAGACAATTAATTAAGAGAATTAATTATGTGTTAGGATGTGATCAAAGATAATTAATTGTGGGAATTAATTATGAATTGTTGGGTTTTGGTATGAATAATGAAATTTTAAGAATTCTTTTTGGAAAGAGAATTGTGTTGATTGATTAATTAATTGTTTAATTAATTAATGGTTTATATTCTTAGTTAATTATTTAACTAACTAATGGACTTTTAAATGTTTAAATAATCATTGGATTAGTAAATGAATAATGTAGAGAAATATTGATAATTAATGAATCATTAAATGGATGAGATTTTGTGGTGGTAGGTATGGCGTCCTAGAATGATTAGAAGTTGGGACTTGGACATTTCTTTCCTCCACAATAGTTATCCAAACTTGAGATTATGGGGTTCTAGGTATGATGACCTACACCGAATGAGAATTGGAGTGCTAGGAATGAAAACTTACAATCAACAAGATTTGTGGTGCTAGGCATAATGACCTACACTAAATCATTAAAGGTAATAATGAATGACGATTCAATTGAGAATTGAGGTGCTAGGCATGAAGAGCTACACAAAATGATTAATGGTAATAATTAATGATGATTCATCTTAGAATTGGGGTTTTAGGCATGAAGACCTACACCACATGATTAATTATAATGAATGATGATTAAAATGGGAAACATGAATTGAATTGCCCTAATGTGATGATTAAAGATTTAATGAAAATGTGATAACTGTTTAAATTATGAATTGTATTTATTGTTTCATAAAACTTCATGCAATATATTTTTAATTGAATTGTTTTAGACACCGTTGGTGGTGGCCTACTGAGTTGTACTCATACCCTATTTGGGCTGCCAGATCATCACCCAAGCAGACTTTGTTGTCGTACGATTGGATAAGGGTAGGGCCCTGGGATGGGATTATATTTTGTAATGGAACATGAGAGAGGGAACCAGATGTGGTTCGGGACCCATTTTGGATTCATTGTGTCTTTACTTTCAGTTTCATTATAGAAAATTGACATTTGAATTGTCATTTCATGATTTACCTTTTTGTTGAGTATTGTATTTTCATGTTTTGGTTATCATATGACATGGATTTGTTCTGGTTATTTATATGCTTCCAAACTTATTTGTTGTTAATTTATTCCACTGGCATTTTATTATGAGAAAATAGGGTATAGTCTCCCCAAGACTGACATACCATACCCTCACTGCTAGTCGACACCCTCTGGTATACGGGGAGGTGCACTTGATGGAATGTGGCCAAGCAGATCGGGGCACCGTTAAATGGATATCGGGTTGGGAAATCATAAAAAATATCATAATATATTAATTTTATCTAATGAAAGGTTCAATAATCCTTATACATTCATAATATAAACTAATAATACAAAACAAGTTCATGATGCACAAAACTGATAAGTTAAGCAAAGCGTTTATCATTAACTTTTATCTAATGAGTCAACCTTATGGTATATAACCAAATTAATTATAAGATCATTTATATCCCTTTATTCTCAATAATAATATATATTAAAAATTCAGGATCTTTGACCAAATTTAAAACCAACTTCCATTCATTAATACAAGTAAACCGATCATGAAAACCAAGGAAGAAAATTCTTCCAAAACAATAAAATTGAACCTCTTAAACCCATCAAAAAGGAAATGAATGAACCTAATAAAGTTATAATAAATAAATTAAATAAATAAGTGGTTCTAGAAATATTATTTAATTAATTTCATTTGGTTATCCAGGACACTAAGATCAAGTGACGAACACCATCAGACATATGGTAAAGGTTCTTTCATCTCACTTCCATTTTTGTGAGATATTATGTATTCAATACTATTACTTGTGTATGGTGTATGTATACTATCCATTTATTTTTTATATAATTAATCTATTTATTTTTATGATATTCAATTTATCATTTAATGATTATTAATTTTGGACGATACGATTCAATTGATTACAAATTTGTAAGGGTTTTACACCCAAACCTCCATTTTCATTCGGATTACTTTTATTATCTACTTACCTCAATTAAATTATTTTTCTCTCATATGCACTCATCATAATTTATATGTGAATGTTCTATATATTTATTTAATCCAGAATCATACCTTCATCTATGGGGAGTTATATATTTTTAATGAATCTTTCAAAAATTCTTCGGAAATGCAAGCCCGATTCAAGGAACTTCTCAAATTCTTACCTATTTTTAAGTTCACTCTATAATATTTTTAAAGCCAGATTTATCTTTCTAAAATGAAAAATTTTAACATGAAAAACTATTTCAGTTCATTTATAGTTTTATTAAAGTAAACACACCTTTTCACTTTAAATTCTATTTAATGAATTCCTTAAACCGCACTAAAATGATTTAGTTATAAAGATTCTTTAAAAACACTTTTTACATGATTTCACTTCATTGGTGCATCATTTACATAGATACCGAGTCTTGAAATATATGGAAATTACCTTTATTTTGTGTAATACTTAGTAAATGACACAAACAGACGCCTAAAGACTGTATTAGTTTAGTTTCTTTGGAAACATGGAATATAATCTTCTAATCAAGGTGAAAGAGATTCAACATCTCCCATAAATATCTTCCCCTTTTGTTTTACTACCTAAAAACTTTCTTTATATCTGGAGGAAAAGAAAGCCTATAAAGGGTGATCTCAAATTCTTATTGAGGGTAAACAAAGATAACATAAAACACACCATAAACATTTGAATCGTAAAAACATGAACATAAAGTTTAAACATAAAAATCTTGAACAATGACATAAATATTAACAGTACGTAAGGCATGAATCATAAAGGAACATTAATCTTGATAAAATGTCATGGGAATAAAACATGGAATTGTGGAAAAACATTAATCACATAATATGATTTCCATATTAGCCAAGGCACTGTTTCTAAGACCATCATAGTGGACAAAGTCAATTACTAAATAGGGTTTAATTGTCATTCCTGCCACGTATTACTGAACCAAAATTACATGCCATTCCAGTCATGTATATCTTATGAGATATAAATCTTTACCCAAGTCATTTGTGGGTGATATTGGTCCCACCAATCTCATAATTAAATCATTCTTACATGTTCCACAAATATATAAATAGTTCATCATAGCATAACCAATGAAATAAAATGGGATTCTTAAACATCATTTCATTACAAAAAAATCCATATAAGATAAATGGACTTCATAAAAATTAATTCAATCATAAAAAAAATCAAATAAAAGTAATAATAGGTATAGAAACATAACCCTATGTAATATTAGATGGAAAATAATTTTGATAATACCCTTGAAATTAATTCTTGAGGAAGATGTCCTTTCTTCTTCAAAAACATTTTCTTTTCTCAAAATACTGTGCAATTTTAGAAGAAAATAATTTAGTTGAAAATAAACTTGAAATAGTGTATAGGAATATTCATGGAAATAATTCATTAATAATATGTAAAAATCCATTCATGTCATAAAATTTAAAAAAACATTCTGCACGTACTTTTACCAGAAAAGTCAAAAAGCACCTTATATTGTAAACAAAAGAAATAATCCTTCCATAAAATTTAGTAAAAGTCCAAAATGGGTAAATATTAATTTAAACATACATAGAAGAATAGTAAACATTTTATAAAAACATTTTTATAAAACATGGACATGGATGAAAAATATATCCCCATAAAATACTTACATATAAACAATCTCAGATAAAAATGAGATTACAAAATTATCCCTTACCTTAGCTTCGATTTCTTCTATAATTGTCCAAAACTCCTGTACAGGAGGTTTAAACATATTATTAACTTGTAAAAAAACAATAATAATATCTATTATATCATATATGATTCACTTATGATTTTATATTACCCGGTCATTTGTCAATCCCATGTTAAAGCAACGTTTTGGGTAATAATCATTTCATTTATTGTACATCTTTGAACTTTTTATTTTTCATATGATTACTTAGATAATTATTTACTTACTTCAAGAATGTAAAACATGATTTATATATCATATATATTCAGTATATAAATATATAAAATAGATCAATAAATGCAATGGAATACACCATTCATGGAGACGGTAGGTCGTACGTATGCATGAACAATGCTTTTGTTTCCTTATAAAATTAAATGGAATTAAGTAAATGACACACACAGATATATATATATATATATATATAAATCCAGTAGAATTAATATTTCATATATTATTTATTATTTATTATATATACTTTATAATCATTATTTAATGGTTAACATGGAGAATAAATCTCATCGCGTCGTGGAGACAGTATGTCGTACGTATGCACGAGCGACGATATCGTTCCCATAGTTGTTGAAAAATATTGAAGTGGATGGAATATAATATATAATAATTAGTATTAGGTTATAATAATCATATATAGTTATTATTTTCTCCATTATACCCATCTAAGTAAGGTGGTGGTTAAAAACAGACTGCACCACAACGTGGAGACAGTAATACGTATGTATGCACACATGGTGATTTCATTTTTCATAGGATGGATAAAAGGTGAAATAGAGTTGTTTCATATTTATAATAACATATCAGTATATGAGTATACTTATGTTATTACTTTATAATTAAACAATTAAATAATAGGAATTAGAAGAATAAATAAATTTGAAATAATCGGTAGAAGAAATTACCTCTTCCTCAACGTGTCTCCTTTAAATTTCCACTTAGGGTACTAGAGTTTTTTTTGAGAAGAACAGAACCAATAAAAGTTAACTAAAGAAGTTTAGAAGATAAATGGGCAGGGTTTGGTGGAGCTTGAAGACTCCAAATGGAGTGGATAAGAGAGGGATGATGTGCCCTTTTATAAGAGGGGAGAGGGGTACTTTAGGTAAGTTCCAAAATATTAATTTATTATAAATTATACATCACTTTAAAATGGTACAAAACTTATTTAATTCAAATATAAGATTATTTTGGTTCAAATACCCATAATCCAATAATTTTTTTTTGATAATTTTTGAATATTTTTTATCCTTATTATTATTGTTTTACGCTTATTTTACCCTTTTTAATCTTACCGTAATATCATGTGATTTACACATTGTGGGTCAATGTAATTACCATATCTTATAAAACAACCACAAAAAGATATTTATGAGATATTTGGACTTATATTAACCATTCATAAGAATCATATATTTTTACGAATTTAATATCATTTAATAAACTATTTTATGTTTTAAGTTATGAATCATGTCAATTTTGGACACTGCTCATACTTGACTTTTTTAAAAATTAATAACTACCTAATTTTTTAAAAAATAAGGCATTAAATGAAATATAATATGTCAATATAATCTAGAAAAGTTTTGGATGACATAATAATAACCAAATTACATTAGTTTTAAAATTTATAAATTCATTTATTTGAATATTTCATTAATAAGGCAATCACTACATCATAATTATGTCATAAATAAATATATTTATCTAATGTATAAAAATTATAAATAAAATACCGTGATGTATGAAATATTTTTATATTTACAATTATTATATATATATATATATATATATATGTTATATAAACCCATATTAAAATAGATTTAATAAAAGATATATGTTTAGGTTATAATTATAATTACATAAAATTAATTATTATAAAATGTCATTTTAACATCCAAGTGAATCCATGTGGTCTAAAAATAGACCCAAGGATGACTATGGTCGGACATATCTCATACAATAGGATTAGGGCATGTGTTAGGGTAGTTTAATATTATTATAATATTATTTTTTACCCTTATTTACCAGATTTACCCTTTAAACATGGTGTTGACGCCAAAAATATGGCCCGAAAGGAAGGGACGAAAAAGACAGCCAGTGCGCTGCCCCGCGAAGCACAGCCGCGAAGCACAGCCGCGAAGCCCCGCCGCGAAGCGCCCCAACCCTGGCGGCGCCGTGAAGCTCCGGAGGCGGGGATCCTCCGCGAGCGCGTTTGACGTTCGCGAGCCGCCGCGATCGCGTTTGACGTTCGCGAGCCGCCGCGAAGCTCCGAAGGCGGCGCGCGAGCCCTGCATCGCGGCGCGCCTTCCCTATAAATACTCGACTCCCCCTGAGTCCCGAAGACGGACAATCCGACCCTTCGGCTTCTCCTCTCCCGAATCGTGAAGCACGCTTTTCCCCGGGAATCATGAGCTCCGCGAGGTATTTCTACTTCGCGAGACGACTCTGATTTGTTTCGTTTTGAGCCCCTCTTCCGAGAGGGATGCCCTTCGCGAAGCTCAAGGGCGTTCGCAAAGGAAGGGGATTCCCAAGGGAACCCGGGCAGCCGCGGAGCACTCGTGCTTCGCGAAACACCCAACCCATTCTAGTAATCCCTATGCCAAGGCAGGATAACTATGCATCGCGAAGCACATTGCTTGGCAGGACCCTGCTTCGCGAACCACTCATTCTTCGCGAAACAGTGCTCTGCGAACACTGTTCCACTTCGCGAAGCACCTCCCACTACCACCTATGCCCCATGCTAAGGCCAAGGCACCCCACTTCGCAAAGCACACCCCTCTGCTTAGCGATTCCTCTTTCTGTGCGACCCTCCAGGCTTGCACGATGTGATTTCAAAGTCCCATGGACAACACCTCCCGTAGCGTTGCTTCGCCCAATGCTTCTTCGCATAGGCACGCTAACGGCTATTGCTTCTTCGCATAGCCACGCTAACGTGGACCCCTCGATGGTTCCTCCCGCGACCCCCCTTTACCATGGCTTTACCGGTACCTTCCCTTCCCCAAGGACCAGAGGGTACCAGTTATGTAAGCCCTAGGGGTGTGGAGTGAACCCACCTCGTCCGAGCTGCAGGACGTTAAACTGCCAAGCACCACGTCCTCAACACATGACGTTAAACTGTGACCCAACCTCGTCTCCCTCACGAAGGGTCCCCCCAGCTCGAGCATTCATTACACCGCTCGTCTCCACGGGAATGGTAACTCTTCCGCACATGGAATGAGATCCTCCTTGTCGGAGTGGTGTACGTTCGCAGGGGAAGGGTCGCCTCAGAGCGTAAATCCCTAACCTTTGGTACGGATGATTGCACCCGTGCATCTCGGTACTTCCCCACTACCAAGGTCAGTGGAGTACGTGATAGGGAACGAGGCACCTCCCATTGTCGGACCAAGGTCCATCTTTCCCGCGCTTTGTCGCGCCATGGGCCTCCATCCTGGAGTAAGTCCCAACACCATGGGCCGCTCAACGTGTAAGCCCCTCTTCGCTTCTCACGGACGCATCCTTCGTGACGTGATCGTCAGGTCCTTGCAACCTCTTGTTTCTCACACCGAGCATGACTCACGTGGGCTTAGAGTGAGCACTGACCCTGACAAACCCATTTGAACTACGAGGTCTTTGATCCATGTCAAGGCATGGTACGTAGGAAGCCTCCAAGAGGTTCAAGCCCACCATCAGTGGACCAAGTTCTACTTTCATTTGAACTACGAGGTCTTTGATCCATGTCAAGGCATGGTACGTAGGAAGCCTCCACGAGGTTCAAGCCCACCATCAGTGGACCAAGGTCTACTTTCACCTGAACTACGAGGTCTTTGATCCATGTCAAGGCATGGTACGTAGGAAGCCTCTACGAGGTTCAAGCCCACCCGTCTTTCACGTCGGGTTTCACCCCCGTCCAGCACGACATTAAACTACAATTCCGGTCCAGTGGTAATCCATTGCGACCAACCCATTTGAACTATGAGGTCTTTGATCCATGTCAAGGCATGGTACGTAGGAAGCCTCCACGAGGTTCAATACCACCATCAGTGGACCAAGGTCTACTTTCACCTGAACTACGAGGTCTTTGATCCATGTCAAGGCATGGTACGTAGGAAGCCTCTACGAGGTTCAAGCCCACCCGTCTTTCACGTCGGGTTTCACCCCCATCCAGCACGACATTAAACTGCAATTCTGGTCCAGTGGTAAGCCATTGCGACCAACCCATTTGAACTACGAGGTCTTTGATCCATGTCAAGGCATGGTACGTAGGAAGCCTCCACGAGGTTCAAGCCCACCATCAGTGGACCAAGGTCTACTTTCACCTGAACTACGAGGTCTTTGATCCATGTCAAGGCATGGTATGTAGGAAGCCTCTACGAGGTTCAAGCCCACCCGTCTTTCACGTCGGGTTTCACCCCCGTCCAGCACGACATTAAACTGCAATTCCGGTCCAGTGGTAAGCCATTGCGACCAACCCACCTGAACTACGAGGTCTTTGATCCATGTCAAGGCATGGTACGTAGGAAGCCTCCACGAGGTTCAAGCCCACCCATCACCCAATTCACGTCGTGTTCTACCTACGTTCAGTATGACGTTAAACTATATCCTGGTCCAGTGGTAAGCCATTGTGACCCAGCACCACCTGAACTACGAGGTCTTTGATCCATGTCAAGGCATGGTACGTAGGAAGCCTCCACGAGGTTCAAGCCCATCAATAGTGGATCAAGGTCCCTCGCTTACGTCAGCTCACCGACACCCACCACCCGTCGTTTATTCACGTCAGGGTTCATTATCGTCCCGTATGACGTTAAACTGTATCATTTGAACTACGAGGACTTTGATCCATGTCATGGCATGGTACGTAGGAATCCTCCCAGAGGTTCAAGCCCGACTCTCCTCGGACCAAGGTCCAGCTTCACGTTGGTTTACCGACACCATCCTGAACTACGCGGACTTTGATTCCCTGCCACGGGGATACGTAGGAAGTCTCTTCAAGGCTCAATCCCAACTTCGCTGTCGCCCCCCCCTGCGATGGTCCCATTTCATTCTCAACCGTCTCCGCAAGACGTTAAACTCACGGCCTACCTCGTGATAAACATGAGATGCCTGAGGAAAACCTCAGATGGAACGCCTTTGGTGTAACCGTCTCTGCTAGACGTTAATCTTGCAACATACCCTGTGTTGAACATGGGAAGATGAGGAAAACCTCAGATACGTGTCTATGACATGTAATTCCCTGCGCTCGATGTGGGATGCCTCGGGCTTCCACGCCCTCGAGAAGCCTTGTTATCAAGGATAACAGACAGACATGCCAGGTACCCCAGCATCCAGACACGCTACTGATGCCTCAAACGTGATTACTCCCCTGACCGAAGGTTTCTGCCCTGACTGGACCCTTTGGAATGTCCCGACAGAAGCAGTGTAATTAACCGGCGTCCATGGAAACATGACACTGGGAAGAGTTTCACGAACTACGTATTAAATCTATAAGGGAGACCCGGACTAGGTGACGAGTTCTGAGAAGGAATCCACAGGAGGAAGAACCGACATCCCATCATCCCGTTTCGATCAAGGAGCAGACGTCCCTGAATAAGGAACGAATGCCGCCCGCCTTTGGAAAGCGGGAATGCGGGGCAACAAAGCCGCGCGTCCCCCTCCTCCGCGGACGGATGCGCGCGCGCCCCGGCGAAAGCGTCAGAAACAGAAATGGTGAACCCGACGTGAAAGACGTCTCCTCAGCATGGGGATTAGTAGCGTTCGAGACACCAGTAGATTGACGTGTCACCGGATCCAGATATCCGGTGCCTGGTCCCGCCAAGCAAATGGCGGGCCTGTCGTGGAACTCACCGGAAGTCGGGGTAGTAGAACGTGGGGCGCTCCGCTCTGTAGCGTGTTGGCGTGGATCCTTCTCACAGACATGGAGGATGGAAGAACGCTGGGGCACTGGCTGTCAATCCTTTTCCTCTCAGTACTGATGAGTTGATCCCTTCGTTTGCCAGGAACCAGGTTGTTATTTCAGAGATGCGGTCACCATCCGCTCCTCGCCCGCGCAGGGGCAGGGGCAACACCACTACGGCCACTCCACATGGCGCCACTACCGCCACGACGGCTGCCACGTCACGGGATGCGGGACGTCCACGTCCCCTTTCCCCATCAGAGGTCATCCAACGAAGGGTGATCAACAGCCTCGTGCGTAGGTATGAGGAACAAGGGGTCATCCCGACCAGGGATATGGCCCGTTTGGACCTGGAAGCTTCCAGGCCCCGCCGTCAACGCCGCCCTAACAGGCCGCGCAGGGAGCCCCTGCTCCCCACCTTGACATTCAACCGTTTCGGGAGCCTATCCCCAGAACGCCTTGACGACTATTCGCCTTACGCTGAAGAGGCAGGCGCGGTCCGGCTCAGCCCGCTCAGGGCCCCGACCCAGGGCCCCCAGGCGAGAGCTCCCGTCCGGACAAGTCAACACCGCCGTTCGGCCCCGCAGGAAGAGCAGGCAGAATACGTCCCTGCACCACATGCACCGGCCCGCCTGACCCGACGTCAGCGCCGGGCCCGGGCTGAGGATGCTCGCCTAGCCGCGTCCACGTCGACAGCTATAGTGGCCCGAGCCACCGCCGACGTACATTATGAAGCCCCCGCCTACATTGAGCAGGGGAACCCCTTCGCCCAACCAAGATTGAGACCCCAGCCGCCCCATGGGCAGGCCGGGTTGACTCTCCGGGTTGCAGGCCCCAGTGATGATCGTCGCGAGCTAACCCGCGGTGATGCCACCCCGTACGGAGGTCCTCCCCGTACCACTACTCCACAGAGCGTGGGCCTTCCCTGCTCTGGGGTTCGTCATGGAGGCATGCCTCGTGCTGCCCCCATCTTGCAGGAAGACCTGCCCCGGGGCAGTGATGCTCAGCGCGGAAACATTTCCCGCGCCCGCTGTACAGGGTATGAAGTCCATCCTTCTGGAGGCACCGTCCATCCGGTCCTTCGACGTGGGGCCCCCCCTACGTCCTCTCTGCGACTGACGAAGGTCCTCCTCGCCCCAACAACTCAAGGAGTGAAGGTCAGCCTCGCTCCACTCGCATCGACCATGGAGGCCTTCCCCATGCTCCTGCCGGTTCCAATAGGTACCCCGCCCACACGGGTACTGTTCATGGAGGTCCTCCCCATGTACCCTTCGACATTTTCCCTGGTGCCCCTCGCACCCCGGCTGTCTCAAGTGGGGGCCCTCTCCGCCACGGTACTAGCGCCGCCCCAGGGCCGCCTGACAGGGGTCAACCCTGTCCCGAAGAGCCACCCAGGGGAAGAAGAGCGGGTCGTCGCCACCACAAGAAGAATCCTGGGAAGGCCCAGGGGGAGATCAAACCTGCCCGCTTCTCCGATTTGGAATCGGAATGCGATTCAGCGATGGAACCTTCTCCCAGCTCCTCCGTATCAAGGACTGGGGCAGGAACCAGACGCGTCAGCCTCGTTCTCCCGGAATTTGAGGTCCACCGGATTCTTGTCTCTCTCCGCAGGTACATCCAGGAGGAAGAAATCCTGGGAATTCCGCAGGTTTCGACCGCGCAGTCACCGCCACCGTCACCCGAAGCGCCCTCTACCTCTACTCGGGATCACGAGGAGCTATTTTGGGGGTCAACGGTGGTAGAGCCACGACATGACCGGACACCGGTAACAGCAATTCCTGTACCCGAAGCAGTGGCTGTTAGCCCGTCCTATCGTGACATTGTGGTCAGGTCACCTCGCTCTTCAGAGGAAGGCCCAGAGTACGGTGGCCAGTCTGCTCGCTCGCCGTATTCTCCACCGCCGAGTTTGCTATCCCAAAGGTCCGCCTCGGTACCGCTACCGGTCCCTCAGCCACCCCCGGTTGATGAGTGGGGAAATGTAGGGCCGAACCCCGAGGACGAACCCAGGAGCTTCTGGAGTATTCTTGCAGCGGACTACTTCCCAGAGAAGTTCTGGCCCACGGCGGCGCTGAATTTTCGCGTACCCGAGTCGCTTACCCCTGAAGAAGTGGGGTGCTTTTCTCAGACCCTGTGGGCGACGCACTTCCGCCTCCGTTGGGAACGGGTAGTGTACCCCAGGAGTCGAGAGCACTTCGAGGAGATTGGCAGACAGTGCCGCCTGATTGATGCAGCGGCGCTCCTTGCGGCCCAGCACCCCGAGTCGCCCGGTCATCAGAGTGCCCTCCAACGAAAATGCGTTCAGAGTTTCAAGGCACTCCGCAAGATCGTCAGGGAAGCCACCCCCCATGTGCAAGTCCGTGGTTGGGGACGCTATGCCGCTCTCCTCTTTGACCCTATCCGACGACAACCTGATTCGCTATGCGACATCGAGGATATGCCCTCAAGAGGGGTCACAGTCCACATGGCCGACGTTGTGGATAAGGAAGATGATCTTGAGTTCCTTGATGGGGACTTGCCATCCGAGGGCGTACCGCCACTACTCGACCCATCAGGGAGAGTCACCCGTCAGCAAAGGAACCTGCTAGGCCTCCCCGTACCCACCGAGTCACTGGCACTCGGTCGAAGCACTGGCAAGGGTAAGGAGCATGTCGGAATAGTCAAGCACTCCGACCCGTCCGCCTCTGTGCAGAAAACGGACGAAGACCCTGAGAAGGCCACGTTGTGCCAGCAGCTTGCTGAACAGAAGAGGCTGGTCGACGAACTCTTGGCTGAACGCGCCGCAGAGCGACGACCCGACTATGGTAATCCCAGGCCAGGGCAGCAGGGGCATGAACAATTTCCCCCCGGTGAGATGCCTCCGGGCAACCCTGATCATGCTACTGCCGCGGACAGGGCGGAAGCCGGAACGTACGGCAAGAGGGCGTGATACGTCTCGCCAAACCCCCCTGAGCGACGGGGCAATCTGAAGAACCCAACCCGGGTTCCCCCAGTCGCCCAACAGGTCGTCCAACCAGTCAACCCGCGAGCAGCAGAAGCCGTCTACCGTGTTGAAGAACCTGGCAATGCGCTTGTGGTTAGGGACCCCCGTCAAGACAGGGACCCCCACCCGGAGGACCTTATTGCGGCACTCACAGCCCGCCTCGAGGCGTTGGAGACACGGCAGGTGGCGGTCCCACCGGATGGCAAGCCTTATCCCGCGTGGGTGGATGATATGCCCGTGCCTCCGGGTTTTGGGAACCCCACTTTCTCGCCTTTTAACGGGACAGGGGACCCACCCCAGCACTTGGCTCATTTCTCTTCCAGGTGTGGCCCCATGCTGGGGACCCCAGCTCAGCAAGAAGCCGCTAAGCTCCGATGTTTTGTACAGACGTTGGAAGGTCCGGCATTCGTCTGGTACAGCCAGCTCCCCATCGGATCAGTGACCGGTTGGGAGGATCTTCGCCGGCAGTTCTTGTACCAGTTCAGCTCCACCACGCGGAAGACTAGCATCGCGGACCTCTTTAAGTGCAAACAGAGGCCTGATGAGCGGGTTGCAGACTTCATCGCCCGGTGGAAAGGACTTACGTATTCCCTCGATATGCCACTGACTCAGGAGCAATTACTGACGATGTGTGTGGGGAACGTCAAGACAGAGCTGGTACCCTCCTTGATTACCCAGAACTACCCTGGAGGGTTCAGAGATTTCTCGGATAAGGCCCAGCGCCTCGAGGAGGCCCTGCAACAGGCTAGTCAGGCACGTTTGCTGCCCCCTATGATCCCAGCCAGGAGGGCCGCCAGGGCTGAACCCGCCGCAGTGGCTCAAATAGAAGCCCCGAGGCAGCTGGAATTGTTACCGGCGGAACCACCCCCGCAACCCCGCAGAGGTCCTCCACCTCAAGCACAGGCTCCTACCCAGCAGCGACCGCCTCAGAACCGACAGGTTCCCCCGCGCAACGCGCCACCGCCACCTAGGCGAGACAACCAGGTGCCGCCCCCTCGGCAGGCCCCTCCGGTCCCTCGACAGGACCAGGCCCCCAGGGCTCCTTACCCGGAAATAAAGTACCATACCTATTCGTTTAACGAAAATCATGTCCCTGGTTACTTCCGAAGTGCTCTAGAGCAAGGGATCGTGCGTCTGCCTGAGTGCAGGAGGCCGGTAGAGGCGCATCTCACTGATCACCCCAACTACTACCCTTATCATCGGATCCTAGGGAACACCCTCAAGCGATGCTATGTGTTTAAAGACTGGCTTCAGGACCAGGTCAACAACAACATAGTCAAGTTGGGCCCAGTGCCAGCGCAGGTGGCAGGCGTCTTTGCGGGATCAGAAATCGGCAGTGACAGTGAGGGTGAGTGGCAGCAGGTCCCTAGCCGCGGGTCCCAGAAATATGACAACTGGATGGCTCGAAAAACTGTCGTCCGTGCCCAGGGTATCATCCGGGCATGCCTGAAGCAGTCAGAACCTTCAGAAGAAGTAGTTGGCGCCTCAACATCGTCTTCACAGTCGACCTCTGCCCAAAAAGGCAAGCAGCGGCGACGCATGAAGAAGCAACGTGCACCGCCAGTGCCGTCGTCATCCCGCACTCTCGGCGACTTTATGCCTCTCGAAATGGGCATTCTCCCCAGAATCCGCCCAGCGGTGGATGAGTCTTCGAGTGACAGTCAAGGTTATGCTTCGGTTAACACCGTGGAGCTGGTAAAGCCCTATATGACCCCCGACGAGGGGGAACCCCAGACAGACCGCCCCAACGTTTCCAGCCGACGTCAACGTCAGCGGAATCGCAATCGCGCCGGTCACCGAGGTATGTCAGCAGGCACTTGTGACCAAGCCGTGCACGCTACCGAGACCAGGCAGCAAGCTCAGCGCAGATCTCAGCACGCGCAGACCCATCCAGCACCCTTGGCTCTACCTCCACCGCCATTCGTGTTGCTGGATCAGGGAGAGCCGCCTCGTTCGTATCACAGCCGGTCTCGCCCGGCGACGGGCCAGCCCCCGCTGTTCGATCTTAGCCCGGTGACTACTCTCCAGGCTTCTACTAGCAGGCAGCAGGGTGTACCCAGTGCTAGCCGACAGCCAGTTCAACCAGCAGGACCCGCTATGCCCCCAAATGCCGAAAAACCCCCTGTAAGCAGAGGTTCGCGTTTGGCACGCAAGTATGATGTCCTAAAGCATCTAGCCGGCATTCCGGCGAGGCTTTCCATCCTTGAGGCCCTGCGCTTGTCATCCGAGATGCGCGAGGCACTTGCCGAGGCCCTAAGGAGCCCCCTCCAGTTTGAGACGGAAGTGGCAGCCGCGGAGGCCTTCCATTTCGAGACGATTGAAAACGCCGAATGTCAGGCGGTTATCTCGTTCTCTGGTGAAGATGAAGACCCTCCTATACAGGGGCACATTCTCCCACTGTATATCACTGCCCACTTTAACGGTGTGGAAGTCTGTCGCTGCCTCGTTGACACGGGTTCTGGAATCAATCTAATTCCGACCCGGACGCTGCGAAAGCTGGGTTTGTCCGAAGGTGATTTGACTCCCTCTGACCTCAGGATTCAGGGGTACGACAGGACAGAGCAAACCCCGGTCGGCAAGATTCGTCTGAAGACCCAGTTCGGTGGCTTAATTACCAGCACCGAGTTCATGGTTGTTTCTCAGGACACCGCCTACAACGCATTGATGGGCAGGCCATGGCTCCATCTGCATGCAGCGGTTCCCTCGTCGTATCACCAGTGCCTTAAGTACTCGCTCAACGGTCGAGTAGGCGTGCTCCAAGGAGACGCGTCCCCTTTCGCTTCTTGTGAGGCCCGCTATCTGGATGCGGGTTATTACAAAATTAAGGACAAGCAAATCCTGGTAAGCGAGGATGAGCCCGCCCCGATCACAAGTGATCCTTGGGCGAGCATGGACGACGCCTACATCCTCCCGATCCACCGGTTGGAGGCCACGACCCCCGACATGGGACAATGTTTCGTTGTTTCGGGTACGCAAGGAAGGCATGTTCCCGCGTCCAAACGACGGCGGAAAATCACCTCGTACTCCTACATCAACCAGGCTCGGGTCATCCCGGAATCTCCTACCCCTGTACGGTACCGGGACGTCAAGCTCATGACAACGGCGGTGCGCCACACGTGTCTATTTCGCCGGGCTGGAATCAACCGACTCAGGCCGACACGTCACAACTGCTTTGATATCATCAAGCGTGGCCCCTTAGGCCGAAGGCCGGATGGGATAGGATCAAATGCATTCATTGCTATGGTCTCGACGACAGGTGAGTCTCCTGATGTGATGACCGCTGCTGCCCAAGCCGGCACCAGCCGCCCCTCGGGTTTTGAAAGCCCAGAAGTATCTTTTGTCGCGGGAAGTCCCCCCACGGCTGGGGAGGAAGACTTGGAGGATGCTCCCCCAACCATTGAAGAAGGCGTCTCTACCACGGTCGATGAGCTGGTACAGGTGAACCTTGGTAGCGAGGCAGATCCAAGACCCACATTGATCAGTGCGGCCATGTCCCTCGAGGAGCGGCAGCAGTATGTAGACTTCCTCAAACAGCACCACGATGTGTTTGCCTGGAGTTACGATGAGATGCCAGGGCTGGATCCCCAAGTGGCCGTCCACCGTCTGGGCCTCCCAGTAAAACATCGTGGGTTCAAGCAGCCTCCCAGAAAAATGCACCCTTCCCATGGTGCTATGGTTGAGGCCGAAGTTGATAAGCTAATCAAGGCCAACTTCGTCAAAGAGGTCCAGTACCCCAAATGGCTCGCCAACATTGTGCCAGTCAGGAAGAAGAATGGGCAGATTAGAGTCTGCATCGACTTCCGCGATCTCAATCGTCACTGCCCAAAGGACGACTTCCCACTCCCAGTGACGGAGCTGTTGATTGACGCCACGGCCGGGTTCCAAGCCTTCTCTTTCATGGATGGATATTCCGGGTATAACCAGATCCGGATGGCCCCTGAAGATGAGGAGTCCACTGCCTTCAGGGCTCCCCAGGGTACCTTTTGCTACCGGGTAATGCCATTCGGTTTGAAAAATGCAGGTGCCACTTATCAGAGGGCCATGCATCGCATATTCAAACCGATCCTCGGGACATTGGTGGAATGCTACGTGGATGACCTTGTAGTCAAATCGTGCCAGCGCCAGGACCATCTCAAAGACCTTGAGAAAGTGTTCGGTTTCCTCCGTTCCCGTCACCTGAAGATGAACCCACTGAAGTGCGCCTTCGGGGTCACCTCCGGGAAGTTTCTGGGTTTTGTTGTCAGATACCGAGGTATCGAGATCGACCCGGAGAAGATCAAGGCCATCAGCCAAATGCCTCCCCCGAGCAACATTCGAGAGCTACGAGGCCTGCAAGGAAACTTAGCCTATATACGCTAATTCATTGCGAATCTGGCCGGCAAGTGTAAGCCCTTTTCCCGGCTCATGAAGAAAGACGCTGCCTACGAATGGGATGAGGAGTGTCGGGCCGCCTTCGAGGAAATCAAGCAATATCTGCTCCAACCTCCGGTCTTGATGCCACCCGTCTCCGGAAAGTCGCTGGTCCTTTATGTGACCACCCTGGAGAGATCCCTCGGTGCGCTGCTTGCCCAGAAGAATAACGAGGGCACTGAGAATAGTCTCTACTATCTCAGCCGCATGCTTCTCGATACGGAGGTCAGATACTCCCCCATCGAAAAGAGCTGCCTTGCGCTCGTCTTCGCTGTGCAGAAATTGCGGCACTACCTGCAACACCACGAGGTACAATTGATCTCTCGGGTAGATCCACTGAAGTACATCCTGAACCGCCCCATGCTGACTGGCCGACTAGCACGGTGGGTGGTGATTCTTCAGCAATTTGACATCTGGTTCGTGCCTCAGAAGGCCGTCAAGGGACAAGCGCTGGCAGACTTTTTAGCTGCCCACCCAACCTTCACGGATCAATCCCTGAACCTGGATTTTCCCGACGAGACGATCCTCTCAGTCGATCATGCTGCCCCATGTTGGCAAATGCATTTCGACGGCGCCTCCCGGAGCCCCACCGGTAGAAGGCTCAACGACCCCAAGCTCAACAGAGTGGGTCTGGGTATTGTTTTCATTACCCCGGCGCAAGCCGTCCTACCGTACTCCTTCCTGTTGTTAGAAGGTTGTACGAACAACGAGGCAGAGTACCAAGCTCTCATCACCGGCCTCGAGTTGGCCCTTGAGATCCATGTACCCCATCTACATGTGAAGGGAGATTCCGAGCTGGTAATCAAACAGGTTAATGGCGACTACGTCGTCAGGAAGCCAGAGCTTGCACCGTTACTGGAGTACACCCTCCTCCTAATGGCCCAGTTCTCTTCTCGGCTAGAGGTTACCCATGTCCCGCGGTCGCAGAACGGCCAAGCGGACACCCTAGCTGGCTTAGCCGCATCGCTCGCAGAACCCGGGCAAGATGATTTGGTCATACACGTGGCCCACCGGAGAGTCATTGCTCCCGTCACCCAAGAGGACTGTGATAGCCTGTGGGTAAGTCATCTCACCGCCAGACCCTCCGTATCGGGGGTCCTGGGTTCGTCAGACGCAGTGGTTGAAACGACCCCCGATTGGAGAGCACCTTTTGTCGAGTATCTCCAAAATGGTCAGCTCCCGGACAACCGGGCCGAGCGTGAGCGAATCCGACGCCGCACACTTCAATTTACCCTCTAGAGCGGCCCCAGTCTTGAGCAGACCCTCTATAAACAGAGTTTTGATGGTGTCCTCCTCCGTTGCATCCAAGGAGTAGAGATACCTCAAGTTATGCAAGAGGTTCACGCCGGTTCCTGTGGCGCCCATCAAGCTGGGCCGAAGCTGTCCCATCAAATCCGGAGGCTAGGGTACTTCTGGCCCTCCATGATCCATGATTGTATTGGATACGCCAAGAGATGCCACGCGTGCCAAGTGCACGCCAACTTCTTGCATCGGCCGCCAGAACCCCTCCACCCCACCAAGTACTCTTGGCCATTTGCGGTATGGGGACTCGATGTAGTGGGACCGTATCCGCCGGCAACAGCCCGCCAGTGTAGGTTCATCCTGACTGTTACAGATTTCTTCTCCAAGTGGGCAGAAGCAGTTCTGCTCAAAGAGGTCAAGGCCCGTTCTGTCATTGACTTTGTGAGCTCCAACATTATCCACCGGTTTGGAGTCCCTCACGCCGTCCTCACTGACAACGGCACCAACTTCCGAGCAACTGAATTGAAGAAATTGTATGCTAAGTACGACATCCGGTCGAACCATACCTCCCGCTACCACGCGCAGGCGAATGGGCAGATCGAGGCGTTCAACAAGACCCTCTCTAACATTCTGCAGAAGATGGTTGGTCAGAATAAGAAGAGTTGGCCGGACAAGCTTCCAAACGCCCTTTGGGCTTACCGGACGACGACTCGCAACTCTACCCAGGTGACCCCATATTCCCTGGTGTAACGCCCCGACCCTAGTTACCCAGAGTCGGTGCATTATTACATAACATTGGCATGATCATGAGAAAGATCAAGTCTCGAAAGACCGATTAGTTTAGTAGCCTTGGAATAACTAGATACATCCATAAATTTTACATTACATCATAAAAAAAACATCTTGTCTTCATATCCCCTCATACTATCCCTGCAGGTCATTCATAAATTACTTCTTCATAATCCTGGGAAAAATAAAACATTAAAAGGGGTGATCTCAGATGCTCAGTAAGGATAACATTATAGCAGAAGCTTTCATAAATCAGCATAAACACTTAAGGCAATTTATAATTAAAACAAAAGCCTTTTAAACTTGCACTTCAGCATAAAATGGCTAAGGTAAAATGAAATAATGCCATTTAATTACTCACATGGATATTCTACTAGTCGAATGATCACATGAAATATCAATAACCACTTTCATAATGATGGAATGCATAATGCCAGACTATCATAACCACATAGCCAAGGCCTCGTGCCAAGACTACAAATAAGATTTTGCCAAGGCCTTGTGCCAAGACACTAGTTTGTCTCATGAGACCTACCGATGCATCGAGGAGCTATAGCGGGCTCCACCCGTCACTTATTAAGTCCAATACATTCCTCATATGAATAGGTTTAAGCATAAAATAAACATTCGTATTAAAACTAGCATACGAAATGTCAATACTTTAACCACAAACCATGAATGGTATAAAAATAGAACATCCACAGTCAAACATAACTCATTCGATACAATATGGAAGATTGTATTGTATCACATTAACCTCAATTAAGAATAATGAAGGATGTTGACATAGATGAAAATAATCATCAAAACTATTTGAGAGAAATATCCCCCTTTTTCTTGAAATCATTTAAAAGTCACACTATTTTTCCAGAAGCCATTTAAAAGTAGATTTTTGAATCAAAGTGTCCCATACCACTTTGAAACTTTTTAAAAGGAGTTTTAATTTCTAAAACTTTAATGTCCATATAAATAAATCCTTAAAACCATTTTTAAAACATGGACATTAATGAGCAAGATTTAGAAGAATAAGTATTTAAAACATTTAAAAATGGTATTTTGGTTAGAGATTCTAACCAAAAGAGACACTTGAATACAAATAATTTAGGTAATCAAAACTTTGTAATATCATGAGAATAAAGGGATTCATGATATACTATGTCAAAGCACATTATATACACCACATAAAAGTGATTTGGTGTATATCAACAAAGAAGTCTCAATGGAATGTAAATTGAGATGAAATCTCTCATAAAGGCCGTATCCTTAGGTTAAGGATAAATCAACGACATAATTATGTGTGACAAATATAAATACACTAAATATGATTGGATATTCAGTGTAAAACAATCAAAGGATATTCACACATATTCTTTTAAAAACAACACCAATGAATTGGATGTTTAACTCAACAAATGGTGAATGAGTTAAAATTACTCTTATCAAATTAATATCAATGACTTGAGAATTACAAATGAGTGATTATGTGTATCAAACTTATATCCACAGGAAGGGGAGTGGAAATTATGACATAATCAAATGAATAGTGGTTCCACACATAATCTTGGGGTAGTATAATCAATGAAATATGCGTAAAGTCAAAAGAGTGGAAATTGAAATCTCAAATTCCCTTATCGATTGGGTAACTTACGAAACAAAAACCCATGAAAGAAAGATCATAACATGATGATGTAAATACCCATAAAATAAAGTATATTACACAATGAATACAATCATGGGAAGTACACATACACCACATGCAATAATTAAGTGGTGAACAATGGAATTCTCACGAAATTAAAAGTGAGATTAGAAAATCCATTACCACGTTAATCGACTGAGTCGTATGGCCAAAAGTTAATAACCACCAAATGATTTACAAAATAACATGAATATAAAGAGAATCATGATAATATATATCAAATGGCCATACATAATACACCACAATCAATAATTTAGTGGCGAATAATGGAAATCTCACGGAATTGAAAGTGAGATAAGAGAATCCCTTACTTTGTACTTTTTCCTTGGTCGATGGTAGGTTTACCTCCTGTATAATGGTGAAATAATTGTTATTGAATAATACAAGAATCATTTACTTTAATATGATATCATATATGATCTTTTAACATTGATTTGTTAATAATATCTTAGTATTAATGCCGTTTCGGGTGTTAACTTACTCATTTTCTTTTATAAGTTTTGTTACATAAGTCATGTTTGTTGTATCTTATTCACATCCAGAATGATATAAAGTCCTTAAACATCATTTTTAAATCATTAAATGATAATTATACTTGAATGGATACGATGGAGAATGAATCTCATCGCGTTCGTGGAGACGGTAGTCCGTACGTACGCACGAACGCTACTTCCATTTAATTTTTTTATTTTAAAAGAATAGAATCCAAATGATACATAGGTATATTACTATTCCAGTATAATATAATATTTTATATATGTTACTTAAGTTCATTAACGCCATCCTTTATACGTTCCATGTGTGGTATGAACGAGTCATATCATTTTAAGGGGGCGGTAGTCCGCACTTCCTCAAATGAAATTATCGTATGTATATACAACATGAAACGAATAATGGTATGAAATAAAATAGAATTACAGAAGCTTATATATAAAATATATATCATTAATATCATATTTAATTATAGTGCCATCATAATGGCCACCATGAGAGGCGGTAAGATGTTTTTGAACAATCATCGTTTCGTGAGGCGTTAGTTTGCCATCCACAGAAACATTATGTTCATCATCCATTAGATGGAGTTGTATGTATGTGTAGTTTGAATACTTCTTATAACAACATCCTAGTATATTGAGGATACTGGTGTTGTTACAAAAGAAGGGAAATAAAAAGAGTTTGGGGGTTGAAGAAGCAAAATAAATGAAAATAATTTAAGAGAAATCGTTACCTTTAATTTAGGTAACTCACTTTGGTTGGAACCAAAGGACTTGTTGAAATGCTTTCTGCCTAAGGGGAAGCTTCAAGGAGGAGGAGAGGGATGTGGGGAGCTTATTTGGGCAGAGTTTGGACGATCCAAGTGGCTTGATAGGTGTGAGTAAATGAGAAGGAGGAGTGCCCTTTTATAAGAGGGGTGAGGGGCACCTTTGGAAAAGCTAGAAATATTAATTTATAATAAATTCATATTCGGTTTCCAAAGGCTCCAAAGTTGACTATTCAAAGTATGAGGTGGGTATAGGTCGCAAACAACTCATCCAATAGAATTTAGACAGGTTTGGGTACTTATATTAACCTTATATTTAAGTATTAACTCTAAGTTAATTAGTTTCACTTTTACAATGTCTCTTTGTATTTTTATATAATATGGTTAATAAACTTACTATATACATACAAGAGACCCCCAAGTGGTCCATTAATGATTAACCTATCATAATATAAGTCTCTTGGCCGAACCTTAGATTTTTATGAATTTAATAGCAATTAATAATATAATATTTGTTTTAAGAACTCTTTTATGTCAATTTTGACACTATTCAATAGTTGATTTTTGTGAAACTCATAACAGATTGATTACTTCAAACAAAGTCAATTAAATCAATCCTAATATATCATATTATCCTAGAAAATTAATTTAATTCATTAAAAGTTTCATATTATATTTATTTGGGTATTTATAATATCACTTATTTTAATTTTTCACTATTATAGTAATTACTACATCATCATTGTGTCATAAATAAAATAAATTATTTAATGTCTAAAAATTATAAATAAAATATAATTATGTAGGAAATCTTTTTAGCTTTCTAATGAATATTTATAATCGAAAATCCAACATGTATAACCCTATGTAACAATTGTTCTTCTAAAAGATGTAAGCTTATGCCATTTTTATTTTTATTTTAGCTTTATTAATATAATGTGTCATTATCACTTACAAGTGGATCCATGGGGTCCAAAAATAGACCCAAAGATGCCCATGGTCGACCATGTATCAACCAATAGGGTTACGACACGTTTTAGGGTAATTTAGTATTATTATAATATTATTTTTTTAACCCTTATTTACCGGATTTACCCTTAACCATGGTAAATAAAATATTTACCGCAGTAATTATTCAAAATGTCTAAAAATAAAAGTTACCTATTTACACAATTTGGACATCCTGATTCCAAATATGGAATCCATTTTTCTAAATTCAAAACACAGAAGTGGCAGAAATTAATTTAAAATTAATTCCTGCTGTCAAAACAAAAAGCGTGTTTTTAAGAGATAATAACTATCAAAAGATTGACACTTGTTTAGGTTCGGTTTAATTGTAAAATTATGTTCAATGACCAAAATTATATTAAATGGTAAAAATATATTCTAAATATACTTTAAAACCACTCAAATTCACAATTTATCACTATTAATTATTTTGATTAAAAAAGTTGTTTTTAATTAAAATTTAGTAATTTTCACTATTCATCAAAATATGAAAGTTATCCGAAAAGTACCAAAATTTCACCTTAGGCTAAATTTGATATTCCGAATCCAAAAATGAAGTCCATTTTGAAATATAAAATATATATAATTTCAAAAAGTAGGTATTACTATTCATAACGGCTAGTTTGATTGGTTGTGGTGTGTTAAAATCTCGAAGTTGCGTACAATGCACGTCATTGCATTATTTGAAAGGAAACATACCGAGGAAGCTTGGGGTGTTACATTCTCCCCTCCTTCAATAAATTGCGTCCTCGCAATTTTTTTAAAATTTTGCTTGGGAATATAATGGAAAGTCCCACATCGGAAAAAGAGTCAATAAAACTATCACTTTAAAAGAAAGAAAGAGAGGTATAAGGGTCATCCAAGATAACCCATACTAGGATTCCATGTAAGAAAACATGGATATGGATGATAAACTAAGTGTCAAGTTATGATGGAGAGGGATAGAAATCATGATCAGGAGAAAGTTAACAATGAGAAAACCACAAACTTGTGTTGGGACAAACGACCATTAGTCTCCTAGTAGGAAAGTAAACGGACAACATTTTTTTTAAGTTACATTACATAAGGAAGAGGAATTCATTTATGATATTGACTAAGAACATTATGAGATATACTTACATTTTAAGTAGATTTTAATTCTTTAATAAATTTCCACCACTAACTCATTTTTTTAAACGATGAGTATTCAAGAAGACTTGGTCACACTGGAAGAGATAGAATAAACTTCTATAGAATCACATGATCCATGAAGGATAAACCATATATTTACATTGTCTTTGAAGATTAATCAAAACCAAAATGGTCAGTGAATGATCTAATTATCCCCCAAAAGGATATTCATTGAGATAAATATGCACTAATCTTAATTTCTAAAATTAAACCAACAATACCCCAAAGTTAAATAGATACAATTCAATAACAAATTGTCCTTAAAATCCTTTAATATAATCCAAACTAATATTGAAACCCAAAACATAGAAGAATTTGATTATGTAGTCTCCCATGTTAAATTGTATCTCCAAATGACATCAGATACTCTTAAAGTCACATACTCAAAAGTAATTAACCTAATCACATATTCTCTATTATAGGTTAATAATTTCCATAAATAACCCAAATCACTATAAATCCACAATAAAAACGTAGATAAAAATCTATCATTACTCCACAAATGAAACCCCATAGTATTCTATTTTCCTTGGGCATATAGTGTTCCCAACAAAGCGAACATCTTCCAAAATAACATTTATCACTTAATCACCAAATCATTTTCCTATACCAAGGGTATTCTTTTGATATGAAATAAGAACCCAAATCAACTTATTATTGATCAATAAAATCATTTAACTAAAAAAAAGTCACACTAACTAGGGACTTCACGTAGTCCAGTGGTAGGCGATAAATCCCAATCGCACTTTGGTTGTGGGTTCGATCCCCATAGCTTTGTCCGACGCGACGGGTTGTCACACGGTCTACGTGTTGTCCTTTTTCAAAAACTATATTTTATAATATTGCCAAAATGAGATAAATTCCTCAAAATACTATATCATAAATTTAACCACAAATGTTATATCATACCTTGAATATTCATCCCAAATTAGAATAACTTATAATTCTCTCAAACCCCAATGATCATATAAAACCAAATGGTTATTTATACCCATATCCACAAGAGAAGAGACAATTCTTCCTCAAATATATTTCTCACATGGCAAACTACGGGGTTACAAATACAAGAGAAAATTATTCCATAGTAAACCCATCAACAAGGAGTGCTAATACTTTTTAAACATTTCTCCAACCATTTATTCCCACATAGCTTCTTCTTTGACCAAGAAAATATCCTATAGAATAGGACATTCACTCGGGTAATGGCCAGGTCCCCTACATTTACGGCAAATGACTGTAAATGGACTCTTGGGACCATTTTTATCTTCTTCCATAGTACTCTTCATTTTTCTTCGGCAATTCTTTACTTTATGTCCTTCCTTCCCGCACGTAAAACATTTCGTTGTCCCATTGAGACACTTTCCTGGGTGTCTCTTTCCACATTTCCTGCATGATGAAAATTGAGGGTTCTTTTCTCCATGGTCTCCATTGCTGGAGCTCTTATCATTTATCACCTTTCTCTTCCTTGTTGAGTCTGGGAGTTGGTTAATATATATGTTGTTGATCATATTTTTGGAAAACTGATTTGGCATAAAGACGATATCTTTTACGCCTATCAACATTCCATTTTGTTGCTCATTTCCACCACCGTTCCCATCTTGTACATCATTCTCAAAGTCACTATGACTTCCTTGGAATCCATCCATTGACTAAAACCATAAAGCATTGTGTGAGTAATAGTAGTCGTAAAATCATTTAGAGATTAAAATGTCACCATATTCTCAATTTGAAACATATTAGGATTAACCAAGGTCATTTACTCTCATCTTATGTATATATTTCTTAAATCGGTTTGTAAATAAAATGTAAATTATCCTAAGCATATCCCCCGGGAGTGTCGTAACCAAGAGTGCAGCAAGGCCCGTTGTCGTGCACCAGTTCCCGTTCGAGTCTAGCTCAAAGCGGTGTTTTCGGGTTTTACCCCTAGGTACATCTGTGCCAGAGCCGCCTCTACCTGCTCGTATCCAGACAGGGATGTATTGCTCGGAAAACTCACAAAATATCTACAATACCAAAATTCTAGGAAGTTCTTTTATACTAATCCTCAAAGTTCATCTTAGGTCTACGTTCTCTAATCAGAGTTTATCTAAATCTAGCTACCAAGGTTTGTACTAAACTTCCTCTGATACCAACTGTAACGCCCCGACCCTAGTTACCCAGAGTCGGTGCATTATTACATAACATTGGCATGATCATGAGAAAGATCAAGTCTCGAAAGACCGATTAGTTTAGTAGCCTTGGAATAACTAGATACATCCATAAATTTTACATTACATCATAAAAAAAACATCTTGTCTTCATATCCCCTCATACTATCCCTGCAGGTCATTCATAAATTACTTCTTCATAATCCTGGGAAAAATAAAACATTAAAAGGGGTGAGCTCAGATGCTCAGTAAGGATAACATTATAGCAGAAGCTTTCATAAATCAGCATAAACACTTAAGGCAATTTATAATTAAAACAAAAGCCTTTTAAACTTGCACTTCAGAAAAAAATGGCTAAGGTAAAATGAAATAATGCCATTTAATTACTCACATGGATATTCTACTAGTCGAATGATCACATGCAATATCAATAACCACTTTCATAATGATGGAATGCATAATGCCAGACTATCATAACCACATAGCCAAGGCCTCGTTCCAAGACTACAAATAAGATTTTGCCAAGGCCTTGTGCCAAGACACTAGTTTGTCTCATGAGACCTACCGATGCATCGAGGAGCTATAGCGGGCTCCACCCGTCACTTATTAAGTCCAATACATTCCTCATATGAATAGGTTTAAGCATAAAATAAACATTCGTATTAAAACTAGCATACGAAATGTCAATACTTTAACCACAAACCATGAATGGTATAAAAATAGAACATCCACAGTCAAACATAACTCATTCGATACAATATGGAAGATTGTATTGTATCACATTAACCTCAATTAAGAATAATGAAGGATGTTGACATAGATGAAAATAATCATCAAAACTATTTGAGAGAAATATCCCCCTTTTTCTTGAAATCATTTAAAAGTCACACTATTTTTCCAGAAGCCATTTAAAAGTAGATTTTTGAATCAAAGTGTCCCATACCACTTTGAAACTTTTTAAAAGGAGTTTTAATTTCTAAAACTTTAATGTCCATATAAATAAATCCTTAAAACCATTTTTAAAACATGGACATTAATGAGCAAGATTTAGAAGAATAAGTATTTAAAACATTTAAAAATGGTATTTTGGTTAGAGATTCTAACCAAAAGAGACACTTGAATACAAATAATTTAGGTAATAAAAACTTTGTAATATCATGAGAATAAAGGGATTCATGATATACTATGTCAAAGCACATTATATACACCACATAAAAGTGATTTGGTGTATATCAACAAAGAAGTCTCAATGGAATGTAAATTGAGATGAAATCTCTCATAAAGGCCGTATCCTTAGGTTAAGGATAAATCAACGACATAATTATGTGTGACAAATATAAATACACTAAATATGATTGGATATTCAGTGTAAAACAATCAAAGGATATTCACACATATTCTTTTAAAAACAACACCAACGAATTGGATGTTTAACTCAACAAATGGTGAATGAGTTAAAATTACTCTTATCAAATTAATATCAATGACTTGAGAATTACAAATGAGTGATTATGTGTATCAAACTTATATCCACAGGAAGGGGAGTGGAAATTATGACATAATCAAATGAATAGTGGTTCCACACATAATCTTGGGGTAGTATAATCAATGAAATATGCGTAAAGTCAAAAGAGTGGAAATTGAAATCTCAAATTCCCTTATCGATTGGGTAACTTACGAAACAAAAACCCATGAAAGAAATATCATACCATGATGATGTAAATACCCATAAAATAAAGTATATTACACAATGAATACAATCATGGGAAGTACACATACACCACATGCAATAATTAAGTGGTGAACAATGGAATTCTCACGAAATTAAAAGTGAGATTAGAAAATCCATTACCACGTTAATCGACTGAGTCGTATGGCCAAAAGTTAATAACCACCAAATGATTTACAAAATAACATGAATATAAAGAGAATCATGATAATATATATCAAATGGCCATACATAATACACCACAATCAATAATTTAGTGGCGAATAATGGAAATCTCACGGAATTGAAAGTGAGATAAGAGAATCCCTTACTTTGTACTTTTTCCTTGGTCGATGGTAGGTTTACCTCCTGTATAATGGTGAAATAATTGTTATTGAATAATAAAAGAATCATTTACTTTAATATGATATCATATATGATCTTTTAACATTGATTTGTTAATAATATCTTAGTATTAATGCCGTTTCGGGTGTTAACTTACTCATTTTCTTTTATAAGTTTTGTTACATAAGTCATGTTTGTTGTATCTTATTCACATCCAGAATGATATAAAGTCCTTAAACATCATTTTTAAATCATTAAATGATAATTATACTTGAATGGATACGATGGAGAATGAATCTCATCGCGTTCGTGGAGACGGTAGTCCGTACGTACGCACGAACGCTACTTCCATTTAATTTTTTTATTTTAAAATAATAGAATCCAAATGATACATAGGTATATTACTATTCCAGTATAATATAATATTTTATATATGTTACTTAAGTTCATTAACACCATCCTTTATACGCTCCACGTGTGGTATGAACGAGTCATATCATTTTAAGGGGGCGGTAGTCCGCACTTCCTCAAATGAAATTATCGTATGTATATACAACATGAAACGAATAATGGTATGAAATAAAATAGAATTACAGAAGCTTATATATAAAATATATATCATTAATATCATATTTAATTATAGTTCCATCATAATGGCCACCATGAGAGGCGGTAAGATGTTTTTGAACAATCATCGTTTCGTGAGGCGTTAGTTTGCCATCCACAGAAACATTATGTTCATCATCCATTAGATGGAGTTGTATGTATGTGTAGTTTGAATACTTCTTATAACAACATCCTAGTATATTGAGGATACTGGTGTTGTTACAAAAGAAGGGAAATAAAAAGAGTTTGGGGGTTGAAGAAGCAAAATAAATGAAAATAATTTAAGAGAAATCGTTACCTTTAATTTAGGTAACTCACTTTGGTTGGAACCAAAGGACTTGTTGAAATGCTTTCTGCCTAAGGGGAAGCTTCAAGGAGGAGGAGAGATATGTGGGGAGATTATTTGGGCAGAGTTTGGACGAGCCAAGTGGCTTGATAGGTGTGAGTAAATGAGAAGGAGGAGTTCCCTTTTATAAGAGGGGTGAGGGGCACCTTTGGAAAAGCTAGAAATATTAATTTATAATAAATTCATATTCGGTTTCCAAAGGCTCCAAAGTTGACTATTCAAAGGATGAGGTGGGTATAGGTCGAAAACAACTCATCCAATAGAATTTAGACAGGTTTGGGTACTTATATTAACCTTATATTTAAGTATTAACTCTAAGTTAATTAGTTTCACTTTTACAATGTCTCTTTGTATTTTTATATAATATGGTTAATAAACTTACTATATACATCCAAGCGACCCCCAAGTGGTCCATTAATGATTAACCTATCATAATATAAGTCTCTTGGCCGAACCTTAGATTTTTAAGAATTTAATATCAATTAATAATATAATATTTGTTTTAAGAACTCTTTTATGTCAATTTTGACACTATTCAATAGTTGATTTTTGTGAAACTCATAACAGATTGATTACTTCGAACAAAGTCAATTAAATCAATCCTAATATATCATATTATCCTAGAAAATTAATTTAATTCATTAAAAGTTTCATATTATATTTATTTGGGTATTTATAATATCACTTATTTTAATTTTTCACTATTATAGTAATTACTGCATCATCATTGTGTCATAAATAAAATAAATTATTTAATGTCTAAAAATTATAAATAAAATATAATTATGTAGGACATCTTTTTAGCTTTCTAATGAATATTTATAATCGAAAATCCAACATGTATAACCCTATGTAACAATTGTTCTTCTAAAAGATGTAAGCTTATGCCATTTTTATTTTTATTTTAGCTTTATTAATATAATGTGTCATTATCACTTACAAGTGGATCCATGGGGTCCAAAAATAGACCCAAAGATGCCCATGGTCGACCATGTATCAACCAATAGGGTTACGACACGTTTTAGGGTAATTTAGTATTATTATAATATTATTTTTTAACCCTTATTTACCGGATTTACCCTTAACCATGGTAAATAAAATATTTACCGCAGTAATTATTCAAAATGTCTAAAAATAAAAGTTACCTATTTACACAATTTGGACATCCTGATTCCAAATATGGAATCCATTTTTCTAAATTCAAAACACAGAAGTGGCAGAAATTAATTTAAAATTAATTCCCGCTGTCAAAACAAAAAGCGTGTTTTTAAGAGATAATAACTATCAAAAGATTGACACTTGTTTAGGTTCGGTTTAATTGTAAAATTATGTTCAATGACCAACATTATATTAAATGGTAAAAATATATTCTAAATATACTTTAAAACCACTCAAATTCACAATTTATCACTATTAATTATTTTGATTAAAAAAGTTGTTTTTAATTAAAATTTAGTAATTTTCACTATTCATCAAAATATGAAAGTTATCCGAAAAGTACCAAAATTTCACCTTAGGCTAAATTCGATATTCCGAATCCAAAAATGAAGTCCATTTTGAAATATAAAATATATATAATTTCAAAAAGTAGGTATTACTATTCATAACGGCTAGTTTGATTGGTTGTGGTGTGTTAAAATCTCGAAGTTGCGTACAATGCACGTCATTGCATTATTTGAAAGGAAAAATACCGAGGAAGCTTGGGGTGTTACACCTGGTGTATGGAGCTGAGGTCGTCCTACCCATTGAGATCCAGCTTCCGTCACTACGCACGGCAGTTTATGATCACCAGACATCAGATGAGGTAGCCGAGATCCGTCTAGCTGAGTTAGAGGCACTGGACGAGAACCGGCTTCGTGCCCTGCACAATCTGGAAAGGCATCAGGACAAGATAGCAAGAGCTTTTGACAAGAAGGTTCGTCTACGCTCTTTTCTACAGGGTGACCTGGTGCTGGCCCTACGAGCGCCAATGATTCCCGGAAGGAAACCGCCCAAGTTAGAACCCAAATGGGAAGGGCCTTATATCATCCATAAGGTGTACCCCAATGGAGCATACTCTTTGGTGACCACAGATGGAGAGCGTGTAACCCCTCCCACCAATGCCAGATTACTCAAGCGATACTTTGCCTAGGGCAAACATGGTCCTGCATGACCCTAAACTGCGAGAGGGTCCTGCACGACATTAAACTGCATTGGTCCTGCATGACCCTAAACTGCGACCTGGTCCCGCATGACCTTAAACTGTATCTCCGTCCTCACTGCAAGACGTTAAACTGCAAGTCAGTCAGTTCTTCCTGACCGAGGCTCAGCCTCAGGCCCCTCGGCCGCTTTGGGCCCCTGACCCCGTCTCCACCGAGGTCTGGCCCCAGGCCCCCTCGTTTCTCTTCGACTTACCCTCTTACGGGATCGTACGGTACAGTGTAGGACTACGTTCTCACGTTGGGATCATGTACCATGCCGCGCACATCCCCGAATGAGATGCCCCTCGTCCCGCATGATGTTAAACTGCATGCCAAGAACTACGTATGGCTTGATTCCCATCTTCATGGGATACGTAGGAACGCTCGGACGCCTCGTCTTGAGCCCAGCCCCAAGCTTTTCTCTTCTGCTATTCCCCCTGGGATGGTCTCCTTGGAGGATCTTTGTGTAGCAAGGCGTCGGCTTTCTTGGCCCCGCTCATGCAACCCCACTCACGCAAAGATTGTGGGGGTCGCACCATGCGCCCACTCCCGTTCTTCTACCCTCCCATGTCCTCACCGTATGACGCTAAACTGCATGGCCTTCAAGAACTACGTATGGCTTGATTCTCATCCTTATGAGATACGTAGGAACGCCCGGACATTTCGTCCGTCGGCCCAACCCAAAAGCCAGAATCTTCCCCTCGGGTCAAGACACGGCAGGTTTGCCCCGACCCACGTCGAGCAAGCCTCGACCCGGCTGCACATTCCCCCCTGGAGGTGTTTGCCCCTTTCGTGGATGGATTCACACCCGGAGGGGCCCCCAACAACGGCCTGGATACAAAGCCCAAGGGCTCTCCTACCAATCCGGGCCAACGCCCCCGAGGGTTTTCTCAAGCAACGAATCGATACAAGTCCCGCATTGCGAATTTGGTTAGCGGTCGACGCTCATTTGTTGCCCCCATGTGGGTCACCATGGGAACGCTGTGTTTCGAATATGGTCAACAGTGATTCATTCTGCCCCATCCTGAGGTGACAAACTTCCCCCAGGTGGTGCTAGCGATCGGGCCCACAACCCAGGATTCCTCACCCGGAGCGTACGGTGTGGTGTGCGACTACGTCCTCATTCACGTCGGGATCATGTACCATGTCGTACGACTCCCCTTCCGAGGCTCAGCCTCAAGCCCCTTGGTCTCCTTGGGCCCCTGGCCCCCCGTCCTCATGTAAGACGTTAAACTACAAACCAGTCAGTTCTTCCTGACCGAGGCTCAGCCCCAGGCCCCTCGGCCTTTCCAGGCCGCGGCCCAGGACCTATCTTATAGGATTGTACGGCATGGCGTAGGGCTATGTCCTCATTAACGTCGGTTTTTTGCCATACTGTACACCTTGCTTAGGGGTATGTTATTCCCCTCCTCGTCCGGTATGACGTTAAACTACATTTCAAGAACTACGTGTGGCTTGATTCCCATCCTGATGGGATACGTAGGACCACCTGGATGTCCAAGATCCGGGTCCAGCCCCATCTCTCGGGAATCCTCATCCCATCTTGGCCCCTTGGCCCATCCTTCCTCCATGAGGGGATCATATGGTGCGGTGTGGGATTATGTCCTCATTCACAACGGTCTCGTGATGACCACGCCATGCTCCCACCCCCTGCTGAGTTGTTTCGTCGATCCCTCTTTTTCGGTGGTTCTCCAATGTGCTTAAGAGTACTCTGGTTCATTACCTGGAATGCCAAGCTTTACTCGGACACGTCCGCACCCGCTTTCCAGGCTTTGCGCATCCTCGCATCAGGTCTTTCACCATCTTTCACACCCGGAGGGACCCCCAAGAACGGCCTCGATACAATGCCCAAGGGCTCTCCTACCGATACGGGCCAACGCCCCCCAGGGTTTCGGACAACAAATCAATAAAATCCCGCGTTGCGAATATGGTCAGCGGTCGATGCTCGTTTGTTATTCCCACCTCAGGCTAACGCGATACAGACGCTGTGTTTCCGTCACGGATAACAGTTTTCCTCTGTCGTCACGCCAACCCGTTAAGCCCAAATGCCGGGTACACAATTCACACCCTTCGTCACTTCATCGTGTCCAAGTAGAGTCTCAGGATTCTTGGTACTTTTCCTCCGTGCACGTCTGTGCGTTTGAGGAACAAGCTACATCAAAGGTGTCCTTCAGAACTTTCTACTGACTCCCCTTTAATGGATGCCCCAAGTATTGCAATGAGGATTCCCCCCTTGTTTCCCACACCGAGTTTATCTCACGTGGGCTTAGGGATTGGGCTGACATCTGTGCTTACTCGGGAGTTCTCACCATCCACGGTCCGATCTCTAAGACCATAAACTAAGACTCTCATCTGGAACTACGTTCAAGACCCCTTGTCTTTGGACCCAGCTTGAGTTCAGCAAATTTACCTCTCTAATCCTCTCTTCAGGACCCTGATCACAGGACTGCGTGCCCCAGTGCAGGGCTATGCCCTCATTCACGTCGGGTTTGCAACAACTGCACCACGCACGCCCCCATTCAGAGGTTCAGTCCTCCTGTTCTGTCCTGCATGACGTTAAAAGGCACCTTTCAGAACTACGTATGGATTGATTCCCATCCTAATGGGATACGTAGGACCACCTGAATGTCTAAGATTCGGGTCCAGCCCCACCTCTGGGAGATCTCCTGATTTCCCGGTCACCTAGGCCACTTGGTCCATCCCTCTCCAGCGGGGGGTGTGCAGGTATAATACAAGGTTTTGGGCACCATGCCCCCCCTTCCCCTGGGGATCTGCCATCTCTCGATCACCCTCAAGGTTTAGTCCCTTGGCTCCCTGTAGTGGTTCACCCATGTTTTAAGAGCACTCTAGTCTAGCACCAAGAGTGTCAAATTCAACTTGGTCAAGTTCCTTCCACTTGTCAAGCTTCGTGTTCCCCTCTATTCGGACTTCCATCCTCTTTCACACCCAGAGGGACCCCCAAGAACGGCCTGGATACTACGCCCAAGGGCTCTCCTACCGATACGGGCCAATGCCCTCCGGGGTTACGGACGACAAATCGATAAAATCCCACGTTGCGAATATGGTCAGCGGTCGATGCTCGTTTTGTTAGTCCTCATCTCAGGCTAACGCGACAGGATGCTGTGTTGCGAACATGGTCAGCAGTAATCCCCTGTCGTCACGCCAGCCCTTTCAGTCCTTGAATGTTGGTTGCATGTTTAACATCATTTTCGACCCCATCATGTCCGAGTGGAATCTCGACGCTTTTGGCGCTGTCCCTCAGTGCACCTCTGCATGCTAGGGGGACAAAGCTGCAATCTGGCGCCCTTTGGGGCTCCCCTGGTCCGAGCTCTAAGACCATAAACTAAGATCCATTCGGGACTACGTTTAACTTGATTCCCATCCTCATGGGATACGTAGGACCGCCCAGACGCCCTGTCTCCGGGTACAACCCATTCAGGAAGCCAGTCTCTCTCCCTGTTTCACCTCTGTATAGGCCCCTCGGCCTAAGGTTTCCCCCTCCAAATGGCGTACAATCTGATGTGGGATCATGTCTCCGTCAATTGTGTTTTATAACACTGCGCACACTTCCCGCTTAGCATCGTCTCTGCTACGTCTGCGCTGCATGACGATAAAATGCATGCTTGGTCCTATCATACGACCCTAAACTGTGACATTATCGTCCTGGCCGCACGACGAAAAACGGCACCGCATTGTGGTGACCTCGCTGTAGAGGACATCACGTTGGGTACTGGCCACGCGCCATGCCATTTGTCAACGCCCATCACGGCTTGATTCTTGTGGCGACATCACGACCTACAGTTCTAGGCCTGTCGCTTCACAAAAAAAAACCATTCACCTCAAAAAACAAACAAGATACATCAAATTCCGCTTCTTTTAGTGCAAGGGCCACGTCCGCACTTCCCCTTTCCCCTGACACTGGTACCTTACCCTGCCACCTTCCAGAACTACATATGGCTTGATTCTCATCCTCATGAGATACGTAGGAGCGCCCGGGTACTTCCCCGCGGGCCCAGCCTAACCCTGGTGTTCGGTCCCTCGACTCGAGCTCATTCACATCAGGTTGTGATGTCATGCGTCCCCTGATCCCTTTTTCCAATCCATGGTCCGAATTCTATGACCATAAACTAAGATCTCCCCAAGGGAAAGGAATCTGCTCCCTCTCTCTAATACGTTTCGTTGACGTATTCAGATGTGTTTTGACAAAAAGCCCGAAGCATGGGATTTTCACAGGGACATTCCCCTCATCCCATGACCAAGCTTCGTGAGCTCACTATTTGGATCCTCATCCTCTTCCACATCCAAAAGGACCCTCGGACGACGTGGATACTAAGCTTAAGGGCTCTCCATGAATGCTGGACCTAAGGGCCCTACAATCGTTTCGGGCCAAGGTCCCTGCGGATATTTGACAACATTTGTGACACGGTCCCGTGTTTCGAACATGGTCAACGGTCGACCCTCATTTGTTTGTCCCCATTTCAGGCTAACGCGATAGGATGCTGTGTTGCGAATATGGTCAGCAGTAGTCCTCCATCGCCACGCCGCCACCATCATGATCCGAATCTCGAGCGTCATGATTCACACATTTCCACTCCCTCATGTTCAAGTGGAACTCTGCCATACTCGGCTCTTTCTTTTCGCGCATCTAGGTGCCCTGAATGATCGTGTTAGTGTCATTGGGCCGGTAGTCACCGAGCATCCCTTTGCCCCAACCTGCCCCTCTCTGCGTCGGGAAATTCCCACCACTACTACTTGTTTCCCACACCGAGCACGACTCACGTGGGCTTAGTAGTTTTGGCTGGATGTGTACCAACACGGTTAGGCTGCTCCTCGTCCAGTACGACGTTAAACTGCGCTTCCAGAACTACGTGCGGCTTGATTCCCATCATCACGTGGGATACGTAGAGACGCCCGGGCATTTCGCCTAGGGTTCAGCCCCAGGAATCACAAAATCCTGTTCCTCCCCATTTCCAGCCCTCTGGCCTGACCCCCCGGGGAGAACTATGTAGCTACAATTTTACCCTGAACAAGTTCATGATGCCCCAAGATCCCATTGGGAAGCAATAGATCCCCTCGCCAGAGAGGCCCTGTCCCAAAAAGGAATGATCCGTGATCAGGTCGATGCGCCCATCTGGCGTACTCCCTCCACGGTGGTGCAACTACCGAGGTGTTGGATTCTGTTTGAACAAACCACCACTCCATGTTCCACGCTTTGCGTGTCCCTTATTCGGACTCTCGTCCTCTTTCATGTCTGAAGGAACCCCCTAACGGCCTGGTCTTGTGCCGCATCGGCTCACCTACCGTCCTAGGCCAACGTTCCGGAAGACTGGTCATGTCTGGAAGGACCCCCTAACAGTATGGATGTCTGACCTATGGTCCACCAACTGTCCTGGGCCAACGCCCTGAAAGATTGATCGACAACAAATTGATAAAATCCCGCGTTGCGAATATGGTCAGCGGTCGATGCTCATTTGTTGCCCCCATTTCAGGCTAACGCAGTAAGGATACCGTTTGTCCGCCACGGTTAGCGGTTGTCCTTTATTGTCGCGCCATCCCCACAGTGTTCCGAATTTGGGCATCATGATTCACACTTCCCATTTTCATCTGTTTGAACCGGTTTCAGCGCCCCTGGTGTTGCCCCGATCGTGCATAAGAGCACGTTGGAGAAACGATAATTCGGCTACCCTCGAAGTTCCTCCTCCGATCAAGCCTTCCCCATCTTTCGGGAATCTGGACTGGTTTGAGGGAATTGTCGTCAAACGTCCCGCAAACATTGCAGGGATGCAACAAGAACTCAAAACAAAGGAGAAAGAAAGAGTTGGAGCACAAAAGTATTAATAAAAGCTTCTTTCGAGTTCGCTACAATACTCGGGGGTTGACTTCCCCCATGGACGGGTTGACTCCGTCGAAAGAGCGTTGCAGCTCCGCCACCCGTTGACTTGCGGCGTCCAGAGCCTGTTGCCGCTGATTTAACTCCCGCTCCTCTTCAGCAGCGGCGGGGCGTAATCCGTCAACCCTGGCCCGGGCCCTTTCCACCTCGTCCTGGACGACAGCCATCCTTCCAGAGGTCTGCTCCATATGCTCCTCAGCCTCTGCCAGGTGGGCCTTCAATCGTAAGACCAGATCAGACTGTGCATCGAGAGTGGCCGAAAGCTCGTTGGCCCGGATCTGCATCTGTTGGACCTCGCCTTCAGCCTCCTGGAGCTTCCTGATGCTGGTCTCCTTCCTCCGCTGCCATCCCACGCTCAGCCCACGATCATGCTCCCGGATCTTCTCAGCCATGAGGTCTCGGATGAGCGCGTGAGGGCGTTGGGCATCCACTCCCCCGGCACACAGTTCGTGCAACCGCGAGCGGAGCCTATCCATTTCGTCCAGCCATTGCACTTGGGGAGTGTCCCTGATAAAGCGCGTGATCAGCTTCCACGACCGGCGGCGGACTATGCTGCTGTCTTCCTCATCAGAGGCTGTTTCGTCCCAATCCGCGCGGTCGGCAGGCTCGTACACAGGATATGCCTGCAGGAATTCCTCAGCGGGATCCGTATCTGGTGTTGAGTCTGGTACGACACCTGACGCTGGCACAGGCACGACAGGACTGGGACTGACCGGTTGATCCTCTTCCTCGGAGTCCACCTCGATGACTTCAGGTATGACCCTGCTGGTGGTCCCGCCAGTGATGGTGTGCACCGCAGCTGGAGGAGGTGAAGGGACTATCGTCACCATCACCGGCATGCCCCTGGGAGGGACGCCGCCAGACATCCCAACCAGCCTCGCTGCAGCAGCCCACGCCAGTCGGAGAACTGTATGACAGAAAGAGACATAAACGTTAGTCGACACGGCCCACGTGTGGCAACGAAGAGACCGGTGGAGGAGACTTACGGAGATTGACTTCTGAGCGCTGCTCCTGGGCCGGTACTGACGGGACTCCGAGACGGGGCCCCCCGTATACTGCTGGAAGATCTGGAGATTTCAGAGGAGCCACCTCAGACCCCCTAGTCCCACTAGACGCAGAACTGGACGCAGCCATAGGCGCGGGTTCTGAAGGTCCCGCATCGTCACCCGCCAAAGAGCGAGAACGAGGCCTACGAACAAGTTCCTCCTGCATGACCCAAACATTGGTGAGAAGTCCGTAGGGATTCAAGAACAGATCGTAAGAAGAGAAGTTCGGAATGTTACCTCGAGAGCCTCCGCGAAGTCGTCGGATTCTGAGCTTCGGTCTCCGACCACGCCCTCCTCCAGCGGGTCCCCCCCTCCAGCCTCATCCTCCCGAGAAGAATCCCCTGATTCCTCCGGCAAGGGGAAGCGCTCCCTCAGATCGGCAGCCGATAGCTGTGGAGGGACCGCCTGATTCAACAGTACCCTCACCCGGTCTGTCATTGGGCGAGGGACACCACTGGAGTGGATGTAATCCTCCAGCTCGTTCAAGTATTGCTCCGCCTCCGCCGGAGACACCATGAATCCAGCCCGGACTGGGCCTATGCTCGGCAGTCTCATCCCGAGGCGATTCAGGTGGGCCCACATATCAGATGGGCTGAGGAATTGCCGTTTGACGTCCCAGACGTCCCAAGCTTCCGGAAAGACAGCATCTTCTGCCATGTCAATGTGACGCAGCCGCTTCCCCGGAGCCTGAGCGGATATCCGACGGAATCCCCTCGGTGGCCGCCCCTCCGGATGACCCTGCTCTCCCGGAACCACCGGATCCGCCGCTGCTGCCATACCCTCGGCCGGTGCGGGTCTCTCTGCCATGGCAGCCCCGCTGCCATGGGCGGCCCTAGCTGCCCTTCGACCCCGGCCTCGAGATAAAGGAGGCCCACCGTCACCAACCCGGATCGTTGGCTGCTTCAGCATCTCCCCGGGATAAGCGGCCTCCCAGCTGATGGCGTACTCCTTCACTAAGCCGAAGGCGGCGGTGGATGGAGGCAATGTGATCTGCATCTTTCCATCCTCACGTGTGAACATGAGCCACAACTGCCTCATCACACACGGGTGCTCCTCGTGACGCACCTCCCAGTATATCTGCGGGGTCAGCCACTGGAGGCACCGAAACTGCCTCGCGAAACGGTGTGGGGTGTATGGTTCACAGATCGGCTCACGATCTATCCGAGCCACCAAAACTCCACCTCGGAAGGCCAGGAGGTAAGCCCGATGCTCTTCCGTTCCCCGTCCATCATCAGTAAGCCTCCCCGTCGGCAGTGGAAAGGGATGAAAGTTGAACTCGTCCGCCCTCCACACCCTATTCAGCACCATCGGAACGGCCAGTTTGAATGGGAAGCTCCCAACTGCGTTCAGAATGGAAGGGCGAAAGTCTGATCCCGGTGGCGAAATGGGGTTTGGATACTCGTAAATCCCCCTGATATGCGCCGCGATCCACCCATACAGGAGGTGGAAGGGCCCACATATTCTTGGCGGCTTCTTGCCCTCGCTAATACGCCGCATCATTCTGTATAGCTTGGCGAGCATCGGGATCCCCAGGTTGATCCGCTGCCCCATGGCCAACATCGATGCCATGATGAACGAGCTGGGCCGTACCCCCATGCTTGTATCTCTCACTGGTAGGATCCACCCACATATGAGAGCTGCGATGAACGCCGCCAGCCTAACTATTGGCTGTTGTTCGGTGCTGACGCTGAAACCCCAAGTCTTCCATTGGCTGTCCTCCAAAACCCGCCAATACGAGTGCCCCTTACCCCGCTGGGCTGCCCTCGGGCAAGTTCGAGGCCTTGGAGGGAACTCTCGATTCTCTGGAAAGTTCAGGAAACACTTGAACCACCTCTTGAAGTGGACGTCCCTCACGGCCTCCTTGTCCTCTCCAGGGACAAGCGCCATCAGCGCTGACGCCAGCCGTGGAATTTGCTCAGCATCTCCCCACACGCTGACAAAAGGGAGGAATTCGTCATACATGGCCCCCAGGATCGGGACCCCGGAAATCTGGTGGACATCCCACAGGCTGATGCCCACCTCCCCATGATGCAGGTGGAAGGTGTTGGTTCGGGACGACCATCTACTCAACAGTTCCGGCATCAGCTGCTTGGGTTGGTAAATGTGGAACTGGGAGGCCCATGCTGCCTCATACAATCCCACTCTCCTCAGCTCGGCCTCGAACTCCTCGCACGAGGCGCCTACCCAGTAGGCCCAGGCCCAGTCGTCGGTGAAATTGCCACCCTGGCGCAGGTCCCACTCATCGGACCATCCCTTCTTCGGATCCTGCAGAGCCGCCTTCAGCATAGTACGGTAGAGAGGAGGGGACGTCTCCGGTTGCAGTGGCCTCCCGTCAATGTCATTTACATGATTGTAGAGGCAATCAGCGGTAACGGGTGCGAAATCCTCCAGTGCATGACCATCGGCCGCCCTGAACCATTGGTGCTGGCATGGCGTGCTCCTGAACCAGCAAGCTGGTTCATCCCTTCTCGCCTCAGGGATGAAGACGTCATCCCTCAGTCCGAAGCCGTACAACGGCAGTTTCTTGCACTGCGGGTAATCCCTCTGACCTTTCGACAGCAGGTCTGTCAATGAAGTGTGGTCCGAGTGGCTCCGAACCATTTCCCCCAAGCCCGGACGGTTGGCCATCTCGTCCCGGTGAGCAGCATCTGCAAGCACTTCCCGCACAGCTTCTTGATGGGCCATTTTTAACTCTGGCCCTCAGAAAAGAATTCTTCCGGATGGGTCGCGAAGCTCGATCGCGAAGCTCGATCGCGAAGATGGATCGCGAAGGTCGGTCGCAAGATCAAAACCGCGAAGTCCGGCCAAGGCTGGCACGCAAAGGTTCGCTTGGCGCGGACGCGGAGTCGGAGACCCGCGGTTCGCCGCGAAGCTCAATTCGCGGAGGGCTGTCGCAGAGTACGCGGAGCTTCGCGAAATCGAGAGTGCAAAAAGGACAAGGAAGGCACGTAAAGACAAAAGAGGGCGGACCCCCTATTTATAGGCGACGACCCCGGAGCATCGCGGCGCGCGTTATCCGCGCGAAGCATCGCGGCGCGTCCGGAGCTGCAGCCCCGACGAGCATCGCGGGCCTCCTTCGCGATGCTGCATCGCGAACCACCGACAGTTTTTGGCGATTGTCCCTCAGACTTCGACCCTTCGCCCTCCGCGGCTCCAAGTCTGAGGGGGGGCATTTGTTGACGCCAAAAATATGGCCCGAAAGGAAGGGACGAAAAAGACAGCCGGCGCGCTGCCCCGCGAAGCACAGCCGCGAAGCACAGCCGCGAAGCACAGCCGCGAAGCACAGCCGCGAAGCCCCGCCGCGAAGCGCCCCAACCCTGGCGGCGCCGCGAAGCTCCGGAGGCGGGGATCCTCCACGAGCGCGTTTGACGTTCGCGAGCCGCCGCGAAGCACCGGAGGCGGTGATCCTCCGCGAGCGCGTTTGACGTTCGCGAGCCGCCGCGAAGCTCCGAAGGCGGCGCGCGAGCCCTGCATCGCGGCGCGCCTTCCCTATAAATACTCGACTCCCCCTGAGTCCCGAAGACGGACAATCCGACCCTTCGGCTTCTCCTCTCCCGAATCGCGAAGCACGCTTTGCCCCGGGAATCATGAGCTCCGCGAGGTATTTCTACTTCGCGAGACGACTCTGATTTGTTTCGTTTTGAGCCCATCTTCCGAGAGGGATGCCCTTCGCGAAGCTCAAGGGCGTTCGCAAAGGAAGGGGATTCCCAAGGGAACCCGGGCAGCCGCGGAGCACTCGTGCTTCGCGAAACACCCAACCCATGCTAGTAATCCCTATGCCAAGGCAGGATAACTATGCATCGCAAAGCACATTTCTTGGCAGGACCCTACTTCGCGAACCACTCCTTCTTCGCGAAACAGTGCTCCGCGAACACTGTTCCACTTCGCGAAGCACCTCCCACTCCCACCTATGCCCCATGCTAAGGCCAAGGCACCCCACTTCGCAAAGCACACCCCTCTGCTTAGCGATTCCTCTTTCCGTGCGACCCTCCAGGCTTGCACGATGTGATTTCAAAGTCCCATGGACAACACCTCCCGTAGCGTTGCTTCGCCCAATGCTTCTTCGCATAGGAACGCTAACGGATATTGCTTCTTCACATAGCCACGCTAACGTGGACCCCTCGATGGTTCCTCCCACGACCCCCCTTTACCATGGCCTTACCGGTACCTTCCCTTCCCCAAGGACCAGAGGGTACCGGTTATGTAAGCCCTAGGGGTGTGGAGTGAACCCACCTCGTCCGAGCTGCAGGACGTTAAACTGCCAAGAACCACGTCCTCAACACATGACGTTAAACTGTGACCCAACCTCGTCTCCCTCACGAAGGGTCCCCCCAGCTCGAGCATTCATTACACCGCTCGTCTCCACGGGAATGGTAACTCTTCCGCACATGGAATGAGATCCTCCTTGTCGGAGTGGTGTACGTTCGCAGGGGAAGGGTCGCCTCAGAGCGTAAATCCCTAACCTTTGGTACGGATGATTGCACCCGTGCATCTCGGTACTTCCCCACTACCAAGGTCAGTGGAGGACGTGATAGGGAACAAGGCACCTCCCATTGTCGGACCAAGGTCCATCTTTCCCGCGCTTTGTCGCGCCATGGGCCTCCATCCTGGAGTAAGTCCCAACACCATGGGCCGCTCAACGTGTAAGCCCCTCTTCGCTTCTCACGGACGCATCCTTCGCGACGTGATCGTCAGGTCCTTGCAACCTCTTGTTTCTCACACCGAGCATGACTCACGTGGGCTTAGAGTGAGCACTGACCCTGACAAACCCATTTGAACTACGAGGTCTTTGATCCATGTCAAGGCATGGTACGTAGGAAGCCTCCACGAGGTTCAAGCCCACCATCAGTGGACCAAGGTCTACTTTCATTTGAACTACGAGGTCTTTGATCCATGTCAAGGCATGGTACGTAGGAAGCCTCCACGAGGTTCAAGCCCACCATCAGTGGACCAAGGTCTACTTTCACCTGAACTACGAGGTCTTTGATCCATGTCAAGGCATGGTACATAGGAAGCCTCAACGAGGTTCAAGCCCACCCGTCTTTCACGTCGGGTTTCACCCCCGTCCAGCACGACATTAAACTGCAATTCTGGTCCAGTGGTAAGCCATTGTGACCAACCCATTTGAACTACGAGGTCTTTGATCCATGTCAAGGCATGGTACGTAGGAATCCTCCACGAGGTTCAAGCCCACCATCAGTGGACCAAGGTCTACTTTCACCTGAACTACGAGGTCTTTGATCCATGTCAAGGCATGGTACGTAGGAATCCTCTACGAGGTTCAAGCCCACCCGTCTTTCACGTCGGGTTTCACCCCCGTCCAGCACGACATTAAACTGCAATTCCGGTCCAGTGGTAAGCCATTGCGACCAACCCATTTGAACTACGAGGTCTTTGATCCATGTCAAGGCATGGTACGTAGGAAGCCTCCACGAGGTTCAAGCCCACCATCAGTGGACCAAGGTCTACTTTCACCTGAACTACGAGGTCTTTGATCCATGTCAAGGCATGGTACGTAGGAAGCCTCTACGAGGTTCAAGCCCACCCGTCTTTCACGTCGGGTTTCACCCCCGTCCAGCACGACATTAAACTACAATTCCGGTCCAGTGGTAAGCCATTGCGACCAACCCACCTGAACTACGAGGTCTTTGATCCATGTCAAGGCATGGTACGTAGGAAGCCTCCACGAGGTTCAAGCCCACCCATCACCCAATTCACGTCGTGTTCTACCTACGTCCAGTATGACGTTAAACTATATCCTGGTCCAATGGTAAGCCATTGTGACCCAGCACCACCTGAACTACGAGGTCTTTGATCCATGTCAAGGCATGGTACGTAGGAAGCCTCCACGAGGTTCAAGCCCATCAATAGTGGATCAAGGTCCCTCGCTTACGTCAGCTCACCGACACCCACCACCCGTCGTTTATTCACGTCAGGGTTCATTATCGTCCTGCATGACGTTAAACTGTATCATTTGAACTACGAGGACTTTGATCCATGTCAAGGCATGGTACGTAGGAATCCTCCCAGAGGTTCAAGCCCGACTCTCCTCGGACCAAGGTCCAGCTTCACGTTGGTTTACCGACACCATCCTGAACTACACGGACTTTGATTCCCTGCCACGGGGATACGTAGGAAGTCTCTTCAAGGCTCAAGCCCAACTTCGCTGTCACCCCCCCCTGCGATGGTCCCATTTCATTCTCAACCGTCTCCGCAAGACGTTAAACTCGCGGCCTACCTCGTGATAAACATGAGATGCCTGAGGAAAACCTCAGATGGAACGCCTTTGGTGTAACCGTCTCTGCTAGACGTTAATCTTGCAACATACCCTGTGTTGAACATGGGAAGCTGAGGAAAACCTCAGATACGTGTCTATGACATGTAATTCCCTGCGCTCGATGTGGGATGCCTCAGGCTTCCACGCCCTCGAGAAGCCTTGTGATCAAGGATCACAGACAGACATGCCAGGTACCCCAGCATCCAGACACGCTACTGATGCCTCAAACGTGATTACTCCCCTGACCGAAGGTTGCTGCCCTGACTGGACCCTTTGGAATGTCCCGACAGAAGCAGTGTAATTAACCGGCGTCCATGGAAACATGACACTGGGAAGAGTTTCACGAACTACGTATTAAATCTATAAGGGAGACCCGGACTAGGTGACGAGTTCTGAGGAGGAATCCACAGGAGGAAGAACCGACATCCCATCATCCCGTTTCGATCAAGGAGCAGACGTCCCTGAATAAGGAACGAATGCCGCCCGCCTTTGGAAAGCGGGAATGCGGGGCAACAAAGCCGCGCGTCCCCCTCCTCCGCGGACGGATGCGCGCGCGCCCCGACGAAAGCGTCGGAAACACATGGTAAATAAAATAATTACTGAAGTTACAATTCATAAAGTCCAAAAATAAAAAGTTACTATATAAAAAATTTTAACCTTATGATTCCAAATATGGAATCCATTTTTCCAAATTCAAAACATAGAATTTTCAGTAATTAATTTAAAATTAATCCCATTGTCGAAAAAACGGGTTTTTGTTTAAAACATTGCAAAAGATTGAAATGCTTTTACATATGAATTAAATGTAAAATTAATGACAATGAATGACATTGTCTTAAAATATAAAAATATATTATATTTATTCATTAAAACCATTAAATAATATATTTTAACTATATAAAAATATTCAATGAAAAGAGTTTTTTTAATTAAAATTTAGCATATTTTCACTATTCATCAAAATATGAAATTATCAGAAAAATATCAAAAGTTTATCCAAAGAAAATTTTTATGTCCTTCCAAATAAGAAGTTTATCTTTCCAAATATAACTTAAAAAAGTGTCAAAAAATATATTTAAAATGGGTGTGCCATTAAAAGGTGAGAAAACTAATTTTTTTGGAAAATACTTCTTTTATCTGAAAAATGGATTTTTTTCTCATATCATATGTAAGATGAATGATAATGTTATATAAAATTAAAAATTTGGTTAATACTATTCATAAATTCTAGTTTATATAATATTTTAATAATATATTGTTGTTTAGTGAAACTCGATATTATGTACCATGCAAGCTATCGAGGAAGGTCGCTCTTGCGTGTAATGCAAGCCATGTTAGTGTTTCATGTAGTGAAAGCTTCCTTTGGTTTTGTGTATAACATAATAAGAACATATTTCATTTATACATTGAACAAAATTTGTACTCAGTGTTGTGTGAAGTGAATTCTATCAAAAGAACTTGAAATTGTGTGCAACACAAGCCAAGCATATTTTTGCGTAAACTACAAGCTAATATAGTGTTTCATATAGTGCAAGATAATATTGTTGTAGTATAAAACACAAGACATAAAAGAAATTAAAAAGAATATATCTCATAAAATTGTGGGGTGTTACATTCTACCCCCTTAAAATTAATTTCTCCCTCAAAATTATTCAGGGTTATTAATGGTTTTCTATTGGAAAGTTTCTTTCATGGAAACCCACATTGTTAAAAGGGATACTAAGACATCATTTTAAAAAGTAATGTTAGAAACATAACAGTTACCCAAAGTAACTCATCACTGGGTTTCCATATAGGATAAAATAGGTGGGAAGTGAAAACATGGATATGGAATCAAAATCTAACCATTAAATTCTGATGGATAGTGATAGAAATAATGTTTGGAGAAAGTTAACTACCAGAAATTCATAAATCTACGATGATTTAAGGGACTATATGATTCATCAGATAAGAGGGTACTAGGATAATTTTCTCTTGATTTTCAAGATCATTTCCCTAAAGTTTAATAGTTTTTTCATAAGGAGAAATACTTACTTGATTTCAGTGTAATATTACTTTTGGTCGTTCCTGGAAAATTTTGCTCTTCATCTCATATTTAAAGAAATGAAGTTGATTTTTTCATTCTTGAAGTGTTTTTTGATCATACGATAGAATGATAGGTCATTCCATATATCTCAATAAAAGGCTAGAACATTTTATCAAATAAGCATAAGTCCACCTATAGTGAGATAATAAATTAATCTAACAAAATTAAATTGGAAAATAACTTATACTATCCAAAAAATGGATAACATTACAATCCTTTAAAAAATATAAAACATAGAAAGAGGTCAACTAAATTTAAATAAAATTTATCCCGCATATCTCATAAGGTATTTATTGGTTGTCACATTACAAACATGTGAATACCTTAATCATGTATTCTCTTGAAACATGAATTACAATATAACCTTTGTGAAAACATGACCGATATTAAAAGTTAACTCTTTCCACATACCAAAATCCAAAAAATTCAATATACACAAACCATGATATCAATTTTTCCTTATATCAGTCATGATATCATTAATACTATCAAACATATCATTATATCCTTATCCCTTCATTATATGCATACCATGTGATTTCCAAAATATCTGAATAAAATTTCATGGTTACCGATACCATTCAACATATACATTCAAATACTTAAGGAAAAACAATAGTGTAACAATCCGTAGATGTTTATTTATTCCATATCACCATTAAATTACATATACAACATTACTCTTTATAATCATGTAATCATTCAACTACCTTATTAAAACATTGACCAAGATCCATAGTTTTATTCCTCAACACTTATTTCATCTCATATATCATTTATAGTCTCTTAATCATCATCAACATAAATTCTACCCATACGACCATGCTGATTCTATTCATGAGATTTTCTCTTAGGGAATAAATTTTCATAATTCCCTTAAATTCCACATTTAAAACATTTAAACATTGTTGATGTCTTATTAATACCATTATCCTTGCCCATTGTGTTAATATAACCTTTTACATTGCAATTATTAGATTTGTGTCCTTCTTTTCCTCACCTAAAGAATATTCTAGTTACTTTGAAACATTATCCTTGATGTCTCTTCCCACATGATTTACATGAGGAAAATTGAGATTTCTTTCTTCTATGATCACCATGAAACTCCATCTTTCTCTTATTAGCTACTTCAAAAAACACACCAAAGTTGAGATTATTGATCATATTATGAGATTGATAATTAGGAACAATATTGATGTTTCTCCTTCCAACTCCCATTTCATTTGGTTTCTCATGAATAATATCCTTCCATTTTCCATCATATTCCCCATTATCATGAATCCTCTTGTTTCCAACCATTTTCTAAAACCCAAAAAAAATAGTGTGAGAGGAAAAAATCATACTAGGAAAACAATATAATCAATGGAGAGTAATTTCAATATCTAACATCTTAGGTTTAATCCTAGGTTATTCTTGACCATTATCGTAATTCTATAACTATAACCTATAGTAATACTTAACCATAGGTACATCCCTAGAAATTCCTCATAAATATATCTAGGGATCACACTAAAGTTTTTCACATCCTAGTTTCCAAATGTTAACTAAACCTTCACTCTGATACCAAATTTAGAGACCCATGATTGATGTACATGGGCATTATTTTTTTTGGAATACTTAATATATTAAACAAATAGATGTAAAAATGCCATATTTGTTTTGTGTATTTGGAAACTCGGAATATAATCTTCTTAACATGGTGAAAGATATTCAACATCTCCCATAAAGATCTTCCCATTTTATTTTCCTTCCTAAAACCTTTCTTTATATCCCAAGGAAGAGAAAAAATATAAAGGGTGAGATAAAATGATCAGTAAGTTTAAACATAGATAACATAAAACAAACCATAAAAATTTGAATCGTAAAAATATAAACATAAAGTTTAAACATGAAAATCTTGAGAAATGACATAAATCTTGGTAGTACATAAGGCATTTATCATAAAGGAACATTAATCATGATAAAATATCATGAGAATAAAACATTGAATTTTTAAAAACCCTTGAGTAGAAAATATTATTTCTATAGTATCCAAGGCATTGTTTCCAAGACCATTATAGTGGACAAAGTCTATTACTGAACCAGGTTTACTTGTTGTTCCATCCATGTATTACTGAACCGAATTTACCCAACATTCCAGTCATGTCTATCTCAGGAGATATAAATCTTTAACCAATGAATTTTAGGGATATATAAGTCCCACTAATCTCATAGTGAAATCATTCTTACATGTTTCAAAAATACATAAATCATTCATCATATCATAACCTATAAAATAAAATGGGATTCTTAAACATCATTTCATAATAACATAATCCATATAAGATAAATGGACTACATAAAAAGTAATTCCGTCATAAAAACAATAAAATAAAGTTAATAATATTGATATAAACATAACCATATGTCATCTTATATGGAAAATAATTTTTATAAAACACTTGAAATTATTTCTTGAGGAAGATACCCTTTCTTCTTCAAAAGTGTTTTCTTTTTTCAAAATGCCGTGCAATTTTAAAAGAAGGTAATTCAGTTGAAAATAAACTTGACATATTTTATAGTAATATTCATGTAAATAAGGAATTAAGAATATGTACAAATATGTTCATGCCGTATAATTAAGAAAATATAATCCTCATACTTTTATCCAAAAAGTCAAAAAGTACCTTGTATGGTAAACAAAGAAATATTCCTTCCATACCATGTAGTAAAATTCCAAAATGGGTAAAAATGACTTTAAACATAAATATAATAATAGTAAACATTTTATGAAAACATTTTTATAAAACATATAAATGGATGATAAATATATCCCCAGAAAATACTTACGTATAAACAATCTCAGATAAAAATGAGATTGCAAAATTATCCCTTACCTTAGGTATGATTTCATTTTTATGTGTATATAAATAATGTACAGTGGGTTAAAAATATTATTAACTTGTAACATAACCATAATAATATTTATGATATGATATATGATTCACTTATGACGTTATATTATCCATTCATTTGTGAATTCCATGTTAAGGAAACGTTTTGGGTAATAATCGTTTCATTTATCGTAAGTGTTTGAACTTGTTATTATTAATATGATTACATAGATAATGATTTAATTACTTAAATAATTTAAAAGATGATTTATATATCATACATATTCAGTATATAAATATATATAATAGATCGATAAATGGAATGGAATACACTGTTTATGGAGACTATAGGTCGTATGTAAGCATGAACGCTGTTTTCCTTTCCTTATTAAATTGAATATAAGTAAGTAAATAAAGTATATATATACATAAATACATTAGTATTATTATGTAATATATTTCATGATTATTTGTTATATATACTTTATAATCATTCTTGAATGGTTAACATGGATAATGAATATCATCGCGTCGTAGAGACGGTAAGCCGTACGTACGCACGAGCAACAATATCATTTCCATAGTTATTGAACGATATTATAGTGGATGATATAATATATCATAGAATTATTATCATGTTATAATAATCATATATAGTTATTATTTCCACCATTATACCCATCCAATTAAGGTGGTGGTGAGAAACAGATTACACCACGACGTGGAGACAGTAATCTGTACGTACGCACGAGCGGTGATTTAGTTTTTTATAGGATGGATATAAGGTAAAATATGGTTGTTTCATATTTATAATAACATATTAGTATATTAGTGACACTAATGTTATTAATTTATAATGTAAAAACTAAATAATAGGAAGTAGAATAAGAAATAAATTTGAAATAATCGGTAGAAGAGATTAACTCTTCCTCGATGTGCCTCCATTAAATTTCCTCTTTGGATAGTTGAGTTGGACTTTTGAGAATAGAAAAACCTCTATAATGTAACTAGGAAATTTTATAAGAGAGATGGGTTGGTTTTGGACAAGATTTAAGACTCAAAATGGAGTTAAGAGGAGAGGGATGTGGTTCCCTTTTATAAGAGAGGAAAGGGGCACTTTAGGAACGTTCCAATATATTAATTTATTATAAATTCTATTTTGATTTAAAGTGGTAAAAAACTTATTTAATTTAAAGATAAGATGATTTTTGTTTTAATAACCATCATCCTAATTTTTTTTACAAGTATTGAATATTGTTTTATCCTTATCTTTTTGGTTTTACCCTTATTTCAACCTTTTTAATCTTACCGTGATATCATGTGATTTACATATTGTGGGTTCATGTAATTACCATATCATGTCAAACGACCCAAAAAAAATTATTTATGAAATATTTGGACTTATATTAACCGTTTGGAAGAATATTATATTTTTAGGAATTTAAAATCATTTAATAAACTATTTTATGTCTTAAGTTATGAATTGTGTCAATTTTGGACACTATTCATACTTGACTTTTTTTAAAATTTAAAAACAACCTGATTACTTCTAAAATAAGGCATTAACTCAAATATAATATGTCAATATAATCCAGAAATTTTTTGGATGACATCAAAAAATCAGATTTACATTTGTTTTAATTTTTATAAATTCATTTATTTGAATCTTTCATTAATGAGGTAATCAGTACATCATAATTACGTCATAAAAATATATATTTATCTAATGTCTAAAAATTATAAATAAAATACCATGATGTAGGAAATATTTTTAGATTTAAAATGAATATTTATAGGTATAGATATATGTTATATAACCCCATATTAAAATATATTTAATAAAAGATATATGTTTAGGTTATAATTATCATTACTTTAAATTAATTATTATAAAATGTCATTTTCACATCTAAGTGAATCCATGAGGTCCCAATATCGACCCAAGGATTACCATGGTTGGAAATATCTCATCCAATAGGATTAGGTCATGTTTTAGGTTAGTTTATATTATTATAATAATATTTTACCCTTATTTACCAGATTTACCCTTTAACCATGGTAAAAGAATAATTACTGAAGTTACTATTTATAAAGTCACAAAATAAAAAGTACCTATTCATAAAATTTTAACCTTATGATTCCAAATATGGAATCTATTTTTTTAAATTCAAAACACATAAGTTTAAGTTATTAATTTAAAATTAATAACATTATTGAAAAACGGGTTTTTGTTTAAAACATTGCAAAAGATTGAAATGTTTTTAAATATGCATTCAATGTAAAATTAATGAAAATGACTTAGATTGTATTAAAATATAAGAATATATTATATTTATAATTTTAAACCATTTAATAATATATTTTAACCATATAAATTATTTTGATGAAAAAAGTTGTTTTCAATCAAAATTTAGCATATTTTCACTATTCATCAAAATAGGAAAGTTATCAGAAAAATATCAGAAGTTTATCCAAAGTTAATTTTTTATGTCCCGATTCCAATTAAGAAGTTTATTTTTCCAAATATAACTTATAAAAGTGTCAGAAAATAGATTTAAAATGGGTTCACCATCAAAAGGCAGTATAACTACTTTTTTTGAAAAATACTTCTTTTATTTGAAAATTTGATTTTGTTCTCATATCATGTGTAAGATGAATTCTAATGCTATATAAAATTCAAAATTTGGTTAATAATATTCATAAGGTATAGTTTATATAATATTTTAGTAATATATCATTGTTTAGTGAAACTCAGTATTTCATACCACACAAGCTATCGAGGAAGGTTGCTCTTGCATGTAACACAAGTCATGTTAGTGTTGCATGTAGTGCAAGATTAATTTGGGGTTTCATATATAATAATCCGAACATAGTTCATTTATATAATGAAAAAATATATACTCAGTGTTATGTGAAATTAATTCTATCAAAAGAACTTGAAATTGTGTGCAACATAAGCCATGTATATTATAGCTTATACTGCGAGCTAATACAGTGTTGCGTATAGCACAAGCTAATCTTGGTGTAGTGTACAACACAATACATCAAATAAATTAAAAATAATATATCTCAAAAAATATTGGGGTGTTAAAATTTATGACTCAAATGTAATTTCTATGTACTTCCCTTTTATTTTCTGGTATATACATATATTAACAATAAAAATGATTTTTCAAAAGAACTCTTCTTTCTAAAGTAAAATAGATTTTTTTCTCACCTATCTTTAACTCTTATGAAGTATATGCCTTTTTAACCCCTTATTCCATGCATGTTGTGTATGTACTTCCCTTTTTTATTTCATATCAATATTCTCTTTATTTTCATGATATTATAAGGGATTATGATTTGAATATTTCAAGGTGGTATGAGACACTCTGGAATGTTTAAAGATTATTTACTCAAGAATTTCTCAATGGTATCATTTAAATGTATCATAATTTATGTCAACATTGTTTTATGAATCTTGTATTTTATAGATTATTATCTATAATAATATCATCTGTAATATGTTGCTGAAGGGTTTTTGATTAGTTTGACTGTGGATGTGCTATCTTGATACTATTCATTATATTATTCTGATTGGTTAGTGTTTATGATTAATGATTGGGGAAAGTTATTTACATTTTGTATGTTAGTTTGAATATGAATGTTTATGTTGTTTATGTTTATCCTCTTTCATAAGAATAATACATTGGAATTAGTATGTGTCAATTGGGTCCCACTATAGCCCCTCGATGCATCGATAGGTCTCATAAGAAAAACTATGTTCTTGACACGAGGACTTGACAAAATGGATATTTATGGTCTTGGCACGTGTCCTTGACGATATAGTTATGATGTCTCACATTATGCATTCCATCTTTATAAAAATTGTATTGATAGTTCATGTTATTATTCGATTAGTTTAATACCCTTGATTTTGCTTTATTATGGAATTATTTATTCAACTCTTATTCTTGCCATAATGGGTTCAAGTTATCTATTTAAGGGCATGTGTTCTTAGCTATTCACCATGCCTAATGTTTATGTTTATGGTATCTTATGTTGTATTGCTTACCCTTAATGAGTATCTGAGCACACCCCATTATTGTATTTCATTTTCTCAGGACATAAAGAAGTTTATTATGAATTACCTACATAGATAAACTTAGAGTTATGGATGTTCACAATAAAACATATATGTCATTTTTATTTTCAAGTTATAAAACTGAACCTATGTATGTATTTGGTTTTCCAAAATTAATAAACTAATCGGCCCTTCAGGATTTTATTACTTGTAATCATGACAATGTATTAAAATAATGCAAAATCTTTGGGCTTATGGGGACGAGGCATTATAGTTGGTATCAAATAAAGTTAGTAGAAAAATTGGAAACTAGAGTTAGAAAATGTATATTATAGAAAAAAAATCCATAAGACAACCTTTGAGGATAAAAATGCATGAACATCTTAGTATATTTGGTAAGGAATAGATTATGTGGTTTATCATGAAAATATATCCATGTCTGGATGCGAAAACGTAGAGGTGGCCATGTCATAGATGTATCTAGGATTAAAACCTGAAAACACTACTTTGATCTAGACTCCAATGGGAATAGGTGCACAATAATGGGACTTTCTGAACTCTAGGTTTGACACTCTTGGAGAATATGCTTTGGTAAATTCGTAATCTTATTACAAAAATCTATAAAGGAATTATTCCTCCCAATGTAACCAAAGTATATGGTTAAAAGATCTATGATTCATAAACTTATGTTATGTGTTATACCATGTTTAGAGATATAGAGAGTTCATAATTTTATGAGCTAATATATAATATGGAATTGATTAGAAATGGTACTAAGTAGAAGGAATGAGAACTTCACCAATACACAAGATGTGAAGAGTAAGAAGGATCATATCTATGATCGTATTAATCCATCATTTCAAAGGAATATTGTCTCCCAATTATCCTCATCAAATGAGGAAATAGTATCATGTATTTACAAGGTATGTAAATACTTCTCTGAGTCTTATGTCTTTTAAGTGATGCAAAATAAGAATAGTATGGTAGAGAAAAACATGGATAAAGGGAAGAAGGGAAATATGTATTTTTCCACATGTGATAATTGTGGAAGGAATCACCTTGGTATATACTTGAGAGGAAAAGGAGTTTGATTCAAGTGTTGAGAAAAGGTCCATTATGCTCATTATTGAAAGGTAAGGAAAGAATTTTCTTATATTCATTGCATCAAGTGCAAGTAGATGGTACACTGTGCAAATCAATGTCCCAAGAGTCAAAGGAATATACCCCAAATAATGATTTTGGATAATGATGAAGTTATGATGCTACCACAGATGAATTAGAATGCTTAATATGCCTAGTCAAGAATCATGTAATTTGAATATTTTTTTAGTAATGTACTGGTTGTAAGAATTATGGGACATATAAGTATTGTATTGAAATACTATTTTCATTAAGGATTTGAGGTTGTATGATGAATGGTACAAAGGAAAATTGATTCAGTAGAAAGATAAATATTTTAGGGAAAACATGATTAAGTGAAAGACAACCCTTAATATATATCTGATGTTGAGATAATGATAAAGAAATTATTGATTCAGATAAGTACTGAATACCTTGGAACTGATTATTGACTTGTCGAGAAGTGTTCTATGCTATCATCGATTGAGTTTTAAATACTTTTAGATTTAAGGAATATATCCAATAACATGTATCTTACTTAATGAATATTGAAGAATGCATGTTTTTAATATGGTTTTTATAATAATTCAAGTTATTACCATATTTCAAGAGGATACATGAAGAAGTTATTCACATGTTTGGAATGCGAATTTTAGAGATGATTCTTATTGATTAAGGGTTAATGATAAGTTCATCTTGGAAATTTAGAGACCATCATTATAATGGGTTGAATAATTATATTTAGTATTTTTGTAAACATTTAAAAAATTGTTTAAGATGATCATTGTATGGGGTTTTATAATTTAATGTCACTACATGATGGTTTGATTATTCTTCCATGACCATGTTGTCCAATTAAAATGAATTGTTTTATAGTAACTGATGCATTTCCATTTACTCTTATTAATATGATAATTTAACCATATTATTGATGTGGGTTTCCCATAAGGTAATTTTCAAGCATCAACATTTAAATTTCTAAGTGAAGTTTTTAAATTGTGAGGATGCAATTCTGTTGAGGGGGTAATAATGTAACATCCCACAAATTTACAAAAATATTTAACACAGAATGCATGAAACACTGAGTCTCTAAAAAATACCACTTTTTTATAACCTAGCCAAGTAAACATAATTTTTCCACCTCTATGATTTGAATTTTGAAAAACTAACATACACAGTTGGGTTTTGTATGATATTTAGAGTCTGATAAGATAAACTTAATTTTTGATGAAAATAACATATCCTTATTAATAGTAATATACCCTTTTAAATAGTAATGAATATAAAATTTGCCAAAAAAATAGAAACTTCACCCATGAATGTATAAATACCATTTAGAAATCTTATAAGTGAAAAAATGATCATAGTATAATTATTGGTATTTTTGTATGTCGTAAATATTTTGATTACAATTTTAGGATTAATTTAATAATTAAAAATGGAAATATATTTTCATAAAATGTAATCATAAAATTTCAATTTATTTTATTATGGTTATAAGATAATTTTATGGGACCTTTATTAATTTATAAAGGTGTTATAAAATGAGTTATAGTTTTAAAGTTGTTATTTTTGGAATAAATTATGATTTTATTTAAAAATTAAATTTTAAATATTTAGAAAATTATTTTCAAAAAATGGATTTCATTTTTTAATTTGACATGTCAAAAAATATTTAGGGTGATTTATTGGGGATTTTAAAAAATAATTGAATTTTTCATGAATAGTAAAAATACAATTTTGAGTTTTCGCTATGTTTAATGAAATCATAATGATGTAATAATTAAAATAAAATTATGGTCGACATGTGTACAATAATATATTATGTGAGGTTTATCAAGTTTCTAATACCATGGGAAAGCCCATGGTTTTGAAAAAACCACTAATGAGGTGTCCCATTAAATTAATAAAAAAACACCCTCTCATTTACTATAAATACCCACTCATTCCTTCATTTTATTTCATTTAAAACAAATCATCCTCAATGATCTGGTAGTTTTAACTCTCTATTAGTCCTCCCAAGGTGTCCTCAATCCCCCAAGGTCCCGACCTTAATGTCTTAGGAGTTACTCTACAAGGTAAGATAATTCCCAACTTCTCTTTTCCATCCAAGTTCTCTTTTATGTGGTATGTATTTCATATTTTCATAGCATGTTCTTATTTTTATATTATTCCATCCATATACTATTTTATGAGTCTTTTATAAATGGTTTACCTTTGTACCCTCTCTTTTTAATGTTTTTTAAAACCATATTGCATAGCCGTTATGCTGTAGAATTTTCTTCTCAAAATCTCTCTATTTTTCAAGCACTCTTATTATGTTATTATCATTTAATTTAATTGTTTAATTCTTGGATATTTCATTACATGTCAACCTTACTATCTAGATTATGTATGAATTATGATATACCCTTTTTCTATCATCAAAATATTTTATGAAATTTTAAGCGACACCATTAGGCTGCCGAATTTTCATTAGGGATTTCTCAACTTTTCTTTTATTTCAAGTTCTTTTTTTCATTTATTTTTATTTACTAATATCCCTTAATCAAAATTATATGATAATTATAGTACCTTACATGAACTGGAATTTTATTATGCTAATAAAGTATTTCATCATCTTCTCTCTTTTCCCCTCCTCTTATACTAAAAATGAAATACCGCCTAAGATTTGTTAATTTATCACATTCAAGGAGGACGAGTTTTCAATTTCTATTACTATATTCAATACTAGTAATGAAACATTTTTATTGGTTGATCCATATCATAATATATGTAATTTATCTAATTCAATGTTCTGGAATCCTTACACACTCATCATATAAAATAATAATACAAAATAAGGTCATTATGAAAATAACTAGAAAGTTAATCAAAGCGTTTATAATTAACTTTTATCTAATGAGTCAAAATTATGGTATATAAATTTTTTTTATAAGATCATTTATATACATTTATTTTCTCTAATAATATATATTAAAAATTTTGGATATTTGACCACATTTCAAACTAACTTTTATTCATGAATACAGGTAAACAGATCCAGAAAACCAAGGAAGAAAATGATTCCAAAACAAAAAATTGAACCTATTAAACCCATAAAAAAGTCAATGAATGAATATAATAATGAAATTGTGATGAACCAAACCCTGATGCCCCTTAATGGGTTCCCCGTGCCCGGTGGGCCACATGGCCTCAAGTGCATCTTCCTGAGCGCCAGAGGTAGCCGACTAGTAGTGAGGGCCTAAGGTGTGTCTATGGGAAGACTATGCCCTCATTATTAGAGTGTAGCACAATAAAAGAGATATAAATGAATAGTAAATAATAGAATCAATATAAATAAATAGCATAAGAAAACTGATGTAATAGATAAAAAAGAATAAAAATAACTGTATAAACTGGAGTAGTGATGATGTAATGTCATGTCACTAGAATACTAGAAAGAAAGGATACAAGACAATAGGTATAACATATTCCACCAGGTAAAAGAAAACAAAGTCTACTCCAAGAATCCTGATATCCTACTCTATCATCTACTATCAGGCTCCATCCTACCAACACACAATCATATATTGTAATATTCATGCTTCCCTTTGTCAATACCTACAAACATGTAATATACTATGAGTACCAAACGGTTCCTAGAGAGGATGTGAGATAAATCTCAGTGGGCCACCACCAATGGTTTCTATAACATTCGACCCGTGTAATGGAATATAGTAGTGTTCATACATGCATATATAAAGTAAATAAATAAGTAAAATATAACTAAATAACCAAGTACCTGCACCATCCCTTGGCTAGTGTATGAACATGTAACTGGCTCATTTTTTAATCAATTACCATTTAATGATAATAGGTCACGTGAAGAATAACCAACACTGACATCACCTCGTGATAGTATAAGTAGTGAAGGTCCCAAGACGTAACAAGGAAACCAGGAAATGATATCCAATGAGGGAGTTCCTGGGTAAAAACCAAGGTAACATAAAATCACTCGAATCTAACTCAGTAGTATCTGAGTCTAGCTAAGGGGTAAGAGTGAGGAGCTTAATCCGAGTAATTCCACAATAAGTTTCCTGTTGAGTTCAAGGTGATAGACCAAGAAAAATGGGGATAAGAAAAGACAGGAACCTATGGGATTTAACCATGGAACCTACTAGTCAATGTTGGATCGAAGGAGTGTATCCGAGGTATCCAGTAATAAATAAATAGACCCAACAGTAGTATATCGGGCATCCCAGGAATAGACAAGAACCAGAGTCTAGGTGGGTATGAACCTAAGAAAACCATATCCTTGAATCAGAATGGGGTTCCCTAGACCCAAGGTATTATCCTCTCAAAATCCAAGGTGATCTCAAGTCAGTCCATTACTATTTGATATTGTAATCATGCAATAATTCATTTGGTTCATGTCTTGCCTTCCACTACTGTGGATTGGTCAAGTGGAGTTGAAACCATTTATTTATTGGTCCAATCCATGTCTTCCATTAGTGTGGATAGTCCAAGTAGCATTGCAACCATTTAATAATGTCTTAGTCAGCTATAAAGCTTATTCAATATTTGAGGTTCACCCCACTACCTTCCATCAACATGGAAAGGGGTACTACATGCATTTAACCTTTATTCAATATCTTTTTATAAGGACAAGTTATATAAATAGTATACATGCCATTTTACATTTCATATTTCACATTCAATAAACATTTGTACACACTTAACTTAGGCGGGTCAAGTGGTGACCATACATGGTACATGTCATTATTAATCATCATCATCATCATTTATATTTTTATTAATATTGGTGAATAAATAAAGCCTAGGGTATCAAGGCTACGGGGGTCAAAAGTGGTGAAGCCCGAGGGAATCCCCTCAGATAATGTTAGTCCCCACAGGAGTCTAGCTATGAAGGTCATGTATAAAAAGAATCTCATGTTCGTGAATTATGAATGAGTCCAGGTAGTCCGCCACCTTGTTACCCTCCTTCTAGATATGGGATACATTAATATTGTTGTCATGGAGGTCATGGTATTTTCGGATGACGTAATCAATGGACCACAAGGCATCAACAAGACCCTTGAGGGAATTGTGAACAAGAAGGGAGTCTGTTTCTACCTTCGTGAGGATGATCCACCTTTGCTGGCATACCAAGAGGCCCATGAGCATGGTGTTTAACAATTTTAAAAGCAACAAGCCATGGAACAATCTAGTGGATAAGGCTAGTATAACCGATCCATTGGAGTTTCGGAAAATCCCCACACCTCGCATGAGCCCCGTGATACAGGATCTGTCAATGTTAAGTTTAAGGCCCGTATGTGGGGGATGCCACCAGACCCATCTGATGACGGAGTAGTTGCGAATGGGATCATGGACATTAGGGTAGTGTAAATTTTTTTGTAGGGTGGGGGCCTTCCTTCCGATGTTCACCGCCCAGTCCAGATCAAGTAGGAGGTTTTTACTCTGGATCACGATCGCTCGAGCATAGGAGGACACACTATCATGAAGAAGTCTATTCTGGGCCTTCCATATGCACCAACAACCTTCACTCAGAACCATAGCATACACTTTTTCCTTCGACCTTTGAGTCCCTGAACCATGGAACCAGTGCACAAGGAAGGGTTCCTCCTCCAAGGCTAGAATTGAGATACCATAAAAGTCACCAAAACTTATCCAGATGGATTTCGCCCAGTCGCTCTTGAAAAATAGATGATCAATACCCTCCTCTTTATGCTCCTTGAAATAGACATAGTGGGAGACCATATACATGCCACAACACTTGATGTTATAATTAGTGGGTAAGGATCTATTGTGAATCCTCCACGTGAGGAAGATGAACTTCGTCAGGATGGATTGATCCCATAATACACCATTCCAATCATCCAACTCCTCCTACAGGTGGGAGACTCTATGGTAATCCTTTGATGTAAAGTCTCTATAAGGGGATGGGGTAAAAATACACCGATCAGAGGAAGAAGACATCTTAATGAGGTGGAACATGTCCAGTTGTTCCCTATTCCGAACTATGTTGGTGAAGGACGAATATCTACTAGACTCCTTGAAGGAGATGTTCATGGCAGTACAACTTAGGTAACCGATGTGATCCCCACACCAGTTGTCATTCCAGAAGGAATATCTCTTGTTCTGATGATCCAATGAAAGTTGTCCCTGAGCAAGGTGATGAGGGAAACAATCTCAAGCCAGAATGGGGAGGTGCGATGGTCCCTATCAACCCCTTCCCTTTCGTAATAGAGGTTCATGGATTGTCCCCAGAGGGTTTGTTTTTACAATACCTCCCAAGAAATTTTCGCATGCATGCATGCCAGGGTGTCAAAGAGACTTCGGACATTAATACCACCATCATTGAAAAGCCTTTATAACTTACTCCAGGAGGCCTAATGCCTCCTTTCCTCAGCTTGTGTATCCCAGAAGAACCCTTTAAGAATTCTATCCATGCGATGGATGACCCCCCTGAGGACCTTTATTGCAGATAGGGTGTAGATCGAGGTTTTCAGGAGAAAAATATTGATCAGGGTGATCCTACCTCCAAAGGACAGGTGTCGATTCTTCCAAATGAGAGACCTCTCCGTGATCATGGAGATGATGGGGTCAATGTAACATCCCAGGTAAATAAAGAATAAAGAATTTTCATATTTATTAATATTTACGAATTAAATATTAATTTTATTTTAAAGGGGTTGCTATGTTCGATAGCGTACCCGATACGCAACGATGAGTTTCTTAGAAACTTACGTAGCACACTGGTAATAAAATAATATTATTTTAAATGTTAGTTAACAAGTAGCCGTTGTACTGGCGGGAATGGATAGAAATAACTAAAATATGATTAGATATGTTTTTAAATGTTTATACATTTACCCAATAAAAGATAAAGGCTTAAAATACGGAAAGAGTTCAATTTTAGGGCATATATACTCTAATTTTCACTAAGGGTTCACTTATCACCTTTTAATGGTGAACCGTCATTAAATATAGTTTTGATCACTCTTATACTTTATTTTGGACCAAATATAACTCTTCTTTAGAATCGGGACATCAAAATTTACTTTGTGTAAATTTTTGGTACCTTTCTGATAAAGTTCGTTTTTTTATGAATAGTGTAAAATGTTGTATTTTAATTCAAAACCTCTTTTTAATCTAAATTATTTATATGATTAGATTATTATTTTAATTGGTTTTAAAGTGAAATTAGAAAATATTTTTACCAGTTAATCCAATGGTGGTCATTGGAATCAATTTCACTTTGAAATTGGACTTAAACTGGTGTCAATCTTTTGATACTTATTGTTTCACAAAAACACGCTATTTGTCATGACAGCGGGAATTAATTATTAAATTAATTAATTTGACTTATATGTTTTTAATTTTTTAAAATGGACTTCATTTTTGAATTCGGAATATCAAATATAGCTTAGGGTGAATTTTTGGTAATTTTCTGAAAAACTTCAATTTTTGATGAATAGTGAAACCACTAAGTGGTAATCAAGCAAACTGATTTTTCAGTTAAATGAAAGTTTACCACTAATGTGTATTGAATTTTGAAAATCCGAAATACATGGTTGTCATTAAGAAGTAAAATGTGGTTCAATGAGATTATAATAATTTTTTGGTGAATAGTAACTTATTAAGTTCTTAATCGCGACTAGAGGTAATTAGTGTAGTTTAAGGTAAAAATGGTATTATAAGAATGTGAAAACACCATGAAACTTGTCCTACACCTATTGGGTGAGTCATGGCCGACCAAGACAAGCCATGGGCCAACTTGGGGACCCCATGGAGCCACTTTAGTTGGAAAATGACATTAATATATTTTTATTTAATGTTAAAGTGAAAATGACACTAACATAAATTGTTTTACTAAAATAATTTTTGAGTGGGATTATACAAGTAAAATTTTTTATTATAAATAGTCATTGGAAAGATAAAAAGATTTCATACATCATAGTATTTTTTTATAATTTTTAGACATTAAATAAATTAAATTATATATGACATAATAATGATGCAGCAATGACATCATTATTTGACGATTTAAATAAAATGGAAGGATAATGAAAAATATAAAACCTACACATGTCCAAAACCAATTGGATGAGTGGATTTCGAACCCTTATCACCTTATCCACTAATTATATCAATGTGGTACCTTTTAAAACCGAAACACATTTTCAAATAAAGTAATATTTCTTTACTTTCCAAAAGTGCCCCTCCTCTCCTCTTATAAAAGGCCCCCACCTCTACCCCATTTCACACACTTCTCAAGCCTTTGGCTCAGCCAAACCCTGCCCAATTACTCTCTCCACATCCCTCTCCTCATCCTAGAGGATTCCCTTTGGGCATAATCCTTTCAAAGGAAGCCTTTAGGCTCAAATCAAAAAGGAGTTACACTTTTAAAGGTAATTCATTCTCTCTTGTTCATTTGTTTTATTTTGCTTCTCCAACCCTCTAAACTCTTTTTATTTACTTCTTTTGTAACAAAACCAGTATCTTCAATATACTAGGATGTTGTTATAATATTTATTTGAGCTACACTCTCACACAACTACATCAAATGGTTAAAGAACATACGGTTTCCGTGGATGGCGAAATTCTGCCTCCCGAAACGATGATTGTTCAATACTCATTTAACACCTTCAAGGGTGGCCATTATGATGTCACTATTTTTATATATGATATATAATATGTTTATGTTTTCTTTAATCTTCTGTATTTTTCATTTTTGGCATACCTTTATGGTTTCCATTATGGGTAAACACGATATCTTCATTTATGGAAGTGCGGACTACCGCCCCCTCAAAGTGATGTGATTCGTTAACACCATATGTGGGACGTGTAAAGGATGGATTTAAAGTTATTATATATTATGTTATACTGTAATTATAATATACCTCTATATCATTATTATTTCTTTCCATTAAAGTATGAGATAGAAATGAAAGTAGCGTTCATGCGTACGTACGGCTTACCGTCTCCATGAACAGTGCATTTCATTTCTTATCCCCAAATGTAAAGTACTATTAAAATTACATGTATATAATGTATATATATAATTAATGATATAAATAAATGATGAATATAATTCTGGAATTAAAATATACATACCTCTCATTAAGTTTTAATTCCATTAATATGATAAAGAAATGAAAGTAGCGTTCATGCGTACGTACGGCTTACCGTCTCCATGAACGGTGCATTTCATTTCTTACCTCTAAATGATTATGTAATATTATAAATACATTTATGTGCTGGATATATATGATAAATATTATATCCAAATCGGGAATTTCATTCTGGATATAAAGAACTTTTGACCACATGAACAACATGTAATTGTAAGAAGTCATCTTTCGACTTAAGAACCAAATATTGACAAAACAAGCATTATTAACTTAAATGGTTACATAATGTTTATAACATGGCAATAAGTGATATAAAAAGAATAATGAACTTTAAAAAGGTTCTTAATCAAGTATAAATTAACTCAAGTTTATTATTCAGGATGTTAAAGAACGATCGAGTCATGTCGGACCCGAGGTAAGGGACTTCGTCTCAATCTCCTTTCATTGAGGCATATTTCGTTTTATACACAACTTTCTTTTATACGGTGTATAAACTCCTTTGACTTTTACTTTTATACAAAAGGAATCTTTTTCTACGAAGCGTTTTACTAAACGACAAAAAGGAATGTTTTTTTAACGTACGCGGTGACAACGACTTTTTCCGCCGCCGCGAGTATTATTTGGTCTTTGGCTTCCTCAACAAGCCGTATTGTTTTTAGAATAAAATAAATACCATATACTCTTTTATGTATTTTGGTATTGAAAATGGTTTTGATAAAGGATTCTATTATGTCAATATATTTATGTTATATTATGATTGAAATGTGGAAATGTTATCATTCCTTTATATTGGTTTTATGTTTTATGATTTTATACTGGTACTTGGACATTTTAACGGGTGGTTAAGTTATAAACCATATGACAGGTGGTGCCGTGAATACCAGGACGGGTGGTTACGTTATAACCTCTAATGCATTGGGTATGGAAGTCGGCCGTATGGCTATTCCATTAAGTATGTATGGAAATTGGCCGTATGGCTATTCCATTAAGTGATATGTGTGGAAGTCAACCGTATGGTTTTTCCACTTAAGTATGTTTATGTCCCAAGTTACCTTTATATATTCTATGTGTTCTTTATATGGTTTTTATGGTAATCCTTTGGTTACAAAAAGGTAAGTAATGATACTTTATTCAGTGAAGATTTTTTTTACTACTTCATGAAGGTGAAGGTATTACTTTGATATAGTACACATGGTTTACTTGATGTTTGAAAAACTAACAGTTTTCATTCTTTTTGTATCCCTTACTGATCTTTTTATGCTCACCCCAAGTTTTTCGAAATGTTTTTCACAGGACTTAAAGTGGAATGAGGTCAAGGATGGGATCAAGGGAATTTCATGCTATCTAAAACATGGAACCTAGACATCTTTCTTTTTAAGAGTTTTTATTTTATGGAGACTTAGTAGAAGTGTCTACTTTGTAATCTTTTAAGATGTAATAGTTATGTTCTAATTCTCTAAAACTCTAAACCTGAAAAGATCCTCAATGTGAATTATTCATTTAATTCAATATTAAGTAAGGTTTAAGGCCGGGGCCTTATAGTCAAGGTCCCGTATACACAGAGGTTTTGGAGAGATAAGGGAACCCGGATAAACCATGAGAAGGTTGACTTTTTTCATGCCCAATGAAAGGCTCATGCTAAGGACACAATCCTCAGTATAGTGTTTTGAAATGAAGAAATCACTCTTTCTCTTGTTTATGTGCTGCCTGCTCCAGAAATAGTAGGCCTCTATCACTCTGCACAAGCCACACACTGATCTGCTAGACACATTGCTGAAGAGAACAGAATCATTTGTGAACATGAGGAAAGAGATAGAGGGAAGGATCAACCTACTGTGAAAGGTAAGGATCTCGCCTGTGCTGATCTTGTGGTGAATGAGCCTACTGAAGACATCCTGGGTGATAATAAAAATGCCCTGGGGAAATGGGGTCCCCATGATGAAGACCATGCATGGCCTTGACTAAACCAAAGGTTTTCTACATGAGCGAGATCACCAACCATTCTCACCTAAAGCACCAAAATATTAGATCGATGTTCTTGGAGGATATTCCCATACCTGAAAAAACATTGTTGATGAATACCCATTCCACATGGTCGCAGGACTTGATCATGTCAAGATTTATCATCATACTGGAATTGAGGGATTTGAAATTAATATCCCAGATCAGTAATAACAATCCATTTATGATAAGAAGACTCACCTTTAGAAAGGTCAAGCAAATGCACACCCGAACGGTGGCTCAAATGTGCTGGAACACTAAAAACTCAACTACGGAATAACCTTCAACAAGGGGAAGATTGAGTTGTGGGTGTCACTACTAATAACTAATCACATATTTGTAAATAGCATAACCATATGATTCTAATCGGTATAGTCATTGCATGTTAATTTAATAAACAGTTTCCAACAAAACCAGTCGGACTAACTCCAACATTCCAAAAAACAATGAACATTAGTGATGGATTATAGACCACCAACCTTAGTGTTGTACGAGCCTTATTCTATTTTATCAACCCTTGATTTTCTTTAGATCTGATTAGATCTAAGAGAAGGTGAAAAACACTCACATTGAGATATCTAGGTCGAGAGTTTAAGATGAAAAATATAGATAAACTGGACTAGAGTACTTACTGTTGTGCATCCAACGTGATAAACAGAAGCTCAATCAGATGTCGGATGAAGGAGATCTCTTGATCCCTAGGTTGGATCTTCAAAATGATCCAAATGGAATAAAAAAGAGGAAAATCCTATAGGTTCTTGGATTAGGAGTAAGGGGAAGGATTAATATATCTTTAAGGTCAATTTATACATTTTACATAGGTTTTTAGCCTGTGCATGGTTTGTCCACATAGGTTGTTAAACCGTGCAAAAATTGTGTGAGATGGTTCTTCCCAAACCTGGGAAAAGGGGTGTTCATGTGGTTTGGATGCATGGCCATGCACCAATCGTGTGAGGTTCCACTATCCGAAAAAACACAATCTGCACAATTAGGAAAACTATGTGCAAACCATGCGCAAACTGTGTGACTTGTTCTGTTTTCCAAAAAAGAGGTGTTCTAAGCTTCACCAAGCCCCAGACACCCTCAAAAACTTTTCTAAATCAAATAGAATTGATATAAGGTCCAATGTAAATATTTAGAACAAAAATTAAAGGATCCATACCTTAGTAAAAAAGTAGGTTCTTATAGTCTTTCCCTCTTAAAAGAAATCTCCCCCTGAGTTATCTTTCCAAGGGTAAGGAAACACTGTTTGAGAACAACTCTGGCCATTGGGTATGTACATCGGATTCCCTCTACCAAGTCTCATCCTGTACTCGGTTGTGCTTCCAAAGAACATGTACGGGAGGTGTAGACTTGCCTTAGAGATCCTTCGTGCTTCAATCAATGATGCGTACATGATATTACTCAAAGGTAGCATCGACATCTAACTAAACTTCCTTATGATCAAAGGTATGATATGGGTTAGCATGATATTGGAAAAGATATGGGACATGAAATATGTCATTAATGGCACAATACCTATGAGGTAGTAGAAAATGATAAGCTACCAACCTGAATCTCTCTATAATCATGAAAGACCCGACATAACGAGGCGACATATTTCTTTTCTTTCTTAACTATCTATGCCTTATCCTGGGTGATAGCTGAAGAAAAAAATGATCCTCAACCTTGAACTAAAGAGGTCATTGATAGTTATTGACATAAGATTTATGTCTATACTGAGTAGTAGTCATACGCTTCCTGATCAGCTGGACGTGTTCTGAAGTTTCCTGAATGAGATGAGGACCTAGTAGGGCTGCCTCACCTGCCTTTAGCTAGCACAAGGGTGAATGGCGTGGCCAACCATATAAGGCCTCAAAAGGATATATCTAAATTATCACCTAGAAACTATTATTATAGGAGAAACCAACGAGGGGGATATGCTTCTCCCAAGAACTGCTAAAATCAAGGACGCATGCTCAGGGCATATCCTCCAAAACCTGTATTGTCCATTCCGATTGTCTATCTGTCTGAGGGTCAATAGATGTGTTTAAAAGCATATAAGTTCCCATATATTTCTACAAACCCTTCCATAATTGCGTAATAAAACAAGTATCCCTATCTGAAATGGTAGTACATGGAACCCCGTGTAGTCATATGATCTCACAGACATATAGTCATCCCAACTCATCAACTGAGAAAGTCTCCCATATAGGAATGTAGTGGGATTATTTCGTTAGTTGATAAATGAATACCTAGATAGCATCACTACCCCTCAACGACCTAGGTAAGCCAACTAACAAATTCATATCAACATCTTTCCATTTCCATTCTAGGACTAGAAGTGGCTATAACAAGCCTACAGGTCTCTGGTGCTCCACCTTCACCTGCTAATAGGTGGAACACCTAGTGATGAAGCCTACAATCTGATATTTAATTCTAGGACACCAATACCAACATAACATATCTTGATAAATCATCAATATTCCTAGATGAAATTCCCACAAGGAAGTGTGGGACTCTTTCATCAACTCCTCTCTCACATCTCCAAGAATCCAGATACGTCCACATAGACGTAGGACGTCATCTCCATCCACAAACCAATCCAGAGGTGGGTTATCTTTAGATATACTCTCATGAGAAACCAAACCTCCAGGATCTGAAAACTGCCTACTATTCACCTTTTCAAGGAGGGAAGAGGCAAATTTTAAGACTGAGAGGTAAGACTGCTCGTGAATATCATGAAACATTAGATGATGTTCAGAAAATAGGGCCATTAACTTCCATTCATCACTGGCTTGTTATATGGACTATGATTGAGTTTCCGACTCAGTGCATCTACAACCAAATTTCCTTTTCCACGTGTATAATCAAGACAAAAACAAAATTATTATAGATATTTGACCCATATTCATTGTCGGAGGTTCAAGTCACACTAAGAAAATATATACTTGGGGATTTTTTGATCTGTATAAACCACAAAGCTCTAACCCAACAGATAGTGTCACCAGTAATGTAAGGAATGGAAAAATGATGCTAGCTCGAGGTTATGCGTTGGGTAATTTCTCTCATGAGGCCTCAACTACCAAGATCCGTATGCAACAACTTTGTCTTCTTGCATCAACACTGCTCCAAGGACAATGCTTGATGCATCACATAAGATGATATAACTTTTTCACAGTTCTGGAAGAATTAGAACCAGTGCTGGGAAAAGCCTCCCTTTCAGCTCTGGAAAGGATTTCTCACATGCTTCTGACCATGTTAAATTGAAACCCTTCTTGGTAAGAGTAGTAAGAGGTGATACAAGAATAGAAAAGTCTTGTATGAAACTCCTGTAATATCCATCCAACCCCAAGAATCTCATGATATCAAACATGTTCTTGGGATTCTCCCATGATACTACAACAAAAACCTTTTTAGGGCCAACAAATACTCTTGATTCTAAAATAATATAACCCATGAAGTAGACTTTGTGGATCTAGAATTCACATTTATCAAGCTTGGAATAAATCTGATGCTCTCTCAGTGTACTCAGAATGATCTCAAGATGTTTGTCATGGTCGTTATGAGTGCGCAAATACACCAAGATGTATTCCACAATGACTAGGACAAAAGAGTCCAAATAGGGATGAAAAACCCTATTCATCAAATCCATGAAAATGGAAGGTGCATTCATAAGACCTAATGACATAACAAGATACTCATACATACCATACCTGCTATAGAAATCTATATGAATATTTATAATTGAATGACTCATACCCAATGATAACTTAATCTCAGGTCAATCTTAGAGAACATCTTTTTTCCTCAAAGCTTGTCAAAGAGATCATCTATTCGAGGAAGTGGATACCCGTTCTTGATCATAAGCTGGTTCAACCTTCTGTAATCCATACATAGATGCAAGGTTCCATCCACCTTCTTGGAGAAAAGCACGGGTGAACCCCAAGAAGATGTACTAGGCCGTATAAAGCCTTTGGAATCTAAGTACTCTATCTAATACTTGAGCTCCTAAAGCTCAGTCGGATCCATACTATACGGAGGAATGGACACTGCATCTGCTCCCGGAACATGCTCAATTGTAAAATCTACCTGTATCTTAGAAGGCACGCCAGAAAATTCATCCAGAAATACTTCCTTGAATTGATCAACTACTAGAGGGAAATAAGTTTGATGAAAAACCTAATCCTCCATGAAAATATTTTCAATCTGGGTAGTCACTCCACCTAGCCCATGATGCTTCGGTCTTGCTTTCCTAGCCTAGAAATCCCACTCTCCATTGAAAAGATAACTACTACCATCTAGTGATGTAAAAGAAACCCTGCGGCAATGACAGTCTACAAAGGTGTGATAGCGGACTAACCACTGCATCACGAGAATGATATCGAAGCCTGTCATCTAGAGAAAAAAAGAGATTCCACATGAATGGGTAACTGCCAACCTCAAGGGGAGAGTCCATGAACTAGCTTATGCCCTCCATCCATATTCCCAAGGGTGTATCAAGGGTAATTACACTATAGTGATACTGTATCTCTAGACCAAGACATTACAAGATAGATACATAAATAAAAGTGTTTGAAGCACCTATATCAAACAAAGTAGAGACAATAGTAGATGCTACTAGAATAGTACCTGGTACTGTAGATGGTCCTGTAGCCTGATCCTCAGGTATCAGCTGTATGACATTCAACTGAACTGATCCATGAACTTATGCAATGGATAGACTACCACGATCATGACTACTCTGCTAGTTTTGCTGGTGACGATGGATCAGACTACTATGGCCACAAATTTCTCCTCGTCCAGACCTTCCGGTGCTACTCCAACTTCCCGCCTGACACAGTGAAAAAGAACTCACTCCTGAAGGTGGAGATGAAGTTGATCCCTTTCAACTTGTAGCTGGTGGAAAGGTCTTGCAAAAGCACTGAAGATGACCCTTACAGCCACAAGCCCAACACTCCATAGAGTCTCTATCACACTAGGGCTTCTTATGACCTGGTTTTCCACACTGATTACACACTACAAAGCTATCAAATTGGATACTTTGGCTGCCACTACCCTGACGATAAACCTCAAGGGGATGTTTCCTTACACCGGAAGAACTACTGGCCTAACACGACCCTGATCCTTTAAACCCAATACTCACTCCATCCCTCAGGTTACACTCAGTGATAAGGTCCTGACCAACTATTGTAGAGAAGGCAGGAAGGGGAAATACATTCACCTGAGTTCAGATGGCGTACTGGAGCCCATCCTCAAAAAATCTAGCACGTGAAAGATCATCATAGGATAGAAGCGGTGCAAAGTGTTGTAAATCAGTGAAAATTGATGACTATTTCATAAATGACATAGAATCCTGCTCGAGATGCATGAAATCTCTATCTCTGTCAGCTCTCAGCGACTGAAGAAGGAAATGATCATAGAAGGCAATATGGAAGTCAACCCATAACATGCCCTGATGACATCCGACATCGGTGATGACATCCCACTAACACTTGTCCAAATACCAAAGCATGTATATAGAAAGATTGAATATCCCCTCTGGAGGCATTTCCATATACTCAAAGATAGACAGCATGACCTCTAGCCCAGACTCAGCAGCCTAAGAACTGCCATCCCCTAAAATAGCAGGAGGATGCTACTGTTGGAACACCCAGGTTAGATCAGCCATCATAGGTGCAACCCAAGGAGAACTAATCAAGGACTTCATTATATATAGGAAACTATCATTGACTTGGGAATTGGTGCCCAGATTAGGTACATCAGGTGGTGCCTCATGTGGAAATCCTAGAAGTAAGACTCGCAGCTTAGGGCCTACCATGTCTGGAGCATGGTCATCACCAACCTCCTGGAAAAATACATGAGGATGATGCGGTGACATTGGTCCACAAATTCCAAGCATGCATCTTATAAAAATCTTAGGAGAAAAAGATAGCAACATGAGTAGAAACTGAATGTAAGAACAACTCACTACCCAAGGCATACTACCCAAACTACTCACTTAGAAGACCAGGTATCGGTAAGTGCTCAAGCATATGTTTTATGTCATTTTGCAATTAATTCTTAGGTTCAATCCTTTACCTTTCATAAAAATGACAAGGTGGAATAAGGATGTGCAACCAATTCATTTTAGTTTTCAAGATTCAATTTATAATGGATATTCATTCCCAATGAATCAATGCCCAAACACCTACCAACAGAAACGATACCCAATTATTTATAGTATAATGGAATGACTCAGTAAATTACCCATCCCAACCCATGAGGGACCATACACCTCATGAATTGAGATAAGAAATAACTCAATCAAATCCAATTTAATACAAGTACAAGAAACTATCAATACATCACTCAACAATCAAATTCATATCAAGCAATGCAAGGTACTGAAATGAACCTATATGGTATGGAAATATGCCTGACATGTGAATTCTATGTGCCTATAATGATGCATTTATCAATAATCCTTACCCTCATATCATCAGGAAAAGGATGAAATAAATTACAAAATAGTAATAATCAAAAATACCACACAACATGTGAGTCACCCAACGGTGAAATAATATCAACTATAATAGGAAAAATAAAACAAATATTGCATTATGGGTAACATGGATTTTACCCCAAACAAGGGTTCATGACGCTCAAGAACGACTTATGAACAAGTCCCAAGTGTTACTATTCTCTAATATATTATATCTAAATAGTCATGAAATAAAAGAAACCACCTCTGATATTACTTTGTGACGACCCGAACCCAGTTTCCACTTAACGTGTGCCCCGAGCTCAGTGATCCACATGACCTCAAGTGCATCTTCTCGAATGCCAAAGGCTTCCGACTAGTAGTGAGGGACAAGGGTGAGTCTATGTGAATGTTATTCCCTCGTTAGGAGTGTGTAAAACAATAAAAGAGATATAAATGAATAGTAAATAGAAAAAGCAATATAAATATATAGCAAAAACAAACTAATGGAATAGATAAGAAAGAATAACAATAACTCACTACCACAAAACTGGGCAAGGATAGCGCCACCCCTTTATCAGCGCTAACGAAAAAGCACTGATAAAGGAGGGGGGGGGGCTTTATCAGCGCTCAGAAAAGCGCTAATAAAGGGTGCCTTTATCAGTACTAAAAAAAGCGCTGATAAACGTACCCCTTTATCAGCGTTTTTTTAGCACTGATAAAGCCCCCCCCTTTATCAGCGCTTTTTTAGTGGCGCTGATAAAGGGGGGGGGGGGGGGCTTTATCAGCGCTTTTTTAAAAAGCTCTGATAAAGGGTCGACTTCAAAAAAAATTAAAAAAATATATTAATATATAAATATAGTTATATTGATATAAATATAATATATAATTTTTAAATATATTTTAGATAAGTATAAATGTACATTTACACTTATTATACTTAATATATAAGATATTTAGTGAAAATGGTTTATAAAAAAATTAAAAAAATATTTTTAATTAATAATTTACTAATTATTATGGAGTAATAGTCATTTAATAACAATTTGAAGACTAAAAAATAAAAGAATTAAAAAAAGATCCAAAATATGTTGAAAACGCAACTCAAACTTCAAACGGCCATAACTTTTTATCCGGGTGTCCGTTTGAGCTCTACCACATATCAAATCGAAGCCTGCGACGAGCTCTATGTGGTTATGGCTAGGGAAAACCCTAGTCCAGCATTTTTAGAGGCCAAAAGAGGCCCAGAAGGCATCTAAAACTGAGTTTTTAGTCAGGGTAGCCAGATTTTTTAACATTTTGTGGATTTTCAGCATCGTTTAATGGGGTATTATTGGCTTTTTAGTGGGGAATGAATTTATTCCAAGGTATTACTTTCATATTGATATCATGTTTTCAAAATTTCATCCTTTTTTATAATGCACTTCTATTTATAATCAAATATATAACTATATATACATATTTTTTATATATTCACACCTAAAAATTTAATTTTTTAAATAAATAATTAAACATATTTACATATAAAATATATTAGCTTTATCTAAATAATAACTAATATCCATTTTATTTAAAATAACAATATATGAATATATATAACTACTATATATTGATATAACTATACATATATTAATATAACTATATATATATATATATCAATATAACTATATGTATATATTAATATAACTATATATATATATTAATATAACTATATATATTAATATAAATATATATTACTATACGAATAAGTATAATTAAATATATATATATATATAGATAAATAGATATATCATGAATAAGAGAACAAATCAATATAGGGTAGTGGCAAAGGCTTTAGCTGCACAGGGGGGAGGTCTCGAGATCAAATTCGAGTGGAGGCACGGGTGCTCGCGCAAGGTTGATTTAATGGGATAGCGCTGATAAAGGGTACAGGCAGTGAAGGTGGGTGCTGGAGGTGGTGGAAAGCGCTGATAAAGGGGGGATCAATCGCTGTAAAAAGCCCCCCCGAGATTGGCAGTATTTTTTTATTTTTATTTTTATTTTTTTTTTAATTTTTGTAATTTTTTTATTTTTAATAGTGCTAAAAAAAGTGCTCATAAAAGTGGTCTTTTATCAGCGCTAAAAAGAAAGCACTGATAAAAGACCCTTTTATCAGCGCTTCGTTTTAGCGCTGATAAAAGACCCCTTTTATCAGCGCTTTTTTTAGCACTGATAAAAGGGGTCTTTATCAGCGCTTTTTGGAGCGCTGATAAAGGGGACCCCCCTTTATCTTCCCCGGTATTAATAGTGCTTTTTCTAGCGTTGTTAATGGCCATTTTTAGTGCTGATAAAATCCATATTTATTGTAGTGAATGTATCAATTGGAGCAATGATGATGTAATTTTATTTCACTAGAAAAACAGAAGGCATGGATACAAGACAATAGGTATAAAATGTTCCATAAAGTAAAAGAAAACAAAGTCTACTCTAAGAATCCTGATATCCTACTTGATCATCTACTATCAAGCTCCATCCTATCAGCACACAATAAAATCTTGGAAGCTGCATGCTTCCCTTTGTCAATATCTGTAACCATGTAATCTACTCTAGGTACCAAATGGGTCCCAAAGAGGGTGTGAGATATATCTCAGTGGGCCACCACCAATGATTTCTATAACATCCATCCCATGTAATGGAATATAGTAGTGTGCAGGCATGAATATAGAAAGTAAATAAAGAAGTATAATATAAATAAATAACAAAGTAACTTCTTCAGCCACTGGATAGTGTCTGAACATGTAACCAGTTTATTTTATTAATAAATTACCATATAATTCTAATAGGTCACTTGAGGCATAGCCAACACTGACATCACCTCGATATAGTATAAGTAGTGAAGGTTTGAAGACGTAACAAGGAAACTAGGCATTGATATCCAATGAGGGAGTTTCGGGGTAAAAACCAAGGTAAAGTAAACTCAAAGGAAGCTAAATCAGTAGTATCTGAGTATAGATAAGGGGTAAGAGTGTAATCCAAGGAGCGTAATCCAAGGTATTCCACAATAAGGAACCTATCGAGTCTAATGTGATCGACCAAGGTTAAACGGGGCTAAGTAAAGATAGGGCTCTATGGGATTTAACCATGGCACCTACCAGTCAGTGCTAGATCCAAGGTGTGTATCCTAGGTATCCTGTAATAAGGAAAGGGACCCAATGGTAGTATACCAGGAATCCAAGTAATAGAAAATAAATGGAGTATGGGTGGGGATCGACCTAAGAAAACTGTATCCTTGAATTAGAATGGGGTTCCCGAGACCCAAGGTATTCTCCTCTCAGAATCCAAGGCGAGCTCGAGTCAGTACATTCCTATTTGATACTATAATCATGTAATAATTTATTTGGTTCAAGTATTTTCGTCCATTAGTGTGGATAGGTTAACTAGATTTGAATCCATTTATTTATTGGTCTATGCCTTGTCGTCCATTAGTGTGGATAGTCCAAGTAGATTTGAAACCATTTAATCAAGTCTTAGTCAGCTATTAAAGCGTATTAAATTATTGAGGTCTACTCGCTACCTTCCATCAACATGGGAAGGGGTGCTACAGGCATGTAACCTTTATTAAATCTCTTTTGATAAGTCCATGTTATATACTTAGTATACTTTCAATTGTACATTTCATATTTTACATTTAATAAAAATTTGTAAGCACTTACTTTAGGCCAGTCAAGTGGTGAGCATACATGGTACATTCCATTATACAATTCTCAGTAATAACAATCCATTTATTATAAAGAGTCTCACCTTTAGAAAGGTCAAGAAAAGGCACACCCGAACAGTGTCTCAAATGTGCCAAAACACTAAAAACCCAACTGTTTCATAACATTCTACATCAGGAGGACTGAGTTGTGGGTGAAAACCCTGAAAACTAATCACATATTTGGAAAGATCATAACTATACAATTATAACAAGTATAATCATGGATTTTTAATTTAAGAAATGGTTTCCAATGAAACCAATGGTCCCCACACAAACATTCCAAAAAAAATAAAAATTAGGGATGAATTACAGACCACCCACCCTAGGGTTGTATGAGCCTTCTCCTCTGGTATCGACCCTTGATTTTCCGCAGATCCGAGTTGATCTATGAAAAGACGAAAAATGCTCACATAGAGATATCTAGGTGGAGAGTGGATGAGAAGAAGAATGACTAAAGAGGACTCAAGTACTTATTGTTGTGCATCCAATGTGACAAATAAAATACCAATTGGATACCGGACGAGGGATATCTCTTGATCCCTGGCTTGGATCCTCAAAATGCTCCATAAGGATGGAAAAGGAGGAAAACCCCATAGGTTCTCAGATTAGAAGTAAAGGGAAGGATTAATATATCATTAAGGGAATTTTATACATTTTACGTAGGTTTTTAGCCTACGGACGGTTTGTCAAACTGTGCACAAACTGTACGAGATGGTTCTGCCCGAACCTAGAAACAAAGGGGGATTCACGTGGTTTGGCTGCACGACCATGCGCCAACTGGGCGAGGTTCTATTTTTTTGAAAAATCACAATCCGCACGGTTAGGCAAACCATTTTCTAACTGTGAGAAAATCGTGCGACTTGGTCTATTTTCCCAAAAAGAGGTGTTCTGAGCTTTAAACAAGTCCCAAACATTCTCATAACCTTTGCTAACTATAATGGAACCTATATAAGTTCCAAAGTGGATATTTAGACTGAAAATTAAAGGATACATACCTGAGTAAAAAACAGGGTTCTTATAGTTATAATAAATAAATTACATAAAGAAGAGGTTCAAGAAATATTAATTACTGAATTTAATTTGGTTATATATGACATTAAGATCAAGCGAATAACACCATTAGAAATAAGGTAAGGTTTTCTTTATCTCACTTCCATTTTTGTGAGATATTCCGTATTCACTACTATTACTCGTGTATGGTGTATGTATACTATCCATTGATGTTTCATATCATGAATATCTTTATTTTCATGATATTAAATGTTTCATTTGATGATTATTAATTTTATGGCATATGATTCAATTGATTACAAATTTGTAAGGGTTTTTCACCCGAACCTCCATTTTCATCCGAGTTACATTTATTATATAGTTACCTCAATTAAATTATTATTCATTCATATGTACTCTTAGTAATTTCTTTGTTAATGTTATATATATTTCTTACAACCCAAATCATATGTTAATTTATGGGGAGTTATATGTTTTAAAAGAATCTTTCAAGAATTCTTTCGAAATGCAAGCTCGATTCAAGGAACTTCATGAATTATTACCTATTTTGAAGTTCACTCTATAATATGTTTTAATAAAGATTTATCTTTATTAAATCACACATTTTAACATGAAAATATATTTTGGTTAATTTCTAGTTTAATTAAAGAAAACATTAATTTTCCTTTTAAAATCGCTTTAATGATTTCCTTAAACCGCACTAAAATAATTTAGTTCTAAATCTTCATTAAAAACAATTTTTATATGATTTCACTTCAGTGGTAAATGATTTATGCCTCAAATGTAATATCAATGTTCTTACCTTTTATTTTCTAGGATATACATTTTTAAAATCAGATTTATGACAAATAAAAACAATTTTCCAAAAGAACTCTTCTTTCCAAAGTAAAATATATTTTCTTCCTCACCTCACTTTAACTTTTATAGCGTATATTCATTTTTCACAACGTATTACATGCATGAGGCATATGTACTACCCTTTGGTATATCATATCAAGATTATACTTATTTTCATGATATTCTAAGGGATTATGATTTGAACATTTCAAGGCGGTATTGAACACTTTGTAATGTTTAAGGATTATTTCCTCAAAAATTTCTCAATGGTATCATTTAAATGTATCATTATTTATGTCAACATTCATTGATGAATCTTGTATTTCATAGAGGATTATCTATTATGATATCATTTAAAATGTTTTGTTGAAGGGTTTCTGATTATTTTGACTATGGATGTTCTATCTTGATACCATTCACCATATTATTCTAAATAGTTAGTGTTTATGATTAATGATTAGGGAATGTTATTTATGTTTCATATGTTAGTTTCAATATGAATGTGTATGTGGTTTATATTTATCCCCACTCATAAGAGGAATTAATTGGACTTAGTAAGTCTCGGGTGGGGCCCACTATAGCCCCTCGGTGTATCGATATGTCTCAGGAGACAAACTATGGTATTGGAATGTGGTTTTTGAAAAAATGGATATTTATGGTCTTGGAATGAGGCTTTGATGGTATGGTTGTGATGTCCCACATTATGCATTCCCTATTTATGAAAATAGTATTGACATTTCAAGTGGTTATTTGACTAGTAGAATACCCATTATTTTGATTTATTATGGCATTATTCATTCAACTCTTATTCTTGCCATAATATTTTCTAGTTCTCTATATAAAGGCACCTGTTCTTAGTTATTCACCATGCTTAATATTTATGTTTATGATATCTTCTACTGTATTTATTACCCTTACTGAGCAATTGAGATCACCCCTTTCTTATGTTTCATTTTCTTAGGTCATGAAGAAGTTTATTATGAATGACCTATAGGGATAAACTTAGAGTTGTGGATATTGACAATAAAACATCTTTGTTGTTTTTATTTTCAAGTTATAATGTGGTACCTATGTATTTATCTGGTTTTCCAAAATGTCAAAACTACTCGGTCCTTCGGTATTTTATTCCTTATAATCATGGAAATGCATTAAAATAATTCACCAACTGCGGACATTTGGGGACGGGGCGTTACAGAGGTAGTCCACACATAAACACGAGCAATGTTTTTACATTTGGTTTGATGGAAAATAAAGAATGAAAATAGAATATTATATTTGAATAATAATTGTTATGTTATAAAAAATAAAAAAAATAAATTCATCCCAAATAACTTCCATGAGAGACTATTTTTGAAAATGAAGTACATCGCTACATGAAGACGATTGTCTGTATGTATGCACATGAAATGATTCTATTTTTAACGATTATAATTGTTTAAAGATAGATGATATATTATATTTATATAATTATAATTGTTTCATGAATATAATATATATACATTAATTTTATAATTCAAAATATCCCTGAGAGTCAATGATGGAAAAAGTTACACATCGCTTCGTAGAGGTGGAAGTCCAGACGTACACATGAATAATGTTTTTAATGATCCATTTGATAGGAACTGATATAAAAAATAATAATAACATAGTCATAATAGAATTTAATAATATTATAGATACTTATTTTATTATATAATCACAGTTTATGAATATTTTAAGGAGGTAAAAGAAGAATTAAAATGAAAATTCTTAGTTAAGATTTATACCTCTTCTTCAGAAACCACCATTTCCTTACACCTTAATCTTTATAGGTTTGTATTTTGATGAACAAAGATATCATAGAGTGTTTAGAGGAAGTTTGAGAGTGGATTTGGTATATATTTTGTGATATATATTTCTTAAAATGTGTGAGGAGGAGAGGAGAGGTAGTACCCTTTTATAATTTAGGTGAGAGGAACCCTTGGAATTATATAAAGTATTAAATTATTATAAATTTATTTTAATTGAAATGTGGAAAAATGATATATTAATAATAAATGATGATTATGAGTCAAAAAATCTCAAAAAAATAAAATTTATACATGTTTAGGTGACGTTTCATACCTTATCACTTAATATTAACCTCCAGTTAATCCTTTTTATGTTTATTGTGATATCAATGTTTTTTACTTTTTAGGGGTCAAGAAAGTTACTATAGATGGAAAATTAAACCATAAGTATAAAATGGTTTATATTGATAACCATATCACTTTTAATTATCCATATATACTATTTTCATGAATTTTAAATCATTTAATAAAATATGTTTTAACCCAAAGTAAAATTAAAGTCATTTTTGGGACTATTAACATAATTTGACTTAAAAAAAGCAATTTAATTCATATATAAAATTTTAAAACATAAATAATACATCATATTTATCAAAAAAAAAAATAATGGGAGACCTTAACTTCTCAAAAAAAATTATTTATATAGTGTTTAAAATCATTAATGTGATATTTCTACTACTTGCATAAGCACTGTGTCAACGTTGTAAGGAATCTAATATAATTATTTCATCACTAAAAATTAAAAATAAATTAAAATGATAAATTATATATATATATATATATATTTATATAATAGATATTTACAATTGAACATAAAAACATTTTATCCCAATGAAAAAATATTAGTGATAGTAAAACAAAGAAAGTGACATTTTGCATTTGTTATTTACTTAAAATAATATTGAGGACATTATAAGAGGAAAATGGCACCAAGTTATCATATATTTGAAAATTGGATGAATATCATCGATCTAAGTCATAAAATATAAATAATTATGGTTTTTGATACATTTTTAAATCCCTATCACATTATTTGTAACCTTAATTACCCTATTTTTCCTTATGAGAGTGAAAAATATTTACCATAGTTACAATTCATAATGAAAAAAATAAAAGAAAAATATTTACCATATATGAAACTCATGATTAATAATATGAAATAATCTTTAAAAAATTAATTTCATTTAAGTGGTATGAAATAAATTTAAAATAAAAATGAATAAGGTGGTGTAAAATATTTTTTCAAGAAAAATGCATTTTAAGTATAAAAATGTCTTTATCAAAAAAGTTAACACCTTTTAAAATATAATGAAATTATTTAATTTATGTTTAATCAAAATTTAATAATTAAAATTTTAAAATCAATTCATAAAAAATGTGACATTTTAAATAGTTGAATGAAAAAATAGTTTTCAATAATATTGGTATATTTTTCCCTATTCACTAAATAATTAAATTTTCAGAAAAAGTCAAAAAATTAACCATATGATAATTTTGATATATTGATTTAAAAAATTATATTCATATTATGAAATATAATATCTGAAAATGATATAAATTAATTATAATGTTCACTCACAACAAGTAATACAAACTAGTTTTAAAGAAAACATACGTTTGAAGCATACGATGAGTTTAAAAAAAATTAAGTGCTTCTTTCCTAATAATTTATCAGGTTATTATTATTGAGTAGGACCTTTATATATATATATATACATACATATATATATATATATCATAATGTATTTAATCTTATTCATAACCTCGAAATCAATGTCTTGGTTATAAGAGTCATATTTGAATAATATTATTTCATAGTCATTATAGGTCGGTCATGCGTGTCATGTGCACTATTGAATATAGTGTAATTTTAAAATCTTTTGGTATTATAGTAAACATGATTGTGATTAAGGTCATAATTTTTATTACCGTTATTCAGGTTTTCTTTAGTGTAACATATCTTATGGACCTCTTGGATATTCTCTTCAATCCTAATTGTATTATTTTTTTGAGCATTTATAAAGGTAGTGTAGGGTTGTGTTATTACGAAGGAGTAAGACAAAACTTGTACAAACCACATTAAATCCATATGTTATTTTCTTTCTTTCTTCATTTATCTTTCAATTTTATTCATCAGTTTATTCTTATTTTCTTAACTCTTAGTGAACTAGAATCTTTTCTCCGTACATGATCTTGGGAGTTGAGTAAGGAAGTTTCCATACATAACCCTCTTAAAAATAATCATGTGTATGTTGCTCTGATTTCATACATTCTAATAATTACCTTGATCATTTATTCACTATCCTTTATTATATTAACTAAAAATCTGAAATAGAAATATGCATTTTGTTCACTGTTCAAAACACATTTTCTCTTTACCTATGTATGACATAATTACTTAATGATTTTTCTAAAGAATAATCTATTTTTTCATAAAATTTACACTATAATTATTTAAAGTTAATATTTATGTTTTTTTTCAAAATTGGTATATAGAATATAAAATTATGACCCAACATTTATGCCATAATATCATATAATCAATTGGATCATATAATACCACTTCTACCTTGCAACATTTTCTTGATTAATTTATTTAATGGATATTTAGAAGAGTAGAATAATATAAATAACATGAAATTGTTAATCAAATGATGATTTTTAATGTCTTTTTCTAATGTATATTAAAATATTAAAATTTTATGATTCATCTTACTTTCTGAATTAATCAAGTTTCCCCTTTCCCACTTGAATACTTCCATTCTTTATTATTGACATAATTTGATATTAAAATTTATATTTATCTATATACCTGATATATAATTTTTAGAATCATTTTTTTCAATTATCACCTGCTATAATACCCCATTCATTCAATATTTACTTTTAACAATCAATTACACAACTAAAACATCATTACAGACATTTTTAGTCAAAAAATAAAATATAACTCATTTAAATATATTGAAACACTCACAATATCTTGGTTTAGAACACTCACTTTTGTACTACCAAGTATATTCGTGTAGGTTTATAAATGATATTTTGGTAACTTATAATTACTTGAGTTGATAAATCCCCTACAATGATTTATATTTGAATTTCTACTCCTCAAACCCATACCAATTTTATCATAAAAAAATAAATTTCAATTAACCTATTAAAAAATATTCATATAAATGAATTTTTTATTCATTTAATTATATTTACACCATCTATTATAGGAGTGGCTCTTCAAACTTTTAATCTCACATCATAATCATCTATAATACAAAATGGTTCTAATAGTATAGGGCATATGAATCCATTATTCTATTTACTATAATAATCACTTAGTATTTTTAAACATTAAACCATTTTAAGTTCCCCAAATATTTTTATAAATAATTTATAATTACCATATAATTATACAACAAATATACGAGAGGTTTATCATTAAAATAACCTTAAAAATCTAAAAAATGAAAAACATAGTTTGGTGGAAATTTTTCTAACCATTCATACAACCATTCTCAATCACCATAGTAAACATCATGATTTACTAATAAAAATGATTATCATGTTGAACCACCATCATTTTTCTTCCACACAACATGATTTCCATAATAGTGAAAATATATTACTTTGGAATATAACTATTGTTTTAGGTTGAGTTCATTTATTGATGTAAATGTTTCCAAATTTTCATCAAGTAATTCTATTAAAACATCACAATATGTAAATACACATATTTTAAACTATTTAAAATAATAAAAATAAACATATGAATTGATTGGTATTGTGGAAGGGCTATTTTGAAAAAAGGAAAGGAAAATCTATAAAAAATAAATTTAGTACACTGGAATGGAAAATCAGATTATAAAATGGTTGTAAAATCCTCATAGGAAATGGAAATGTAATATCTAAATCTTAAATACCTTAATAAAAAGGTGATAATAAAATTTTTGATCATGGTATAGGTTTAATAATTATATTGTCACATCCTATTTGAAACCGTATATCGGTAGTAATATTTTTAATGTTAAAGAAAATCCAAACAAGTTCTATTATGAAGATTGAATAAAATTTTATAATAAAGGTTGAAGATAGTCTCGGTGCAAGGAATCATGAAAAATATTGGTATGAAAAGGGTTTTTTCTGGATTTGGATGCATTTTTATCCTTTACTATCTGTTTATTACTTCAATGTACTATTAATGGGGTATTTTAATGATGTTAAGATTTGGGATTTGGCATATAATCTTTGATTATCACTGGATAGTTCTTTTGAAAATTTCCACCCTTTTATGATTCACTTAGAATAGTCCTTTTTTTGGGTTTTAGATAGCATACTAGATAATGTTAATATTTTTTTTCATATTTGATGGTGAAGATGGTTGAATATAATACTAATAAAAAGGATTATTACCTTCTTAGTATATGGTAGTACTACAATGAAGGGTAAATAAATCCTCTAGAAAAAATAATATTGATGATATTCATCCAATGTTTGTATTTACTAGAATAATTATTTGTAGCCTATATTTTCTAATTTATTAAGATTTATTCTGATTGATCCTGTGATATGATACTCCTTTGTAATTTTTCTAATAATAATGATGATGTTGCTGTAATTTATTCATTCATTTATAGACAATATCATGTAATAGATATTTGTGAGACATCCTTTATATATTTAAAAATCACAACATATGAATCAATATAAGTAAAAGATAGATAATAATAGAGAAATATATTGATACGAGTAGAAAAAATTGAATAAAATTTAAAAATAATAAAAAAGGAGTATAAAAAAAGGAATTAATCCCATAGAAAAGGAAACTCTCTAAGGCCTGGTTACTTTTTCCTTTTATTTATGACTAATCCATGAAAAATCATCTATATTCCGATCCCTAAAAAAAACCATCTATTTGTTAAACCAACTAAATATAAATAGTTATAGGATACTCCTAATAACCCAATTACTACCTATAAAAATTACAATACTATCTCTAATAGTTACTATCCAAACCCACACAAACTATACCTACCCCCTATATTCTTATAATTTTTTCCTTTAAGATAATAATTTTTGAAAAGATACAAATTAAGAAATTATGTACTTATTACCTCCATAAAAATGTTCATAAAATGAAATCATTTTTCCATATAGAATGTTTATATCAACAAGTGAGGGAAATTAACACAATAGTTCCCATTTTAGTAGAACAACATGGCATTCATAACATTTTTTAAAGAATTCCTGGATCCTGAAGGCATCCCACATTTTCTCCACAAAATAAAGTGTCACCATTTACCATTATATTTTTTCACCTATATATTATGGTTCAACATCTTTGAAATAAAAATAAACAAAAATTTCTATTGGATGTCTCTTATAACCAAGTGCATATATTTGTTTCTTAACATTTAATCTTCATTACAACCTTTTCAAATTCTTTAAAATTATTACCATCTTCAAGATCATTTGATTCATTAGTGGATCATGTCATCATTATGTAATATAAAAATTAGTTACAATCATTAATTAACCTCTAAATTAGTATTTTAACAGGTTCTTATAAGAAATTACATTTTTATAATGAAACTAGGTCTGTTTTGGTCACTCAGCCATGATGATCCTTCTTCAATAATCCCCTTTCCATTTCACGTATACTCTTCTTTTCTCTGTTTTATCAATTATCACTCCCCCACATTAAATTTATTCAACTAATCCCTATTATCTCTTAGAAAATTTTCTAATTCTTCTAATAAACCATTATTTTTAGATATGCATTCATTAAAAAATAACTCCCAGTTCTATTACACAACTGATCTATTTCTTGAGTAAGTTATAGGGTTGTCATTTACCCTGAACCACTGAATATGTACAGTAATAACTCCCTTTACTTAAATAATGTACTTTTTATTTGAGGTAATGACTACGCAAAGAGAATAAAATTTATTTGAAGAACCCCTATTTAATGGAATGAATATCTTATTAAAAAATCCCCTTTTTTGGATCCCAGGTAACAAATTCAGGAGCTATATAAAATTTATTTCTGAAAGTAGGATAATTAGTACTATGAACAATTTTCTCTACAACTTCTTAAAGAATATTTTTATATCCCTATATTATAGGATTATACTTTACACTTCTATTTTTTGGATTGTGAAGCCTCTTAATGTCTCTAGAATCAGTTCACCAGAAGTTTGAGATTCAGTTCACCAGAATTTGGCTATGACAGTGTGACTTTAATAAATGTTGGTTGATCGGGAGGAGGTTATGATGTGTTTAGTGTAATTTGGATCATATTAGAGGTAATTTATTTATAAATTTATTATGAAATTAGTATACCATAAGTATAAAATCATTTTGAGTAATTATATAGGATATTAGTGATTATTCATGAAAATGTATGGAGGCCCATGTTTATAGAAGGTTAGTTCAATTGGAAGACTGATTGGACCACATAATAAATATTAATTGGGATCAACTTATAATTTGTAAAACTAACATATAATGTGATTACTTTTAAAAGTGACCCATGTTCTTGATAAGTCACCCAATGTAATATTTATAATTTTGGATAAATAAAATAATTGCAGTGTTCTCCCATGGATGTAATATGAAAATTTATACCATGTAAAATAAGTATAATTTACTTTTATACTTACATTTTTTTGTTTGTATGAATGTATTCATGTACTTTAGAAGATCTTATATACAGTGATTTAGAGGGAATTCAAGATTACAATGTTCTAGATCATTTAAGTCAAGGAGGTGTGGCATGCCACTGCATGTGAAGTATAAACGAAATGAACTTCCTGTGGATCCATCATTCTATATCCATTAGTTTATTTATAGTGAACTCATGATTAGTGCTTATATTATCCCAAAAAAATGATATGTGTGTAAATTTAATTCCCAAATTAGTAGTAATAGATGATTCCTAAGAGGTTTTACTAACACTTACAGGGACAACAAAACCCCAAACCCAACCTACTACATATGGTTTTAGATTCCATATAGCTAGATACATTACCCATATCAAACCATAATGGCCATTGTCTAGGAATTCATTAGTTGGTTCAAAATATAGTTTTTTTCTACACTTACATTCAATTACTCATTAAAAAACTATAAGTAGGTATGTATGTCATTGTAACATTTTTACTGAGGTTTCAACTTTTTGAACCTCTTTATCACTCATTGTACATGATTTTATATAATAAGGGGAATTCATGAATTATAAAAATTTATTTACAATAAATCCATATCAATTTTATCATCATTATTTTCTCCTTACTCCTCAATACCGGACCTCATCTAAATCTGATGTTATTAGAATGAATTAAATATTTTACAACCAAGGTCATAGGGTCTTATTTAGGAAAAGGTGGCATTATCTCTTGCTTGGAGGTTGCATGCATCTCCTTCCATTACACTGTTCACATATCCCTATCACCTGAAACTGCCATTTTCCTCAAACCACTTTATATATCTTTATGGAGTAAACAAATCCAATATTCCCTAACTGTCACTGAATTTCTCTTACTTTCATTTAGACTCAAATTCTTAGTTATTTTCATCATGAGTTAATTCATAACAACCCTAATCTATTATATTTTATCATCAGTTCTACAAATAATTTTTCTATATATGTAAGTTGATTCTATATTTTCTTGAGTTTTTCTCCATTCCCCTGGGATTCTAGCTACTTCAAATACTTCATTTCATCTAATTAAGAACTTTTTTTAGATTCTATCTCTTGAATCTCGTGATGAAAACTCTAATTTATATGAATATAGGAAAAAATGAGAAACTAAAATAAAATTTTATTGATACTAATAGAATTATAGGATAAAATGTTATAGAATAATAGAAAATAATAATTATAAGAAGAAGAAAAAGGACCCCATAGGAAATTCCACTCCTTGATTCCTAGTTCACCCTCTCCTTTCATCCAATCTGAATCCAAGCCAATATTATTTGTATTCCATTACTGATGAAAATATATCTATTTATTAACCAAAACTAACATCAACAGCCATAACCTACTCAAAAGAACCCAAATACCACCTGATGAAATTATAAAACTACCCCTGGAAGTTACCAACTAGCCCACACCAATAACCGATATGCACTACATTCCTATTAGTAAAAATATTATTCAAATTATTTCAAGATAATTATTAATTTTTGTTTTAAAATGTATTATTGTTATATAAAAATTATTTGATTTATATATAATGTATTTATTTTGTCTAAATAAATTATAATACTCATATTATATTTTGCTGTTGTATTACTTTGTTTTGCTGATAGTATGGTTGTATAATTTTTATATTTTCTAGAGGGGTTGAAGATTTTAATGATGGTTTTTTGTCTATTGAAATAAATTAATAACTATTTTCTTATTTTCAAATATAAATTCTAGAATTAGAAGAAATTTTGTATTGTATTGGTTTTTCAAAATGAGTCCCACAATTTAAGGAACTAATTATTTTATCTAGGAATAACCACAGAAATAATTTTCTATACATAATATATTTTTTTACAAGAAGGAAATATTTGAGGGGGTAATTTATAGTTGTTATCTCACATGTTTTAATATAATTTTTATGTATAAGAATACATTTGAAAAATTTTATGATATTATTGATATGGTTTTAGGATTTAATCCAATAAAAAAAATGTTTGTGGATGAAAAAGTAGATTTTTTAGAGTTGGGTAATAAATTCCATCTTTGATAGATCTGGTGAAATGGTTAGTAGAAATTTACATAATGTTTTCCAACCTACTTTTTTTCTTGGAGGAATTATATTAATGTTCTTTGATCCTATTCCAAATGATTCGACTAATCCTAGGTGAAAGTGTCACATTCTATTCATTCTTCTAAATAATAATAATAATAATAAGAATAATAATAATAATGTCAAACCATAGTCATATAAAACCATATTAACGATTTTTTGTATCTTTTTATAGGAAATTTAGATGATATTAACATAAATCTTTGAGTCCCGATGAATGACATGGTAAGATATAGAAATATTTTGGATGTCATTATCGATTTTGTTGTCCCCATGAACCAACATTTATGTGGATATCCTCAAAAACCACCCAAGATCCACCAATGGGGGTATGATAGCTTACGAATCATTTAGGGGAGGTGTTTTATGAAATTTTATAAATAAATCATTAAAACAAATCAAACATTATGAGAAATATATCAAAACCATAAAGGAAAGCACAAAAGAACACTAACATGTATTGATCTTTAAATTAGGTTGATCCTATATGTAGAATGAGGAAAACTACTTATTTGACACTTCATTACTAAAGAAATGAATCCAAAAATATAGGCTCAAAAATTAGAAAGACAAGAGAGACTATTTGGGGAGGAGAACCTCACTAATCATAGTTTTGGTAGTCAACTCCATCAAAAAGAGTTAGAACCATCCACTCATGGATGGAATCACACATACACACACAAAAATGATACACCAATAGATATCTAGAATTGAAATAAATTTTTTTATAGATTTGAAAATTTACATCAAAATCCTACTATGATGGGAATTATTTATTATTAAACCTCTATGTGTGTGGTATCATTTTATAATGACCAATATGTCATCTTCATCACCAAGTATCCACTAGAACAAAGAACTAACTATTGGGGATCAGAATGGTGAATGTCGTATATCCAAAAGCAAGTTGGAACCTCAATTTCACTCCATCCTATCAAGATATCACTAAAAATAAAGAATTTTACTATTATATATCACTAATAAAAACTATAATTAATTAGTTTTGGGAATGATATTTTCTTTAAAGTCACCAGACTCAACTTATAAGAAATAGTTACTCTAGAAGATTATTTTGGCCTTATGAATGTAGCAATAATGGCGTCTTCATTGTGTATGTATGGTTTCTAAAGGTTGGTGAACCACTGATGGGTTCTATCAATTCATTCCATGTTCACTATATAGTTTCTATGAATACTCCATTGCATATATTGGTTAAGGTGGTTGAAGATATTGAAGAAAGGTTTGGTCAACAGATGCCCAAAAACAATTTTCGGATAGTGGTGAAACCTATTTGACCAACCAATAACCTCTATAAAGAGGAAGATGGACTGATTGATAATATATAATATATGATAAATTATAATTTTAATGCTATATACTTATTTATAGTGGTTTTAATGTTTATTTACTTCTGGTAATATAATGTTTGAATGTGTTCTCCCATGGATGTAGGAAGAAATTCTTAGCTATAAAAATCTGGTGCATCAATTTTTCCTTTTGACACTTTGAATTATTGTTTATGAGTTATATGAAATCAATGATGGATGTGTTTTTTAGTGGTTATTAGGGTGTATATTAATTACTATTTCATGTGATCTAAGCTATAGAGAAGTTTGAGTGGTTCATTCAGCACTGTAGAATCATCTATAGGTGTGATCTTCCAGAGAACAAAATTTATATCATCTGCTAATTTCATGAAGGTTACACTTCCAAAAAATTGATATAAGATCATTGTTTGGTCACACATGTAAACTCTAGTAAAAATTCTCTATTTCATTAGATTCATATTTATTCTAGTTGGGTATACTAGAATCAAGAGATAACGACTATGAAATAAGGAAATGTTTGGACTAGTTAGTTTGAAAAAATTGAATATGGATTATGGAAGATACAGATATAAGACTATATCATCTATAAGGATTGAGATCTTTCACTAGGTTAAGATAATAATGAGATGATAGAGAAATATTAATGGGAACATTTTAATAGAAAGGAACTCTAATTAGTGAGTCTGTTTTTATAACAGAATGCAACCTTCTATACTAGAGAGATGAAGAATGAAAGTAAATTAATAGTGGACCTAGAGGACATTTAAGAAAAACTAATGTAACTAAAAAATTTATTTATAAAACTAAGGATATTTAGTGTGATGTTATTGGAAGGACTATTTTTGGAAGACCATGTGGATGATTTCATCATGACTAGAAGATATCTTAAAGTGGTAAATGTCACGTTCCTAGATTATGTATAGGAAATTCTGTTACTATAATATTTTCTAGAATATTGTAATAGTGTGGTTAATGTGGTAAGAAATTCCCATGAAAAGATTAATATGTTGTTAAAATATACCCAAAACATGGACCTCAATAATGAACCCCAATGAAAATAGGTCTATGCACCATTCATAAATGCACTGAAAGTCAATGAAAGGGGTTTCTCACAATAGAGAAAGAATCATTAACGACTAAAATATAATTATAGGTAGAAAATTCATGAAAATAAAATTGGTCTAAGTCATACATGTTTCATTGTGGAAATCATGGACACCTCTAGAGGAATTATAGAAGTAACAAAGAAGGTACCCGAAAAACAGATTCCTGACGCTCAAAATTTGTTAACACAATGAATGATGGTATCGACCTACTAGTCAATACCAGTGTCCTAGTAGATTCATGGGTTGATGACTACAACACATAATTTTACTCAGATAATATATCACAGGTGCATGATTTTCAATTTATCTAGAATTATTGGGATGGTTCATCCAACTGATTTTGAATATTTGGATGTAATCAGAAAAAAATATGTAAATCTTCAGACGAAGAATCAGTGGTTCCTATGATCGGTTGGAGTGAGACGAATTCCATGCATCTGATAAAATTAGATATCTATGGGGAAGACAGATGTTATAGTTTACAAAATTACCTTCACCAATGGAGTTTGGAAAGTTATTTAAGGGTTTATGGTTATAACATGAGGATTAAATGGTGTGACCTTTTATATAATTTAATGTTTAGTTGGGCGTGAAATGGCTAGAAGTATGCCTCAAAATATTTGATGTTTTGGAATTATATACTTGGTCACTTTACTGAGAATAACATGAAGGTTTTATTTGTGATGAGAATTATGAATCTAGATAAAAAAACTATCATAATTTATAATTAAATCATCATAAAGAATGGACATTTTCCTTTCATTTTATTGTTATATGGTAAGGATGTAGAAACCAATATAAAATTATGCATGATATACATGGGGAAAATTTTACCTATTAGAGGGTATTTATGTTTAGAGAACACATTTTATTTATGCACATTCTTATTGATGGGTATCTATTTTCCATATCCTTTATTGTGCAGTTTTATCATGTGTGCGAGAAATTGGTACATAGACCCGACTCATGCATAGGAAGAGGGAGCTTTTATGACTCGACCCTCTTTAAAAAGTAGTATATTCAACTTTTACAGATGGGCATAACTTTTTTTCTTTATACATATTTTAAGGGAAATAATCATTCCATAATAAGATCATATAAGGATATCCCCCCTATGTAAATCTAACTCATATGTAGGGGATATGATTGGGAGTGATAGCGACCTATGGTTGGGCCCAAAATAGAAGATATGGGAATCACTATGCTTGTTGTGATGATAAGGTTTAATAAACACATAGTTCTTAGATATATCCTTTAATAGGTCCATTCCACATTTAGGATTGGTGCATTTTAATTATTTATATTATGAATGGACCCAGGATAGGAGGTCTGGGTGTCACTATATATCCTGTGATGGAAGGAATAAACCCATACATAATTCTTGTATAAAATCTCCTTGTACAGTTCTAACCCATGCACAAGGAGGGGGGACTTTTTTATGTTTCAGATAGACCTAGAATTTGAGACATGGGAATCACTACATATCCTACAATGGAAGGAATAAATATACAAATATTTTTTGAATGGGAAGATCTCCATGTAGGTTTGACCCATATGCATAAGGGGAATTATTCCCATTTATTTTTGTGGCAGGACCAAGGATTGGAGATCTGGGTGTCACTACGTATCTTGTAATGTCATGAATCAAGATACACATAGTTCTTGAATGGGAATCTATCCACATAGGATCAACCCATACATAGAGGAGAGAATTGATCCTATTGATTATTGTAGCAAAACCCATGATTAGATATATGGGTATCACTACATATCCTATGATGAAAAGAATCATGATAGAGGAAGTTCATGAATAGGGAACTATAAACAGAGGTCTGACCAATATAAAGTGGGGGAATTATTCTCATTGATTTTTGTGGATGGACCTAGGATTGGATAACCAAGCATCTCTATGTATCATGATGGTGATAGGAAGAAATCCACACATAGTTCTTGTATTAAGGTGTGGTGGAAGACCAAAACTAAGAATAGTGGTCCTATCAAGTGATATCCATAGTAGTGAAAAATTTTGGGTCATGCAAGAGACATTAACCCTGAATTTTAACATCATATGGTATGGAATAATGTTATGCCTTTTAAGGTCTTGAATCTAGGACCATGATAACCCTGATGTGAAATAATATGTCTTGATCATGTGATAAATCCTTTATAAAAATTCCTAAGACCACATGAACTATTCTTAGTGCAAGAAACAAGGAATTTAAAATGTTTCTTTCACCACACAGAGGTGATTAATGGAAAGGACAATGGTGTTTAATATCATGTGGGGGTTGGAATAAGTTATAGAATGTAGGTGTTTCTATGTATTTCCTTAGAATGTGAATCGATCCACATAGAGTTCTGGGAAAACCACGCATTTTAACATCATGTAAGAAGGATAAAGGTTCCCCAATGCGAAAAAGAAGGCATGAAGCCCTACAAACACTGTTTAGAAATTTGGGAAATCATATTGTAAGAGGTATCCCATGTTTTTTATATGAGGATTCCTGATCTCATTTCCTAGGACATCCCATGATTGTTACATGTGGAAAGACTACACTTTAATGTATTTCGCTAAAGAAGTTATCGGAAAATTTGATATCCTGTGACTGGGATGAATATATTATAGTTGGACATAAGATTTTTCATATGGGAATCACTATGTTATCTAGTGATGGAAGGAATCAATCCATGTTTAGTTTTTGAATAGAGAGATTCCACTTGTGAATATTACTCACACATAAGGATTAAGGGAAATTATTCCTCTTTTAAACAGATCTAGATCATGCGAAATAGGTCATTTGTGAAGTGAAATTTGTAATGCAGTTCAACCTCATGTGGTAATGACAAGTGTCATCTTATAGTTTCTGGTCACATGACTTGGACCAGCCACGCATTATAATATCATGCAATTAGGATGAGTTTTGATATTTAACACCATGTGACAAGGATTTTTTGTATAGTTTAATGTCATGTGACTAGAAATTATCATTCAGTTTAACATCATGCAACCAATACATTTTCCTTGTAGTTTAACATAATGTAGCCAGGATGTATTTTGCAGTTTAACATCATAAAACCAGGATTTATCACTTAGTTTAACATCATCTAACTAGGATGTATCATACAGTTTACTATCATGTGAACAAGTAATTTTTTTTATTTTATCATAATGAAACTAGGATGTAAGATTCTATTCAGTTTATTAGCTTGCTTCCAGGACTTACTATCAAGAGAGGGTTGCATTCCCTTGGATGTCTGATTAAAACCTCAATGATCATTGGGTAAGACTAGATTATACATAACATCATAAGGGTTTTTCCTAGAAATTTATGTATAATTAAAAGTGAACAAATTTTTAAACTTCTATATAAACTCAATATAGAGCTCCTACTCCTTTGGAAGCACGGAGGAACTAATCAATGTAGGAAGGGAGTATTATTTTCTTTCGAGATTCACCTTCTTGTGTCTATTAATGGTGGTGGAGACATCTCTATCAAATATAGGAGGGGAGTTCCTAAAGTCACACTCGTCTTCCATCTCTGACTCTGTGGAGAAATTTTTCAACATGGTGGTTAATCTGGCGGAATCTCTGTCACTGTCAAGGTAAGAGAGGCCATGTGAAGAGACATTGTCCTCATGAACTGTCAAAGTTGTAATAGAGATATTACGAAGATGATTATTTTCTATTTTGGTTTCACCCAAGATATGAGAATACTATATATATTTGATTAAATTTACACTTTATCCATCTATAAATACAATTTTATGATGAAAATTTTGTTACCAGTCAAATGGTTTTCATGATGTGGAGACAACATGCTATAGAATTTTATTCAATCTCTGTCAATCCTGGGTCTTGAGCTATATTGAATGAATCCATTTATACCTGATAGTGGAGTGTATTTATGATATGTAGGTGACCCTAATATCCTTGATAAGGTGGGTCTCTATCCTTCAATATCTAATAATGTTTTTACATATTCAAGTGAATCTAAATCATGAACTTCCTTTTTGACCTATTTGGGATCTTGTAATTAGAAGTAGAAATAGGCCTAGATATGTTTGGGAGGTTTCTTCCAAATAACTCTCTCTATATATCTATGTCACTCTATTCTAGTATTTTGACTTCAGAGTATTCCACCAGTCATTTTCAATAAAAATATGAGTCTATCCCGAGGCATGTGATGCTCTTAGTTGGTGAGCCCTAGTTGAAATAGGGACATGAGCATGGTCCTGTGCCTTTGGAGTATGCCACCAATATTTTTTGATATGAAAATGAACCTATTATAAGGAATTTTCTGCTCTCACGTAGTTATCCTTAGATGGAATGAGAATATGAGCCCAGTCATAATCCTCTTCATTTACCAGAATATTCTAATAATCCTCCTGGATGGGAGAATGAATGTGTGATTGCTTTGGATTAGAGAAATTTTCATGTTGATCATCATAAAATCCTTCCTCCTAACCCATGCTTTCTATATGGATATGATAGTAGATATTGTTTGAACAAGTAGGGACATTATCCTACTCCATTTGGTATATAGATTTTCAAATTATAAAAGGTGTCCTTGATACCTATATCTAAGTCTCTAGGGAGGTGGACTACTATATAACTCCCTCGGTAGGATACTGGGGGGGGGGGGGTATAAATATTTTGTGATATATATGGGATAGAGACTGTATTGTATTACTTCCACTTTTGAAAACAGTAATTTACACCTGATTCTAGAGATGTATCCCAAATATTGAGATTTTACACATTTTACTTTCATGTGACCAAGATGTGTTCTATATAGTTTAATGTCACGTAGCAAGGATTTTTTCTTTGATATTAATTTCATGCAACTAGGATTCCATTTTTCAGTTTAACGTCATGCATCTAGGATATTATCATGTAGTTTTGTGTCATGTGACTAGGAAATATTTAGTAGTTTAACATCATGAGACAAGAACATATTATACTATATCATGTTAGGAGGAAGGATTTTATGATGGATCTTGGATCACTCTTATGCACATTTCATGGGTTTTAGGATTCTTTAACTCTATCAAGCCTTTATTTACCCATTTTTCTAGCCAATCGTTTTAGAAATTTTTCTTCTTATTGTGTTCTTGAGACGTTGGTTGTAGGGGAAGTGATTTTCATTAACTATCAATTAGACGACACATGAATCTCTTTAAATTGGGAGTTCTACAAAACCATTCTCCATGGAATAATTGAATTACATGGAAACATGTTTTTTGGATGGAATTTTCTTTGCTCAATATCATGTTGAAAGATAGTTTCCTATCACTAGGAGGTATATGGATGATGTTATGTTGAAAAAAATCATGTGTTCTGTTCAGAGTGCTTGCATGAACAGAGTGGGGATTCTGGTGTTTGTGGTTCAAATATCCCCTTATCTATCTGTTCATGAAGCTAGTCTATATATTTAAAGAAACTACCTATCATATTTCATAGATATTGATGGTAGGGATAGTTATTTTTATAGCCTATCATCCACACCACACTTAGTTTCCTTATTTTTGAGAGTTATGTTAAACCATTATTCATGAAATAATCGTTCTACCTAGGGATATGTTTTTATTGGAAGTTATATACATTATTCATCCTATAATCAAGATATGGTTCACCATGATGCTTCTCCCACATGCTACAAATTCCTTTGTTTGTGTAGAGGCATGGATGAGTGTGGAGTCTGAGGCACCATCAATAAGGTGGTGGAAAATATGGAAATTCCATCATCCCTATGGGATAAGGATCTTGTATATATACAAATTACCCTTGTCCTGTGGGATTGGGTGAGGTGGAATAATGTTTGGATTTTACACAATCAGGGTATGAAAAAAATAAAAATTCCACTAGCCCTGTGGGTTTTGGAACATTAATAAAAAGAGGGATTCCTTATGAATGTGTGGGTATGCCATTATAGGGTATATATTCTAGGATTATTACAAGAATTATTTTCTAGAGATCCTTATTCTTTAAATGGAGTTGAGTAATCTATTCCTCTATAGTAATTTACTTGTAATCATCAAGGGTATGACTGGTAGGATCCATGAAAACAACCTTTACTCTATCAATGGAAGGGTGAGTGGATGATTATGGGAGTCTCGATATGGACCTCAAAGATTGAATCTGATACTTTCACTGGCCATATGATCTATTGAAATTTCACTCTAAAGTACTGATATAGTCGATGATACCTTCTATAAATGCATTAAAGATACCACTAAGAACATCTTTTCTTATGTTGGAGGTAGAAGGTAGGATAACCTAAAATTAATTATATGAATTCATGAGATAATTATTATAAATTTTAAAAATGTTCTCTTCTTAATCCAATTAGAAGTCCTCATATTCAATTGACATCATATTGAAGGAGACAATAGTAGGCTAGTGCTGCTCTTCAGTGAAGTATCTCATTTGATGTGTCATTGTCCGATTTGCTATTTTGTGGGACACAACCCACAGTACAATTTAGTGGGTCAGTGACCGTATTAAAGATGATCTGAAGTTAAAATATGATAAAAATTCCCTTAGACCTATGGGATGGGGTGCTTCCTAAGATCCCATAGTCACCAAGGCTAGCTGTGGTGAAGTCCATGGCTCTTTGAAATTGATGATCTAGGATTTATTCTAGTGAACTATTCGGATACAATGGTGGCTGTAAAACAGATTTAAGATAATAGGTATATAATCCTACACTAGAGATACATTATTTGGATACCCTCAGAGGGATCTACTTTTGGATGCCCTAATTTAGATAGTCGGGGCGGTCATAATTTTTTCTACAGCTCCTTGTATACTTTTTATCAAATATAGATGAAGATGATAATAATGAATGGGAACCCTCCTAGGAGGTTCCTGAGTGAATGAGTTGACATGGTGAATTATCTTCTCCATCTCCCTTAGTTAGGTAAGGAATGTGTTGTTGTTATGTAGGGATAATATCCCAATGCTATTAGATTTGGAAACAAGGGCTAGTTCATATTTGGAAACATATCATGGGAAAGAATACCTATGAGGATTCAACCTCTAAGGGATTTCACATGATGATTTTCAATATGAGATGGATCCATTGATGTGGTAGTCTTAGACCAATATTTTCACTAACTATAACTGGATGTGTTGCGTTGGTGATAACGTATGTCAAGGCCATGAGGCTAAGGCTTCCATGGTGGACAGCGAACATGATTGGTGTGTCAGCTGGTGTTTCACAATAGCTTTAGGAATTCTTTAATCCTTACCATCTTATCCAATGATCTCTAAATCCATTGGAACATTGGGAAATTCCATTTGGATAATAAAGAATCTAAGATGTGCAGGTGAATAAAAAATACACCTTATTAGTGCAACATGATATATAAGAGTACATTTTCAATCAATTACTTTCAAATTTAGGTGATAAAGAAGTGGTACCAACTTTTATGAATTATTTAGAAAAATTAAAAAATGTGATGGGTTCACCATTTTGTTTCTTGAAAAATGAGGAAAAAAATTTCCTATTGGGAACTAGGAAGTATTTCCCTTTTGACCTGTGAAAGGGGTGACACAGTTAAATAATTTCATATTTGATTTTCTATTTTTTGTTTCCCAACAAATCCTGAATGATTTCACTCAAAAATTGGTTGTGGGTGACTTAGGGTTGTGTCACAATATTTTGAATCATGTTTACTATATTTTTATTTAATGGAAACTACCAATGGTTCCCACATTCATAACTGAGTCCACAACTTCTTTCCAAAGGTAGGTGGTCAATTGGGGGTTCAGACCCAACAACTCTTAGAAACTCATATTGGTCGAGAGGATGTGAGGTTGGTCTCATAAAAAACTTTTGGGGAGAATAATTTATTATTAAAAGACTATCTTATAGACTTAATATATGTTTTTGAAATCCTTCAAAGGACCTGATAAAAAACTTGTAACTCTATGCCAATGACTTAATTAAGATAATGTGATAATAGAAACAACTGTGTGTTCCATTGGTTTTCCATCATTCACTTATTCTTTTATGATTCTTTAGATTATATGCATGTTTGGTAACTCTAGAGTTTATTACCATATAGGGAGGTATTTGGTGTCATGTATATGGGATAACACCTCTATGAGAATCCTACATAGCCTGTGAAAATTTTAATGAAAATCCACACAATTAATTTGACACAGTTTATGGTCATATGACATGACTATACCATGGATCTTAATATCATGTGATAAGGAAGTAAATATTGATATCGGGACTCGATGAGGTTTCTTATATATCTTACATATACTGGAATCAGAGTCCATACAGTTCATGTTATGGGATCCTTAACCATAAAAGATGAAAAAATAGGGGCCTTGAGTGAGGATTATGTATATAAGGTTTCCCTAAATTGCCTCATCGAGAGTATGAACTTTTGAGTGAAGATGTGATGTAATCAATACCAAATCCCAATAAAGGAACCATGTTTGGGGAATTCTCATCATTCTATTGGTACAATCATATCTAGTCTCTAAGTCCACATGAGTCATGCTTGGTATAAAAAATAAGAGAGAATAGCAGACCATAAAAATCATCTAAGAGCATATTTGTATGAGGATTACACATTAATGTTTACCTATGATAGAAGTGGCTAACATTATCATATAGGATAGAGTTTGAATCTAGAGCCTTCATAAGGAATCCTATATATCCTATTTATATCAAGAATAAGTGTTCTAGTAGTTTAATTCATCCTTAACCCACATGTGGGTTTGATGTACCTGAGGGTATGGATGTGGATTATACTTAAAAGGATGGTAATTTTTAAGCCCACTTCTCTCCCACTGATGGATAGAGAAGGATGGTATACTTATGGGAGAATTTAGTCCCATGATTCAATAATATTTAGGATATTAAGGGGCTTAAACTAGGGTGGATTCCCATTAGATCATGGGCCTTAGGAGGACACCACATGTATCCTATTTGGATAGGAATTAGAGTTCTTATAGTTCAGTCACCCCCTAACCCACTAATGGGTTGGGGTGGGTGATCAAAAATAGATAAATTAGTGTTATCCTCGAGGTTTATGAATGTTAGGAGTTTTTACAATAATGGATTCCCTTGTGCCATATTCATTCTCTATATCCTTCTTGATAAGAAGAGATGACGACCATGAAAGGTCTTCTAGATATTCTTGGAACAACATAAAGGGACCATTTGAGATAATGAAAAAATAGGGTCGTATGGGTGTGTAATCTTAACAAATTAAGGACACTCCCCTTATAAAGGGAGGTATTTGGCTAAAGGTTCCCAGAAGGGGGATCACATGGTATAAGTCCAATCGTGTCTACTAGAAAATGTCATCATGCCTACCTAATGTGTTTATGATGTTAGCATGACATGGAAGAAATGTATATGGATGCCTATATAAAATGTATGGGATTATTTTCATGATCATATTTGACATTTACAAGATATTTCACATGATCAACTAACTTGTCTGGGATGTCTTAAAATGATCAATGTGACTTGTCCATGAAATCTTCTCATGATCAAAGAGATGTCTAGGGCCTTTCGCATGATAAATTGACTTTTCTAAGATGTATTCACATGATCAATGTGAATTTTATAGGATGTATTTGCATGATCAAAGTGGATGTGATAAGTGTCTTTCACATGGTCAACATACTTGTCCATATGTTGTCACATGATCAACTTGTATTTTCCATAGACTATCTCATGATCAACTTGGATTGTACATAGACTATATTGCGATCAAATTTTCTTAACCTTGGCTACATTAGGGAATCATGAGACTAGTGAGGGGTATTATGATCACATGATCTTAAGATAGTTATGTGGAAGGGTCTCATTAAAATATCTAGGATCACACACACACACATATAAGTGTTAAATTCATGTGTCTAAATGTATCATGCGTCAAGCCCCCATGGAGATTTTTTTTCATATAAGTGCATGGATAAGGGATCATTTATTAGCAGAAACTCTGAGGGTTTTTAGGAAAAAAGGAGGGCTTGTCCATGAGTTTATATATATGTAAAGGTGGAATATATGTGGGTGGATTTCCACATGATGGAATCACATGATTCATAATTTCTCATGTGATTTCCTATCCTCAAATGAGTCTTTCTATGGATTATAACAATTTGTTTAGTGGATTCACATTGGAGCTGTAACATGGTAAATTGTTCACACTTGAGGATTTTCAACCCATTTTCATTTATGGGGTGTGTACAAAAAGTCCATGAAAACTCAAGGGATTCAAGAGATTGAGGGAACATATTTAAGGCCAAATTATCGCACACATATGAGGCAATCACATAATTTAAGCTTCTTGTCAATGGGGACTTCCACATCGAGGCATGAACATCCAAGGCTACATGAGAAAATCAGAAGTTTGAGGGTTTGTGTGATTTCTTGTTCCGGGATACTTGCATGGTGGAATTGCAATTGTGGATGACATGTGTTGAGGGCTATTTATCCAAGCTACTCTAAATAGGGGTGGAATTTCGCATGATAGGGGTTTTTGAAAATCATTCACATAACACGGTGATTATATGAGGATTTCCATACCCAAGTCTTCACATGATAGCACCACATGATGTTTAAATCATCACGAGACCACATGAAAGGTATCATGTGTTGTATATTTATATTACCTAGAATATATCTATGAAGGCAGTGGAAGATCCTCCTCTGTTCTCTGGTATTATTTTATACTATTCCTTTACATATCCCCCTTTTGTGTCTTTTTTTGATTTCTTAAGGGTATATAGGGTTATATAGGAAGAGGCATCCTGATATAACACCTCTTTTCACATGGAAGATACAATGTGCACCAGATTGATGTGGTGGGGGATTCACCTGATCAATATCATGTTACTGAAATATGGATCCACATGATCTTTCCTCATTCATGAGATAAACTTAATAAAAAAAATTTCCAAAGGAGGAAGTATCTCATGATAGGGATTTAAATTCTTCATGTGAAGTAGGGGTGATTTCAAAATGGATTAATTTGATCTTCACCACTTTATTGTGTGATTTACAATACTTCTCACACAACTCTATTTTTTAATGACTTCATGTATTCATGGAATGAATAGACCCAACATTATTATCCTTTATACAAAGAGGTGTAATACATACAATGATGGACTAACATGATTTATTTGATGGATTTTCGTGATCCTATGGAATGATAATGGAATGCCGCTCAATGTTTTCACATGAGAAAATAAAGAATAAAATGATGAAGGAGGAAGGATCTCATGATGAAGAGTTACATTCTTTTGTATGCGATGCTGATGAAGTTAGAATTTCCCCACCTATCCATCATCATCTCATCATATGATCCTCATAAACTCTCATGATATATTTCATGGGATTTCATGATCATCTTTATGCGATAGATCATAGTGTTCATGAAATAGCATGGGTGATCATTGAAATGATTATTATATAAATCCACATGTTATAGTGATACCTTTCTAATAATTTTCTTTCGATCATATGATATAACACATATATTGTCGTGGATTTATGAAATGAATTGATTAACATCATGCGATTGGCTTGAATGCGAAGCGAAGATGCTTGAATGGATTTGGTACATTGAGAACGATTCAATTGCATTAGGTATGATCATTGGAGATTAATGTGATGGTGATCATTAATAATTGGAGTCATACGAATGTCAGACATGGATTGATGTGTAGACCCAGAAATGTTGGTGAGAAAAATAGGTGGAAAACGTTTGAAGAGAACACGAGAGAATGATCAGATGAATTGGATCAACTCAATCAAATAGAGGAGTCCTTTTACATATTATTTTTATCATGGAATAGTGTCATGTAAGACATCGTGTCTCACATTGATTTTTCACATGGTCAGTGAGCACTTATTAAATGATTCGTGACAACCATCCACCGAACCAACAATGTAGTTAGATCCCTAAAAACATGATCTATGCCCTCACTATCCACAACCTCTAGTTGTGTGACCCTCATAGGAACACCTTTACGCACCCATTCCCGCATTGTATGATCCATGATTTCCCACATTCTTACCGCTCTTCTGGATGGCTCCTAGGGTTTGGTTGATGCAAATCTTACATGTGTCCTTAGTTGAGATAGCTGGATAGTTATAATAGCTGGCTAAAAACTTTTCTAATGACACCCATAAATACTTCAAAAAATAATATATGTAGAATGGATAAAATAAAGTCCATATAATTATTAAAATATACCCAATCCCATCCACTATACTTCAATAATGACACCTCCAAGTCCTTCATTCAAGAAATACGAGTTGTATTTTCATGGGCTAAAAAATTCTCAAGTCTCTAATAGAAAAATATCTAATGCACAATTATGGGTGTTAAAACCTAGTGAATCATTTGATTCATTAATTTTTTTTACATAAATGAAATATTATTTTATAAAAAAATTTAAATATGTTTTGAAAAATAAAATAAAACATCTTATTATTTTGATAACTCTTAAATAAGTAAACTAAATTCTAGAAAAATAAGAATTATATTTTACATGAAAAACCATGGAAACTTATAAAGGAATTTATATTATAAATAAAGTAAATTATTGTGGGAAATTCCATTAAATCCATTTATATTTATGAAAAACATTATTTTCACACTTTTGTAAGGAAATTTAAAAGTTATTTATATGATTTTTTTTGAAAAGATTAATTTTCATAAATTTAAAGAAATTCAATGGTATTAGAAAATAAAATTATAGAAAATTTAATTGTATATATAATCTCCCATGAATCTTTTTTAATAGCATTGATTTAGTGGAAAAATATTCCCAATCTAATAGAAGAAATGAGTTTGGATTTTCTTTGAAACGTGTTTTCGGCCATTTCGAGTATAAAAGAAAGATCAAATGAAAATAATACATAAAAACTATATAAATAACCAAATTGGAAAATGATAAAGGTTTTTTAAGATATAATGATCACATAATTCATCCCATGGAGATTTAATCACAAACAATCTCGATTAAAAGTGAAATTAGAACATAAACCCTTTCCCCAAGTCCCAAATAACTGTTTACACAGTTAAACCTATTTTATAATAAATTTATTCTTATTATAAAATTATAAAATAATTATATTCACAAATATATTAATATATATCATTCCATTATACTTTCCAATAACCCATTATGAAGGTCGTAATGAAAAATTAATGACACCAGCTCATGGAGGTGGTTGTCTGCACGTTCACAGTGGTGCTATTTTCATTTTAAATTAGATGGATGAGAAGAAAATAATTGTAGCACATAAAGACTTTAAAATATTTTAATTTTATAATAAAAGTAATTATTTTATATATTTAATTATATGAAACACCATTTTAAGCTTACGCTACCCACAACACTCAGTTAGCTTGTGTTATATGAAATATCAAGTTTTACCGACTTTTATTGGTGAACCAATTTAAAAACTATTTTATACACTTATAATATTTTTTTTTTCTCAAAATAAACTTCATATTTGAACTTGGAATGTCAAAATTAACTTATGGTAAATTTTGGATGTTTTTTGAGATGTTTTATTTTTTGATGAATAGTGAAAAAACTGTGTTTTAGTTGAAAACTGCCTCTTCAATTAAATAATTATTAATGATAAATTATATTTTAAGTTTATTTTAAATTAATAATAGATAAATTATAAATATATTAATCCAATTTATTTAATTTTAATCATTTATATGTTGAATTATTAAATAAAAACATAACGAAATATTGAACATTTTTACTTTAAAAACCCGCTTTCTCGCAACATGTATGGGACTAGCTTTAAATTTAATTTTTCCAATTCTATAAATTGAATTTCAAAAAATAGATATAAATAATTTGAAAAATATTAAAATTAATAGTATAAAAAGATAAACAAAGTTATTTAGACCAAATAGATTAGTGAAAGTCAATAAAATTAATGATGACGATTAAGGTAAAATTTAGTTTACTTAGTTGTTAAACAGTAATCATAGGAAAAAAATGACATAGAAACTTGTAAAAAATAAATTAGATACCCATATTTAGACTATATACCCTCTTGGTTCTAATTTTATGAGTTATGGGGATACTATTCCATGAAGGTGACCTATAAAATAAGGTTTATAAGGAAAAAGACAAAAAAAGAACATTCCTTACCTATAAAATATATAAAGCCATGAGATATGGAAAAACATCATATTTTCAGTTATACATATACTTTTGAAATATATATATGTTATTTTTATCATAATAATTTATCACCAATTTTAAGATATGAATTTGTTACTTAAAATTCCTAATAAACACCAATGTAGTGATTATTTAGTTAAAATCAAAACAAAATAAATGATACTAACAATATTAAAAGTGAAGAAAATTGAATGGATTATTATGTTAAATTATTTTTTTATACACAAATAAATCATTTTACATATATTTTATGTTAATATATTTTAATTCGATCATTTTATTGATATTTTTAAATTTAAATTAATTAAATAATGTAAAAATTGACATTAATATTATTTTATAATAAATGATATTTTATTTAATGATTTAATATTTACTAAAAACCCAATCTTATGAAAATTGATTTCTAAATGTTAATAAATATAAATTATGGTATATTCATGAAAAAAATGATCTTTTATAATGAACATATTGATCCCTAAATAGTAAAAAAATTGTTGGCACAGTTCGTGTTAAATCACTATTTTTGCGCTTTACATGCGCTTGTTTGAAAAATTAATTTCCAACACAAATGAGATTTTTATTTTTTAAATTATTTATAATATTTATAATTCATTGGTTATATAATTTCTAATAAATTTCAATTTATTTTATTTTAAATGGTTAAATTAATTAGGATAAAAACTAGTTACTTTAATAAAAAATGGTAAAAATGGGGAAAATTAGATATTAAGGAAAAAATTATAAAAATTCACTTCTATGATAGAGGTTTTTATAGAACATAATTTCAATTTAATTCATTATTTTTAATTTTTTTATGCACAAGAGTTAAGGGAGACCTCCCAATAGTTTTTCCTTTTTTATATTTACATAAATGCCACTCCCCCTCTACTAAAAAAAGGATTTCAATCCCACCACTTATTCACACCCCACAAGTCATTTGAATCATCCAAAACCTTCCCAAAAAATATCCCAACATACCTAAACTAAACCTAGATTCCAAACCTTAGGAATAAATAAATCCAATGAATTCTTTTGGTATAAACCAAAAAGAGTTACCAGAAAAAGAGGTAATGTTCTTCAACGATCACTTTGGTTTCATTACATTATACCCCAATTAAATTATTATAATATTTTTATTATATAATAACATCAATATCCTTGATATAATTTAATGCTTTTATTTATGTGGTATTACCTATGTTTACACACACTTCTATCAAATGGGATAGATAATCATCGTTTGTGCGTACGACGAACTAACGCCTCGTGAACTAATTACCTTTGTTCTTCAATTTCCACCTTTAAAGGTTGTGAATATATATTGAATTATAATTTATATATGATATATATAATATTTATAAGGTCTTTATGCTGATATAATTTTTTATATAACACATACCTTTATACTTTCCATTTTGTGGGAATACGATAACATCGTTTTGGACATGTGGACTATCACCTCCACAATGTGATGTGATTCTTTCACGATATAAATGAAATGTATTAAGGATAGTTTTAATTAAAATATGTGGTAAATATAACATTAATATTATAATGGAACTATAATATATATATATATATATATATTAATTTTCATTCTTTTAAACACGACAAGAAAATGGAAGCAACGTTCATACGTATGTATACTATATCGTCTCTATGAACGGTGCATTTTCATTTCATATATCAAAAATTGATGAAAAAGTATAAATAAATATATAATGAATATATATAATATTTAAATCATTTTGAAATTCTGAATATTATTAAATCATGATATATGTAATAGGAGCAAAAATAAAAAGTCAAAATATACTTGAAAAACTAGGCAATTAACAACCGAAACAGTGAAAATAAAGAATGATTTTAAAGAAACAAGTAATAAGATATTATAATAAGATAATATAAGATATTATAAATATTATTATGGTAATTTTATAAATTTATAACATTCTTAAAACCATTATATATGAGGTTAAATATAGTTTCACCAAATGTATGTGTAAGGTAATGAATTTTCATCTCACTTTTCACATCAGTGTGATAAATTTCATATCCACATCATACTTATTTTAGGTGGTGTATATACTGAAAATTTTTATATATTTTATCATAAATAATATTATCTTCATGGTATTTTTGTTTTTTACTTTGAATAATCTCATATATGGGGTTTTAACGTGAAAAATTACCAACTGGTAAAATTTATCTTGCAATCTCACTTTCTTTTGTGATGGTTAAAATTCTTCTTAAAAGAATCTATTTATTGTAATAAATTTTCATTGAACATTATATTTCATTATGATATTCATATTATTTAATGATGGATATGATTATTTTCTAAAATGTATACCATATTAACATATGGTTTTTACTTTAAAAGTTTTTTGATTTTCTGGGAAAATATAGATAAATATGCATCCTTTACTCAATATAGATATTTGATAAGGTACTTTTTTATGAATTAAAATCAATTATTTGATATATGAGGAATGGTTTGGACATAAAATACATTGGTTGGGGATCGGTTAATATAATCCCCTTGATGGATTTGTATTCTCAGGGGATGAATTTAGATAGAAAAAACCCTTCATGTTATTAATTAGTATGTTTTAAGCTATCTTTAAACAACATTGATAGTATAGTTAAGGATAGAAAAAACAAATTGGTTTTTAACCATTACATTATAAATCTTATTGTGAAAGGTCTTCATAGGAATAGTTATGTGTACCTAGGGAATATTCTTTCTAATAATTAATCATTCCCTTTATTTTCAGTTATTATTATCCAGATGATTTTCAATATGACAAAATCAATGTATGCATTTAATTACCATTTTATTAGTTACATGTCATGTGTGTTAAGTTTATTTTACCTTTTAATATTGATTATGATATTTTATTAATTATTATTTTTACTATACATTACCCTTATTAATAATTTGATCTAACCCATATTTTGTTTTCTCTCCCCAGGGTATAAAAAAAATTATTGGAATGAGTTTCATGGATGTAGAGAATTTTATTTTGTTTTGTATTGTGTTGTTTTTTTATTCCCAATGTAAAATTTGTTCCATTTATGTAACTAGTTAAAAAAACTAAACTAATCTATATTTTTGTATTTGATTCCTAGTAATCCTTTTAATGTAATAAAGTAAGGTACTAACTCTGGGATTCTAGAGTTTAGGTGTTACAGTTGGTATCAAAGGATGTTTAGTAGAAACATTAGAAACTATATTTAGGAAATAATATACTAAATAACATTATACTATGATAAAAATTTTGGATTATTATTGGAGAACATCCCAAAGAACCCTTGTTTATTATTATGAGATTATATATGCATAAAATTTTCAATTTAGGATATGTATTTCACTAGTATTGAGATTATACATGATAAGATCTAATCAGGTATTTGTCATTATTTAAAAATTTCTCATGAAACAAGAATGTGAAACTCTCCAATGAACATTATCCAAAGAGTAAGAATGGTCATTTATTTTATAGTCTTAATCCAATATTTCACAGGGAAATAGTCTCCAAATAATTCTCATAATATGAGAATATAGTATTATTTGCTAAAGAGATAGAGAAATAACTCAGTAAGTCTTACAGACTCAATTGGAATCAATATAAGAAGAAGATGATAGAAAACAATATGGATAAAGGGATTAAGGGAAATAAGTATTTTCCTTCATGATATAATTGTGGAAAGAAATACCCCGATAATTTCTTGAAGGGAATGTTAGTTTTCTATAAGTGTGTAGAAAACGACCACCATGTTTTTTATTATAAGGGGAAAAAATAAAATTCAAATGTCCATTGAATTAACTATTTTGAGATTAGGAATTAATCAAATGAATTCCCCAAAAATTAAGGTAATATACCTCATATGAAGCCAAGGGATAAATAGAAATCTTATTTTATTGATATGGAAAAAGTGGAATGATTAATGGCCCTATGTATTTGGATCCATGAGTATTGTTGTAAAAGTATTTTATTAATTATTTCTTGGTTATAAAAATTATGAAAAATATAAGGATTTTACTGAAGTACTATTTCATTAAGGTTTTGATATCATATTTTTAATTTTATCAATAACGAAGAAAAATGATTCAGTGTAAATTCAAAATTCCTTAATCAAACAAGATTAAGGGAAAGGAAACCCTTGATATATTCATTATGTTGATATAACAATATTTGGATAAAGAGATGATTGATTTGGATAATGTAAATTGGATACTAATAACTTCCTTGAAAGTGATTCTACCATTTCGGATCATAATATATAGAAGGGTTATAAGGTTAACCATTTATCAAATGGTTTATATTGATCTTTGGACAAGGTTTTAGAGATTGATGTATTATTTCATCCTATAATGAATATTTTTCTACAAGATGGAGTAAAAATAGTTCAAGGAACAACTAAAGGATAATATTGTGCTTAAGAAATAGAAACATATCAAGTAATTATATTCCTTTACATTCTTATAGAGTGAAAAAATTATTCAACTATAGGAAAATGGTATTGAAACCAAAATATTATCAAATTATCATCTTTTTGATGATAGAAATGTCCTTTATTCACACCTCTAATATAATATAATATTTTTTTATTTTCAAAAGAGAAGATTTAAGGTTAATAGGTAACCATATACATCAAACATGACTTCGAAGTTACTAGAACCAAAAACTAAATTTGAAATTAAAAAAGACACCCAATCCAAGGAGGCCTCAAAATAGGATCCACCCGTAACAATAGGATTCATGTCGCATGAAATACCCCATCATCATCATGGTATAACATAAATATCTTCATCACTGTATGTCATTGCTGGAGCTGATGATTGGAGGAATAAAAAACTAGAATAGCCCTCCAAACTCTTATCCTTATTGTCTACATTCACTACTGTTTTATTCAAGTCACTTCCATAGAACCACCTCATCTCCACCACAAAAACATAATTACAATACTCAAGGACTTCCTAAAATACTCTAATAAGAGATAATAAAACACAATTCTCCCTCCCAAAGACCATAGGATGCTTAAACAACACATCCCAGAACATCCTTCAAGACCACCACACTAGACCGACTGTGAAGGGAGCACTGGAATGGGATGTGAAAGAAAAGTTGAGCAGAGGAGGTCTCAACAGGGGACCATGATAAGACTACACCATCATCATCAGGTGATATAAATCTAAATAACACCAATATAATTAAAACATAATGAACTTTTAAACATTTTCACTTTAAAAACCCGCTTTCTCTCTACGTGTGTGAGATTCACATAAAATTTATTTTATTCACTTATATTAATTGAATTTGAAAACATGGATATATCTAGTTGAAATAAGTATAATATTTATATTCTAATAATATCAACATAGTTTTTTTGGGAAAAAAATATTAGTCAATGTACTTAAAATTAATTTTAGTGATTAAGGCAAAAATTATTTCACTTAGTGGTTAAACATTAATCTTAAGGGGAAAATGACCTAAACACCTGTAAAAAATCCATTGGATGACCATATTTCAACCATATACCATATTGGTTCATTTTTAATGAGTTATTAGGGTATTATTCCATGAAAGTGACCTATATAATAATCCAAGTAAGGGAAAAGACAAAAAAGAACATTCTTTACCTTTAACATTTATAAATCCATGAGATAAAGAAAACGTCATATTTTTTGTTGTACGTATAATTTTTTAATATAAATGAGTTATTTTTATCATAATAATCTATAATATATTTTTAGATATGAATTATTTACTTAAAATGATTAAAAAAAACCAACATAATGATTTTTTAGTTAATAAAAAAATAAAATAAACGACACTAAAAATATTAAAAGTGAAGAAAATTGAATGAATTATTGTTTGTCCTTATTTTTATATGAGTATTCCATATTAAATAGATTTTAAGTTAATATATTTCAATTCCAAAATTCTATTGATATTTTTAAATTTAAATAAGAAAATAATATTAAAATTGTAATTAATGTTACTTTACAATAAAGGGTACTTTATTTAATGATTAAAAATTTACTAAAAATCATATCTTATGCTAATTAATTTTAAATGTTATTAAAAATATAATATTTTCTATTCATGGACCATTTGATCTTTTATAATGAACATATTTACCCCTAAACAGTCAAAACATAGTTAACACGGTTCGGGTTAAGGTAGTGTTTTTGCACGTTACATGTGATTATTTTAAAAATTAATTTCTCACACACATGGGTTTTTTATTTTTTAAATAATGTATAATATTTAGAATTCAATGGGTCTATATTTTCTAATAAATACCAGTTTAATTTATTCTTAATGGTTAAATTTCAAATGATAGAAATCTATTTACTTTAATAAAAACCAAAATGGTAAAAGTGGCAGAAATTAGATATTAGGGAACAAGATTATAAACAATGAACTTATTTTTTTTATTTGGACGTTTTCATAGACAATAATTTCACTTTTATTTATCATTTTTTAATTTTTGAGGAACATGAGGTAAGGGAGACCTCCTAATAGTGTTTAATTTTTTATATTTACAAGAATTACACTCCCCCTCCACTATAAAAGGTATTCAATCCCAACAAATCATTACACCCAAAAAATATATTTGCATCTTCCAAACTATAAAAAAATATCCAAAAACACATACCCTCAACCTAAAAGCCTAAATTTAGGCATAAATAGAACCAATTGATTCCTTTGATATAAATAGAAAAAGTTACCTGAAAAAGAAGCAACATTCTTTAATGATCACTTTTGTTTTATTACTTTATCCACCACATAAAATATATTTATATAATTCATATATAATAAAATAAGTTTCCCAAATATATTATAAGACATTAGCTTCAAGGGTAATACCTACACACATGCACACTTACATCAAATGGAAAATCCAATCATCGTTCTTGTGTATGGCAGACTACCACCTCATGAACTGATGTTGTTCATTATTCCATTTCCACCTTAAAAGGTTGGGAATAATGATCGAATGATAGTTTAGATATGAAATATATGAAATTTATAATTAATTTATTCTTTTTTAGTTTTTTATATAAAATATACCTTTATGGTTTCTATTTTGTGGGAATAGGATAACTTCAATTTTGGATGCGTGGACTACCACCTCCTCAATGTGATGTGATTCATTCACAATTTAATTGGAATGAATTAAAGATGGTTTTAATTTAAATAGGCTATAAATATAACATTAATATTATATAGAAATTATAATACACATACACACACAAAGATATATATATATATATATCTATTAATTTTCATTCTTTTAAATACGATAAGAAAATGGAAGAAACGTTCATGCATACGTATGACCTACCATCACCATGAATGGTGGATTAATTTCATATCTCCAAAATTTATGGTTTAATATAAATAAATATATTTTGAAAATATATAATATTTACATTATTTTGAAGATTAAATCATGATCTATGTAATAGGAACAAAAATAAAAAGTAAAAATTTACTCAAAAAACTGGGCAATTAACATCTGAAATAGTGAAAATAATGAAAAATTATTAAACAATAGGTAAAAATATATTAAAATAAGATAATATATTAAATTATAAATATTATTATAGTTATTATATAAGTTAATAACTTTATTAATACCATTATACATGAGGTTAAATATAGTTTCACTAAACGAAAGTACAATGTAAGGGATTTTCATCTCACTTTTTACATCGCTGAGATAAATGTCATATTCAACAAATAATTATTTTGTGTGGTGTATATACTCCACATTTTGATATGTTTTTTCATGAATAATTTTATATTCATTTAATTTATGGTTTTACTTTGAATATTATCATCCAAGGTGTTTTAACATGAAAACTACCAACTAGTAAAAGTTATCTTGTAATCTTACTTTCTTTTGTGATTATTAATATTATATTAAAATCAATCACTTTTTCATAATAATTTTTCATTTAAATTTATATTTCCTTATGATATCCATATTATTTTTTTATTGATAATATTATTGAAGAAACCGTAAACTAAATTTATATAGAGTTTTTACTTTTAAAGCTATTAGATTTCCTAGGAAAATTTTGATAAATCCCTATCCATTACTCAATATAGATATTTGATAAGGAACAATATTTATGAATTTAAACTAATTATTCTATATACGAATAATGACTTGGAAATGTAAGAAATGTGTTGTGGACCAGTTAATATAATCCCCTTGATGCATTTGTAGTATCACGAGACAAATTTAGTTGCACAAACCCTTCTCTTTTATAACCAGTATGTTTTTAACTATCTTTTGAAAGGTATTAACAATAGATTTAAGGCTAGAAAAACCAAATTGGTTTGTAACCACTATGTTTTGAACCTTATTTTGATTGTTCTTGATGGTAAAGGTTCCATGTTCTTGGGAAACATGGAATACAATAATTAATTATTCTCTTCATTTTTAGTTTTTATTATCAAGAGTATTTTCACTAAGAGAAAATATATGGATGCATTTCATTCCCCGTTTATTGATTAAATGGAATGTGAGTTCAGTTTATTTTACCTTTACATATTTATTATGATCATTTATTAATTATTATTTCTATTTTACTTTACCCTTATTGGGTATTTGAGCTCACCCTAAATTTGTTTCATTTTCCTAGGTATAAAGATAAATTCGTGGAATGAGTTTTATGGATGTAAATAATTTTGTTTTGTTATGTATTATGTTGTTTTTTTATTATCAATGTAAAATGGGTTCCATGTATGTATCTATTTTTACAAAACTTATAAACAGACCGGTCCTTCTAGATTTGATTCATTGTAATCATGCTAATATAATAATGTAAGGCACTAGCTCTAGGATTCTAGGGTTGGGGTGTTATATTTGGTATCCAAAGAAGTTTAGAAGAATCCTTGGAAACTAGATTTATTAAAACATAGATTATAGAACATAATCATAGAATAAAAGTTAAGAATAAGTATAGAATAACATCTAAAAGAAACCATGTTTATGATTATGAGATTAGCTAAACATAAAATTTTTAATTTATGTTATGTATTTATTTAGTATTTATATTATACATGATAAGATCTAATTGAGTATATGTTGTCATTTATAAATGGATCCTAGTATAAGGAATGTGAACCTCACCAATAGAAATGATCCAAAGAGTAAGAATGATCATTTATTTTATGGTTTTAAGATAATATTTCAAAGCGTACTAGTCTCCCAAGAATTATCATCATATGTATACATGGAATGAATTATGTAAATCTTATGGATTAAAAGAGAAGAAAGAGAAGAATAATATGACATAGAAATATATGGATAAAGGGAATAAGGGAAATAAATATTTTCCTTGATGTGATAATTTTGGAATGAAACACCCTGATACATGCTTGAAGGGAATGAGAGTGTGCTATAAGTGTGGAGAAAAAGTCCACCATGTTCGTAATTGCAAGGGAAAGAAAATAAATTTTAATGTGAAATGCTACCACTATAAAGAGACTTGGAACTACTTATGAATGCACTAAAAATCAAGGAAATATACCTTAGAATAATCTGAGGTATTAAGGGAATGATTATGTTATTTATATAGCCAAAGTGGAGTGATTAATGTGCTTATATATTTATATCCTTGAGTAGTGCTTTAAAAGTATATTATTAATGACGTCTTGGTTATAATAATTATGAAAAATGAAAGGATTGTACTCCATTACTATTTCATTAAGGATTTGAGATCATATGAAGAATTGTACCGATGACCAAGAAAAATGATTTATTTAAAATTTTAACTTATTAAAATAAACATGATTAAGGGAAATAAAGTAGTTAATATATTCATTATGTTGAGGTATTAATATTTGGATAGAGTTGAATGATTTTGATAAAGTAAATTGGATAATACTAACTTCCATGGAGCTGATTCTAATGTTTCGAGTAATAATACTTGGAAGGGTCATAAGGTTAACCATTTATTAATTGGTTGGTGTTGAAATTTTTAAATGGTTTTAGAGATTGATTTATTACTTCCCCCTATGAAGAAACTTGTGGTAAGATATTATGTAAAGATAATTAAAGAAAAAAAATAATATTGTACTTATGAAATAGAAATGTATTAAATAATTATATTTCCTTATATTCTTATAGAGTGAGATAATTCTTCAACTCTAGGAAAAAGGGTCTTGAAATAAAAATGTTGTCTTATTATCATCATTTCTGATGATATCTATGAAATTTATTCAAAAATTTGAATGAAAATTTTATTTTTTATTTTAAAAAGATCAACTTTAAGGTTATGGTGCAAACAATGACATTAGGCCTGATTTTGAAGTTAAAAGAACCAAAAAATAAATTTGAAATTCAAAAACGACACCCAACTCGAGGAGGACACGAACCGTGAGCCACCCACAATATCTGAAGTCATATCACCTACCATAACCATAAACATCATGGTACACCACCATCGTAATCATCACTATCATTCAAAATAAGAGCTGATAACTAGAGTAATAAAAACCAAAATATCCCTTTAACCTCTTAGCCTCTTTCTCGACATTCACTATCGTTTTCTTCATGTCTCCACCATAGAACCTCCTTATTTACACTGTAAACACATCATTAAAAAATAATATACTTTGTAACCTTATGTGATGATATAAAATAAATTTCTAACCACATTTCATTAGAATATAGGATTCTTGAATAACACTTCTCAAAACCTCCTTCAAGACCACCGCCCTAGACCGTCTGGGAGGGGAGCGCTGGACCGGGATGTTTATGTGGAGTTGAGTAGTAGAGGCCTAAATAGGGGTCCATGTTGAGACCAAAAAATCATCATAATGGGAGATAAATCTTCATACCTCCATCAGAATGAAAGCATAATAAAAGTTTAAAAACATCTCATGTTAAAAACCTCATTTCTTGCCACATGTGTGAGATTAGCTTTAAATTTAAATTTTCCACATCTGGGAATTGAATTTAGAAAATTTGATATAAATATTTTGAATTATTATAACATTTATATTTTAGTAAGATCAAATTATTATTTTTGGACAAAAAATGTTAGAGAAAGTAATTAACAATAATTATAATGATTAAGGAAGAAAACTAGTTTACTTAGTGGTTATACTTTAATATTAAGGGAAACAATGACCTAGACAGTTGTCCAAAATCCATTGGATTCCCATATGTAGACCATATAACCTCTTTATTACATTTATATAAGTTTTTGGGATACTATTACATGAAAGTGGCCTTTATAATAAGTCATGTAAGGAAAAAGACACGAAAGGAACCTTCCTTACCTTTAACATTTACAAAGCCTTGGGATATGGTAAAAACACAATATTTTTTGTTATAAATATAATTTTTAAATATAAATGTGTTATTTTTATCATAATAATATAACATTAATCTTTTTATATGAATAAGTTATTTATAATTTTTATGAAATGATGACACAATGATTATTTAGTTAATAATAAAATAAAATAAATGACACTAAAAATAATAAAGTGAAGAAAATTGAATAAATTATTTTGTTATGTTATTATTATATGAATATTTAATGTTATTTATCCATTATGTTGATATATTTTAATTCCATCCTTGTATTTATATTTTTAAATTTAAATTAATTAAATAATGTCAAAATTGACATTAAAGTTTTTTTATTTCATGATTTAAAATTTACTAAAAATATCAACTTCTACCAATTGATTTTTAAATGTTAATAAATATAAAATATTTTCAATTCATGGAATTATTTATCTTTCATAATTAAAATATTTAACCCTAAATATTAAAAACATTTTCAGCACGGTTCGGGTTAAAGAAGTTTTTTTGCACGTTACATGCAATTGTTTTAAAAATTAATTCTCAACACACATGAATTTATAATTTTTAAAATTATATATAATATTTATAATTATATGGTTCAATATTTTATTAAAATATCACTTAAATTTATTCTTAATGGTTAAATTACTTAGGATAGAAAACTAGTTACTTTAATAAAAACCATATTGGTAAAAGTGGGGAAACATAATAGTTAAGGAACTAAATTATAAAAATGCACTTATTTTTGTGTTATAGAGGTTTGTATCAACCATTATTTTACTTTAATAAACTAATTTTCAATTTTTTAGGCGTGTTATGTATGGGATAACTACCAATATTTTTTTACCATTTTATATATACAAGAATTCCACTCCCCTCCACTATAAAAAGGCATTCAATCCCCCACATATTCACAGGTAAAAATCCATTTAGATCATAAAAAAAATTCCTAAATAAGGTCCCAAAATACCTATATTAAACCTATATTACTCTATTTGGGATGAAATAAATCCAAGTAAGTCCTTTTCTATAAACAAAAAGGATTTACTAGAAAATAGGTAACATTCTTCAACGATCACTTTTGTTTCATTACTTCATCCACCACTTAAATTATCATTATATGTTTAATATATAATAAAAGTAGTATAATAAATATACTAGAGTTTTTATATTTCAAGGGTATGATCTAAAATCACAAACACTTCCATAAAATGGGATACCCAATCATTGTTTGTGTGTACGACGAACTACCGCCTCACGAACCGATGTCGTTTGTTCTTCCATTACTACCTTTCAATTTTAAGAATAATGATGGAATTATAGTTTATATATAATATATATATGATATTTATAATGTCTTTATGTTTCAGTATTTTTTATGTAACTTTATTATTTTCTTTTTATGGGAATATGCTAGCATCGTTTTTGGATGTGTGGACTACCACCTTCTCAATGCGATGTGATTCGTTCACAATTTAAATAGAATGTATTAAGGAAAAATTTAATTGAAATATGTAATAAATATAACATTAATATTACAATATAATTATAATATATTTATATATATCATTTAACTTAAATTCATTTAAATACGACATGCAAATGAAAGCAGTGTGCATACATACATACGACCCAACATCTCTACAAACGGTGCATTTTTCTTCATATCTCCATCCATTATGGATTACTATAAATATATATATAATTAATATATATAATATTTTGAATAATTTTTCATATTATGGATATTATTATACCATGATCCATGTAATATAAAAAAAACAAAAAGTCAAAACATACTCGAAAAACTAGGCAATTAACACACAAAACAGTCAAAATAACGAAATATTAATAACAAACGAGTAATAATAAACTATAATAAGATAATATATTATTTTATAAATATTATTATTAGTCTATAATAAGTTAATAAAAATCTTGAAACCATTATAAAGAAGGATAAAGAGAGTTTCCCCAAAATAGAAGTGTAAGTTAATTGATTTTCATCTTAGTTTTAACATATGTGAGATACATGTCATATTCACAACATACTTCTTTTTTGTGGTGTATATACTACCCATTTTTATAAATTTTATCATTAATACTATTATATTCATGGTTATTATGGATTTAATTTTAATAATCTCATAAAAGGGGGGTTAAATTGAAAATTACTAATAGGTAAAAGTTATCTTACAATCTCACTTTCTTTTGTGATTGTTAACATTATCTTAAAAATCAATTTATAATTATAATTTTTAATTTAAATTTAAATTTAATTGTTATATACATATTATTTTGTGATTTATATGATTATTTCATAAACTATATACCATATTTACATACAGTTTTTTACTTTGAAGTTTATTTGATTTAATGGGGAAATATTGATAAATCTGTATCCTTTAATCAATACAGATATTTTATAAGGTTATTTTTTTATGAATTTTAATTGATTATTTGATATAAGAGGAATTATTTGGAAATTTAATACATGGTTTGTGGAATTCATAAATCAATCCCCTTGATACATCCGTAGTCTCATTGGACAAATTTAGTTGGACAAACCCTTCGTGTTTGTAACCAATATGTTTTAAATTGTATTGTGAAAGGTTTTGATAGTAGAGTTAATGTTGGAAAAACTGAATTGGTTTGTAACCAATTTTTTAAACCATATTATGAAAGTAATTGATGATAAAGGTTTTATGTTCCTGGGAAACATGGTGTCCAATAATTAAGTATTGCTTTCATTTCAGGTATTATTATCCAGAGGATTTTCACTACAACAAAATTTATGGATGAATTTAATTATATTTTTATTGATTAAATTGAATTTGTGTTCAATTTATTATACCTTTCCATAATTATTATGACCAGTTATTAGTTATTAATTTTGCTAAACTTTACCCTTATTGAGATTTTGAGCTCACCCTTATTTTGTTTCCTTTCCCCAAGGTAGAAAGATACATTCTTGGAATGAGTTTCAAGGATGCAGTGCATTTTATTTTATTATGTATTAGGTTTTTTTTATTCTATATGTAAAATGGGTTCCAAGTGTGTATCTAATTTTATAAAAATGATAAATTGATTATTCATTCTGGATTTGATTCATTATAATTATGTCGACGTAGAAAGGTAAGGCACCAGCTCAGGGATTCTAGGGTAAGGGAATTACAATAATGGTTATAAAATCAAAATAATAACATTTTACTACATATATTTAATCATGTTATTATTGATATAATTGATTTAGATGATGTGAAAAAAGAAATAAACTTGAAAATATTCAATTATTACAATTACTATTCCTTAGGTGTCCTCCTTTTTATTACACTGTAAGCCTTCTTAGGTATGTATTTTGGGGATATAAAAAATGATAATATATAGAGAGGATAAATGAGAAGTGATTTGGGATTATTTTGTTGATCTAAGGTACTCAAAGTGTGTGAAGACGTGTGGGGAGGAGGTTCCCTTTTATAAGTGAGAGGAGTGAGACCCTTGTGAATATAATTAACATCTAAATATAATAAATTTATTTATCAAGGATAGTGGCCCCAAAACATCCCATTTTCAATGTTAATGTAAGGGAAGTATAAATAAACTCATACAAATAAATTAATCATAATGTTTAGTGATATATTTAAGCTTGATCCCTTTATTTTAACCCTATTAACCCATTTTTTACCTTTACCATGGTGATTTATTTTACCAAGGTAACTTATTTTTATAAAAAAATGAACTTGACCTTATAATTTTTTTCTTTCTGATTAAAAATATATAACTAATATTATAATATTAAATTTCTATAAGTATAATATGTTAATTCTGTTATCCTCACACAAAATGTGTAAAAAATATTTTTAGAAAAAAAAACAAATTCTTAGGGATGAAATGATTTCATTCTTATTACTTATCTTGTAATAACCATTATATGAATGATAATTTATTTTATTGAATATATTATCATAAAATTCCTTTAAAATTATGCATCAATAGTTATTTTTTTAATTTATTAAGATAAAAAATACATTTAATACATAAAAAATAGTGTTTAAAAAATATATCATTTTTCCTTAAAATTATTTTATCATTATTTTTAAATAATTGATACGAAAGGTATAAATTCTAATTAGTTTTTTATAATTTCATAAAAAAAATAATTCATAGGTTTAATTCTCAAAATAAGATAAATTATCTTTTAAATAAAAACATATATAAATAAAATTATGTTTGTAAATAGAAAATTTTTGTTTAACCATGAATTATTTGGCCATTATTCTTTATCATTACTTAATAATTTCATGTATTTCCTTAATTTATATTATTTTTTATTACTTAAACTCTATCAATAAAGTTTATTGAAATCATTCCATAAAATTATTAAATTCAATAAATATTCACAATTCAACAAAATAGTTAAAAACATTTATCAAGAATTAGTGGTATTTCCTTTTATTAATTTTTACCCTTTTAAAAAGACTTTTATTTTAATAGTTTTATATTAATTTTTAATAATTTATTTCATTTTATTTTTTAATAAATCATTATTTAATTAATATTGGGTTTTCATATATCACTAGCTATAAAGAACATCAGGTTTATATAATAGGAAAATATATTATAAAATATTGGGGTGATACATTCCAACCATTAAAATAATTTCACCATTGAAATTACGATATTAAAATGTAAAAATGAGAATAATTCTACCACATTATATCATTGGGTTCCCACATACATTCCTCAAATTATTGGTTTCACCACAAACCATTGATAATGTGAGTAGTCATGTTCTACAGTACTTTATCAATATAATCTATAATCTCCACTAATTGTTCCTCTTATAAAAGTTCATGCTCCATATGTATGAACTCTTTGTTTAGTAAATTATAAGGACCATGGATATAATTACTCAAAATAGATACATAGAACACATCATAAACTTGGGATATGTTCAGTAGAAGTACTAAGTGATAAATTAACATCTTGATATGAACAATAATCTTATAGGGACTGATACATCTAGGTATCAAATTTCCCTTCTTTCCAAATATCATAAATTTATTCCAAGGATATATTCATTATAATAAATTATCAAAAAATATTAACTCTATATACCTCCATATATTATTTTTATAACTTTTCTATAAACTCCGAGCTACTCTAATTTGATTTTGAATGGATCTCCTTAGCTATCTTAGGTATCAATATCTTTTATTATCCAACTTCATCCTATCATGTTTGTGTTCAATGATTCTTTACATCTAGGTATTCATAAGGATCCATATGAATGATTTATTGAAATCTATTTTTGTAAGAAACTTCAACTAAAAGAATGTGATGATCCCGCCCACCATTAAAATCCACAGAGTAAAAAATAAACACATATTTTAGGGTTTGAATAGTAATGTCAGATTAACCATATATATGAGGATGATATACAGTGATAAATATTAATTCCATATTCATTTATTACTAAATAATTCTCCAGAACTTTAAGGTAGACTTTAGATATCGATCAGATTTAATCGAGAGTGGTATTCTATGAGACCATACCACCCCCTTAATGTATTTACTATAAATTTGGTAATGTGATAAATCATATCTAATAAAAATTAAGTGTGACAAAATTTTATGTGATAGTGTAAATCCTAAATAACAGTATGGACTTTAGATGTCTTGAGGAGTCCTATGATGAAATCTATGGGGATGGTTTACCATTTCCATACTGGTATGGGTAATAGTTACATCATCACCTTATATTCCTGATGTTCAACCTTAACTTATTGTCACACCATGAATCAGGATACATACTACAAAATTCCCCTATTATTGTTTTCCCACCAAAAAAATTCTTGGAGATCCCTATGCATCTTCTTAATTTTATGGTGGATAGAGACTGATGAGCTATGTGATTCATCTAATAATTGTTTCTTTAGTTTTGGTATTAAAGGGTCATATATCTCGTTCCGGAATTTAATAATCCTATAATGGTAATGATTGAACTCTGGAACATTATTTACATTCTTTTATAACTTCACATCTTCCTACCATGCCTATTTAATCTTCACATGGATGGATGGTTTTAAATTCGTTTGATAAAGATTTTATTTCCCCATTGTTTATCATTTCAAGGTATATCCTCTATAAATCCATAAGTATTAGATGATTTTAAACTCTCTTCATAGAAAATGTAACATGATCCTTCCAAGTCAGTGAATCAACCACCATGTTCTCCTTATTAGGAAGGTAATGTATTGAGTAGTCACATTTTTAATCAAATACAACAATCTATTTTGGTTCATATTCAACTATTTCTATGTGCATATATATACTAAAAGATTTTATAATTGGTATATATATCAAACCATTCACCATAATATAAATGAATCTATATTTATTTTAAAAAATTAATATTGGTAACTCTAAATCATTATTATGGTAATTTATATCATTAATCCTCAATTTTTATGAGGTATATACTACTACCTTTCCATTATGTATAATAATGCATCCCAACCCCTCCTTTATGAATTAATGTATATAAAAAACCATTCTCCATTGTAGGGAAGTGTCACCACATGTGAAAAAATCAATATTCTATCTAATTCCTTGATATTTTATTCACATTAATATATCCAAAGGTACTTTAATCTATTCCAATTCCAATTTTTTATTATGTTTGACAGTGATGAAAAATTTCTCAAAAAATCATTGGTAATATCTAACCAATATAATAAAAATATAAATCACAGTAACAATTTATATTATAGCTCAATATTTAATAACATTAATCTTTTAAGGATCTAGTAATGATCTCCCAATTATAATTATATGATCGAATCATGATACATTATGTACCTATAATTTACAATTTCTAAATTTGGCTTATAACTTCTCCTTTCACAAGGTCTTCAACAAATCCTGAAATGATCTTCATTCTATTCCTTACACTTGGAAAATATAAGAATATCATCTATATATACTACCAAAAAATTATCAATATGATCTCTAAAGTATCTATTATTTAGATTCATGAGGACGACTGAGGCATTGTTAAGTCCTAGTGGAATCACAATAAATTCATATAGTCCATAACTATTAAAGAAGGAATTTTTGGTCATATCCTCCATTTTGACCCTTAACTGATGATATCTAGATCAGAGATCAATCTTGTAAAATTATTAAAATCCCTATAGTTGATAAAAAATTCATTAATATTAGGTATAAGATAATTTTTATTGATAGTGATTTTGTTATGTTATTGGAAATTGATGGAAAGATTTTTTGACCCATCTTTCTTCATAATGAAAAGGATAGTGGCACCCTATGGTGACACACTATGGTATATGAATCGTTTTTTATTATCTTGGAATTAATTATTAAATTTATACCACTATATTGGGTCCATTATATAAGGATACATTAATATAGATATTATAATAGGTATGAGTTCTATTGAAAAATCAACTTCATGATTCAGGGGAAGACCATAAAACTCTTCTAGAAATACATCAACATATTCCCTAAAAATAGGAACATCTTTAATGTTGATTTCTACCATACCATTTGATATAAATATACATGACAAAAATTTAGTGAGACCCATTTAATGGAAAAAATTTCCATCAGAAGCTCATGTTTATCCTCACACCAATATATGATCATATGTTGATTCAGAATATAAAATGTAACATTTATTCCTTAGTAATTGATACAAGATCTATAAATATAGAGCTAATACATGCCCAAAATCAAGTCAAATTTTATCCTTTGGATAATAAAAATATTTTTAGGATGCACATTCCCACCAATTCCTATCATAGAGGAGCTATAGACCTCTAATTAAAATATCATACCACTAGAAGTTTTTAATGATAAATTGACATCCAACCATTTAGGTGGTAATTTTTTATTCATAGAAAAGTATTTATATATAAAAGTGGTGTAATAACATGAACTAAATAATTAATTTATACCTCTATAGTGGATGATAAGTGTACCTTTAACCATTTTTATTTGATAACCCTCCAATTTCAACTATTGTGATTGCAACGCCTTGCCTTTTTTCCCTTTGGATTAGGAGGTTATTGTCATCGATTGTTTTCATTAACCCTTGTATTCATTCACTGATTGGAATAATTTAAACACTACTTATAATTATAACATTAGATTTTTTGTGGTACATTCTATGGTGATCCACCTTTTTAAAACACGAGTTTTAATATAATTCCTTCACAAAATATTACATTAATATCTTCAAAGGACCTTTTGAGGTTTAATGTTTTGGAAACTTGGTACAAAATACATAAAGTACATAAAAAACATAGACATAAACATTATTTAACCATATTTAAATTATCTTTTATTATTCCATCATAGTTCACCTCACCATAAGTTATTTCCTTGGGACATACCTTAATAGAAAAGGGTAAGCATAAATCCAAGTAAGAGATAAACAATGGACATTGAACATGAGAGATTAAAATGGATAAAAAAATGGGGTATAACATGAGAGAATAAAAATAATAATGTGATACATAATATAAAAATGTGGAAAAAATAAAAAAATGATACATTCATAATAATATCACTAAGGTTCATCACCAAGGTCCCATAAAACATATTACCAAAGTTATTCACCAATCACTTATAAAAAAGGCATCTATATAGATTAATTATTTACCTAATGAATAAGAGATTTATTAGGAATAAAAATTAATATATATTAATTCAATTTTTAAAGTTATACCATAATGATAAATTTCATCAATAACCCATGGATAAAAAAAGTTTCATATAAAATCATTGAGTACATAAGTGTTTAAAGACTTTAAAATTTCATAAATTTTATCCCTTGAAAATGGAATGTTGGTTTAATACATCTATATACCAAATAAATTATTTAAAATTGAATATATAATAATACCATTTACTAAAATTAGGTTTTTATATTAATAATATAAAAAAGAGAGGCATGTAAAATCAAAGGGTGGTTTCAGCAGAATGACGAGTATACAATGTGGTTTAGAAAACAAGCTTAATGAGAGAAAATAGAAGTATATAATTGAAAAAAACATCCAGAAAATAATTTAATGATAAAAAGTTAATGATAATGTAATAAATTTGAAATTAGAAGACTAATTATAAATGAATAATTTGGATAAAAAGGGGGAAGAAGAGAATCACGTACCTTTTGAGACAACTTATTAAAGCATAACTAGAGATCCTTATAACCTTAAAAACTGACTGTAAAGGATCTAGATAAGTAAAATGAGGGGAAATTAATGCTTAATTTATTGTTTTGAATGAAATCTTATGGACATATGGGTATTTATAGAAAATTTGGTATAATTATTTATTAATTTTAAATTATAGGCCTCAAAAATCAAGATTACGAAAAATGTCAAACCATTGGATTTCCCATGGTTTTGGATCATGTTTTATAAAATTAAGTAGGTGGTTTTAGAAATATATGAGTTTTATAAACAACTTTAATATCTTATATTAATTATGGAAAGGAAATATATTTTCTCCACAAAGTAATGTTTCTAAAATCTTAATTTCCACTTTAGACTTTGGAAAGTTGTTTATCGGTTTTGAAAATAAATTTAATTCATTAAAATAATAAATATCAATAATATAAATTATTTTTAGCCTTGGATTTATTTTTATTAATTATCACCTAATTATAACATATTTATAAATTTATAAACTCTATAGAAAACCAAAAACAATATTTTTTCTATTCACTAAAAAATAAAGTATTTTAGAAAATTCTTAAAATTTCACTCTAACCTGATTTCAAAGGGATGATTGCATATATAATGTTTATTATATGAAAAATAATTCTCTAAATATGATAATTTTATCTTTTAAATAAAAATTATATTTTATTGAAAAAAATAATAGTTTTTATGACATAATAAACATTATAAACCATATAAAAATAACCTAGGACATTATTATATTTTATTATGATTTATATTTAAATAAATAGCATTTTATAAGGCTATTTAATGAAATTGAATTTTATTTAGAATATAATAATTTATTATAAAAGTGTATTTATTTTATAAAAATATAATTATAATTTATTTGTATAAAAAAAATATATTTCATATTTATCTTATATTCATGTGAATTTTATATATAAACTAATAATGAAAAGGGGATTAAAGAAACCACTATTTTATTTCTAGAATGAAAATCACAGTATTATAATACTAAGGTCTATATATATCACCCCTTAAACCACTGGTATATGACTTAATGGTAAAGTGTGTTGTGATTATACTTTCATGGAATGGCTTAGCTAACATTGTTCTCATGGTTATCCCAAAAAAATTGAACTTATATCATAGTTGATTTCACTTAGGCCTTACTTATTGAATCTTCTCTTGGGCTTGGTTAAGGGTGAACCCCGTTGATGTTTCCTCCACCCTATGCTCTGTTAAACGGGATTTCAAAGGCATGATACTACTAGTTGATGGAATCATTTCTCTCTTATATATCAATTATTATTTGTCACTATCCATTATATACAATGATTCTAATAGTAACATTATTACCAATGGTCATAATTCCGAATGATCAGATCCTAATGATTAATTTTCCATTTATATCATATATACACCACACCATTCTCATACCCCCACATTCATTATTTCACTTAAAAAGTTTCTAAAACTCCCTTGATAATTTATATCATATTCCTAAATGTTCTATTTATTTTTACTAATTTTATATTAGGAGAGATATTCATTGGATAATTCAAACTTATGGAGTTTACCATAGCATGTGCACCATTACTTTTCAATTATCTCTATATATTTTTTCTTAATATTATAGTAAATATTAATTCATGATATGCAATATTATTATTTAATTTAATATTCTTTACATGTTATTATATATTAAAATATAATGAAATAGTCATTGTGAAAGAGGAGTTCTGTTATTAAGGTAAAATTTTGGGATGTTACATTCTTCCCCACTTAAGAAAATTTATCCTTGAAATTTGTTTACTACTTCCAACCAAATGGTTTTATTTCTCCTTCATTGGTTCTCATATATCCCAATTCAATTCTTCATTATTTTAATTTCTTCATAATACTTCCACAAATCATGATTTCCTCTTACTCAACCCTTTTTCAATTTTAACAAGAATTTACATAGATTATTCTTTATATTAAAGGTAAAGTTCCAATTCCTTATGAATTGTGTCTCATATATTTTTCTAGTATGACATATAATTTCTTAATAGGTACACATAGAAGATTTCATAGACATTATAAAGTTTTATAGGTAGTGCTACTTCATAGGCAACTACTCCAACATGCTCCAAGATCTCAAATGGTATAATAATCCTTATAAATAGTTTCTCCTACTATATGAACCTCATGACTTTTTTTATATGGTTATGTTTTAGGAATACATGATTCTTGGTGTGAAACTCTAAGTCCTTATTTTGCTGGTTAGCATTACTCTTTGGTCAATTCTGAGCAACCTTGATATGTTTTTGGATAACTTGTATATTCTAAAAAAATTCTTTCAAAATGTATATTACTAAATTTTTTCCCTCTCTAACTTCTTTTTATCTTTTTGGTGTTCTACACCTATTTCTATATAGTGCTTCAAAAGGATCCATTTGAATGCTTGAGTGAAAAATATTGTTATATGAGAATTCAACAAGTGTAACATATTGAGCCGAACTCCCTTGAAAATTAGATGAGCTAGCCTATAACATAACTTATAATATTTAAATAATATTCTCAAACAACCCATTAGTTTTAGGATGATAATTTATTCTACGGTTTACTTAAATATTCATAGCCTTATGAAGGCTCCTTCAGAATATAGAAGTAAATCATGGATCATTGTTTATAACAATTAATAGTGGTGCCCCATGGAATCTCACCAATTCTTGAATATATAGATAATAAAGGTGATCAAGGGACAAATCATCTCATATAGATTTAAAATTAGTATACATTGCTAATATATAAGTGATTACCCATATTTCATTGCTTCAATTATATATCCTTGGAAGGATAGTAACAAAGTCCATAGTGATATTGTCCCACTTCTATACAAGTGTGAGTACTGTTTTCAATACGCATTTGGGTAGTTTTCAGTATGCCTTCACTTTCTGACATACTAAACATCTTATGATATAATTATTAACCTCCCTTTTATGTTATCCCACTAATAATGACATCATACATCTCTATACATTTTGAAGATTCTAGGTTGTATATAGAATATATATATGTGAGCTTCACCCATTAGCCCTTTATTTAAATTTGTATCCTATGGGATACATATCCTTTTATAAAGCCTTAATATTCCCTCTTTATCAACATTTACCTTTGAAAACTTTCCATTTTTCACAGCATCAATATTTTTTTTGTAAACGAGGATCATCTCTTTGTGATTTCTTGATCTTCTCCAGCAATAATTGTTGGGAAATAATTTGGGGTAGGATTAATGATGATCATTTAATTATGAATTAAATTTACATCTTTAATAATTCATTTATCAATGGGTCTCCTTCAATCTTTATTATATTATGAGCTATGGGGTCTTTCATACTCAAATCGTCAGTGAATTTGATTTATTTTCTAGGGTGATAATGAACAGAATAAACATAGTCTTGAAGAAGTTACAACTATCTATTTTTGTCTCATGTTCAATTTATTTTATGTGAATATATTCTTCAAACTCTATTGGTTGGTGTATATATCCAAATTATCCCCATAAAGATCGCATCTCCGTATATTTAATGCAAAGACAACTACATATAACTCCAAATTATGGGTATGATAGTTATATTCATGAAGATTTAACTATCATGATGCATAGGCATCCACTTTTTCATTTTTTATGAGTACACATCCACATAACTTTAAGGATACATTACAATAAATGAAAAATACTTCACTATTATATGGAAAAGTTTGCATAGGTTCAATAACCAAACTATTCTTCAGAATACCTTGATGTTACTTGTTTTATTCCTTTAACTCTACATATTTCATTATATTTTAAGTATTTAATATTGAAATATATCTTGGTATGAGTTAAATTAAGAAATCTACTGATATTTATGGGAGAGGACTAGATAACTCATTAGAAAATATATCAATGTATTTCTGAACAGTGGTTATCTAAAGACCCCAACCCTATTAGGCCATAATCTAAAGTTACTTTATTACATTGGTATTAGATACAAGGAATAAAATACTAAAGGAAATAATTATAGTGACCCCAATACTATAAGTCTAGAGTCAGTTCCTGTAACCATTACATTGGCATAAGATATAAGGAAATCATTTCTCAAAAAACTGAATAGTTTAGTAGTCTTGGTAAAATAGATACCGATATGATCCTTTCATTAAAATTCAATACACAAATTACAATATATTTTTTTTCTTTAAAATAATTTTATTTCTTCTATAATGTCCTTGAATATTTTTCATAGTAAGCTTCATGAAATTCACGGGGAAAGGAAACAAAATAAGGGTGATCTTAAATGATCAGTATAGTTTAAATAAAGTAGCAACAATAATAAATAATTGATGATAATCAATATGAAAATCTAGGTAACTGAAAACACATTCCATTTAAAAATTAGATAAGATATAATCAATATGGACAAGATAATAACTTAAAACCGTTCCATTTAATCAATAAAGAGTGAGTGAAATTCATCTATAGATTTTTTCATACTGAAAATATCATGTATAATAATAACTAAATACTAAATAAAGAAAATTCTTAATTATCATACGTCATGTTAATTATGCACATGATACCTTTACCATCAATATATATCCTTAGGATTGTTTAGAAAATATTCTATAAAAACTCATTTTATTTGGCCAACTGATTCATCTCATGAGACTATCGATGTATTGAGGGGTTTGAATTAAGTAGTATATAACCTATTTCATTCATGTCCAAATAATTCTACATATATTGAATAATAGAATTAATTCATAAATTGTAGTGTCCCAACCCAAATTCCACTGACAAGTGCTATGAGATAATTAGTCAAAAGACATCAAGTGTGTTTCCCCAAATTCCATAGGCTTCCAATATGCAGCGAGAGCCTAGGGTGCGTCCATAGAAAAGTTATTACCTAAAAAATTAGATTGGATCACATAAGTTGATATATAATAAAAATAGAACAATCAGATATAACCAATATACAATAGAAGAAAAAAATAAGTAATCATGCTAGAGAGACAGACTATAAGGGAAAGATGAATAATGAAAATATGAAATATAATGATCATGAACTAGTAATGTAACTATAATAAAGACTATAAAAAGGCAGGTGATACAAGAATATACAACATCATATCAAAATATACAAAAGGGAAAAACTGATAAAAACAACATCTCAAGCATATTCATGGTCCTCTACTCCCATATCTGACATAGTAATGAATTTCAATCAAGGATTAGAAGATGTCTGCTTCCATTTTTCCATCCCTATAACAATATAGTCTATTAGGGTACCAAAGGCATCCAAGAAGGGTGTGACATACAATCTTATTAGGCTGACACCCACAGTGTCTAGGCCAATCCATAACATGCATTATAAATTAAACAGTGTGCCACAATAAGTAAATGCAATAATGAATAAATAAATAACCACATTGGACTGAGTTACACTTGGAAACCCACCCAATCTAACTACTTTGGCAAAAGCTGGTATGTCTGAACCAATATATTCTGAAATGGTAAAGTCAGTAAGGTTAAGCTCCATAGTATAGTCTTTCCCCAATCTTGTGATTCTTCTTTGAGGACACATCCCTACATTTTCTAAAACAAATGATAAATTACCATTTGAAAACATATATTTTACTTTTTAATTCAATTTTAAACCAATTTAGAAATTATAACGATACACCCTAATCTCATCCTTGATAATTTGAAATTACTTTCTGTGTATCTCTTGAGGGGATCCTCATATGACCAATGCTAAGGAGCTCGTACTTGGTGACCTAAGGATGAATTTCCACATGTCACTCAAAGATAGGTAATAAAATTGAAGTACTAGACTCCAAGTTTGAACATAGTATCGTATGTAGGTCCCTGAGTCTCTCTCAAGGTAGGGATCAACCAATCGTGCCTTCGAGCCCATCCATGGGGTCTCCCCTATAGAACCATTGTCACTCGTCTTGAGGTAAAAATAAATTATCCACATCGAGAACATCCCATGTATAGATGGTGTCACTCTATACATGTTTACTAGCCATTAAAAACTTTATCAAGAAGGAATGAGATTTCATCCAAGGGTTCCCTAAGACAGAACCCCTTGTATCACTTCGGCACTAAGGTAAAATAGGTGAACCAGAAAAGAATATAAATATATAGCTTGTCTCACTAGGTAACTTTTCCTTTTTACTGGAATTTGGATTATCATAGGCAGATTGGTCAAGGTGTGTGTTTCCTCTGAAAGTCGGGATGACCTCGTTTGTTTAAGGTTCAAACATTCCAATTGGTTTCTAAAGGGTTTATTCGTATAACTGAAAACATCCAATGATTCTATATCCATTTGGACCTACTTTCCAAAGGTAGGTTCTCATTAGTTGTGGAACGATGAGGCTTAATAATTTGCATTGGTCAAGGGGATGGGAGGTCGGACTCATCACACCTTTTGGGGGGAATTATTGTCTACTCCGGGACTCTCTATATAGATTTGAGTTATGTTTGTGAATCCTTATTAATTTACCAAGTATGATAAATGGGCCTTCCTTTAGATATTGCAATCAATGATTAATATGTATGAGATTTATAGAATCTTTTATATGTATTTGACGTTCTTCATCGATGGAGAATAATCCGTATGTAATGGAGATTCTTAGTCAATGGCATCCTTCAATAAATTATATAGAAATCTCTTGGTCATTATGATGACCATACGGGTTTTAAATCCACTAAGTGGGGCACTTGATATTTATTGTCATTCAGAAGGACATGGATTATTTTAGAGTTGGGATAGTACCTATAAATGGGTTACCTACGTATCCTTGTTATAAAAGGAATCAGAACCCACGTAGTTTGGGAATTAAGAAATGTAGTTTAACTTCATATGGGAAATATGATAATTAATTGGTGATGGGCATGAACCATAGAAAGTTTTCCTACATACTCTACTTTTAAGGCAGAGATCAAAGTCCACATAGTATGATTTAAGAAATGTGGGGCTTATATATGATTAATGGCCCAAAGAGATGTATCATGGTAACTTTTACACTCTAAGCTCACGTGAGTCATGATCAGTGTGAGAAACAAGAGGTATCGGTACACCTGAAGATTTGTTCCATGAAAGATGTGGTCACAAGGAATGATATAGGGCTTATGTATGTGTGACTGCCAGAAATAGATGAAGACTAGTATTTACTTCTAGAAAGAAACCTAGGGACAAGGTCCATAAAGATGTTTTTACTTTATGTGGATTTGGATACATTATCTTGGGGATTACTCCTGAGAAGGAGGCCCAAAATTAGGGGGGACTTATGATTGGGGCTTGTTCCTGAGAAGGAGACCTAGAAGGAATTATGACTGGGGATTACTCCTGAACAGGAGTCCCAGGTTAAAGGGGACTTGGGGCTTACTCCTAATGAGGATTCCCATATCTAAGATTCTCTCATCTTAAGGGATGAGGTTGAATGAAGGTAACCTCTAACCATAGTGATATAAATTTATCTAAATCCCAATGTTTTGAGAGATGTTCCATAGAATTCCTTTTAGATAAGAAATCCAACAGAGGAACCATTCCAGAAATGGAATTGAAGAAGGTTTTGAAGGCTAAATCTTGAAGAGGAAAGGTGTATTTCAAGAAAGGAAGTGAAATCAAAGGAGGGACACCCAAAAAGATAGAGGCACACAAGTCTTGTTTGGGCGCACAAGTCTTGGTCGTGCAAGTACTTACGTGACATGGGTGTACTTTGGCAACTGTTAACCCATAGGGTAATACGTGGGTGAGACTTGGATCATGCCCTTAGTATTATCCTTAGAGGCTTCCAAAAGGGTGGCATGCAAGTTTTGTTGAAGGGATAAGGCGGAGCACAAGTGTGGCCATTTACCCTTAAGGGTTAGACACTTGGGCACTCAAGTGTTGATGACTTCCAACACTTAGGTATTGTTTCCACTCTTCAGATCTTACATTATAGGCAAGAAATTACCTTAGAAGTATGTGGAAGACTTCAAAAAAAGACTAGGGAGCTGAGAGATTAAATCCGACTTTTTGAATTTTTGGTCCTCGAAATGGGGGGCCCACAAGGAGTATTTATAGGCCATTGAAGACCTTGGGAGATAATAAACTAGGTCGCACAAGTCACTTGCACGACCAATATGTGGCGTGCAAGTATAATTGCACGACAATGATGAAAATTCCATGGACCATTCTTAAAAAAATCATTTGTTCATGCCTTTTTCAATTTTTGATGTTTCTTCAAAGGATGAATCTCTTTATGCTAAGGTATTCCCCATTATCATTCGTTAGAATCTGTGATGGAAAGGAGCATCAACAAAAGTCCCTCCTCCATGTTGGATCCGAAAGGAAGGTAGATGTGACTCTGAGGTAAAGGAGAAAACCAAAGAACTGTGGTGCATAAGTTTTGAGTGCACAGGTATCGGCACGTAGGTGTGAGCCGCGCAAGCGTCCGCACACAGAGGTGCAGTTTTCCTGATAAATATGCGGTTATTCTCATGAAAAGCAATCGACTTTCAAACTTTCCCGCTCTCGCCGCACAAGTTGCTCTCATCGTGCAAGTGTCTTGATTTTTTGCTTTTCTGTGCAGGTGCTGCTGTTTGCAGTTCTTTGTTTCTGTTTATATTGCGCTCTTGCAGAGGTATTTGGACTTGCGTAGTGATACCTGCGCGCCCAAATGTGCACGACCATAGTAGAATTTGTCACCAATCATGAGACTTGCACGCCTTAATGACTTAGTCATTTTTTTCACTTTTCTTCACAAATTTTATGTAAAAACAAATTACTTAAGAGTTAATCATTCGATCTTTGTGAAGATTCAATGGCTCTTAAAAGGATTGGAATGACTAATGAGCTGGCTAGAATGAGAATTGATGACATAATGAGCATCGTTGGCCCTGAAAATTACAATATCTACAACAAAAATCTCCCATATTTGGCCAAGTACTTGAATAAGTATCATCTTGATTTCCCACAAAGTATCTACCTACCTCTATATGGGTATGGTCATCTTCAAGAAGTCAAAATTCCAGAGGCAAAGAATTATCTTCCGCATTCTTGGTTTCAGACTTATAACAACTTTTCTTCAAAAAATGTCTTAGTTGGAGGATCATTTGTAAATGCTGGAACAGTGGATAAGGCCTACATAATGCATCATAGCCCTTGTGCCCCAGATCTGAAACCTCACAAGCCTGAGCTGCAACCACATTTTTATTCTTCAATCTTCTGAAACTCTCTGATGGATCAATCCAAAGGCTTGAAGAAGAGTTGGGACTTCAGTTCTAGAGGAGGTGTGAAGCCAACATGGATGTGGGCATACTGGGTGCGACATACCTACACAGAGTTTATCGAGGATTTGAAAGGAGCTACAATATATGAAGTCTTCTAGGCTGGGTAGACATATGTTTATAGGAATGATGGCTTTGTGCCGGAGCTAATTAGTCACTAGAGCTCAGAAACCAACTGTTTCTATCTGACTCATGGAGAAGTAGGCATCAGTTTTTGGGATGTCTATAAGATCTCGGGGGATCCAATTTTAGGAGATATACATGATGAATTCATCCCTCCCAAGTCGACTTGGAATGATTCGGATAAGACTCCATCTTTGGCTCAAGAATTATTGAATATTTTCTACAAGCTCAAGAACTCAAAGACCTCCAAAAATCATTCTAGAAAGGATATTCATCCAAATGAGTGGATGGATATGTTTCTTACCAAGAAGAAGAAGAAGGGGCCCACCTGTACTCTTCCTATTACCTACCCCAGAACAGAGAAGAGGGGTGTTGTTGGCACATTCTGGTTGAACCTGGAAGCAGGAGAATTTGAAAAGTGGGGGTATGAAGTGGATCAGAGAATCCCAAAAAAGACCCATCTAGTTGGATTCTTAGCCTTGCGTCTCAGTGTTTATCTTCTTCCAGTTAAGGATTCGAAGGGAGCCGTCAGGCCAGGGACCTTCTTTGTTGCAACCAAGTTGGCTGAGAGGAAAATTGTTGGCTTGGACACCCCCATTTTGGAAAAGATTCACAGGATCTTACTCCATGTCTTTATGGGTAAGTCTACTTTGAGAATAGTGGGATCATTCCAAGTTTTTTGGGGATGGATCACCACTCATTTCTGGACATATGCTGTACAAAATAGATTATAGGTTACTGGATGTTCTTTCAGGCCATCAGTGAAGGCATTTTCTAGAATTTATCCATCAGCCCTAAACCTCTATGATATGAAGGCGAGACTGAGCATGTTCAAGGAATTCCATTTCTTTCCTTATGGAGACCCACCAACTAGGCGGTTTGTTGATGATGGAACAGCTGGCCTGGAATTGAGATCATACATGTTGGCTTGCATAGATGGTGTATTGGCCACCAGGATTAATGGAGAGATTATATGCGAGGCCTATGCACCATACAGATTTTCACATCAATTCAAGTGTCTGCAGTAGACTATTGTATCCCCTCATGTGCATGTTAGGTTAGAGCATCATACGGTGGTTTCTTGACAAATATGGTTGCCGACATCTATGAAGAAGACTGGGGTGGTGTTTGATCTACCAGTTATTGGAGTGGCCAGTAACTTGACTACATGGTATGCCGAGAACTGGGTAGCATCATACCCTGAAGGGGTACTAAATCATTCAGTTCATCGGGTGGTAAGGAAGAAGAGAACTGTGGAGAAAGAAACCCTTCATCTTGAAGGTGACTCTTCCACACCTAGAGCTGATTCACCGGGTTCCCAGGATGGGGATGATTCGCTAGATTCCCAGGATGGGGATGATGAGGCACAACATGTGTCAAAGCGACCTCGTGCCAGATATAATCCTCCTGCCAGAATCAAGAGACCCACTCCATCGACTCCGAGTGAGTTACTTCATTGGGGAAATTTAATCGCAATTACTTTATATAGCAATAAGTTTTATTTTCTTATTCTCTATCTGTGATTGCAGGAGATGGAAAGAAGTTGAAGTCCAAGATTGTAGGACCCTCTTCACAGCCATCTAGCTCACATTCTGAATATCTACAACCAGAGGCTATCCAGACATGGCAGAGTTTATATTGCGATGATAAAACTTCCTGGTGGGACCTATGCGATGGGATACACATCCCTGGAATAGGGAAACTTCAGGCCTCTACCAATATTCGTTTTGAGGATAACCCCGATTAAGTGCGGGCTTAAATCAGAGAGCTAGAGATGCTCATATATTCCACCAATGATTCCATTCCTGTCACCAAGAAGGTGAAGGAAATGATAGATCGTGACCCCAGTGAGGGGACTAGTGCTTCTAGAGATGAGGAGTGGCATGATTACGTGGCTCCGTAAGATGTAAGTTTCTTTCCTTATTTTATTTGCAACTTGATTTTAGTTAAATCTTTGTTACTCAAGGAAATTACTTTCTTCATCAAGCAGCTTGCAAAGAAAGGAACTGCTAAGGTTCCTTCACCACAATATAGCCCGGGTGGTACTGCCATCGGAGCTAATGAATATCCTTGTGAGACGAGAGAGGTATATCCCGGCCAGTGAGCCATCGATGAGGAGTTAGACATGGATTTTAATTCTTCAATTCCTGTATTTGGAGATGAAGATTCCAACACTCCCAAAAAACTAAAGAATCAAAGACATCGAAGGATGAATTCCACAGCTAAATGCTTCATCAGTAGTGGTAAGTCCTTTAGATAGTCATAAGTCTTAAATCTGGAAAATATTGCTCATACTTACTTGGGATTGAAGGGGCTTCTTAAATTTACCCTTTGAGGGAGAGGATTGACCTTCCTCTGAGGACTACAGAAGGTGCTGGTGAACAGTCGCAAATTCGTTCTGACTTGGATGCTCCTGAAGAAGAGCCAGCGTCTTTTCCCAACACTGCTCCTACTGCTACTGCAAGGAGAGAAGATCCTGCTTCTGGTAATCTAACAACAATTCATAAAATGTTGAATAAAAACATCAACTGACTTCCATTCTGTGATACTTTGGGTTCAACACCTACACCAAAACATTTGGCGGCCACTGCAACTGCCTCCGCAATTTTATCTGAAGAAGATGTTCAGGGTCAAAGGCTGCAGGATGAGGGTCGCCAAGAAAATACATCAAATTCTCCCACTGGTGAGAATAAAAAGGAATATGAGATATCATTTGATGAAATGATGAAACTTGGCTCATCTTTTGAAGAAATTTTAGATCAAGTTAAATTACCATGTAATTTAGAGGATTTTGGACGTGGCTGTTATCCTTCATCCTATTAAAAATTTCTTATTACATCTCTGAACATGATTGGCTAAAATGTGTAGTTCCATCTGAGAAAGCTACTGAACTGAAAATGCCTGAAGGGGGTATAGACAACCCTACTATTGTAGAGACACTAGCTCAAGTGGAGCTGAACCCGGTAGAGCTTCTTGAAACTCGTTCTGAAAATCCTGTTGAAGCTAGGAAAGATGGGGAGGAGCCTTCTCATTTTTCTCATCTACCATCGGGTAAGAGATAATAATCTATGTGGGTGTACTTAATTTTCAAGATAGATTAATCAAATTTCTTTATCCTTTGAAACTAACCAAAACTTTCAATTGACTATGCATGGTCGTCAATTTCAGTTGCTAGATCTGGAGGTGAAGCTTCAGCCTCCGCCCCAATGGGAATAGAAAGTGAAGTAACAAGGGTCAGGGGGAAGGAGAAGAACATGACACTTCTCTAAGTGCATTAATTCCATATTATGTTCCCCCTTGTGATAGTGATGATGAATCAGACCCAGAGGTACAAAAGGATCTCCAATTTTCATGACATAAGGCATGGAATAACATATGGAAGATCATTTCTGAAGTTCCTCTTGAAGAGATGTCTTTAAAGATCTCGTGATAGTCATCCCTGTTTGTTATGTTGGGACTTGGTGGTTTTGGATATCAATAGATCCATACCGTGGTGAAACACATCATTTTAAGGAGGGAGAAGGAGAAAAGGTACTGTCAAGACCTGACTAGAGTGAGGATGTTGGCCAATATTAGTGAATTTGAGGTTGCGGTGTCCCGAGCAAAGGCTGATCATGCTGTGAAATTGAAGGAGCCGAAACATAAGATCAAGGAGAAAGTTGTCTAACAGATGCACCTTCATCAATAGTTAGATGTTGTTACTGGGGAACTTTACTAGCTTAACAATTCACTGTAAGGAGTTCAAACAAATGGTATGAAATCCATTGAAGATGCCAATAAAGCACTCCATCAAGCTGAAAAGGGTGATGTTAGTTGAGTGCATGAACTTCAAGTGGATGTTGATGAAGCTCAGGATGCCGTAAATCAAATGAAGAGTTATGTTGAAATCCTTTTCTAATTCTAGTAAAAGATAAGAGAATCCAATCTGTGGATGTACTTCTACCTCTTGTGCATCAATGAAAAAAACACTTTCATCTTCAATCATTTATGCCTGCATTCTCTTTCTACCTGGATTAAATTTTTAGCTAAGCCAATGGGACTAGTAAGAATAGTTTGATTGTTGCTAGGATTATAAAAATAACCCTACAAACTTTACATCTTTTAATTGCTCAATATTACCTAAATCATACGAAATGTATGTTTAGTGAGTTGGGACTTGAATTTTTTTCAGAGTTACCTTGTCTTTTGTGGGAAGTTTAAAGTCATTCATGTCATACATAAAAAGGATAATGTTTAAGGTTGAAATAGCTTTGAACCAATGGATTAAAATTGACTCAATTCTTTAATAATTTATCTGAAAACATACTAACAAATTCAAGTATGGAGGAAAACATGTAAACTATGACTTAGGAAATTTTGAATCTGAGGAATGATATAAAAAAGGGCTAAAAGGCATTAGAAAAAGTTTTTCCTAAGAGTAAAGTTACCATTATTTTACAAACCCGTTAGGGGGTTGAATTATGCAGGGCCGCTTAAGGGCATTGGCTACATAGTCAAATAATAGCATCTTTTGGCTGATAGGTCCATTATGTAGGCTACTTATGCAAGGCCACCTAAGGGCATGTGCTGCATAGTCAGGAAAAAGAACCCTCAGAAATTTTATATTTCTACTACTAACAGCCAGTGGAAGTTTATGGAGATTAAAATTTTTCAAAGAATAGAGTTTGCTGTATGGAGAGAGGTACTTGAATATGGAGAAGATATTCCCAATAAAGATTTTCAAAGAATTGGATGAATGCCACTCCTATGAAGGTCTGATCCAAACATAGGGAAGGGAAATATAAAACATAGACTTGAATACTTTCAGATCATGAAAATGAATATGGGACAAATATGTTAAGGATGCCTATTTTTTGGGATCCCTATAATTTTTTTAAAACCAATAAGGAAAAAGAGGTTTTTCTCCCAAGAATGATGTTACTACTATTTAACAAAACCGATAGGGGGTTGAATTATGCAGGGCCACCTAAGAGCATTGGCTGCATAGTTAAATAATAACATCCTTTGGCTGATAGGTCCGTTATGTAGACTATTTATGCTAGGCCGCCTAAGGGAACATGCTGCATAGTCAGGCAATAGAATTCCCAGGTATCAGACATTTTGTGACCAGAAGTCAAGAAAAGGGTTTTGGATATCTGGAAGTATTTAAGGTTAGGAGTATGATACATCAAAATGGGAATTGTCCAATGCATGTAGAAGATACACAGACCAATGTTTAGCATAATCATGTTGTGGCTGGGTCCTGAATTGATATGATGGACTTCACTACATATCCCATAAGGATGGGAATCAAGCCATACATAGTTTTTGAAATACAATTTAACGTCATGTGGGATGAGAATGCATGAGATCTTAGTTTAAGTTCATAGAGTTCAGACCATAATGAAGGAATACACATTTTGAGTTTTATGAACTTGATGTGAATGAAGACCGGGGTTTTCATACCACATTCATGTTTTCAAATGAGGAATTTTCAGCCCAGGGACTGAAAGTAGAATTTGGGGTTAGGCCCAAAGACATGGGGCTGGGTTCGAGGGATGCTAAAAAATTCATACATATCCCATAAGGATGGGAATCAAGCCTCACATAGTTCTTAAAATACCCTTTGTACAAATTTGGTTCGTACAAGTGAAGGTTAAAAAGGGGAATTTAGTGCAATAATGGTTTGACCCAAGATTAAAGGTTTGGGCATGGCCATGTATGTACGTAGTCTTTGGAATATGACATAATTGGAGATCAATGTCAATGATGATTCCCTCTCAGGAGAGGGAAAATGGGGGACTGTATAGTTTAACGTCATATATCGAGGATGATGGTGCTGCACAGTTTAGTGTCATGTAATAGGGACAAAAGGGACGTGCATAGTTTAACATCATGTGGGATGAGGGTGAACCAATGTGAAGAGATTGGTTTTTAGGATTGAACCTCGGGAGGTTTTCTACGTACCCAACATAATAGGCAAGGATCAATGTCTGCATAGTTCAATTAAGAATGAATTGATGATCTAGTTGTATTTGAGGACAACCTGAAGATGATGTTGGGACTTATGAATGGTTAGCATCCCAGAGAGGGTGTTATAGTTGAATCTTACTCTAATATCACATGATTCATACTCAGTGTGAGAAACAAGAGGTTGAAACAACCCAAACGATGCACAATTTAACATCATGTGAGACATATTAAGGGACTTTTTTTCCCATAGTTTAATTTCATGTTGGACAAAAAAAAGAAGACATAGTTTAACGTCAAGTTGGACGAATGAGGGACCTATACAGTTTAAAGTCTTACAGTGAGGACTATGGGGACTATGCAGTTTAAAGTCTTGCAGTGATGACTAAAAATAGTTTAAGTTCATATGTGTGGACCAGTGCTGCACAGTTTAGCGTCATGTACCTAGGACGTGGTTATGCAGTTTAACATCTTGCAGGACGTAAGTATTTGTGTAACAAAAAATACTTTTTCAAGAATCTGGAATTGGTTGGAGCTGTAATGAGTTCTCCATCCATTGAGATTAAAGAAAAATCCCCATTGGAGTAGAACTTATGTATTTAGTAAGGTCCTTACCACTTTGGCACAAGCTTTGGAGGCTTCTTTCCTGGTATCATTGGTGTTCTGAGGTCCAATACCAATTATCCTTGAATGAATGAAGACAAAATTTTTTATTGAAAGCTCATGATATTCGATTATGATTGACTTCCATGTGGTTCAGGGTGCACAATCTTTTTTCATCTAATCGTTCCAATTCATCCAATCACTTTTGAGATTGTTCTTCTTTAGATGACTGGTCACAAATGGCTACTCTGAGTGAAGGTAATTGAACCTCAATAGGCAAGACTGCTTCTGTTCAATATACTAATGAATATAGAGTTGATCGTGTAATAGTGCAGGTGGTGGTCCGATAAACCCATAAAGCATGAAAAAGTTTATCAGGCCATGACTTCTTATCTTTATCCACAATATTTTGAAGTATGATTGAAAGAGTCTTGTTAAAGGCCTATATTTGACCACTGGCCACTACTTGATACCAAGATGAATGGTTGGATTTGATGTTGAATTCTTGATACAACTTCCTTACATCGGATGAACAAAATTTGGTGCCATTATCTGTAAATATGGTATGAGGGACACCAAATCTGGTAATGATGTTAGACTTGATGAAGCTAACAATGCTTTTAGAACTAACTTACATGAGAGGGTTTGACTCTACCCATTGGGAAAAGAAGTCAGTAGTAGTAAGAATATTCTCAAACTGCTTGGATGTAGCTGAAGGGTAAGGTCCCACTACATCCATTCCCCATGTGGAAAATGGCCATGAGTATTTAGTTGTATGAAGTAACTCTGGGATTTCATGAATGAAGTTGGCACATACTTGGCAAGAATGACACTTCTTAGTGAAATCAACACAATCTTGTATCATTGAAGGCCAAAAGTATCCAAGACTTTGAACTTTATCAGACAGTCTATGTCCAGACTGGTGGGCACCAGAGACTCCCGCATGTACTTATTTCATGAAAGCCATTATCTCTTCACCATCAATGCATCTGAAGAGAATTCCATCAAAACCCCCTTTTTAGAGAATTTTTTGGTGATCTGGGCTAACATAAAGATTAAAATGGACCACACATCTCCAGATTTTTTCATTCTCGGCCCCATCAGGTGGGAGTGTTCTATATTGAAGATATTCCCTGATAGGTGTCATCCATCCTATAGTATGACCATATGGTTCAGATATGGGACTAATTTCATTGATTTACTCTGTTGTAATTTGAACATAATGCGAAACCGTACAACGATGGGCAGTACTGATGATTGTTTCGTCCCGATTTGGATCTTCTAGAGCTGTGGCTATATTAGCCAGTGCATCAGCATTGGCATTTTGAGATAGCAAGACATAATAAAATGTCGGTTCCAAAGGAAATTCCTCCATTAACTCTCTAACGTAATCATACAAAGGGATTAACTCTTCTTTTCTGATGGCATAATCCCCAATGAATTGTTTGATTACTAAGTCTAAATCACCTTTCACATTTAAGTGATTCACTTGTGCCTGAAGCGCTAATTCCAATCCTATGATGAGAGCTTGGTATTCTTCTTCATTATTTGCACCGCCTTCCTGCAATAATAAAGAACAAGGTAACACTACCTTTTTTGAGGAAATAAGCACAATTCCTAACCCAACTTTGTTGAATTTAGGATCTTCCATTTTCTTCCTTGTTGGACTTCTGGAAGCACCGTCAAAGTAAATTTCCCATGTTTGAAGATTATCTTGAATAGAGAAGACTTCATCATCAGGAAGTTCAGTATCTAAAGATGTATCTTCTACTGAAGGATGTCCAGCAAGGAAATTAGCCAGAGCTTGGCCTTTTACTGCCTTTTGAGACATGTACTGGGTATCAAATTGCTACAAAATAACTGGCCACCTTTCTAGACGTCCGGTAAGCATTGGATGACTAAAGATGAATTTGAGCGGGTTATTGAGAGATACTAATTAGACCACATGATGTTTCAGGTAGTGTCTTAGTTTCTAACATGCAAAGATTAATTCTAGATAGCACTTTTCAATACTTGAATATCGGGTTTCTACTTCAAGCATAGTCCAACAGAGATAGTAAAGGTTGTTTTCATTCCCAGCATCATTCTTTTGGGAAAGGAAGGCACCCAATGACCGCTATAAAGCTGTCACATAAAGAATAAGTGGTCTACCTTCAATAGGTGGCATTAATACTGGTAGAATCAAGAGATATTTCTCAAGGATATCAAATGCTTCTTGACATTCGTCAGTCCACTGGTCGGTGACTCCCTTATTCATCAATTTGGTGAAGTTTAAACTTTTACCTATTAGATTGGCGATGGAACGCTGAATATAGGCCAAGTGTCCTTGAAGTCCTCTCAATTATTTCAAATTTAGAGGAGGTGACATACCAATGATTGACTTTTTCTTCTCAGGATCAACTTCAATACCATGATGGCATACAACAAAGCCGATAAATTTTCCTGAGGTTACCCCAAAAGAACATTTTAAGGGGTTCATCTTCAAATTATGCTATCAAATTTTGTGGAATATGATTTACAGATCAACCAAGTGATTCGAACTTTGTCTGGATTTAACCACCAAATCATCCACATAAAATTCAACAAATTTTCCTAAAAAGGGTTTGAAGATATGGTGCATGGCACATTGATATTTTTCGCCTACATTCGTAAGGCCAAATGGAATTACCCGATAGCAAAACACACCCTGAGGGGCTCTGAAGGCTATAGATTATTCATCTTTTGGAGTCATTCAGATTTGATTATACCAAGAATATCCATCCATGAAGGAAAGTGCTTCATAGCCAGCTGTTGCATCAATCAAGAGTTCTGTAATCGGAACTGGAAAATCATCCTTGGGACAATGTCGATTAAGATCTCTGAAATCAATGAAAACACTAATCTATCCATTATTCTTTTTCATAGGGATAATTTTAGCTAGCCATTTGGGATATTTAACTTCTCTGACAAAGTTATATTTGATAATCATATCCACTTCAGCTTTCAATTTTGGAAGCATAACTTGGGTGTGTTCTTCATGCGGCTTTCTTGAATCCTCGATGTTTTTTTGGAAAACCCAATTGATGAGTGGCAACATAGGGATAAAGACCTGGAATTTCTGTATAATTCAAAGCAAATACATCTCGATTTTACTTTAGAAAGGAAGTGTACATTTCTTTCTCTTCAAGAGTCATGGCCGCACTAATTAAAGTGGGGAGTGGATCTTATTTTGTACCCAGATTTATTTCTCTGATTTCATCCACAGTGGTAGAGATACCCTCTACAAATTCTGGAGGAGCATCTCTGAGATCTTCCTATTCTTCTTCAACATGGGTCACTTCCTCTGTTTCTACTAGCATAGTAGATGATGAAGCATAATTTCCATGATCAAGAGAGATGTTAAAATTTGAACATCTTGAAGAAGAGGCTACCATTTCTGACCCAATTGACGATGAAGGGTATTACTTGGGTAATAAAGAGGAGGTTATGGATTGAGAATCAACATCATCGTTCATCTCTAACATTGCTACAACTTCTTATGTCTTGATTGATGAAATATAGAGTTTCTGGATTTTAGTGGATGAAATGAAGACATCTACATTTGAGATTTCATCATTGCTTGGTGAATCACCAACGTCTCCCATACTATCTGGCTTGGTTGCTATAATTGACATTATGGATGTTTCCATAAGAGTATTTGGATTTGGGTCTATCCTGTCAATTTGACTGATAGGCAACACATAATTAGTACTCACATGTATGAATGGGTTTGCTGGAATCTTTTCCAAACCATATGGAGCATTAATTTTGGTGACCTCCTTTGTCTTGGATTTCTCCTTTCCTTCCATGTGATATAATTCTGCCTCAATGTATTGAGACTCACATGTTTGAATGGGTATTTATCAACATAAAATGTCCCAATTTGTCCATTGAAACAATATTTGAGACACTGATAAAATGACGAAGGTACGACCTCATGTTGATGTAGCCAAGGTCTTCCACGAAAAATATTGAAGGTTGTGTCATGAAGAACAACCATGAAATATGAATTGGATACAAGGTCTCCGAACTAAGATCTGAGCATAATCTCTCCAAGAGGTTCTTGTTCATTTTTATCATATCCTTGCAACATAAAAGTAGAAGAAGATAAATCATATTCAGTAGGGGCCCAATTGATGATGTTTACGAATGGGGATGAGGTTGACTCCTGATCCACTATCAATGAAAGCTCGTCGGATGTCTACATCATTGACCTTACCAGATTAATACAAAGGTCTGATATCTCCATGCACGACATCATATTCATCTTCACCTGTAAAAGACATCACTATATGGAATTCTACAGGATTATTCTCTACATGGTAGACTTCAACCACATCAATTTTAGTTTCTTACTCCTGAGGACTTGACAAAGCCTCAATGAGTTCCTCCCAAAGATCCTTGGATAGATTCAAGGTATCCAAAATTGATCACTTGGCCGGTACTTGAGCCAAATGTTTCAAGACATCATAATTTTGGTCCAAAGGTTTTCGTTTACCAACAGGAACATGTGGTTTCTCAGGTGCCTTAGAAGTTTATTCTTTGGAAGTAGATGCATCTTGAATTGGGGTAGGAGTTGGAAATACTCCTGGATTTGGAAGATTAGACCAACTAGTTCTATTTACATGTTGAGAGGAAGAAGGTGTAACCTCCAACCAATCTTCCAAAATAACTGAACCAGGACTGAATCTTCCATGAGTGGGAGAACTTTCTTATTCTTGTTGAGACCGCTGAAGGGATTTTCCACGATTTTCTTCTACATATACAGTTCTAGCAGGGGTAGAATTGAAATAGTGGCTTCTGGAATATCCACATCTTCCCCTGTATCCTAGACCTCTGGAACTCCCTCTAATTCCTCTGTTTTATATAGGGAACTCAGGCCCATCAAGATGAAAACTACGACTGGAATAAGGATCTGTTAAATGAATCATATTAACAGGAACAAAGCTAAACTCTTCATCTGATGAAGACTTTGCCTGATTAGCCAGTTTAGGCTGTGCTGTTTTGTGGGAGGGTGCCCGTACTTTCAAAGTAGACGACATAAAATATGAAAGAGTCAAAGACAATTTATACTTTGACACGAACTCGTATTCATCTTACTATTATTTTTTCTTCGAATTATGCCTCCTCTTTGAAGATTTTTCCTCTAATGAAGTGGGTTTTGGTGTGGCATTCATAGAATAAGACACAATTGGTTTCTTCAATTGTGTTCATAAAATGACATCACTTCGGTTGATCATTTTTATGACCATCCAATTATCATATTTCTGCGCATTTATACTTTTGACTTCTTGCCACTCACCTTCTTCCTCTGGATCAGTAGCAGTAACACATGCTACTTGGGCTGAAGATCCTTTCAGTTTTACCTATCCAGAGTCCACCATCTTTTTTAGGAGGTCTTTGAATACAAAACACTCCTTAATAGGATTCCCCAACATCTAATGAAATGGGAAATAGTTGGTAAGGTCTTCATCTCTTTCCTTGTTAGGCCTTTTAGACCTTGGAAATTGAAACAAATTATTTTCCAGAGCCGAAATAATGTAACCATGAACCTTTTCATTTTGGAAAGAATAGACTTTGTTCTTTAAATCATAAAATTTTTTCTGTCTTTGATCTCTATGATCGTCTTGACGAAACGAACTCTGTTGTTGACGCTCAGGAGGTAGAGCCCTTCGAGAAGATGAAGGTCTTGAAGTGGAAGCAGGTACATGTTCTTGTTTAAGTATAACTATTACAGTCTCTCCTTTCCCCATTATTCTTCCTGGAACTGGTGGAATTACTTGAGTTTTAGCCTTATTATGTAAAAGAGATTCTTCAATCTTCTGAGCGATTGAAGTAAGGTCTCGAAACCCTCTGGTGTATTTCATAGGGATCAATGGTGTGCAAAATTCATCACACAAAATTTCCCCACAGATTGGAAGCAATTCTTCTTGAGGGAGTGCTAAGCTTAAGGAATATGTTAATCTCTTCCAGAAAGCAATGAAATATGAAACTATTTAATTCTCTCTTTGCTTACAATTTGTATGATCAAAAGATGTTTTGTTTGGCAACGTTGATATAAAATGAAGAATGAATTTTTGACAGAGATCCTCCCACCCGATAGTTGACCAGGATTGCAAGCATGTATACTAGACAAAAGCAGGCCCTTGTAATGACTGTACAAAACACCTGAGCATAACTACTTCTTGTTGTTGAGGATTTCCCATCATGGGATCACAATGAGAAACATAATGCGTTAAGTTCTGTTCTAGATCTCCCAAACCATTACAAATTGGGAATGTGGTACTTGAAAAATTTGATTTGGGAGGAATTGCATCTACCCATTCAGGGTAATCTCTCTTCTCCGGTTGAACCGGTGCACACTTTACTTCCATAGCTTCCAACTGATCTGTTAATGACTCAATGGTAGTCATTAATTTTTGAGAAACATCTGTTTGAGCTTGGACCTATGCAGGTACAAGAAATGGAGTTTGAACGGGTGTGGCGACTGGGACTGCCACTGATGGTAGTATTGCCAGTTGTTGTTGCATATAACCCATAGGATTGGACCTGTGAAGGTGTACTGGTAGAGAAGTATATTATTGATCCATCCTAGTAGCTACAAAAAATTCCCTTGACTGACTGACTCCAGCACGCTTAGGAGGAAGACTACTTTGAAGTAGTTTTTCATTCATCCTATTTAACTCCTTCATTTCCGCCTCTTGTTGTGCGAGCCTTTCCTCTAATGAGAGTGATTGGCCTTCGCCAGAGGTAGGGTGGAATGCAACCTGACTTTTTTCCTTTCCCCTTGTTGGATGCCTTTCGGAGTGGGAGGAGTTGGTTATTTGAAGGAATACCTAGATTCTGGGTAAGCCTTTGATTTCATCTACACACACCTTCTTCATTTGCCTCTATGTGCACAGCTTCTTGAGCAGTAAATTCTTCATCTGATTTCTCTGAATGAGCCTTATGTTATGGAGGATCAGCAACAACAACATTTATGACATTTATTGATTCATAACGCATTGCATCCCTTTCATCGGCATTTCTACGATACTATCTTCTTTCATGTCTTTGATAAGACATTTCCTTTTGTTGTGTTGATCCCTCAGGAACCTATTGTTGAACCGTGATTTGGAGGGAATCTCCTGATAATTTGGGTCTTCGTTCCTCATTTGGATTCATCCCTAATCGAGAGAATACTGACTTTCGTTGAGGAAGAGGTTGAGGATTTGAAAAAGCCCCAGTCCGGTGGATTGTGGCTGTTCCTTCTCAACTCCTCAAATACTACTTGTTGATTCCAAGGGTTGGGTTAAAAGAGTCCCCAATCCGGAAAGATGGGGTGGCTCTTGAGCTGCTATATCTAAGACATTCTTAAAATCTCTCCTGATTTTGTGGACTTTAGTCCAGAAATTGGCTGGAAGCATCAACCTACATCCACTTAAATCACCTTGCTCAAATGGCCATTGGATGACCTGACACTTTCGTCACTTGATTATGTGCCTGGTCTAAACGAGAATTCTATTTGATATTCTCATTTTCTTGATGCAAGAGTAATTTGAAAACTTTTCTTTTTATGCCTGATTTTGGGGAGAACTAGTTGTGGCCTGTTCCTGAGAAAGCATCTTATTACACATAAAATCAGTTAGTTGTGGCTGACCGTGGGCAATAACATTGCATGAGACCACTTTTGGTGAGCTTTGTTGACTATAGAGTATATTAAAATGTAGTGCTCCATGAACAGCCCATCCCCTGATATGAATACCATATGGGGAATTGGCAAATAACTAGCGCAATATTTTTAATGCGCCAAGGCATGAACGCTGAAGAGCTCTCTACTGCTTTTCAACCTTTAGATATCGAGAAACTGAGAGAGATGCCCAGTCAATTTTGGAATTGTAACCCTTCTATTATCTTGACATGATTTTCATATTCATTATAAGATACTTTTTTCTTTTTCAATTGACAATGAGTTTTCCAAATGTTGAGACGAATATCGTGAATAAAATCTTCCGTCAACATTTCTGGAATATCATACTGAGAGTCAGCCAAAGGCCAAAACATGACTGATACTTCTCCTTTCTCCAGTTGTTTTCTCATATTCAGTAATTCCTTCTTATCATTCGATGAAGATTATTCTACCTGTTTAGACCAAAGCTGGTGCTTCGTTATTGCTTTATCAGATTCAAAAAGATTGGTAGAGACTTCATTTATCAAACTAGAAGATGAATGACCCAGGGGTGGTTTGGAGAATGACCTACATCCTGGGCTATCTTATGATTGAGAAATTATTTCACTTACTAGAGGTAAAGTATCAGAAATTACTGGATTCACATTTGCAAGTGCCTCAATATAAGAAGGATTTCTCATTACTACACTTTCCTTTGAATAATTTTCCAGGCAATTTGAATTAATAATGTGGAGAGGAAATTCACAGCTAAATTCATCATCATGGGGAGGACCACCATGGTGGGTTACAACAAAAGATGAAACCTTTTGCTCTTTGATCTTCTGGCCACGCGGAGGGTTATCGTGGCTCTCATCTGAAGATAATACTTCGATATCGACCGAATTGTCATGAAGCAAGCCTTCATGAGGATGTTTCCATTGAAGACCTTCAGAATTAATGTTCCCAATATTGCTAAGTGAGAGAGTAGAATCTTGAGTTGCAACAGATAATTGACTGAGTGAATCAAGAACTCCAGCATCGAGCAAGGCCTTATTGCAGATTGGATCTTGATTTCTCGACTGTGCTGAACATGTCTTTTTATTAGAAGACTTATTACTCACTTGAGGAACCACTTTCTGACAAAATTGGTTATTATGGGTAGGTTTTTGTGCCTGCTCAGGAGAAATGGTCAGGTTAGGCTGACGATCTCCATTCAAATCGGGTGTATATGCCTGACTTGATTGTCTGAATGACATGGGGGAGTATGCCCCACAGCCCTCTTGGACTGGAACAGAGGTGTGTATCTGCTCCGAAGTGACATGTTGATGAGTCGCTCCACTAATAGGGATAGATTTATGTTTCTTCCCCTGTGATGCTACTGAAGTTGTTATAATATTCTGACAGGCATTAAGAATATGGTTAGATATTTTCTTCAGATCTTTCACCATTGTAAGAATGTTCTTGGTGACTTCAGCGGCCAGAATGAGAATATACATCCAGTCTGTGTCTCGAGTAGGTGTATGTTCCTGATCCTTTCCTCCTTTTCCTTTCAATGAATTCTGACAGTACTCATTCATAGGGGTAGAGGGTTGAGTCTGCTCCAAATTATTCATCGGAGCTTTCCGGCTGACTTCTCCGGGTGCTAAAAAACGAGTCTGTTGGTTAGCCCGATGAATATTGGAAGGTGTATGTGCATATTGTGTATTCTTCATCAAGTATGGTTGATGATTTTCCTTCAATACTGGCAGACGAGATTGCTGAAAGAATTGTTGATTGTAAACAAGTGTATGTTCCTGCTTATCAGTTGCCACCATATTAAATTGGTGAGCTTCTTTGGGTGCAGTCAGACGAGCCTACTGACAGGTTGATGAATTATAAATAGGTTTATATTCTTGCCTATAATACTCTGCTGGAATTTCCTAGCGGGATTGGTGGGTTGCTTCTAGATGAGTCTGATGGACAGTGGGATTAGGACGGACGGGTGTATGTGCCCGCTCGTTGCTTTCCATCAAGTTAGGTTTATGGACTTATCCGGAGGGGGAAAAAGTAAGAACCTCCTCCCTCTTGCCCGTATTTCTCCTCTAGTGGTTCGTCTTGCGTGCTCGAACCTGAGCCGAACCCCTAAAGGCGACACCCTCATCATGTTGAGGGGGCACTTTCACACGAGTCTGGCGGCGATTGTTAATGGGAGCCCTCAGGAAGGAATCCTGTCTTCTTGAATTAAGGCCTTGAATGAACTCTTCATTCACCTCCCTGTAATATGGGAGGGATTGGTTGTTGCACTCTGGGGATAACGACCTGTAATGGTTGGATACGGTGGTTAGCACTGCTTGCTTCTTGATCACTGATTGTCACTGTCCAGACAACTAGGGTGAATTATTGACTTGGAGGGCTTTTCGAGCAACCTCTAGAGTCGGAACGGTACTGTTTCGATGGTATTCCTTAACCAGTGAATTTGAAACCCAGCATTGAAGATTCTGAGTAGGTGACGTCATCCTCAGAGCGTACGAGGGTCCAGTAGGAGTACCAGCATAAGCATTCACAGGTGTGACCTTTAGAGAATCCATTTCTATAACGCAGAAAGATCTTGGAAAAGAGTTCCTGTTTGATATAACAGACATAATCAAGATAAGTTCGGCCACTACATCTTTTGGATGAGCACATATGTTATTTATTTCTTTTTCGGCCCTCACATTAAGTTAAATAGGGGCCTAACAAATAAGTAAAACATCATTTAACTTGGTTAAGGATTCACGTCGGGTTCAACATTATTTTTCCTCTAAAAATCAGTATGACCTCGTTTGTTTAAGGTTTAAACATTCCAATCAGTTTCTAACGGGTTTATTCATAGAACCGGAAACATTAAATGATTCTATATCCATTTGGACCTACTTTCCAAAGGTAGGCTCTCATTAGTTGTGGACCGATGAGGCTTAAGAATTTTCATTGGTCAAGAGGATGGGAGGTCGGACTCATCACACCTTTTTGGGGGGAATTATTGTCTACTATGGGACTCTCTTTATAGATTTAAGTTATTTTTGTGAATCCTTATTAATTTAACAATTATGAAAAATGAGCTTTCATTTAGATGTTGCAATCAATTATTGATATGTATGAGATTTAGAGAATATTTTATATGTAATTTAGGTTCTTCATCGATGAAGAATCATTCATATGTATTGGAGATTATTAGTCAATGTTATCTTTCAATACATTATATATAAATCTCTTGGTAATTATGATGACCATACTGGTTTTAAAGCCACTCAGTGGGGCACTTGAAGTTTATTTTCATTAAGAAGGAGATGGATTATTTTAGAGTTGGGATTGTACCCGCAGATGGGTTACCTACGTATCCTTGTTAGAAAAGGAATCAGAACCCACAAAGTTTAGGAATTAATAAATGTATTTTAATGTCATATGTGACGGATGATAATTAATGTGTGTTGGGCTTGAACCTTAGAAAGGTTTCCTACGTACTCTACTTTTAAGGTAGAGATCAAAGTCCATGTAGCTCGATTTATGAAATGTGGGGCCTACATATGATTAATGGCCCAAAGAGATGCGTCGTGGTTACTTTTACACTCTAAGCTCACGTGAGTTATGCTCGGTGTGAGAAAAAAGAGGTATTAGTACACCTGACAATTTGTGCCATTAAATATGTGTTCATAAGGAATGATATGGGGTTATGTATGTGTGACTACCCAAAATAGATGAAGACTAGGATTTACTTCTGGAAAGAAACCTCAGGACAAGGTCCATAAAGATGTTTGTACTTTATGGGGATTTGGATACTCTAACTTGGGGCTTACTCTTGAGAAGAAGGCCCAAAATTTGGGGGGACTTATGATTGGGGCTTGTTCCTAAGAAGGAGATGCAGAAGGAATTATGACTGGGACTTACTCTTGAAAAGGAAGCCCAGGTTAAAGGGGACTTGGGGCTTACTCCTAAGTAGGATGCCCATATCATAGATTCTCCCATCTTAAGGGATGAGGTTGAATAAAGGGAACCTCTAACAATAGTGATATAAAGTTATCCAAATCACAAGGTTTTGAGAGATGTTCCACAGAATTCCTTTCAGATAAGGAATCCGACAAAGGAGCCATGCCATAAGTGGGTTTGAAGAAGGTTTTTAAGGATAAATATTAAAGAGGAAAGGTGTATTTGAATAAATTAAGTGAACTCAAAGGAGGGACACCCAAAAAGAGATAGGCACACAAGTCCTGTTTGGGCACACAAGTCTTGGTCGTGCAAGTACTTGCGCGACATGGGTGTACTTGGGCGACGGTTAACCCATAGGGTAATACTTGGGTGAGACTTGGCTCAAGCCCTTAGTATTATCCTTAGAGGCTTCCAAAATGGTGGCATGAATATTTTGTTGAAGGGATAAGGCGGCGCACAAGCGTGGCCATTTCCCCTTAAGGGTTACACACTTGGGCACACAAGTGTTGATAACTTCCAACACTTTGGCCTTGTTTCCCCTCTTTAGATCTTCCATTCTAGGTAAGAAATTGCCTTAGAAGTGTTCGGAAGTCTTCAAGCAAGGACTAGGGTGCTGAGATCTTAAATCCGACTTTTGGAATTTTTCGTCCTCGAAATGGGGGGCCCACAAGTGGTATTTATAGGCCATTGAAGACATTGGGTGAAAAATAAAGTAGGTCGTGCAAGTATACTTGCGCGACCATGATGAAACTTGTGCGGCCCATTCTTAAACAAATTATTTGTTCATTCCTTTGTCAATTTTTGATGTTTCTTCAAAGGATGAATCTCTTTATGCTAAGGTATTCGCCTTCTTCAGTCGTTAGACTCTGTGATGGAAAGAAGCGTCAACAATGTGTCATTGGGATTAACCATTTAATAGTATCAAGGCATAATCACTTGAAAAATTCCATCAATTATACCATTTCACATACAACATATGCATTGGGACCTAACATAAGGGTTATCACCCAATCAATTCAGACTAGAATTTCAATGTACTTATTAAAATGCCAAACCCATTTAGGGTGATCAACAAGATAATACAAAAAGTTATATTAAGCCTTAATAGAGAAGAAAATCCATTAGGGTGCCATTGGTCAAGGCGATCAACCCATGAGGTTGATTCACCACTCACACGAGTCTCCAAAGACATGGTTATGTATTCATTTTAATTTAATTTGAAAAACATAGGTGATGCGAGAAAGGTATGTCCAACGGAAAAATGAAAAAAAATTGTAGAATGCAATGAAACAACGGGAAAAATACAGTACCACCTACCATAGCCTCATGGAGCTTCCCTCATATAGTCTAGACCATTAATTTGAGCTAGGTTGGAAGAAATTGAATAATCATAAAATGCCCTGAAAATGGGGAATATGATCTTGCATCGAGATAGCACAATAGAAGAGAATAAAAGATAGAAATATAAGGAGGTGGAGTGGAGATCATATCGATAGGATTACAATGCATCCTGTGGTGAAGGAAATAGATTTTGGGCAGAGGAGATCTTGAAAATCATAGGTCAGATTCTGGAGGAGTTCTCACACAATGATCCTTCTATGCGAGGAAGAATGATTTTCCCCTATTAAAAAAAGAAAGGGTTATTCCATTTTTTTTTAAAACTGGGACAGGAACATACATGATGTGTAAATACATTAAACTTCGTGTAATTATTAGGTCTTCCCTCCTAAGAAAAATCCTATACATGACATGGATGGGTATGGATAGCTGAATACACATTATATAATTTTCTATGTAGTGAATGTAGAGATCCGAAGCCTGACGTACATGGACATTACATTACTTTTGTGGAATACTTAGTACATAACAAAAACACACACACAAGGATCGTAATAGTTTAGTGTCTTTGGAAACTCGGAATATAATCTTCTAATCGCGGTGAAAGATCTTCAACATCTCCTATAAAGATCTTCCTTTTTTTTACCTAAAACCTTTCTTTATATCCTGGGGAAAAGAAAACATAAAAGGGTGAGCTCAAATGCTCAGTAAGGGTAAAAAAAAGAAATATCAATCACATCATATACATAAGCACATAACTTTTGGAAATCTTAACCTGTAAAAGAGATCATAATTTCATAACCTGGGATGACTCATGGCAGTGAAATGTAATCACAATAATAATAACTTAAAACATTATACTTTGTGTCATACACACATAATCATAGAAAATCATTTCTTATTAGTCAAGACTCATTGCCAAGACTATCTTAGTGGACAAAGTCCCTTTCTGAATCAAGTCACCCTCGTTTTAGTCCTATTTTACTGAACCGGTATAACCTACCATTCCAGCCATGTCTATCTCATGAGATATAAAATATTTACCCAATTCATTGGAGGGAGATATAGGTCCCACCCATCTCATAATTATACCATTCTTATGTGTGCCACAAAATCATAAATCATACATCATTGCATAACCCATGTAATACAAATGAGAATCTTAAACATCATGACATCATAAAACAATTCATATAAGATAAAGGAATTCATAAAAATAATTCCATCACAACATAATCAAATCAATGTAATAATAGGGATAAAAACAGAACCCTTTATTATCTTAGATGGAAAATAATTTTGATAAAACACTTGAACTCCATTCTTGAGGAAAATATCCTTTCTTCTTCAAAAACACTTTTCCTTTCTTAACATGTCGTACAAAAGAAGTTGATTAAAAATAAACTTTAAAACTTGTAAAGGAATCTTCTTGGAAATAATGTTTTAAAAATCCATTCATGCCGTATAAGTTAAAAAAAACATTCTTCGTACTTTTGTCAGAAAAGTCAAAAAGTACCTCGTACGAAAAACGACAAAAGATTCCTTTCATATTCTTTACTAAAAACTCAACGAAGGGTAAAATTGGATTTAAACTATTGTAAGTGGATGGAAACAATATAACATATTGAGGGAACATGGATGTGGATGATAAAATACACCCCAGTAAATGCCAAAGTAAAAACAATCTCGGATAAAAATGAGATTGTGATATTTTCCCTTACCTTAGGTCCGATTTGCTTCGTAAGTGTCCGAACCTCCTGTATAATGATTTTAATAATGTCATTGACTTATTACAGAATCATATTAATTGTTATTATATCATATATGGTTCACTTATGACTTTATATTACCCGTTCTTTTGTAAATTCATGTTAAAGTAGAGTTTTGGGTAAAATCGTCTCATTTGTCATTCGTGTTTTAACTTGTAATTATTCATATGATTACTTAGATCATGATTACTTAATTCCAGAATATAAAAAATGATTTATATATAATATATATTCAGAATATACATATATATAATGGATCGATAAATGGAAAGAAATACACCGTTCATGGAGACAGTAGGCCGTACGTACGCATGAACGTTGTTTTCGTTTCCTTATTGAGTTGAATGGAATTGAGTAGATGACATACATATATATACACATAAATCCAGTATCTTTATAATGTCATATATTTCATTATTATTGCTTATATATACTTTATAATCATTCTTAAATGGTTATCATGGAGAATGAATCTCATCGCGTCGTGGAGATGGTAGTCCGTACGTACGCACGAGCGATGATATCATTTCCATAATTATTGAATTGGGGTGGATGATACAATATATCAGAATCATTATTATGTTACAATAACTATGTATAGTTATTCTTTACACCATAATACCCATCCATGTAAGGTGTTGGTGGAAAAGAAGATTACACCATGGCGTGGAGACGGTATTCCGTACGTACGCACGCGCGGTGATTTCGTTTTCCGTAGGATGGATAGATGGTGAAATAGGGTTGTTTAATACTTATAATAACATATCAGTATATTAGTGATACTAATGTTATTACTTAATAATGAAACAACCTTAGAAGAAGAAGTGGAATAAGAAATAAAGGTGAAATAATTGGTAACGGAAATTACCTCTTCTTTGAAGCGCCTCTTTGAGACCTCCTCTTAGGGTACCAAAATTGGTCTTTGAGAAAGACCAGAACCTCTAGGATGTTGCTAGGGAAGTGGAGAAGATAATTAGGCATATTTTGGCCGAGCTTGAAGGCTCAAAGTTGTGTGAGGAAGAGAGGGAGGAGGTGCCCTTTTATAAGGGAGGAGAGGGGCACCTTTGGAATAACTAAAAATATTATTTTATTATAAAGTCAAGTTTGGTTTTAAATAGCTCCAAATTGATTTATTTCGAGGCTAAGGTGGGGATGGGTCGAAATACTCTCATCCAATAGAATTTAGACATGTTTAGGTTCCTATTTTAACCTTATCATTTAGATTTAACATTAAGTTAAATAATTTTACTTTTACCGTGTTTTCTTGTGTTCTTATACTATAAGGTTAATAAACTTACTATATAAAGCCAAACTAACACCAAGTTGTTTATTATTAATATATATAACTTTATCTAAGTCATTTGGCCGAACCTTAGATTTTTAGGTATAAAATAACAATTAATAATATAATATTTGTTTTAAAAACTATTTTATGTCAATTTTGACACTATTTAGTAATTGATTTTTGTGAAAATCATAACAGAATTATTAGTTCTAAAAAAGTTAATTTAAACTATACTAACATGTCATATTAACCTATAAAATTATTGGAATTCATAAAAAGTCTCAAATTATATTTATTTGGGGATTTATAACTTCAATTATGTCAATATTTCATTAATAAGATAATTACTACATCATCGTTGTTTCATAAATAAATTAAATTATTTAATGTCTAAAAATTACAAATAAAATACCATTATGTAGGAAATCTCTTTATATTTCTAATTAATATTTATAGTTGAATTTATCTTATGTATAACCCCATATTAAAAATTATTTACTTATTAAACTTTGATTTTAACTATTTTAACCCTTCTTTAAATAAATTAATAATAAATGTCCTAATCTAATCCAAGTGGGCCTAAATGGTCATATTTTATTTCTAAGGTTTTTTTGGTCGAATTACACTTGTCCAATAGAATTAGGACATGTGTTAGGATAATAATAATATCATTTTTACCCTTAATTAACCTATTTACTTTTAACCGTGGTAAAAAAAAGTAAAAAGTTACTATTCACCAAAAAATTATTTTCATATCATTGAACCACATTTTACTTACTGACATAAACCGTGTCTCTCAAATTTTTGAAATTCCACTCACAGAAGCGATAAAATTAAGTTTTATGAAAAATTCAGGTTTTTTAACTACCACTTAGTGGTTTCACTATTCATCAAAAAATGAAAGTTTCCAGAAAAATACCAAAATTTAGATCTAAGCTATATTTGATATTATGAATTCGAAAATGATGTCTATTTTATGAAATTCAAAACATATCAGTTGCATTAATTAATTTAAAAATTAATTTCCGTCGTCAAAACAAATAGCGTGTTCTTAAGAGATAATAACTATCAAAATATTGACACTTGTTTATGACTGGTTTAAATGTGAAATTACATCCAATGACCATCATTGTAAAAATATATTCTAAATATACTTTAAAACCACTAAAATTAATAATTTATCACTATTAATTATTTCTATTGAAAAAGTTGTTTTTAATTAAAATTTAGTAATTTCAACTATTCATCAAAATATGAAAGTTATCCGAAAATTACCAAAATTTTACCCTAAGCTAATTTCTATATTCCGAATCCAAAAATGAAGTCCATTTTGAAAAATAAAATTTACAAAATTTCAAAAAGTGGTTATTACTATTCATAACGGCTAGTTTTAATAATATTTTAATAGCATATCGTTGTTTAGTGAAACTCGGTATTGCGTACTACACACGCTATCAAGGAAGGTCGCAATTGCGTGTAATGAAAGGCAAGTCAAGGATGTGTTTTGTGCAAGCTCCTTTTGGTGTAGCGTACAACACAAGACATTAATGAAATTAAAAAAAATATTTTTCATAAAATCTTGGGGTGTGACAGTGAAGTTCCAACCCACAGGATTCCATTTATTATGAAATCAACATAACATCACTTAGGATCAGTCTTGATATTTAACAAATTATTGGAGAAAACATACCTCTATAAAAATATTGGTTATTAAAACCTCCCCTCCATAAAAAAACTCATCACTGAGTTTCTCTTCTAAGGAAAGTAGAACATCATCTGATAAATGTTCCACTCACTATGAATGTACCTAACCTTCCCACTCTGAGGTCTCATCCTATACACGTTCATGCTGCCATATCACCCAGACCATAGAAACTAACCTACCTCATAGATACTTAGTGTTATGATCAATGATACATATCAAATGCTTCTCAAAAAAAGCATCTGCCTCTAGATCAATGTCATCTAGGTCAAACGAATGAGATGGGTCTAGATGATACTACTAATCCTGAGATATGTGGAAGACATCGTCCAAGACATAATACCTATGAGGTAACAACAATCGATAGGCTACCAGCCCAACTCTCTCTACTATCTTGAAAGGACCTATATATCAAGGATATGGATTCCCCTATCTTCGGATTCCTCTATGACCCAATCTAGGGGATACTCGCAGAAAGAACTGATGTTGCACCTAGAACTCCGTAGGTCTAAGGTGATGATTGGTATGAAACTTTTTCCTATACTAATATGTAGACATACACTTATGAATTGGCTAAACTTTCTCTAAATTCTCCAAAAAAGATGATGACCCCATAAGGATGCCTCACATGCCACTATCTAGTACAGAGGTGAACAAAATGGTCTCTCATAAATGGCCTCATATAGAACCATCAGAATCATTTCCTTAATTTGTTTTGTGGTAAAACTCAACCAGAGGAATATGATTCTCCTAAGAACCTCCAAAATCAAGGATACAAGATCGTAGCATATCCTCTAACACCCGAATTATCCATTCAGACTACGAGTTGGTCTGAGGGTGATTTGAAGCACTCAAGACCACCTATGAACCCACATATTTTTTCAACCCTTTCCAGAACCGTCATGTAAATTGAAAATTTCTGTCTGCAACTATAGAGCAGAGAACCCCATGAAGTTTTACCATCTCTTAGATTTACATCCTTGATATATCATTAATAGATAAGGAATCCCAACTTGGTAGGAAGTACACATATTTTTTCAACCAATTGATGATCACCTATATTGCATCACAACCTTGAGGAGTTGTACTATCTCTCAGATATAACACTTTATTAGCTCATCAATAGAGAAGGAATCCCAAATAGGAAGGAAGTGCATGACATTTTTCAACCTATTGATGATCACCCATATTGTATCACAGCCTCAAGGGGATATTAGAAATCCTATCAAGAAATATAGGGTGACGTAATTCCATTTCCAATAATGGATGGAGAGAGGCTGTATAAGTCTAGATGATTGCAATTTCTATACCCTCACCTGATAATAGGTGGAACATCGAGTAATAAAACATGAAATATGACTCTTCATACCTGGACACCAATACTGATGATCCATATCTCTGTACATCTTGGTAAACCAAGGATGAAATATCCATAGAAAGGCATGAGATTCTCACATTAGCTCTTCTCATATATCTGAAGGTACCCATACATGGCCATGAAAGATCAGGGTCTCACTGCCATCAACAACCCAACTAGGAGTTCGATTATCTCCTGGGACACTATCACTAAAAATGAGGCCCTCATAATTGGACAACTACCTCATCCAAACCCACTCCATAAGGGAGGATGTTTGTGTTAGAGTAACTAGTATTGGATTCCCATGTTGTTCCTAAACCTCAAGATGCATCTTAGAGAATAAAGACATCAATTGCCACTCACTAATGGCCTCCTTAATAGCTTGAATTTTAGTCTTCTAGATGAAGGAATCAACCACTACATTACCCATTTAAGGAAAGTAAGCGAGCTCAAATTCAAAAGACAATAGGTATTCCACCAACTTGCACTGCCTCATATTCAAGTCTCATTTAGTGGAGATGTATTTGAGACTTTTATACTTTGTGTAAATAATTAAATGCTCTCCAAACAAGTAGTGTATCCAACAATGTAGAGAATGAACCATGAATGCAAGATCGAGATCAGGTATAGTGTAACACCCCAATGATTTATAAATATATTTAATATTTAATTCATGAAACACTAAGTCTCTAAAAAACACCAATTTTTTATAACTTATCCATTAAACATAATTTTTCTACTTCTGTGATTTGAATTTCAAAAAACTAACATACATGGTTGTGTTCAATAAGATATTTTGAGTCTAATAGGATCAAACTACATTTTTGGTGAATAGTAACTTGACTCTTATGAATAGTAGTGTACCCTTATAAATAGTAATATGATCCTTAGGAATAGTAACCTCTCCCATGAAAGTATAAATAAAATTTATACACCTTATAAATGAAATAGAGTATTTTATAAATTAATAATTAAGTGTTGGTATGTTTCTGAGTAATAAATATTTAATTATAATTTTAAATTAATAAATTTATTTAAAATAAAACACATTTACATATAATTTATTTTTCAATAAATATTTTTTTATTATATTATTTTCGGATAATTTTATGAGATATAAATTAATTTCTAAAGGTATTACGAAATTAGTTTTAAATTTAAAATATGTATTTTTCACGTAAATAATGATTTTATTTAAAAATTAAATTTCTCTTATTTAGAATACTATTTTGATAAAATGGAGTTCATTTTTGAAATATAAATATATAAAAATGGTTAGGGTGAATTTTTAAGATTTTTCTGAAATACAGGAATTTGTGGTGAAAAGTAAAATACGACAATTCACAGTATAAATACATTATAAGATAAATACACTATTACTTGCATCATGGCAGATGTAAGAATGGTTGGTTTGAACTCACATGCAGTTATTGATATTTTTGGTCCCAAGGATAAACACTATTTGTTTTATTTGGCAAAATAATAAAATAATGATTAAAATAATGGGAAAACCCTCCTCTCCTCCACTATAAAAACAACCCATCACTATGTCTTCTTTTCAATCATCTGAGACTTGAATATCCTCAAAGTTCTAAAGAAATACTCTTCTATACTCCCTCACCATGTCCAAGAGCTTTTGGTCTTTCCAAAATACCAAAAACCCTTCCCTTAAAGAGATTCTTAAAGAGTTGTATTCAAGAGGACCTTAAGTTCAAGAGGAGAACGTATTCACACATAAGGTAAGGGTTTTCTCAACTCACATTCATTCCCATTATATATTCCCTAAATAATAATAATTCTTGTATGTGGTGTATTTATAATTTCTCTTTATGTATCATACCATGAATATCTTTAGTTTCATGGTATTTAATGTATCATTTGATAATTATTAATTGATTTCAAAGTGGTAAACATTTTCTACCCGAACATCAATTTTTCTTTCGGGTTACTCTTAATAACTACTTAAATCAATAAAATTATTATTTATACTTATTTAATAATAATAAATCCTATGTTAATTGTCTATATATTTGTACCAATCATAATCCTTCTTTCTTTTTTGGGGAGTTTTATGTTTTAAAAGTATCTATAAAAAATTCTTCCTGATAAACAAGCCCATTTCAAAAGATTTTGTTGAATTCTTACCTATTTTCAAATTCAATATATAATATATTAGAAGAAATAATTAATTTTATAAAATCACTAATTTTATTATAATAAAAATACCTTAATTCACCTCTGGTTTTATACAATTATTTTTTCAAAATTACTCATCTTTTCAAAGTAAAAGAGTATTTATCTCAAGAATTACTTGATGATTTTATAAGAGTATTTTCACCTATATCAACAATCTATTCAATTTTTTGTTTATATTAATGTTTTAGGATATCATCCACCATATTTTACAAAATTTTTTATGATTATATTGATACTGGATGTACTATCTTGATACCATTCACCATATTACTCCGAATGGTTAGTGTTTATGTTTAATGTTTCGGGAGAGTTATTTAAATTTCAAATGAGAGTTTCAAAATTAATTTATATGTTATTTATGTTTATCCCCATTTATATTAGGAATTAATTGGACTTAATAAGTGATGGGAGGGTCCTTTTATATCCCCTAGATGTATCAGTAGGTCTCATGAAACATAATAGAGACTCAACACGAGGCCTTGATAGTATGGTTATTTATCATCTTGGCATCAGGGATTGATGGTTTTGTTATGATGTCTGGAATTATTAATTCCCTCATTATGAATACAGTAATTGATAGTTTATTAAGTTATTTGACATGTAGAATACCCTTGATTTTGTTTTATTATGGCATTATTTATTAATCTCTTATTCCTATCATATTGTGTTCAAGATTATTTTTTCAAGTCATGTGTTTTTAGTTACTCACCGTGAATAATGTTTATAATATCTTATACTGTATTTATTACCCTTACTAAGAATCTGAGCTCACCCATTTCTTATCTTTTATTTTTCCAGGATATGAAGAAGTAAATTTTGAATGACTTGCATTGATAATCTAAGAGTCATGGATGTTTCTAATGGAATATATGTTTTGTATTTCCTTTAAAGTTGTAATGTTGAACTTATGTATGTAAATGGTTTTCCAAAAATACTAAATTATCCATTAATTTTCTATATAAATTACTTGTAATAATGATAATGTAATCAAATAAAGCACTGACTCTGGAAAACTGGGGTTGGGTCCTTACATTTGGTATCAGAGGAAGTTTATTAGAAAACATGGAAACTATATTTAGAAAATATAGATTAGGGAACAAAAACCTAAGATAGAATTTGAGGATAAACATACAAGAACATACTGAAATTTTGATAAGGTATAGATTATGTGGATATTTCTAGAAAATAAATCCCTATATGGATACTTCAAGTAGATGTCGTTTCAACACATATGTAACTAAAAGTAACAACTCTGAAAAAGAGTTTTAGTCTTGACCGGAGGTATCCTGCTACATGACAATATGCCTTACTACACACTTGGTTTGACACTCCCGGTATATATTATTAGGATAATTCACATTTTCATTACAAACAATTATGAGGGAATTAAATGTAAATTTCTCCTCAAAGAAACCATGTTTATGGTTATGAGATTAAATATAAATTGGATTTCGATTTATGCTTAATATTTTTCTATGTTAATATTATACATTATGCTTCATAACCAAATCTAGTGTATTCCATTTTTTAGAGAGGGAGCCTAGTGGAGGGAATGTAAACCACATGAACTCGCATATACCTTGTAGGGATTTCCCTCCAATGAAAGATAATGATCCTGGCTTTGGTTATGTGACTAGTGCTGAGCAATTTATCATTGTACTGGGACTGGTTTCTTAGGTTATGAACTATAACCTTACCCATATGGAGAATTCAAATCCAAAATGTGGAGGAGCTATGTTAGACCACTTTATAAGATAACAACCTCCATTATTCAATGAGACTACAAACCCATTCCTAGAGAAGGAATGGATTAGTTATTTGGAGAAGATATTTGTCACATTGGGACGTAATTAAAGAGAGAAGGTTTTCATGGAATTTTATCGTCTATCGGTAAATGTGGATCAGTGGTGGTATTTAATTCAAATGAAAAAGGAGGAGGAAGAAATAGAAGAAATACAATGGAGTGATTTTAATGAAATATTAGTAGAAAAATAATTCCATCATGAAAAATGAGTAGATATTAAAAGGAAGTTTCTGAATCTTAGGAAAAAATATGATGATAATGTTGAAAAGTATGAAGCTAACTTCACAAGGTTCGCAAAACATTCCACAGACTACATACATAATCCAAGTAGAAATATTAATCTAATTTTTATGGTTTAAAACCATTCCTTAGAAGGTAACTAGTCTCCCAATGTTTCACATCATACAAATATATAGTCTCATGTGATATCAAGATGTAAAAGGAATTCTCTAAGTCTTATGAATTAAAAAAAGAATGTGAAGAAGAGGGATGATGAAGACTCTACAAAAAGAAATAAAGAAATAAGAATGAAGAGAAAATTTTACTTTACACCATATGATAAATGTGGGAAGAAACACCCTGATACTTTCCTGAAGGGTATGGGTGTTTATTACAAGTGTGTAGAAAGATGTCACAATTCTCGTGATTGTAAGGGAAAGAAAGAATCGACAAATTTTTGATGCTACAATTTCAAGGATATGAGACATTATACAAATAATTATCCTATGCATCAAGGAAACTTTCCCTAAAGAATGACAATGGACAAGTCCAAGATTATGCCATCACAACTACTAGGGTTGAAGTTCATAATGCTATAGTGGTAGGTACTTTAATTATTTCCTTTCACTAAGACTAAGCTTTATTTGATTTTGAATCATCACATTAATTTATATCTTCCCAGTTTTCTATGAAAATTAGATATTTCCAATTTTATTTAATAAATAAGTTGTTAGTTAAAAATCCAAAGGAATGTATTGTGGTAACAAATATGTGTCAGGAAGTCCCTATTATGGAATATTAATGTTCTTTATCTATGGATTTTATAATTATACCCTTGATTTACTTTAATATAATCCTCGGTATGGATTTACTTTCAAATTATGATGCGAAATTATATTACTAGAAGAAGGATGTTTCAATTTTTGAGAATGATGTATAATCAGTTGTCTTTAGGGAAGAAACAAGACCATTAAATTCTAATCTAGATCCACCCTCTATGGATCTACTGAATTTAATTATTGGGAAGAATAGAAAAAAATACCTACAGGTGAGGAAAGAAATCTTCAAATTGATGATTTACCTATTATGCTAGAATACATTAATTTATTTCCATAGGATTTACTTAGATATCCTCTAGAGTAGGAAATTTAGTTTTCTGTTGATTTAATTCTTGATAAAATACCTATATCAATGACTCGTTATATAATGTCCCTAGTGGAATTAGTGGAAAAAATAAACAACTATAGGAGTTGAGTAGTAAGGGGGTTATTCTCACTAGTGTTTCTCTATGGGGTTCTCCAGTTCTTTTTTTAAGAAAAAAGATGGATCTATGCGGCTGTGAATTGACTAGAGGGAGATCAATGCTATTATGATAAATAAAAAGTATCATCTTCCTCACATTGAAAATTTATTTGATCAACATAACTAGGGACTTCGATCTTATCTGTTATGATCATATATACTTGGATTTCCTCCCTCAGTATTTTTTGGGTAAAATTCCCTTGAGACTAGGATAATCATACACATAATGTGCCATGTTTTTTTACAGTTGAAGTAGTTCACATTGGCTTCTTCTTTCTTTCCCTTAATATAATGAGAATTTTGGCCATTATATATACACTTATAGAGAACTCCCATTACTAGAGAGAATATTACACAATGTTTCTTTCCATATTTATTATGGGATTAATATTCCACCCTTCTCCTCATCCCTTTTTCTGTATTTTATTTTCTATTTTTCATAGTTTCCCACTTATTATATTGATTTTATTTCAATCCTTAGGACAAGGAAAATCATTTAATTTCTTGATAGAACATGATACTATAAAATCATATTATTATAATGTTTGGGATAATGGTGTCCCTTAGTGTATTTTCTTAATAACATAAAAGTAACAATAAATAAATATATTTGGATTATGTATGTGATCTAAAACATGAATTTCTAACCTCGTATATTTGGATTCAAACATAACAAAATTCTCATCTTCCTTTTTTCTTAGACTTAGGAATTGTCTCTCTATATCTACTCATTACTCACGAGGAGGACATTTTTTCTAAGAATAGTTCCCTAAAATACTTCCACTCCATGTTTTCTATTTCTTCTTCATCCTTAGTGTTTTGTATCAATGACACTAATGATCTAAATTTACTAAGATATAATAAAATTCCATGAAAAAATTATCCATTTTATTAATTCCGAGAGAAATAAATATCTTCTCAAATGAATTTATCTATTAGTTATCTACAAATGGATCTGTAGCCCCACGAAATGATGGAGGTTGTTAATGTATAATGGAGTATAGAATTATTACACCCTATAGTGGATTAGTAGGCTGCTCTATGTAGGAAGGGTTATTGGTTATAACCTCAGCCAATTTCCCTAATATAGTTATAATTTTATAAATGCTAACTATATCTACAGTTGAAACATCATTTTCCTACCCAAGAGAGAAATCCCTTTATGGATTAAATGCTTTTATATGATTCTTATTCATTTAACTAGGTGTCGTTTCTAATCAATTTCATACACTATATTGGATCATAACATTATGGAATATAATGTATAATGATAATACTAGTGAAACACTGAACATAAATTTATATATTTTTAAATAGATAATCTCATAATCATAAACCTAGTTTCTTTAGAAAAGTTTTCAAATCATAAAAATATTTTAAAATTATTCATAATGTTTTTTAAAGGAAATATGAATTAGACTAAGAATATCATCTAGGAGTGTCAAACTCGGTGTGCACGAAAGACCATTTTCATGCACCCAGTGATGACCAATTCAAATCCCAATGAACCCTTATTGAAATTATTACCCATAGGTATATCTTTCCTAGAGACTCATAAACTTGAAGTATCTAGACAAGAATGTAATTCTTGGAAAACCACATAATCTATACCTTTCAAAAAACATTATGATGTTGTTGTATACTTAGACTTATCCCCCAAGTCATTCATATGGTTATGTTCTATACTATATGTTTTTCTAAATCTATTTTCACTATTTTTACTAAACATTCTCTGATACCAACTATGAAGACTCTAAACCTCATAAACTATATTCAATGGTTACATTATTACATTGGCACTATATACAAGAAATCTAATCTAGAATGATTGAATAATTTAGTAATCCTGGTAAAATAGATAAATATTTGAATCCCATAATACAATGGAGGACTTAAAATAAAACATTTAAATCTATTTCAAAACAGCATTATTCCCTTTATCATATCTACACTTATTAATAATAATACACTTTGTGGAATAATGGGGAATGAAAACATAAGAATGGGGTGAGAAATGATTTGCTGTAAGGGTATACATACAATAGAATATATCATGAATAAATAGGCCATAATAAATATGGTAAGGTACATAACTAAAAAAATTCCATTTAATCAATAACTTTAATAAGAAGAATAATATTTCTGGAATAGATAACGATCATGTTTCCGACACTTTCGTCGGGGCGCGCGCATCCGTCCGTGGAGGACGCGCAGCTGTTGCCCCGCATTCCCGCTTTCCAAAGGCGGGCGGCATTCGCTCCTTATTCAGGGACGTCTGCTCCTTGATCGAAACGAGATGATGGGATGTCGGTTCTTCCTCCTGTGGATTCCTCCTCAGAACTCATCACCTAGTCCGGGTCTCCCTCGTAGATTTAATACGTTGTTCGTGAATCTCATTCCCGGTGCCATATCGTCATGGATGCCGGTTAATTACACTACTTCCGTCAAGACATTCCATGGGGTCTTGACATGGTAGCGACCTTCGGTTGGAGTAGACGGCAACATCAGGCATGTCAGGGCATCTCTGGGTGCATGGACATTGGGGAACCTGTATTCTTCCTCAAGAGAGGGCATCTCAAGGGTGTATAACCCGAGGCATGTATCTGAGGTTTTCCTCAGCTTCCCATGTTTAACACAGGGTATGCAGCATGTTTAACGTCTTGCGAAGACGGTTACGCCAAAGGCGTTCCATCCGAGGTTTTCCTCAGGCATCTCATGTTTATCACAAGGTATTCCGCGAGTTTAACGTCTTGCGGAGACGAAATAAGGGTGATCAAAACGTCCCATAGAGACGGATCGATGGTGATGTGCCCCGTATAGGGGAGATGTCACACCGTAATGGATGATCTGAACACCACTGAGGGCGGATCAGGGGAAGTGCACCCCAGGATGGGGTACATTACCATTGGTTGGGATTGAACATCTTGGAGGTTTCTTACGTACCCTGTGTAGAGGAAAGGGATCAAAACCCATGTAGTTCGAAGGGGTGATGAATCGGGGTGTACATAGAGGACAACGACCTGGAGATATGCTGGGGCTTACACATGGAAAGCGGCCCATGCGCCGCTAGGAGCAGCGAGGAGGTGGATGGCATGATCCCACCGGGTTGTGGCGGCCCGGGCGAGAATCAGGATGGGTGATGGATGGATGAATGAAGTGGAGGGGGAATGAAATGGGACTATCGCAGGGGGGGATAGTGAAGTTGGGCTTGAGCCTTGAAGAGGCTTCCTACGTATCCCCGTGGCAGGGAATAAAAGTCCGCGTAGTTCGGGATGGTGCCGGTAAACCAAAGTGAAGGTGGACCTTGGCCCGATGAATGTCGTCGGCGAACCAATGTGAGGGTGGACCTTGGTCCAATGGGCATCGTCAGTGTACTGATGTGAAGGTGGACCTTGGTCCGATGAGAGATGGTCTTGAACCTCGGGGAGGCTTCCTACGTACCATGCCTTGACATGGATCAAAGGCTTCATAGTTCAAAGGATTGATGGAATACAGTTTAACGTCATGCGGGACGGTAGTGAACCCTGACGTGAATAAATGATGGGCGGTGAGTGTCGGTGAATCAACGTAAGTGAGGGACCTTAGTCCAATGGGAGTTGGGATTGAACCTCGGGGAGGCTTCCTACATACCATGCCTTGACATGAATCAAAGTCCTCGTAGTTCGGATTGGGTAATGCAGTTTAACGTCATGCGGGATGGGGGTGAACCAACGTGAATGAGGTCGGAACGAACAGATGGTGGCTTTGAACCTCGTGGAGGCTTCCTACGTACCATGCCTTGACATGGATCAAAGACCTCGTAGTTCGAGTTAGTCACAACGGCTTGCCGTCAGGCTGGAATTGCAGTTTAACGTCGTGCTGGACGTAGGTAGAACATGACGTGAATTGGATGATGGGTGGGCTTGAACCTCATGGAGGCTTCCTACGTACCACGCCTTGACATGGATCAAAGACCTCGTAGTTCATGTGGGGCTTTGTCGGTGAACCGACGTGAAAGTGGACCTTGGTCCAATTGGTGGTGGGCTTGATCCTCTGGAAGGCTTCCTACGTACCATGCCTTGACATGGATCAAAGTCCTCGTAGTTCGGGTGGGAACGGGTGTGCAGTTTAATGTTATGCGGGACAAAAGGAGGCATACAGTTTAACGTCATGCTGGAAGAGGGCGAAACTCGACGTGAATGAACGGCCGAGCAATGTGTGGCTTGAACCTCATGGAGGCTTCCTATGTACCATGCCTTGACATGGATCAAAGTCCTCGTAGTTCAAATGGGATGAGTCGCAGCGGCTTGCCACTGGACTGGAATGCAGTTTAACGTCGTGCTGGACGAGAATGGGACCCGACGTGAATGGATGACGGGCAGGCTTGAACCTCATAGAGGCTTCCTACGTACCATTCCATGACATGGATCAAAGTCCTCGTAGTTCGCTATGATGGGTCTCAACGGCTTACCACTGGACCAGAATGTAGTTTAACGTCGTGCTGGACGGGGGTGAGACCCGACGTGAAATGACGGGTGGGCTTGAACCTCATAGAGGCTTCCTACGAACCATGCCTTGACATGGATCAAAGTCCTCGTAGTTCGCTAGGATGGGTCGCAACGGCTTACCACTAGACCAGAATGCAGTTTAACGTCGTGCTGGACGGGGGTGAGACCTGACGTGAAATGACGGGTGGGCTTGAACCTCATAGAGGCTTCCTACGTACCATGCCTTGACATGGATCAAAGTCCTCGTAGTTCTCTAGGATGGGTCGCAACGGCTTACCACTGGACCAGAATGCAGTTTAACGTCGTGATGGACGGGGGTGAGACCCGACGTGAAATGACGGGTGGGATTGAACCTCATAGAGGCTTCCTATGTACCATGCCTTGACATGGATCAAAGTCCTCGTAGTTCACTAGGATGGGTCGCAACGACTTACCACTGGACCAGAATGCAGTTTAACGTCATGCTGGATGGGGGTGAGACCCGACGTGAAATGACGGGTGGGCTTGAACCTCATAGAGGCTTCCTACGTACCCTGCCTTGACATGGATCAAAGTCCTCGTAGTTCGCTAGGATAGGGGTCAGGGTCGGTGCTCACTCTAAGCCCACGTGAGTCATGCTCGGTGTGAGAAACAAGAGGTTGCAAGGACCTGACGATCACGTCGCGAAGGATGCGTCCGTGAGAAGCGAAGAGGGGATTACGCGTTAGGCGGCCCATGGTGTTGGGACTTACTCCATGATGGAGGCCCAAAGAAAAAGGATGGCGATAGTTTCGGGCTTGAGCCTTGAAGAGGCTTCCTACGTATCCCCGTGGAAGGGAATCAAAGTCCACATAGTTCTTCTGATGACGGCTTACCACCGATTGGGGGTTTCAACGGCTTACCGCTGGATTGAGTCACAACGGCATACCGCTGGATAAGGATGTCAACGGCTTACCGCTGAATAAGGTCGTAACGGCTTACCGCTGGATAGGATCACAACGGCTTACCGCTGGATAAGGATGTCAACGGCTTACCGCTGAATAGGGATATCAACGACTTACCGCTAATTGGGATCACAACAATGGATGGGGCTTATGCAAGGAAGCTGCTCGGGTGCCGCTAAGGAGAAGCAATGGTGAATGGGGCTTACGCTAGGAAGCTGCCCAGGTGCCGCTAAGGAGTGACACTGGTGAATGGGTCTTACACAAGGAAGCTGCCCAGGTGCCGCTAAGGAGTGACACTGGTGAATGGGGCTTACGCAAGGAAGATGCCCGGGTGCCGCTATGGAGCAGCAATGGTGAATGGGGCTTACTCTAGGAAGCTGCCCAGGTGCCGCTAAGGAGTGGCACTGGTGAATGGGGCTTACGCTAGGAAGCTGCCCAGGTGCCGCTAAGGAGCGACAACAGTGGTTGGGGCTTACGCTAGGAAGCTGCCCGTGTGCCGCTATGGAGCGACAATGGTGAATGGGGCTTACGCTATGAAGCTTCCCAGGTGCCGCTAAGGAGTGGCACTGGTGAATGGGGCTTACACTAGGAAGCTGCCCAGGTGCCGCTAAGGAGTGGCACTGGTGAATGGGGCTTACGCTAGGAAGCTGCCCAGGTGCCGCTAAGGAGTGGCACTGTTGAATGGGGCTTACGCTAGGAAGCTGCCCAGGTGCCGCTATGGAGCGACATGGGTGAATGGGGCTTACGCAATGAAGCTGCCTGTAATGTCTTGCTCATGTCAGGCCATGAGAGCATCCCAACTCACTGGTGAGTTGAGGCCTTCACTTATGCACTGGTGCACAAGAGGGAGAATTCCAAGGGGCGTTGGAATGATGCCACTATAGTCATGGAATTGAGCATCTTACGCTTGGAGCATAAGGCATATCCTGTTTGGAACAAGTGGCATCCTATATTAGGAACATAGGGCGTACTATAGTTTAGAGTCTTGTAGGTAAGACTATTGGCTTCTTATACTAGGAGCATAAGGCATCTCTCGTAAAAAGCAAGAGGCATCCTATCATTTGTTAGATAGGGTGTACTACAGTTTATAGTCATGTAGATAGGACTATTTTCAGAAGGTGCCTAGAAATGGTTGGTGTTGGGACTTACACAAAGGCGGCCCTTTCTGGTTCAACCTGGCATAGGATCCAAGTGATTGGGTTTGGAGGAGTTGCCTGAGGGATGGTTCGACTCAAGGTACTCGGGGAATTGATGATGAGAATCTCGACTCACGACATGGAATGAAACCCAGAGGAATATATCGACTCTAGGTGTTCCACGATGTGCGGAGGAGTGTATCAAATCACGGCATTCCATAGGTGGAAGGTGGGAGCTCATAAGGGCGCAATGGAAAATCCCGGCATCCCGACCCGAAAAGTTCGTGGTGCGACTCTCCATTTTTCATGGGGGTCTGTGAAGGTAGCGAAGGGACTGGCCTGGAGGGCCGGGACTGCAGCCCGGCACTGACTCCGAGCAGGGGTGCGGGGGCTACGCCCCCGCAGTATGGACCAGTGGCGTGAAGGTAGGATCCTCGCGAAGGATAGGTCTTCGCGAAGTAGCTTCGTGGAGCAAGGACTCGCGGAGCAATGGTCTCTCGCGGAGCAAAGGGGTCTCACGGAGCTTGTTCTCACGGAGAAACATCACGGAGCAAAGGGGTCTCGCGGAGCTTGGTCTCATGGAGCAGCATCGCGGAGCAACATCACGGAGCAAAGGGATCTCGCGGAGCTTGGTCTCGCGGAGCAGCATCGCGGAGCATGGGCTCTCGTGAAGCTCGGTCTCGCGGAGCAGCATCGCGGAGCATAGGCTCGCGGAGCATGGACTCGTGGATCCTCGGCTCGTGAAGAGGCAACGCGAAGGAAGCTGCTCGCGGAGCATGGCTTCGCGGAGCCGCAATGCGGAGCTCCGCTCGGCCGCCCAAGGGGTGAAGTGGCCGTGGCCCTCTTCCTCAGAAGTTGGGTGAGCTGGGTATTTATAGGCAAGGGTCTCCGCGAAGCAGAACTTCCGCGCCGCCTCAGGAGCTTCGCGACACGCTCGCGAACGTCAAATTCGTTCGCGGAGAGGTACCGCCTCCGGAGCTTTGCGGCGGGCTCGTGAACGTCAAATTCGTTCGCGGAGAGTTACCGCCTCCGGAGCTTCGCGGGACCGCGATGCTCGGGTGCTTCGCATCGGTGCTTCGCATCGGTGCTTCGCGAGGTGTCTTCGCGGCGCATCGCAAACGTCAAACGGGTTAGTGGAGCCTCTCACCTCATTACTTCGCGGCGGCGCTCCGCGATCACAGAGGGGGCTTCGCGAATGGACTTCGCGAATGGGCTTCACGAACCAGATTTCCATCCCAACTTCAAACGTCCATAACTCCTAATCCGTAACTCTGTTCGGGCCCTACGACCTACCAAATAGAAGATTAAGAAAAGTTCTACGATCCTGGATCATGTATGGAAGCATTTGGAAAATTTCAGGAACGCGTTTTCCGGGGTCTACAGAAGCCACCCCTAAGAACGGGGTCCCACGAGGACGAGAAGGGCGAGGCAGACCGTGTTCTGAGGAAACGACTGAGGAAAACGCGTGCATTGGGGTCCATTGTACTTTGATCGCATTGAGGATAAAATCAACTAAATCTCTAAGCCTGCGTGAGCTATGCTCGGTGCAGGAAATAAGAGATAATAGGAGCTCCTGTACGAGAGTGTAAAACAATGGACGGTTTGAGGGGATCGACATGGGACATCAATCACCATTTGGGGGAATCATGAAAGAGAGAGGTTTCACGGCTGGAGAGCATAGCTCTCTGAACAGCCGACCTGCTTTTCCCACCCTGCTCTGGTGCACGAGCGGGGTAACGCCAGGGGCGTTAGCATCAATCCAAACAGAGGGAAGTGGGAGGTGTGAATCACGATACCCAAAATCCGGAACACTGTGGGGATAGTGTGACAATGAGGGGAAACTGTTAACCTTGGAGGAGAAGCGGTACCCCTACTGCGTTAGCCTGAAATAGGGACAACAAATGAGCATCGACCGCTGACCGTATTCGCAACGCGGGATTTTATCAATTTGTCGTCGATCAATCTTTCGGGATGTTGGCCCAGGACAGTAGGCGGACCATAAGTCAAACATCCATACTGTTAGGGGGTCCTTCCAGGTATGACCTGTCTTCCGGAACATTGGCCCAGGATGGTAGGTGAGCCGATACGGCATGAGACCAGGCCGTTAAGGGGTCCCTTTAGACATGAAAGAGGACGAGGGTCCGAATAAGGGGCACGCAAAGCGTGGAATATAGAGTGATAGTCTGTCCGAATAGAATCCAACACTTAGGTAGTTACACCACCGTGGTGGGAGCACGCCAGATAGGCACATCGGTTTGATCATGGATCATTCTTTCTTTCAGACAGGGCCTCTCCGGTGAGGGGATCTGTCACTTCCCAGTGGGATCTTGGGGCATCCTGAACTTGTTCAGGGTAGAATCGCAGTTTAATGTCATGCGTTGAGGACACATAGACTCCTGTAGTTTAACGTCATACGATAGGATGTGGAATAGGAGGGAAGGAAGCGTGTGGCGTGGTAGATATGAAACCGAAGCGAATGAGGACATGGAGTCCAAATCACACCATGTACCCCCGGAGGAAACTCTTCAAGTCGAGGGACCCAGAGTGAGGATTGGGCTGGGCCTGAAGCAAAGTGGTCGGGCGTTCCTACGTACCCCACGAGGATGGGAATCAAGCCATACGTAGTTCTGAAAGCGCATTTTAACGTCATGTAGGACGAGGAGCAGCCTGACCGCGTTGGTACACATCTCGCCAAAACTACTAAGCCCACGTGAGTCGTGCTCGGTGTGGGAAACAAGTAGTGGTGGTGGGATTTTCCCGACACAGAGAGGGGCAGGTTAGGGAAAAGGGACGCTCGGTGAATACCATCCCAATGACACTAACACGGTCATTTAGCGCACCTAGATGCGTGAAGAGAAAGAGCCGAGTATGATGGAATTCCACTTGAACATGAGGAAGTGGAAACGTGCGAATCATGGTGCTTGAGATTCAGATCACGATGATGACAGCGTGACGATGGAGGATAACTGCTGACGTATTCGCAACACAGCACCCTGTCGCGTTAGCCTAGGATGGAGACATACAAATGAGGGTCGACCGTTGACCATGTTCGAAACACGGGACCGTGTCACAGATGTTGTCAAATATTTGTAGGGACATTGGCCTGAAATGATTGAAGGGCCCTTAGGTCCATCATTCATGGAGAGCCCTTAAGCCAAGTATCCATGTCGTCCGAGGGTCCTTTTGGATGTGGAAGAGGATGTGGATCCAAATAGCGAGCTCACGAAGCTTGGTCATGGGACGAGGGGAATGTCCCTGTGACAATCCCACACTTCGGGCTCTTTGTCAAAACACATCTGAATATGTCAACGAAACGTATTAGAGAGAGGGAGCAGATTCCTTTCCCTTGGGGGGGATCTTAGTTTAGGGTCGTAGAATTCGGACCATGGGTGAGAGAAAACACAAGAGGCACATGGTGGAGTAACCCAAACACCTGGCGTGAATGGGAATAGGAGGTGTGTACGGCGCGGTGAACAACCCGACATGAATGAGGGCACAACCCCATATCAGACCGTGCAACTTCCTTGGGAGAGGTTTTTGGTCAAGGGACCGAAAGGGAAAGTTAGGCTGGGCCCGCGTGGAAGTGCCCGGGCGCTCCTACGTATCTCATAAGGATGAGAATCAAGCCATACGTAGTTCTGAAGGGTGCCTTTGACCATAAATGGGTAAAGGGAGCAGGGGACGCATGGCTTCAAGACCCGACGTGAAGGAGGACCTAAACCCTACTTACCATGCATTCTCTGGGGAAATGCTCGAGTCGAGGGACCGAACACAAAGGTTATACTGGGCCCGCGGGGAAGTGCTTGGGCGCTCCTACGTATCTCATAAGAATGAGAATCAAGCCATACGTAGTTCTGAAAGGTGACATGGTAGGATACCAGTGCCAGGGGAAAAGGGAGTGTGGGCGTGGCCCTTGCACTAAAAGAAGCGGAATTTTATGTATCTTGTTTGTTCTTTAAGGTGAATGGTTTTTTTTGTGAAGCGACAGGCCTAGAGTAGTAGGCTGTGATTTCACCACAAGGATCAAGCCGTGATGGGCGTTGACAAATGGCATGGCACGTGACCAATACCCAACGTGATGTCCTCTACGACGAGGTCACCACAATGCAGTGCCGTTTTTCGTCGTGCGTCCAGGACAATAATGTCACAGTTTAGGGTCGTATGATAGGACCAAGCATGCATTTTATCGTCATGCAGTGCAGACGTGGCAGAGACGATGCTAGGTGGGAAATGTGCACAGTGTTATAAAACAAAATTGACGAAGACATGATCTCACATCAGATTGTACGCCATTCGGAGAGGGAAACCTTAGGCCGAGAGGCCTATGTAGAGGTGAGAGGTGAAACCGGGGGAGAGACTGGCTCTCTAAATGGGTTGTACCCGAAGACAGGGTGTCCGGCCGGTCCTACGTATCCCATGAGGATGGGAATCAATCCACACGTAGTTCTGAATGGATCTTAGTTTATGGTCTTAGAGATCGGACCATGGGAGCCCCGAAGGACGCCATATTGCAGCTTTGTCCCCCTGACATGCAAAGGTGCACTGAGGGATAGCTCCAAAAGTGTCGAGATTCCACCTGGACATGATGGGGTGGAAAATGATGTGAATCATGCAACCAACATTCAAGGACTGAAGGGGCTGGCATGACGACAAAGGATTACTGCTGACCATGTTTGCAACACAGCATCCTGTCGCGTTTTCCTGAGATGAGGACAAACAAATGAGCATCAACCGCTGACCATATTCTCAATGCGAGATTTTATCGATTTGTTGTCCAAAACCCTCGGGGGCGTTGGCTCGTAATGGTAGGAGAGCCCTTGGGCGTAGTATCCAGGCCGTTCTTGGGGGTCCCTCCGGGTGTGAATGGTGATGGAAGCCCGAATAGGGGGGAACACGAAGCTTGACAAGTGGAAGGAACTTGATCAAGTTGAATCTGACACTCTTGGTCCTAGACCAGATTACTCTTAATACATGGGTGAACCACTGCAAGGAGTCAAGAGACTCAACCTTGAGGGTAATCGAGAGATGGAAGATTCCCAGGGGAAGGGGGAATGGTGCCCAAAACCCTGTATCATACCTACACATCCCCCTCCTGGAGAGGGATAGACCAAGTGGCCCAGGTGACCGGGAGATCAGGAGATCACTAAGAGGTGGGGCTGGACCCGAATCCTAGACATTCGGGTGGTCCTACGTATCCCATGAGGATGGGAATCAAGCCACACATAGTTCTAAATGGTGCCTTTTCATGTCATGAGGGACATGGAATAGGAGGGATAACTCTCAGAACGGGGTGCACGTGGTGCAGCTATTGAAAACCTGACGTAAATGAGGACATAGTCCTACACTACGCCACGCGGTCCCGTGGTTGGGGTCCTGAAGGCAGGACCAGAGAGGTGAACTTGCTGAACTCATGCTGGAACCAAAGACAAGGGGTCTTGAACGTAGTTCCAGATGAGAATCTTAGTTTATAGTCTTAGAGCTCGGACCGTGGGTGGTGACAACTCCCGAGTAAGCACAGATGTCGACCCAATCCCTAAGCCCACGTGAGATAAACTCGGTGTGGGAAACAAGGGGGGAAGATCCTTATCAAAATACTTGGGGCGTCTATCAAAGGGGAGTCGGCAAAGAGTTTCGAAGGACACCTTTGATGCAGCTTGTTCTCCCAACGTGCAGATGTGCACAGAGGAAAAGTACCGAGAGTTATGAGATTCTACTTGGATATGATGAAGTGATGAAGGGTGTGAATCGTGTACCCGACATTTTGGGCTTAATGGGTTGGCGTGGCGATAGAGGAAAACTGTTAACCATGGTGGAAACACAGCGTCCGTATCGTTTTAGCCTGAGGTGGGAACAACAAATGAGCATCGACCGCTGACCATATTCGCAACACGGGATTTTCTCGATTTGTTGTCCGAAGCCCTCGGGGGCATTGGCCTGTAATGGTAGGAGAGACCTTGGGCGTAGTATCCAGGCCGTTATTGGGGGTCCCTCCAGATGTGAGAGATGATGAAAGCCCTGATGCGAGGATACGCAAAGCCTGGAAAGCAGGTGCGGACGTGTCCGAGTAAAGCATGGCATTCCAGGTAATAAACCAGAGTACTCTTAAGCACATTGGTGAACGACCGAAAAAGGGATCAACGAAAAAGCCCAGTAGGGGGGAACATGGCATGGTCATTACGGGACCGTCGTGAATGAGGACATAATCCCACACCACACCATATAATCCTCTCATGGAGGAATAATAGGCCAAGGGGCCAGGATGGGATGAGGATTCCCAAGAGATGGGGCTGGACCCGAATCTTGGACATTCAGATGGTCCTACGTATCCCATTAGGATGGGAATCAAGCCACACGTAGTTCTCCAAACGTAGTTTAACGTCATACGGGACGAGGGGGGGAGTAATACACACCTAAACAAGGGAGGTGGACGGTATGGAGAAGAAGTCGTTGTGAATGAGGACGTAGTCCTACATCACACCACACGATCCTATAATATAGGACCTGGGCCGTGGCCTGGAAAGGCCAAGGGGCCTGAGGCTGAGCCTCGGCCAGGAAGGCCTGACTGGCTTGCAGTTTAATGTCTTGCAAAGAGGACGAGGGGCCAGGGGCCTAAGGAGGCCAAGGGGCCTGAGGCCGGGCCTCGTAAAGGGGGGGGGGGGGGGGCGTACGACATGGTACATGATCCCGACGTGAATGAGGACGTAGTACTACACCACACCGTACACCCCTGGTAAGAGATTGGGCAGAGAGGTCCGAGAAGGCCAAGGGGCCTGAGGCTGGGCCTCGTAAGGGGAGGCGTACGGCATGGTACATGATCCCGACGTGAATGAGGACATAGTCCCACATCACACTGTACACTCGTGGGTAAGAGGGGACCTGGTCCGTGGCCCGGAAAGGCCAAGGGGCCTAAGGTCAGGCATCAGTCAGGAAGCCTTGGCTGGTTTGCAGTTTAACATCTTACGTGAGGACGAGGGTCGGGGACCCGAGAAGGCCAAGGGGCCTGGGGATGGGCCTCGTAAAGGGAGGGCATACGTCATGGTACATGATCCCGACGTGAATGAGGACGTAGTCCCACATCACACCGTACACCCCTGGGAGGAATCGGGGCCATGGGCCCGATCGCTAGCACCACCTGGGGGAAGTTTTTCGCCTTGGGATGGGGTAGAATGAATCACTGCACTCGATGTCTGGGACATCTCGGGGTGGACCCAAAGATCCAGGACACTGTTGACCATATTCGAAACATAGCGTTCCTATGGTGACCCATATGGGAGCAACAAATGGGCGTTGACCGCTGACCAAATTCGCAACGCGGGACTTGTATCGGCTTGTTGCTAGAAAACCCTCGAGGGCGTTGGCCCGTATCGGTAGGAGAGCCCTTGGGCATTGTATCCAGGCCGTTCTTGGGGGTACCTCTGGGTGTGAAAAATGATGGAATCCCAGTCAAGGAGTGGGTGAAGCATAACTGTATCCATCCACGAAATAGGCAAACATCTCCAGGGGGGATGTGCAGCCGGGTCGAGGCTTCTCGATATGAGTTTGGGGCAAAAGTGTGCACCCTGCTATGTCTTGACCTGAGGGGAAGATTTTGGCTTTTGGGATGGGCCAACGGGCGAAATGTTCGGGCGTTCCTACGTATCTCATAAGGATGAGAATCAAGCCATACATAGTTCTCTAAGGCCATGCAGTTTAGCGTCATGCGGTGAGGACGTGGAAGGAATAGAAGAATGGGAGCGGGCACATGGTGCGACCCTTACAACCCTTGTGTGAGCAGGGTTACATAAGCGGGGCCAAGAAAGCCTACTCCCTGCTACACAAAGATCCTCCAAGAAAACTATTCCTAGGAGGAATAGTGAAAGGGAAAATCTTGGGGCTGGGCTCAAGACGAGGCGTCCGAGCGTTCCTACGTATCTCATAAGGATGAGAATCAAGACATACGTAGTTCTGGAAATGCAGTTTAACGTCATGCGGGACGATAAGAAGCATCTCATTTGGAGATATGTACGGTACGACGATTAATTCGACGTGAATGAGGACGTAGTCCTGCACCATACCGTACAATCCTGCAAGAGAATATATCAGGGAAAACCAGGGGGCCTGAGGCCGGGCCGCGGTCAGGGAGACCTGACCAGCTTGCTGTTTAACATCTCGTGGTGAAGACGGGGCCGGGGGCCCGAGGAGGCCAAGGGGCCTGAGGCAGAGCCTTGGTCAGGAAGGCCTGACTGGCTTGTAGTTTAACGTCTTTCAGTAAGGACGGGGATGCAGTTTAGGGTCGTGCGGGACCATATCGCAGTTTAGAGTCATGCTGGACCTTTTTGCCATAGGCAACGTATCGTTTGAGGAATTTGGCATTGGTGGGAGGGGTTATACGCTCCCCATCCGTGGTAACCAAGGAGTATGCTCCATTGGGGTAAACCTTATGGATGATATAAGGCCCTTCCCATTTGGGTTCTAATTTGGGCAGTTTCCGACCGGGAATCATTGGCGCTCGAAGGGCCAGTACCAGGTCGCCCTGTAGAAAAGAGAGAAGACGAACCTTCTTGTCAAAGGCTCTCGCTATCTTGTCCTGATGCCTTTCCAGATTGTGCAGGGCACGAAGCCGGTTCTCGTCCAGTGCTTCTAATTCAGCCAGACGGATCTCGGCTACCTCATCTGATGTCTGGTGGTCATAAACTGCAGTGCGTAACGACGACAGCTGGATCTCAATGGGTAGGACGGCCTCAGCTCCATACACCAGGTAATATGGGGTCACCTGGGTAGAGTTGCGAGTCGTCGTCCGGTAAGCCCAGAGGGCGTTGGGGAGCTTGTCCGGCCAACTTTTCTTGTTCTGACCAAACATTTTCTGCAGAATGTTAGATAGGGTCTTGTTGAACGCCTCGTCTGTCCATTCGCCTGCGTGTGGTAGCGGGAGGTATGGTTCGACCGGATGTCGTACTTAGCGTATAATTTCTTCAATTCAGCTGCTCGGAAGTTGGTTCCGTTATCGGTGAGGACGGCGTGAGGGACTCTAAACCGGTGGATAATGTTGGAGCTCACAAAGTCAACGATGGAACGGGCCTTGACCTCTTTGAGCGGAACTGCCTCTGCCCACTTGGAGAAGAAATCTGTAGCAGTCAGGATGAACCTACACTGGCGGGCTGTTGCCGGTGGATACGGTCCTACTACATCAAGTCCCCATACTGAAAATGGCCAAGAGTACTTGGTGGGGTGGAGGGGCTCTGGTGGACGATGTAAGAAGTTGGCGTGTACTTGGCACGCGTGGCATCTCTTGGCATATCCAATACAATCGTGGATCATAGAGGGCCAAAAGTATCCTAACCTCTGGATTTTATGGGACAGTTTCGGCCTAGCTTGATGGGCGCCACAGAAACCGGCGTGAACCTCTTGCATAACTTGAGGTATCTCTCCTCCTTGGAGGAAACAGAGAAAGACACCATCGAAACTCTGCTTATAAAGGATTTGTTTGAGACTGGGGCCGCTCTGGAGGGTAAATTGCAGTGCGCGACGTCGGATTCACTTGCGCTCGGCCCGGTCTTCCGGGAGCTGACCATTTTGGAGATACTCGACAAAAGGTGATCTCTAGTCGGGGGTGGTGTCAACCACTGCTTCTGGAAAACCTGGGACTCCCGACATGGAGGGTCCGACGGTGAGATGTCTTACCCGCAGGCCATCATGGTCCTCTTGGGTGGCAGGGGCAATGACTCTCCGGTGGGACACATGTATGACCAAATCATCTTGCTCGGGTTCTGCGAGCGATGCGGCTAAGCCAGCCAAGGCGTCTGCTTGTCCGTTCTGCGACCGTGGGACATGGGTAACCTCTGGTTGAGGGGACAACTGGGCCATTAGGCGGAGGCTGTACTCCAGCAACGGTGCAAGCTCCGGCTTCCTGACGACGTAGTCTCCATTAACCTGTTTGATTACCAGCTCGGAATCTCCCTTAACATGTAGATGGGGCACAAGGATCTCAAGGGCCAGCTCGAGGCTGGTGATGAGAGCTTGGTACTCTGCCTCGTTGTTCGTACAGCCTTCCGACAACAGGAATGATTATGGCAAGACGGCTTGCGCCGGGGTAATGAAGACAATACCCAGGCCCACTCTGTTGATCTTGGGATCATTGAGCCTCCTACCGATGGGGCTCCGGGAGGCGCCGTCAAAATGCATTTGCCAACATGGGGCAGCATGATCGTCTGAGAGGCTCATCTCATCAGGGAAATCCAGGTCTAGGGATTGATCCGCGGAGGTTGGATGGGCATCTAAAAAGTCTGCCAATGCCTGTCCCTTAATGGCCTTCTCAGGTACAAACTTGATATCAAACTGCTGGAGAATCACCACCCACCGTGCTAGTCGGCCAGTCAGCATGGGACGGTTTAGGATGTACTTCAGTGGGTCTACCCGGGAGACCAATTGCACTTCGTGATGCTGCAGGTAATGTCGCAACTTCTGCACGGCGAAGATGAGCGCAAGGCAGCTTTTTTCGATAGGGGAGTATCTGACCTCCGTATCGAGAAGCATGCAGCTGAGATAGTAGAGACTGTTCTCAGTACCCTCATTGTTCTTCTGGGCGAGCAGCGCACTGAGGGATCTCTCCAGGGCGGTCACATAAAGGACCAGTGGCTTCCCAGAGATGGGTGGCATCAAGACCGGAGGTTGGAGAAGATACTGCTTGATTTTCTCGAAGGCAGTCCGACACTCCTCATCCCATTCATAGGTGGCGCCCTTCTTCATGAGCTGGGAAAAGGGCTTACACTTGCCGGCCAGATTCGCGATGAATCGGCGTATATAGGCTAAGTGGCCTTGAAGGCCTCGAAGCTCCCGAATGTTGCTCGGGGGAGGCATTTGGTTGATGGCCTTGATGTTCTCCGGGTCGATCTCGATACCTCGGTATCTGACAACAAAGCCCAAAAACTTCCCGGAGGTGACCCCGAAGGCACACTTCAGCGGGTTCATCTTCAGGTGACGGGAACGGAGGAAACCGAACAATTTCTCAAGGTCTTTGAGATGGTCCTGGTACTGGCATGATTTGAATACGAGGTCATCCACGTAGCATTCCACCAATGTCCCGAGAATCAGTTTGAATATGCGATGCATGGCCCTATGATAAGTGGAACCTGCATTTTTCAAACCGAATGGAATTACCTGGTAGAAAAAGGTACCTTGGGGAGCCCTGAAGGCAGTGGACTCCTCGTCTTCGGGGGCCATCCGGATCTGGTTATACCCTGAATACCCATCCATGAAAGAGAGGGCTTGGAACCCGGCCGTGGCGTCAATCAATAGCTCCGTCACCGGGAGTGGGAAGCCATCCTTTGGGCAGTGGCGATTAAGATTGCGGAAGTCGATGAAGACTCTGATCTGCCCGTTCTTCTTCCTGACTGGCACAATGTTGTCAAGCCACTTGGGGTACTAGACCTCCTTGATGAAGTTGGATTTGATTAGCTTGTCAACTTCGACCTCAACCATAGCACCATGAGAAGGGTACATCTTCCTGCGAGGCTGCTTATACCCACGATGTTTTGTCGGGAGGCCCAAACGGTGAACGAATACCTGGGGATCTAGCCCTGGCATATCGTTGTAACTCCAAGCAAACACATCACGGTGCTGTTTTAGGAAGTCTACGTACTGCTGCCGTTCCTCGGGGGACATGGCTGCGCTGATCAATGTGGGTTTCAGATCTGCCTCGCTACCAAGGTTCACCTGTACCAGTTCATCAACCGTGGTAGAGACACCTTCTTCAAAGGCTGGGGGAGCATCCTCCAAGTCTTCCTCCTCACCCGTGGGGGGACTTCCTGCGACGGGGGGGACTTCTGGGCTATCAAAATCCGAGGGGCAGCTGGTGCCTGCTTGGGCAGCTGCGGTCATCACATCGGGAGACTCGCTTGCCATTGAGACCATAGCAATGAAGGAAGTCGACCCTATCCCATTTGGCCTTCAGCCTAAAGGGCCATGTTTGATGATATCAAAGTAGTGGTGACGTGTCGGCCTGAGTCGGTTAATTACAGCTCGGCAGAAGAGACACGTATGGCCCACCGCCGTTGTCATAATCTTGACGTCCCGGTACCGTACAGGGGTAGGGGGTTCCGGGATGACTTGAGCCTAGTTGATGTAGGAGTAAGAGGTGATTTTCCATCGTCGCTTGGACACGGGAACATGCCTTCCTTGCGTACCCGAAACAACAAAACATTGTCCCATGTCGGGGGTCGTGGCCTCCAACCTGTGGATCGGGAGGATGTATGCGTCATCCATGCTTGCCGAGGGATCACTTGTGATCGGGGCGGGTTCATCCTCGCTTACCAGGATTTTTTTGTCCTTACTTTTGTAATAACCCGCATCCAGATAGCGGGCCTCACAAGAAGCGAAAGGGGACGCGTCTCCTTGGAGCACGCCTACTCGACCGTTGAGCGAGTACTTGAGGCATTGGTGATACGACGAAGGGACTGCTGCATGCAGATGGAGCCATGGCCTACCCATCAATGCGTTGTAGGCGGTGTCCTGAGAGACAACCATGAACTCGGTGCTGGCAATTAAGCCACCGAACTGAGTCTTCAGGCGAATCTTTCCAACTGGGGTTTGCTCTATCATGTCGTACCCCTAGATCCTGAGGTCAGAGGGAGTTAAATCACCTTCGGACAGACCCATCTTTCGCAGCCTCCAGGTCAGAATTAGATTGATTCCGGAACCTGTTTCAACTAGGAAACAATGGACTTCCACGCCGTTGAAGTGGCCAGTGATGTACAACGGGCGAATGTGCCCCTGTATAGGAGGGTCCTCATCTTCACCAGAGAACAAGATAATCGCCTGACATTCGGCGTTTTCAATCGTCTCGGTATGAAAGGCTTCTGCAGCTGCTACCTCCGTCTCGAACTGGAGGGGGCTCCTTTGGGCCTCGGCAAGTGCCTCGCGCATTTCATATGACAGGAGGAGGGCCTCATGGATGGAGAGCCTCGCCAGAATGCCGACCAGGTGCTTCAGAACATTGTACTTTCGTGCCAAACGCGAGCCTCTAATTACAGGAGGTCGTTCGGCATTTGGAGGCACAGCGGGTCCGGCCGGCTGAATCGGCGATTGACTAGTACTGGGCACATCTTGCTGCCTGCTAGTAGAAGCCAGAAGAGTAGTCGCCGGACTGGGATCAGACAGCGGAGGCTGGCCTGTAGCCGGGAATGACTGACCGTGATATGAACGAGGCAGCTCCCCCCGATCCAGTAGCACGAACGGCGGTGGAGGTAGAGCCGAGGGCATTAGATGGGTTTGCGCGTGCTGAGATCTGCGCTGAGCCTACTTCCTGGTCTCAGTATCGTGCACGGCTTGGCTGAATGTGCCTGCTGAGGTACCTCGCTGACCAGCGCGGTTGCGATTCCGCTGACGTTGATGTCGGCTGGAAGCGTTGGGGAGGTCTGCCTGGAGCTCCCCCTCGTCGGGAATCATATAGGGCTTTACCAGCTCCACGGTGTTAACCGAAGCATACCCCTGGCTATCGCTCGAGGAGTCATCCACCGCTGGGCGGATTCTGGGAGGAATCCCCATTTCTGGGGGCATAAAGTCACCGAGAGTGCGGGATGACGACGACACTGGCGGTGCGCGTTGCTTCTTTCTGCGTCGCCGCTGCTTGCCCTTTTGGGACGAGGCCGACTGTGAAGATGATGCGGAGGCACCGACTACTTCTTCTGAAGGTTATGACTGCTTCAGGCGCGCCCGGATGATACCATGGGCACGAACGATGGTTTTTTGAGCCATCCAATCATCGTATTTCTGGGACCCGCGGCTGGGGACCTGCTGCCACTCACCTTCACTGTCGCTGCCGATCTCTGATCCTGCAAATACACCTGCCACTTGCGCTGGTGCTGGGCCCAACATGACTATGTTTTTGTTGACCTGGTCCTGAAGCCAGTCTTTAAACACATAGCATTGCTTGAGGGTGTGCCCTAGGATCCGATGATAAGGGCAGTAGTTGGGGTGATCGGTGAGATGCGCCTCTGCCGGCCTTCTGCACTCAGGAAGATGCACAATCCCTTGCTCTAGAGCATTTCAGAAGTAGCCAGGGACCAGATTTTCATTGAACGAATAGGTATGGTACCTTCTTTCCGGATAGGGGGCCCTGGGGGCCTGGCCGTGACGAGGGGCCAGAGGGGCCTGCCGAGGAGGCGGCGCCTGATTGTCTCGCCTAGGTGGCGGTGGCGCGTTGCGCGGGGGAACCTGTCGGTTCTGAGGCGGTCGCTGCTGGGCAGGAGCCTGTGCTTGAGGTGGAGGACCTCTGCGGGGTTGCGGGGGTGGTGCCGCCGACAGCAACTCCAGCTGCCTCGGGGCTTCTATTTGAGCCACCACGGCGGGTTCAGCCCTGGCGGTCCTCCTGGCCAGGATCATAGGGGGCAACAAACGTGCTTGACTGGCCTGTTGCAGGGCTTCCTCGAGGCTTTGAGCCTTATCCGAGAAATCTCTGAACCCTCCAGGGTAGTTCTGGGTAATCAAGGAGGGTACCAGCTCTGTCTTGACGTTCGCCACACACATCGTCAGTAATTGCTCCTGAGTTAGTGGCATATCGAGGGAATACGTAAGTCCCTTCCACCGGGAGATGAAGTCTGTGACTCGCTCATCAGGCCTTTGCTTGCACTTGAAGAGGTCTACAATGCTGGTCTTTCGCGTGGTGGAGCTGAACTGGTATAAGAACTGCCAGCGAAGATCCTCCCAACCGGTCACCGATCCGATAGGGAGCTGGCTGTAGCAGACGAATGTCGGACCTTCCAATTTTTTTACGAAACATCAGAGCTTGGCGGCTTCTTGCGGAGCCGGGGTCCCCAGCATGGGGCCACACCTGGAAGAAAAATGATCCAAGTGCTGCGGTGGGTCCCCTGTCCCGTTAAAAGGCGAGAAAGTGGGGTTCCCAAAACCCGGAGGTGCGGGCATATCATCCACCCACGCGGGATAAGGCTTGCCATCCGGTGGGACCGCCACCTGACGCGTTTCCAACGCTTCGAGGCAAGCTGTGAGCGCCGCAATAAGATCCTCTGGGTGGGGGTCCCTGTCTTGACGGGGATCCCTAACCACAAGTGCATTGCCAGGTTCTTCAACATGGTAGACAACTTCGGCCGCTCGTGGGTCAACTGGATGGACGACCTGCGGGGCGACTGGGGGAACCCGGATTGGATTCTTCAGATTTCCCCGTCGCTCGGGGGGATTTGGCAAGACATATCACATCCTCTTGCCATACGTTCCGGCTTCTGCCCTGTCTGCGGCAGTAGCATGATCAGGGTGGCCTGGAGGCATCTCACCGGGGGGAAATTGTTCCTGCCCCTGCTGCCCCGGCCTGGGATTACCATAGTCGGGTCACCGCTCTGCGGCGCGCTCAGCCAAGAGTTCGTCAACCAGCTTTTTCTGCTCAGCAAGCAGCTGGCGTAACGTGGCCTTCTCGGGATCTTCATCCATTTTCTACACAGAGGCGGACGGTTCGGAGTGCTTGACTGTTCCGACATGCTCCTTACCCTTTCTAGTGTTTCGACTGAGTACCAGCGACTCGGTGGGTACGGGGAGACCTAGCAGGTTCCTCTGCTGACGGGTAACTCTCCCTGATGGGTCGAGCAGCGGTGGTACGCCCTCGGGTGGTAAGTCTCCATCAAGGAATTCAAGCTCATCTTCCTTATCCACAACGTCATCCATGTGGACTGCGACCCCTATTGAGGGCATGTCCTCGATGTCGCATAGCGAATCGGGTTGTCGTCGGATAGGGTCGAAGAGGAGAGCGGCATAATGTCCCCAACCACAGACTTGAACATGGGGGGTGGCTTCCCTGACGATTCTGCGGAGTTCTTCAAGACTCTGAACGCATTTTCGTTGAAGGGAGATCTAGTGGCCTGGCGACTCAGGGTGCTGGGCCACAAGAAGTGCGGCCGCATCGATCAGGCGGCACTGCTCGCCGATTTCTTTGAAGTGCCCTCGACTTCTGGGGTACACCACCCGTTCATAACGGAGGCAGAAGTGTGTCGCCCATAGGGTTCGAGAAAAGAACCCCACGTTTTCTGGGGTAAGAGACTCTGGTATGCGGAAATTCAGCGCCGCCGCCGGCCAGAACTTCTCCGGGAAGTAATCTGCTGCATGGATACTCCAGAAGCTCCTGGGCTCGGACTCAGGGTCTGGCCCTGTGTTTCCCCACTCGTCAACTGGGGGTGGCTGAGGGACCGGTAGCGGTACCGAGGTGGACCTCTAGGATAGTAAGCTCGGCGGTAGAGAATACGGCAAACGAGCTGACTAGCCGCCGAATTCCAGGCCATCCTCCGAAGAGTGAGGTGACCTGGCCACGATGTCACAATACGACGGGCTGATAACCACAGCTTCCGGAACAGGAGCCGCGGATACCGGCGACAGGTCGTGTTGCCGCTCTACCATCGTTGGCCCCCAAAATAACTCTCCGTGATCTCTGGTAGAGGTAGAGGGCTCTTCTGGTGACAGAGGCGGTGATTGCGCGGTCGAGACCTACGGAATTCCCAGGATTTCTTCCTCTTGGATGTACCTGCAGAGGGAGATGGGAATCTGGTGGACCTCAAATTCTGGGAGAATGAGGCTAACATGTTTGGTTCCTGCCCCAGTCCTTGATACAGAGGAGCGAGGAGAAGGTTCCATTGCTGAATCGCATTCTGCTTTCGAGTCAGAGAAGCGGGCAGGTTTGATCTCCACCTGGGCCTTCCCAGGGTTCTTCTTGTTGCAGCGACGACCCGCTCTCCTGCCCCGGGGTGGCTCTTCGGGATAGGTTTGACCCCTATCAGGTAGTCTCGGGGCGGCGCTGGTGCCGTGGTGGAGAGGGCCCCCACTCGAGATAGCCGGGGTGCGAGGGGCACCGGGGAAAATGTCAAAGGGTACTTGGGGAGGACCTCCATGAACAGTACTCATGTGGGCATGGCCTCTGTTGGAACTGGCAGGAGCATGGGGAGGACCTCCATGGTCGATGTGAGTGGAGCGAGGCTGACCTTCACTCCCCGAGTTGCTGGGGCGAGGAGGACCTTCACTGGTTGTAGAGAGGACGTAGGGAGGGCCCCCACGTTGGAGAAGGACTGGATGGAAGGTGCCTTCAGATTGGTGGTCGGGGCTAGGAGGATGGAGTCCATACCCTGTATAGTGGGCGCGGGAAATGTTTCCGCGCTGAGCGTCACTGCCGCGGGGCAGGTCTTCCCGCGGGATGGGGGTAGCATGAGGCATGCCTCCATGACGAACCTCGGAGTGGGGAAGGCCCACGCTCTGTGGAGTAGTGGTACAGGGAGGACCTCCGTACGGGGTGACATTACCGCGAGTTAATTCGCGGCGATCACCACTTGGGCCTGCAACCCGGAGAGTCAACCCAGCCTGCCTGTGGGGCGGTTGGGGTCTCGATCCTAGTTGGGTGAAGGAGTGCCCCTGCTCAGTATATGCAGGGGCTTCACGATGCACGTCGACGGTGGCTCGGGCCACTGTAGCTGTCGACGTCGACGCACCCAGGCGAGCGTCCTCAGCCCGGGCCCAGCGCTGACGTCGGGTCAGGCGGGCTGGTGCAGGTGGTGCAGGGACGTAGCCTGCCTGCTCTTCCTGCGGGGCCGGACGGCGGCGCTGACGGAGCCGGGCGGGAGCTCTCGCCTGGAGCCCTCAGGTCGGGACCCTGAGCGGGCTGAGCCGGACGGCGCCCGCCTCTTCAGCGTAAGGCGAGGAGTCGTCAAGGCGTTCTGGAGACAAGCTCCCGAAACGGTTGAATGTCGGGGTGGGGAGTGGGGGCTCCCTGCGTGGCCTGTTAGGGCGGCATTGACGGCGGGGCCTGGAGGCCTCCAGGTCCAAGCGGGCCATATCCCGGGTTGGGATGACCCCTTCTTCCTCATACCTACGCACGAGGTTGTTGATCACCCTTCGCTGGATGACCTCTGATGGGGAAAGGGGACGTGGGCGCCCTGTATTCCACGATGTGGCGGCCGTCGTAGTGGTAGCGGCGTTACGTGGGACAGTCGTGGAGGTGTTGCCCCTGCCCCTGTGTGGGCGAGGAGCGACTGGTGACCGCGTCTCTGTAATAGCAACCTGGTTCCTGAGAAACGAAGGGATAAACTCATCAGTACTGAGAGGAAAAGGATTGACAGCCAGTGCCCCAGCGTCCTTTCATTCTCCATGTCTGTAAGAAGGATCCACGCCAACACGCTGCAGAATGGAGTGCCCCACGTTCAACTGCCCCGACTTCCAGTGAGTTTCACGACAGGTCCGCTATTTGCTTGGCGGGACCAGGCACCAAATATCTGGATCCGGTGACACGTCAATCTACTGGCATCTAGAACGCTACTAATCTCCATATTGAGGAGAAGAATTTCACGTCGGGTTCACCATTTCTGTTTCCGACGCTTTCGCCGGGGCGCGCGCCCGTCCGTATGTGGGGGAGGACGCGCATCGCTTTTGTTGCCCCGCATTACCGCTTTCCAAAGGCGGGCGGAATTCGCTCCTTATTCAGGGACGTCTGCTCCTTGATCAAAACGGGATGATGGGATGTCGGTTCTTCCTCCTGTGGATTCCTCCTCAGAACTCATCACCTAGTCCGGGTCTCCCTCATAGATTTAATACGTAGTTCGTGAAACTCTTCCCAGTGCCATGTTTCCATGGGCGCCGGTTAATTACACTACTTCTATCGGGACATTCCAAAGGGTCCAGTCAGGGCAGCAACCTTCAGTCAGGGGAGTAGTCACGTTGAGGCATCAGTAGCGTGTCTTGATGCTGGGGTACCTGGCATGTCTGTATGTTATCCTTGGCCACAAGGCTTCTCGAGGGCGTGGAAGCCCGAGGCATCCCACATCGAGCGCGGGGAATTATATTTCATAGACACATATCTGAGGTTTTCCTCAGCTTCCCGTGTTTAACACAGGGTATGCCGCAAGTTTAACGTCCAGCGGAGACGGATCAACCCAACCAGAGCATTAGCTAGGATAGATCGGGTTGAGGGATACTCCTTGAAGGGATGTCGATACCGGGGCCAGCCCATGGGCGGCTATGAAGAAGAGCGTACCGACATGGTCTCACCGGGATAAGACGGTCCGGGGCGAGAATCAGGATGGGTAATAGGTTGATGAATGGAGTGGAAGGAGAGTGAAATGGGACCATCGCAGGGGCGACAGTGAAGTTGGGCTTGAGAGTTGATGAGGCTTCCTACGTATCCCCATGGCAGGGAATCAAAGTCCGCGTAGTTTGGGATGACGCCGATAAACCGACGTGAAGGTGGACCTTGGCCCGATGAGCATCGTCAGTGTACTGACGTGAAAGTAGACTCGTGGGTCCACTAATGGTGGGCTTGAACCTTGGGAAGGTTTCCTACGTACCATATCTTGACATGGATCAAAGTCCTTGTAGTTCGGGGGATTGATGGAACACAGTTTAACATCATGCGGGATGATAGTGAACCCTGTCGTGAACAAACAACGGGTGGTGGGTGTCGGATAATCGACGTAAGTGAGGGACCTTAGTCCGATGGGAGTTGGGCTTGAACCTCGGGGAGGTTTCCTACGTACCATGCCATGACATGAATCAAAGTCCTCGTAGTTCGAATTGGGTAATGCAGTTTACCGTCATGCGAGACAAAGGGAGGTGTGCAGTTTAATGTCATGCGAGACAAAAATGGGACCCGACATGAATAGATGACGGGTGGGTCACAATGGCTTTCAATCGGACCGGAATGCAGTTTAACGTCATGTTGGACGGGGTTGAGACCCGACGTGAAATGACGGGTGGGCTTGAACCTCATGGAGGCTTCCTACGTACCATGCCTTGACATGGATCAAAGTCCTCGTAGTTCGCTAAGATGGGTCGCAACGGCTTACCACTGGACCAGAATGCAGTTTAACGTTGTGCTGGATGGGGTGAGACCCGACGTGAAATGACGGGTGGTCTTGAACCTCATAGAGGCTTCCTACGTACCATGCCTTGACATGGATCAATCTCCTCGTAGTCCTCTAAGATGGGTTGCAACGGCTTACCACTGGACCAGAATGTAGTTTAACGTCGTGCTGGACGGGGTGAGACCCGACGTGAAATGACGGGTGGGCTTGAACCTCATAGAGGCTTCCTACGTACCATGCCTTGACATGGATCAAAGTCCTCGTAGTTCTCTAAGATGGGTGGTCAGGGTCGATGCTCACTCTAAGCCCACGTGAGTCGTGCTTGGTGTGAGAAACAAGAGGTTTGCAAGGACCTGACGATCACGTCGTGAAGGATGCGTCCGTGAGAAGCGAAAAGGGGCTTACGCGTTAGGCGGACCACGGTGTTGGGACTTACTCCAGGATGGAGGCCCATGGTGCGACAAAGCGCGGGAAAGATGGACCTTGGTCCGGCGATGGGATATTCCTCGTTCCCTATCACGCCCTCCACTGACCTTGGTAGTGGGGAAGTACGGAGATGCAGAGGTGCAGCCATCCGCTAGGATCGCCCTTCCCCTACGAACATACGACACTCCGACAAGGAGAATCTCATTCCATGTGAGGAAGAGTTCCATTCACGTGGAGACGAGTGGTGTAAAAAATGTTCAAGCTGGGGGGACCCTTCGTGAGGGGGACGAGGTCGGATCACAGTTTAACGTCATGTGTTGGGGACGTGGTGCTTGGCAGTTTAACGTCCTGCAGCTCGGACGAGGTGGGTTCACTCCACACCCCTAGGACTTACATAACTGGTACCCTCTGGTCCTTGGGGAGGGGAAGGTACCAGTAAGGCCATGGTTAAGGGGGGTCATGGAACGAACCATCGAGGGGTCCACGTTAGCGTGGCTACGCGAAGAAGCAATAGCCGTTAGCGTGCCTACGTGAAGAAGCATTAGGCGAAGCAAGGGTATGGGTGGTATTGTCCATGGGACTTTGAAATCACATCGTTCAAACCTGGAGGGTCGCACGGGAAGAGGAATCGCTAAGAAAAGGAGTGTGCTTCGCGAAGTGGAGTGCCTTGGCCTTAACATGGGGCATAGGTGTGAGTGGAAGGTGCTTCGCGAAGTGGAACAGTGTTCGCGAAGCACTGACTCGCGAAGAAGGGGTGCCTCGCGAAGCATGGTCCTGCAAAGCAGGGTTCTTTGCAATGTGTAGCGATCCTGTCTTAGCATGGGGATCACTATCATGGGTTGGGTGTTTCGCGAAGCATGAATGCTCCGCGGCTGCCCGGGTTCCCTTGGGAATCACCTTCCTTCGCGAATGCCCTTGAGCTTTGCAGAGGGCATCCCTCTAGGAAGAGGGGCTCAAAACGAGACAATGCAGAGGAGTCTCGCGAAGTAGAAGTACCTCGCGGAGTTCATCATTCCCGGGGCAAAGCGTGCTTCGCGATTCGGGAGAGGAGAAGCCGAAAGGTTGGATTGTCCCTCCTCTGGGACTGAGGGGGAGTCTAGTATTTATAGGGAAGGGGTGCCACGAAGCAGAACTCGCGCGCTGCCTTCGGTGCTTCGCGGCGCGCTCGCGAACGTCAATGTCGTCCGGGGAGGATTACCGCCTCTGGAGCTTTGCGGCGGCTCGCGAACGTCAAATGCGTTCGCGGAGCATTACCGCCTCTGGAGCTTCGCGGCGGCTCGCGAACGTCAAATGCGTTCACGGAGGATTACCGCCTCTGGAGCTTCGCGAGACCGCGATGGTCGGGGTGCTTCGCGTGGGTGCTTCGCGGTGGTGCTTCGCGAGGCAACACGCCGGCCTTCTTTTTCGTTCCTTTCTTTCAGGCCATAGTTTTGGTGCCAACAACTTATCCTTGGATATTCTAACTAATTAAATAATTATACAGACATAAATAACTAAGCTCATAATGCGGGAATGGATTATTCCATACATCATAACCATACAATTAATGTCTCATGACTAGTTATATAATATAAGTGGGTAATACCTAAGATAAAAACCCATTCTTTTTTTTATAATGAGACTTATCGATGAATCGAGGGGCTATAATGGGCCATTCTATTCATTTACTATGTCTAATTCATTCCTCCTATTAAAGGGGTGAAAAATAATCAATATAAAAATTAGTTTTCAGAAACTAGTATAAGAAATGTTATTATTATCCCTCATCAATAAAACTAACTACAAACCATCCAAAATAATCTAGAGAATGAAATAAAAATAGTACATCCCTACTCAAACTGATCATAAACAACCTAGAGAAATAGTAATGGTATAATTAAAACATATTTCCAATGGAGTGTATGAGAAATAATGGTTTATGACATTGATGAATATAAATACCATAAAAATGTAATTAAATAAATTATTATGGAAAATACCATTTTCACTTTGAAAATTAATTTTAAAAACTAAAAATTTCTAGAATATTATGAAAAAATTCAATATAAATAATCTTGTAAACTTGTAAATGAAGCTTCAAAATTTTTTGGAAGGAAGTTATTCTCATGCCGTATAATTTAAAAAATAAATCTTTTCACAGGGTAGTAAGAAGGTTAAAAATACATTATTTATAAAAAAAGAATATTTCTTTAAAACTATATTGTAAAAAATAAAACATGGATAAAAATTTATTTAATATATCATTTTGATAGTTTTCAAATCATTTTTTAAAATAATTTTAGAAAACATAGTTATGGAAGAAAAAGGGCTTTCGATCGAAGATCGAAATAAATTCATCTTTTCTTAAAAAAAATTCAATCATTTTAAGTACTAAAGAGAGGAAAATGGTAGTATTATTTGAAAATTTTATAAACAATCAAAGGTTATGAAAATTTAATGGTTTTACTATATATGGTTAAAATAATTACTCCAAGGTATACTTAAACATAAACAATCTTGAATAATGATTATATTGTGAAATAAACCCTTACCACTTTAGTAATTATTATTCATAAGACCCATGTGGAATAAACGAAAATAAATCATTAAATGCCATTAATATTAATATATTAATTTTATATAATATAAAATGGTAATTATGTACACCATACAAAATAAATAAGTGGTGAATATGGCATATATCTCATGAAAGTAAAAGTGAGATGAGAAACCTGTACCTTAGGTTTGTATTCCTTAATATTTTTCTGATTGTTTTTCATAATAAATATTTATTTAATATAAATAAATTATTGAAGCATATTCATATAAATAATACCTTATATTATTTATTTATAATTATTTTTCACCTTTTTATTAACAATATTTTTTTAAAATTATTATTCAGGGTAATAAATGCTTTGTTTTTCATGTAAGTTTTATTTTGGTAGTTTTTTTTGTGTACCTTGATATCTATAGAATGTTAAAAATGATATAAATATCATATATATTCTCTATATAAGTATTTATAACTATTTTTAAAAGTTAAATATGGAAAAATTAGTTACACCGCCCATAGAGATGGTAGGCCTCATGTACGCATGAACGTTGGTTCCATTTTTTCCAAAGGATGGAAGGAAAGAATGGTAAATAGTATTTAAACTTTCCAGAATCCTTATTATGTCATATATATCAAATTTATTCCTAAATTTTATCCTTATTAACATCCATTTCTAAATAAAATAAAAAAATGAATCACATTTCTACATGGAGGCGGTAGTCCACACGTACGCACGAGCAACGTTATCGTTTTCTAATGGATTAGATGATAAGTTGGTGGATGTGATATTATAATAGAATAAGTATAATTATTTCATAAATATAATATATTATTATTACACACATAATTATATTCATCCATGAGATATGGTGATGGAAAAAATTACATCGGTTTGTTTGGCAGTAATCCACCACACACACGATCAACAGTTTCATTTTGCATTTGATGGAAGTGGAGAAAGATTTTGGTTATGAAATTAATATAAAAAATTACAATTATTTTTAATATAAAATTTTTATTGTTTTATCATAGTTGGGGAATATTTTAAGTGTATATAAGAAGAAATAAAATGAACATGTAGGATTAAGAACTATGCCTCTTCTTTAGAGAACTTGTGTAGGTTTATACCTAAATCCTTCTTATAATGGATTTTTGATACAAAAGGGAATCTAGGTAACTATTAGGGATGTAAGGATTGGATTTTGGTAGTGTTTGTATTGACAAAATGGCATTGGAAGTGTGAAGAGGATAGTAGATGAGGTTTCCTTTTAAAGGTTATACATGGATTTTTTGAAAATAATAAATTATACCCATCATTTAAACATTAAAAGAGGATAAAAAATGGATCATTATAGAACATTATATGATTTTAGGTTAAAATATTTCCATAAATTGGAATTATACATGTTAGGTTATTTTAACCCTTATATTTTAGTTTAACCCCCAATAAACCCGTTTTAACCTTACCCGCAGTAATTAAGTTTTACTATGTTTTAATATTCATTATGACCAAAAAATAAGTTGAACTTATTATATAATGTTAATTTTACTGATTCCAAATATTTAATCCTTTTTTCCAAATTAAATTAAAAAAATTGGAATAATTTAATTTAAAATTAAATCCACAAAAGCGATAAAAGAATGGTTTTGCAAAAGAAAAGTTTTCAGAAGTATTAAAAAAATTTATATAAAAATTTTATATATAATTTATTAAAATGTAATAAATTGGATTAATTTCAAAAAAAATTCACTAATTTTACATTTAAAACAATTTTCAAACGAAATTTAACTTTTAAATCCATTAAACATAAAGACAATTTAAAATAAAAACATATATGGTTCACTATTCATTGAAAAATTAATATTTTCATAAAAATATATAAAATTCACCCTAAGATTATTTGTACATGACGATTTAAAAAATAGATTTCATTTTTTAATATTAATTTTCTAAAATTTCAAAAAAATAATTTTAACATACGTTTAGAAAACAAAATAAAACCAATTTTTAGAAAAAATACAGTTTTCAGGAAAATAATTTTTTCTCTTTCAAATGATTTTATTTTTGTTTATACTTAAATGATAATTAATAAATTTATTTACCAAATAATTTTCATAATTTATTTATTACAATTTATACCAACTAATTTAATGACTAGGCTATAATGGGATACTATTTTATGGTTCTTTTAGACTCTAGGTTGTGTATACCGCAAGCTATCAAAGAGATTAAAATTATTTAAAAAGAAATATATCGTAAAGTATTAGTGTGACATAGGTTATATCTAATTTTTTATACTTTCTCATTATTAGTTATGTGCAGTAATCATTTCCATAAATAAGGGAATTGGAGGTTGTTCTTAATAAGACTTGGGTTGGGATATATCTCTTTTAAAGATAATTACATGTTGTACCTTTAAGAAAGTTAAAATTTCCTTACTTCTACCATTGATCATAGAATTATACTTTGAAAACCAATCCATCCCAAGTATTATATCCAATTATACCATTTTACTGATGATCATGATTGTGGAGAGATTGAAATCACCAAATTTAATAGGGGAATACCTATATATCATGGGTACTTAAATACTTCCTCCAGAAGTTTTTACCAACAACTACACCACTATAAATTTAGTGTTTAACTTAATGTTTTTTATAAACATGAAGGGATTAACATAATTCAAAGAATTATAGTCAGACAATTTACTTTATATATTTGAGTGTATGAGGAATGTACTTTCCATAATATCATTTGGAGCCTCAAATTCCTATTTCATGATTGTAAAAGAAGGACCTTGATACATTGGCCTCTACAAGTGTTGATAGTGGTTTCACTCAATTATATTTTCATTTAGATATTGATTAGAAAAATTTACTTGATCCCCACACTTGATCCATTGTACATGAACCATCTTCCATTTCTTATTAGCATTCATATTTTAAGGCATCACATCTATATTAATGTTTCGATCTATATGTCTATATATTCCACACATTTATTACATTACACATCCTTATAAATAATTCACAAAATTATTCGTCTCCCAATTGTTTATACATATTTTTTTTAATTTATTCTCATTAATGGTTGAAATTATTTACATAATTTGGATCCATCTTCATCTTATTTTAATTCATTCCATGAGAACCTTATGTATCTCTAAATAAAATTTTCACTTTCTTAGAATACTATATTATTTCCTCATAAATCCCAAAGTCTTAGATTTCATAATATTTCCATAGATGAGGTGTTATCCAACCAAATAATTGATCAATCTTCCCATAATAATCAATAAAGAATCTTGAGGCATACCATGAAAGCCTTGTAAATTTCATCTCATAATTCCGTATTGATTAATTTTACCTTTGTTTCAACTCAATGAATTCTCTGCCCATTTTCGTTTAGAGGGTATAAATAAAATGATTATTGAATTTTTTTTGAAGTATTACCATTCCATGGATTCTACACCATCCCTGGGATTTTTATTCTTGATCATTTTCCAACACCAGTTAGCTTCTCTCACAAAGAGATATATGATCGTACCATAATTCACTGTTTTATTTAACCCTTATACAAATGTATTAGATTAGGTTTTTATTGAAAATTAAAAGTATAATAACAAATTTAACTCCATTTCTGATTCAATTATTTTGTGTTTAAAACTTTTAAAAAGGTAAATATTACTTTATTTGATAATTATATTGTAGGTGGAGGTGATTTGGAGGGCCCATGATGAAGAGGGAGAAAAATGAGACAAAATTGCATGGATCCATGAAGTCATGTCCAATATTTTTCCTTTTTAGAAACTTAAGTGATTAAAAATGGGATTATATTTTTTATTCTGGTCCAAATTTTAATTGTATACAACTCTTATGAAGAAAAAAAAGCCCAATTCTGCCAGAAAGGGGCCAAACCGACCTGATCTGTCTAGAACACCGAATTTATGTGAAGTCAAAAGTGGCGTTCTATAATGTGTCCATATCTCCGGATCCACTTGTCCAATTGATGCCAACCATTCTGTGGAGATAATAAGGAAGTGTGGATAATACTTTAAAGTTTTGAAAAAAGGGTTATTCGATTGTCTAATGGACGAAATGCATGGTTCAAGTGGTTTGAGGAAATCAGTGTGCCCAAAACCAACTTCCAATTTTCCAATAAAATGGAACCTTGGGATCTCCATTTGGAAGTTCGAACCAGAGGAAAGGTGATGCCATTTTGGAGTAACAAAGTAGTCCTACCAATAGTATTTGAATTTCTGGAACTATGGGAAGCTCTACCTCAACATCTTTCTCTTCTTCCTCTCCCATGGGTTTCTAAACCCGTTTTGATCACTCGAGGATGAACGTGATGTAATCCTAAGCTTCATGTTTGTATTATGTTGAATGATATTTTTAATTCCAGGTTGTATTTTATTTTTCATCATCCTATTTTTTAATTTAATTGAGTTCTAAACTGATATGTTATACTCAAACTCAAATGATCTTGTTTTGGGTTACCCTTTCATGTGATGTTTCACACACCGTTCCTCCCTTTTTCTTCCCTCATTCAATTACGGTGTTTTTCTGGTTTATATTGATCAATTGAACTAACTGAAGAAATATCAAGGAAATGTAAATTTATTTCGTGTAATCACAAATAAATTACATACAAACCTTTATTGCACATAGCGTTCTTCATGTATTGCCTTGGTGAGTTTCGGTTATGAAGTCGAACACAAATAACCCAATCATCGGTCATGTTTGGTGAATCATTGTGTGTTTTCGACTGAACCCTATGAGGTATCCATGTATAAACCTAGTAATATTCTAGTTCTAGGCATTACAAACCACGGATTAAAAGATCATAACCCTATATCAAGAAGCGATGAAGGATGAACATAATGAGAGTACCCTAGGTTGATCACGCTTAATTAATTCTATCCATTTCAATTTTGTTTTATCACTTTCATTTTCTATTTACATATTCAATAATAAAATCCCCATGTTTTAAAAAACTTAATTACCCTTATACTATCATAATCAAACCCCTCTTTTTATATTAATGATCTAAGGCTCCATCGAGAGACGACCTAGGGTTTCTGCTGCACTGCATAAATTCTAGTTAAAATAAACATCTAATTTGACGCGCTCGAAAACACGATCAAATTTTGGAACCGTTTCTAGGGAGATGAGATCATTTTTTTTCTTTATTTCGTTTTATTTATTTATTTTACTTCTTAATTATTTCCCCTTTTAAAACCCCACCCCCATTTTATTGTTTTTTTTTGGTTTTTTTTGTTTCTATTTTTGGTTGTTTTTGTGCATTCTTCCTCTCTATCTCTCTCTTTTCCTTCTTCTTCTCCATCTCTCTCTTTAATTTTGTAGTATAAAATTCTATTTTATTTTCTCCATTAATTTCTTAAGTATTTTTATTTCAATAATCTTCCATAAAATAAATATTAAAAATAAAATAAAAAAACAACAACAAATAATCAATCAATCCAACTGAATATCATTGTTGCATGACAAGATCTGGTAAAGAAACACTACTTGAATTTGACCCTGAAATTGAAAAATCACACCATTAAAAAATCAAGGAATCTAAATAAGGTTAATAAAGTAATAATAAGTAACCCCTTTTGGAACCTCAAGTGTCCATAAACCAATCAAAAATTGAACCCAATCGAACCTGAGAAAACATGGCTGCAAATAATCGAACCTTAAAAGAACTGACCACCCCAGATGTGGAGTACCATCCCGCGAACATCCAATATCCCGAGGAAGAAAACTAACATTTCTCTAAGATTGGGCCTCATCCACCTTCTTCCTAAATTCTATGGTCTTATTGGTGAGGACCCTCATAAACACCTTAAAAAGTTTCACATAGTGTGTTCCCCAATGAAACCCCAAAATGTATCTGAGTGCTTAATTAAGTTTAAGGCCTTCCCTTTCTCCCTTGATGGTGTAGAAAAATATAGGCTATACTATTTTCCTATCACGATTGGGTAATGGAATTACCTTAAAGGACTCTTTTTAGGTAATTTATTCCCTGCCTCCCGAACTGCATCAATTAGGAAAGAAATTTGTGGAATTAGGAAATCACAAGGAGATACCCTTCATGAATACTGGGAGAGATTCAAATGACTTTGCTCAAGATTCCCACACCCTTAGATTAGTGAAATATATTAATCCAATACTTATATGATGGACTTATCCCCATAGATATTGGAATGATTTACGCTGCATCTAGTGGTTCCCTAGTTGATAAAACTCCTTCCACTGTTTGGGGATTAATAACCAACATTGCTCAAAATGCAAAACAATTTGGTACACGAGCTATTGCATAAACCTGAGGAGTTCATGGGGTAATCTATTCAAATCTAGAACAAAAAGTATATAAAAATCTTTATGGGATGCATACCCTTCTAAGGAAATTATCTCAAGCACAATGTAACTAAAAATCTCCTCCAGTTCCAATACAATGTGGTATTTGTTATGAAATACTCATTTTTATGACCAGTGCCCACAACTTCATGATTCACTTGAGTCTTGTGCATCCATGTTCCCAGGGTGTCCATTCTAACAAGCACCTACCTTCAAGAAAGAACCATTCAGGTCAAATCCAATCCCCGAGTGGCAAGCACAGCCCCAGTACCGACAAGAGGAAACTGAAGATACCCAAAGCAGAATTTGTATCAACATGGACAAGGTATGCTACCTTCTTATCCTTCAACTTCTCAAAAAAATCATCCTCCTCCTCCCAAATATGAACCAATCCTCAAGGACATGGTGAAACAAATGGCAACCGAGAACCTCCAGTCCCAATAGACCACACAATCAGCAATTCAGGACCTACGAACTCATGTTGGGCAATTGGTGAACACCATCAGTGAGCTTAAAATGCAAGGTTCTTGACAAATATCATCCCAACCCATTTCCTATCTGAAGGAAAAAAGGCAACGTATGTGCAGTTACAATTTGTAGTGGTAAAGAAGTTTTTCCTTCTACTGATTCTATGCAACATGTATGTCCCCTAATGAAAACACTCTTTCTCCACCCATAAAATACTCCAATGAAAAAAATAAAAAGAGTAATCAAATTATCATTTATGATTCAAATGAACAATTCATTCCTCTTCCTTTTCCCAAACAACTCTATAAATATATGAAAAATTATGTTAATAAGATTGATAATAAAATAATGGATACATTTAAAATATTTCATGTTAATATTCCTTTATTGGATGCTGTCAAGAAAATTCCCCATTATGCCAAATTCTTCAAAGAGCCTGGCAGCCATAAATGGAGGCTGAAAGGGAATGAGAGAGTCAACTTGGGAAGGAATGTCTTAGCTTTGATTCAACCATAAATGCCAACCAAATGCAAGGATACAGGCACATTCACAATACCATGTAACATATGTGAGATATTATTTTCAGATGCTATGTTAGATTTAGGTGCTTCTATTAATTTAATGCCTCACTCAGTGTGTACTTCTCTATAGGTTGGAGAGCTTCAACCAACAGGCATTGTCATGCAACTTTCCAATCGGAGTATAATGCATCCACCAGGAGTGATTGAGGATGTCTTTTTTAGAGTGAAGAATCTCATCTTACCCACCAATTTCTACATTCTAGAGATGGAAGAAACTCAAATTCAAGGACATGCCCCTATTATACCTAGGAGGCCATTCCTCAAAATAGTATGGAAGATCATAAATGTTCACAATGGTTCACTGTACATCGAGTTTAGTGGAGAAAAGGTAAGTTTTAATATCCTGCAGGCTATAAAACACCCCATCGAAGTGCACTCTACTCTTCTTATCTATTCGATTGAAGTGGTCTCAAATGATGCACACACACACAATTCTCTCCTCAACCCTTACTCTGATTCTTTTTCCAATTCATTACCCTTGGATGTTTTATGTTTTGATTCATGTTTTGAGTGTTGTGTGGGTTCTAAAAAATGTAAATTTTGTGCTTTAATTGATGAGTGTGTTCATTATGAGGTACCCTAAACCGTTGATGATTGTACAAATCTCATTTCAATAGATTATGTACCTTTAGATAATAAACATGAGAAGATAGACAGTTGAATAAACCTCACCCCCCTAAATACCCTCTCTTAGTCCAAAAACCCCCAGTTTTGGAACTTAAACCACTTCCTTTTAATTTAAAATATGCCTATACTGAGGGTATTGACCAATTTCCTACCATTATTTCCAATAACCTCTCTCAATAATAGGAATCAAAATTTATTTATCTTTTGAGAGAGTGTAAAAATGCAATAGGATGGACATTGGATGATATTCCTGGGATTATCCCATATATTTGTATGCACCATATACTTTTGGATGATGTGGATAATCCCATAATACAATATAAATTCCGGTTGAATCCCACTCTCCTTGAAGTGGTAAAATTGGAAGTCAGTAAATTACTTGCTGCGAGGATCATTTATCCTATATCTGATAGTAAATGGGTTAGACCAGTGCAAATTGTGCCTAAAAATAAGAATAACAGTTGTGTCAAATGAAAGGAATGAATTGGTTCCAACACGTGTTCAAAACAGTTTGGGAGTCTGTATTGACTTCCATAAACTAAATCAAACAACACAAAAGGACAACTTTCCTCTACCTTTCATTGACCAAATGTTAGAACGATTGGCTGGTATGTACCATTATTGTTTCCTTGATGGATATTTGGGTTATTTTTAAAATCCATATATCCCCAAAGGATCAATAAAAGACAACATTAACCTATCAATTTGGCACATTTTCAAAAAAATGATGCCTTTTTGTCTTTTTAATGCTCCTGGTACTTTTCAATATTGTATGCTGAGTAATTTTTATGAGTTCGTAGAGAATTTCATGGAAGCTTTTATGGATTATTTCATAGTTTATGGAACTTCCTTTGATAATTATTTGTCTCACCTTGGTTTTATCCTCCGTCATTTCATAGAAAAAGATCTTGTATTAAATTAAAAGAAATTACATTTCATGGTTGAATGAGGGATAGTTCTTGGGAATTTTATTTAAAAAGTTGGAATTCAAGTGGTTTAAAAAAATTGAATTAATTTCAACCCGTCCATATCCAAAATGTGTTTGTGAGGTGGGATCTTTTTTGGTTCATGCTGCTTTTTACCACTGATTCATCAGAGACTTCAGTAAGATCAAACTTACCTTGTCCAGATTGTTAAAAAATGATTATGATTTTGTGTCTGATAATAATTATGAGGAAATGTTCAATTCACTAAAATGGAGTATCACATCACCGCCCATAATCCAACCACCAAGGTGGGATCTCCCATTCGAGATTATGTATGATGCCTCTAACTTTGAAATTGGGGAAGTTTAATCAAAAAGGGTTGAGAAGGCTCCTCATGTCATTTAATATGCCTCACGTGTAACACCCCAAGCTTCCACGGTACGTTTCCTTTCGAATAATGCAATGGCGTGCATTGTATGCAACTTCGAGATTTTAACACACCATAACCAATCAAACTAGCCATTATGAATAGAAATACCTAATTTTTGAAATTTTATAAATTCTATCTCTCAAAATGGACTTCATTTTTGGATTCGGAATATCGAAATTAGCCTAGGGTGAATTTTTGGTACTTTTCGGATAACTTTCATATTTTGATGAATAGTGAAAATTACTAAATTTTAATTAAAAACAACTTTTTTAATCAAAATAATTAATAGTGATAAATTATGAATTTGAGTGGTTTTAAAGTATATTTATAATATATTTTTACCATGTAATAAAATGTGGGTCATTGAACATAATTTCACATTTAAACCAGACATAAACAAGTGCCAATCTTTTGATAGTTATTATCTCTTAAAAACACGCTTTTTGTTTTAACAACGGGAATTAATTTTAAATTAATTTCTGCCACTTATGTGTTTTGAATTTGGAAAAATGGATTCCATATTTGGAATCAGGATGTTCAAATTGTGTAAATAGGTAACTTTTATTTTTAGAAATTTTGGATAATTACTTCGGTAAATATTTTATTTACCATGGTTAAAGGGTAAATCCGGTAAACAAGGGTTAAAAAATAATATTATTATAATACTAAATTACCCTAAAACGTGTCTTAACCATATTGGTTGATACATGGTCTACCATGTGAATCTTTGGGTTGATTTTGGGACCCCATGGATCCAGTTGTAAGTGATAATGACACTTTATTCTAATTAAGTTAAAATAAATACAAAAATGACACAAGCATATATCTTTTAGAAAAAAAATTGTTACATATGGTTATATATGTTTTATTTTAGACTATAAATATTCATTAGAAATATAAAAAGATTTCCTACATAATTATATTTTATTTATAATTTTTATACATTAAATAAGTTAATTTGTTTATGATACAATGGTGATGTAGTAATTACCATAATAGTGAAAAATTAGAATAATTGATATTATAAATACCCAAATAAATATAATATGATACTTTTATTGAATTAAACTAATTTTCTAGGATGATATGACATATTAGGATTTATTTAATTAACTTTTTTAGAAGGAATCATTCTGTTATGTGTTTCACAAAAATCAACTATTGAATAGTGTCAAAATTGACATAAAAGAGTTTTTAAAACAAATATTACATTATTAATTGATATTAAATTCCTAAAAATCTAAGGTTCGTCCAAGAGACTTATCTCATGATAGGTATATCATTAATGGACCACTTGGGGGTCGATTGGATGTATATAGTAAGTTTATTAACCATATAATATAAAAATACAAAGAGACATTGTAAAAGTGAAACTAATTAACTAAGAGTTAATACTTAAAGATAAGGTTAATATAATGACCCAAACCGGTCTAAATTATATTGGTTGAGTTGTTTTAGACCAATCCCAACGTTAAAATTTAAATAATAAACTTTGGATCCATTAGAAAACGAATATGAATTTATTATTAATTAATATTTCTAGCTTTTCCAAAGGTACCCCTCACCCCACTTATAAAAGGGAACTCCTCCTTCTCATTTCTTCACACCTTAAAAGCCTTTTGGTTCGGCCAAACCCTGCCCAAATACTCTCTTAACTTACCTCACTACAACCTAGAGTCCTTAGTTTGATCAGAAAGCCAACCTAAGGAGCCCTTTTGATCAAATCAAAAGGAAGAACCCGAAGAAGAGGTAATGTTTTCACCACCCCTTTTCAAGTTCCTTTCTTCTTCCACTTCTTCTTTCTTTGTTTTTACCATTATAAAATAATAACTCCAGTATCATATATATACTGTGATGTTATTATAAATATGGTAAAACCATATTCAGTATTCTATCCATCCTTTGAATAACATGTCACCATACGTGCGTCCGTATGGCTTACCGTCTCCACGTCGTGGTGTAATTGTTATTCAATATATTATTATTTGGATGGGTATAATAATGATGTGTAACTCATGTAAATAATAAATATAACATGATAATGATTCTGTATATATGATATACCATCCAATTATATATTATTTTAATATCAAAAGAATGATATTGTCGGTCGTACGTATGTACGGACTACCGTCTCCACGAACGCGATGAGATTCATTCTCCATCATATCCATTCAATTATAATTATAATGTGATGATTTAAAAATAGTATCTAAGGACTTGATATCATTCTGGATATGAATAATATACATCCCATTAATAACGAATCTGGCTCACATAACAAAGAATATAAAGTAAAATGAACCCGTTAACACCCGAAATGATGATAATTCTAAGATATTATTAACAAATCAATGTTAAAAGATCATATATGATATCATATTAAAGTAAATGATACTTGTATAATTCAATAACAATTATTTAACCATTATACAGGAGGTAAACCTACCGTCGACCAAGGAAAAAGTACAATGTAAGGGGTTTCTTAACTCACTCTTAATTTCGTGAGAATTCCATTGGTCACCACTTAATTATTGCATGTGGTGTACGTGTACTGCCCATGGTTGTATTCATTGCGTAATATTCTTTAATTCATGTATATTTACAGCATCATTGTATGATCCTTCTTTCATGTGTGTATGTTTCGTAAGTTACCAAATTAATAAGGGAATTTGATATTCAAATTTCCATTTATTTGGATTTACGCAAACTTCATTGATTATTTTACTCCGAGATTATGTGTGGAATCACTATTCATTTGCTTATGTCAAAATTTCCACTCCTCTTTTCTATGGATATAATTTTGATTCACATAATCACTCCATTGATAAATTCTCAAGTGATCGGTATGAACTTGATAAGAGTAATTTTAACTCAATCTCCATTTTTTGAGTTAAATATCCAATTCATTGGTGTTGTTTTTACAAGAATATGTTTGAATGTCATCTGATTGATTTACACTAAATATCCAATCATATTGAGTGTACTTATATTTTTCACACATAATTATGTCGTTGATTTATCCTTAACCTAAGGATATGGTCTTTATAATATAATTCATCTCAATTTACATTCCATTGAGGCTTCTTTGTTGTTATACACCAAATCACTTTTATATGGTGTATATATTTTACTTTGACATAGTATATCATGAATCCCTTTATTCTCATGATATTACAAAGTTTTTATTACCTCAATTATTTGTATTCAAGTGTCTCTCTTTTGGTTAGAATCTCTAACTAAAATACCATTTTTAAATGTTTTAAAGACTTATTCATATAAATCTTGCTCATTAATGTCCATGTTTTAAAAATGGTTTTATGGATTTATTTATATGGAAATTAAATTTTTAAAATTAAAAATCATTTTAAAAAGTTTCAAAGTGGTATGGGACACTTTGATTCAAAAATATATTTTTAAATGGATTCCTGACAAATAGTGTAACTTTTAAATGATTTCAAGAAAAAGGGGGATATTTCTCTCAAATGGTTTTGATGATTATTTTCATCTATGTCAACATCCTTCATTATTCTTGATTGAGGTTAATGTGATACAATACAATCTTCCATATTGTATCGAATGAGTTATGTTTGACTGTGGATGTACTATTTTTTTATACCATTCATGGTTTGTGGTTAAAGTATTGACATTTCTTATGCTAGTTTTAATACGAATGTTTATGTTATGTTTAAACCTATTCATATGAGGAATGCATTGGACTTAATAAGTGACGGGTGGAGCCCTCTATAGCTCCTCGATGCATCGGTAGGTCTCATGAGACAAACTAGTGTCTTGGCACATGGCCTTGGCAAAATCTTATTTGTAGTCTTGGCACGAGGCCTTGGCTATGTGGTAATGATAGTCTGGCATTATGCATTCCATCATTATGAAAGTGGTTATTGATATTTCATTGGATTGTTCGACTAGTAGAATATCCCTGTGAGTAAGTAAATGGCATTATTTTATTTTATCTTTTCCATTTTATGCTGAAGTTCAAGTTGAAAAGGCGTTTGTTTTAGTTATAAACTGCCTTAAGTGTTTATGCTTATCTATGAAAGCTTCTGATATAATGTTATCCTTACTGAGCATCTGAGCTCACCCCATTCAATGTTTTATTTTTCCCAGGATTATGAAGACGTAATTTATGAATGAACTGCAGGGATAGTATGATGGGATATGAAGACAAGATGTTTTTTATGATGTAATGTAAAACTTTATGGATGTATCTAGTTATTACAAGGCTACTAGACTAATCGGTCTTTCGAGACTTGATCTATATTGTGATCATGCCAATGTAATGTAATAATGCACCGACTCTGGGTAACTAGGGTCGGGGCGTTACAGTTGTTATCAGAGGAAGTTTAGTACAAACCATAGAAGCTAGATTTAGATAAACTCTGATTAGAGCACGTAGAACTAAGATGAAAATTGAGGATTAGTATAGAAGAACTTCCTAGAATTTTGGTATTGTAGAGATTTTGTGAGTTTTCCGGGCAATACATCCCTGTCTAGATACGAGCAGGTAGAGGCGGCTCTGGTACAGATGTACCTAGGGGTAAAATCCGAAAACACCACTTTGAGCTTGACTCGAACGGGAACTAGTGCACGAAAATGGGCCTTGCTGCAGTCTTGGTTACAACACTCCCAGAGGATATGCTTAGGATAATTTACATTTTCTTTAAAAGCCGATTTAAGTAATATATATATAAGATGATAGTAAATGACCTTGGTTAATCCTAATATGTTTCAAATTGAGAATATGGTGACATTTTAATCTCTAAATGATTTTACGACTACTGTTACTCACACAATGCTTTCTAGTTTTAGTCAATGGATAGATTCCAAGGAAGTCATAGTGACTTTGAGAATGATGTACAAGGTGGGAACGGTGGTGGAAATGAGCAACAAAATGGAATGTTGATAGGCGTAAAAGATATCGTCTTTATGCCAAATCCGTTTTCCAAAAATATGATCAGCCACATATATATTAACCAACTCCCAGACTCAACAAGGAAGAGAAAGTTGATAAATGATAAGAGCTCCAGCAATGGAGACCATGGAGAAAAGAACCCTCAATTTTCATCATGCAGGAAATGTGGAAGGAGACACCCAGGAAAGTGTCTCAATGGGAAAACGAACTGCTTTACATGTAGGAAGGAAGGACATAAAGTGAAGAATTGCCGAAGAAAAATTAAGAGTACTATGGAAGAAGATAAAAATGGTCCCAAGAGTCCATTTACAGTCATTTGCCGTAAATGTAGGGGACCTGGCCATTACCCGAGTGAATGTCCTATTCTATAGGATAATTTCTTGGTCAAAGAAGAAGCTATGTGGAAATAAATAGTTGGAGAAATGTTTTAAAAGTATTAGCGCTCCTTGTTGATGGGTTTACTTTGGAATAATTTTCTCTTGTATTTTTAACCCCGCAGTTTTCCATGTGAGAATGATATTTGAGGAAGAATTGTCTCTTCTATTGTGGATATAGGTATAAATAACCATTTGGTTTTATATGATCATTGGGGTTTGAGAAAATTATAAGTTATTATAATTTGGGATGAAAATGCAAGGTATGATATAACATTTGTGGTTAAATTATGTTATTTTGAGGAATTTATCTCATTTTGGTAATATTATAAAATATAGTTTTTGAAAAAGGACAACACGTAAACCGTGTGACAACCCGTCGCGTCGGACAAAGCTGTGGGAATCGAACCCACAACCAAAGTGCGATTGGGATTAATCGCCTACCACTGGACTAAGTGATGTCCCTGGTTAGTGTGACTATTTTATTTAGTTAAATGATTTTATTGATCAATAATATGTTGATTTGGGTTCTTATGTCTTATCAAATGAATACCCTTAGTATAGGAAAATGATTTGGTGATTAAGTGGAAAATGTTATTTTGGAAGATGTTCACTTTGTTGGGAACACTATATGTCCAAGGAAAATAGAATACTATGGGATGTAATTAGAGGAGCAATGGTGTATTTTTATCTATGTTTTTATTGTGGATCTAGAGTGATTTGAGTTATTTATGGAAATGATTAACCTATAATAAAGAATATATGATTAGGTAAATTACTTTTAAGTATGTGACTTTAAGTGTAGATGATGTCATTTGGAGATACAATTTAACGCGGAAGACTACATTCTTATAAGTTTTGGGTTTCAATATTAGTTTGGATTATATTGAAGGATTTTGAGGAGAATTTATTATTTAATTGTATTTATTTAACTTTGGGGTATTGTTGGTTTAATTTTAGAAATTAAGATTAGTATTTTTTTCTCTAATGGAATATACATTTGGGGGATCATCAGATCTTATACTAACCATTTTGGTTTTGATTAATCTCTAAAGACAAGTTAAATATATAGTTTATCCTACATGGATCATGTATTTCTATAGAAGTTTATTTTAGCTCTTTTATTGTGTCCAACTCTTCTTGAATACTCATTGTTCAAAAAAAATACGTTAGTGGTTAAAAGTTATTAAATAATGAAACTCTACTTAAAATTTAAGTATATCTCTTTATGTTTTTAGTCAATATCATAAATGAATTCCTCGTCCTTATGTAATGTAACTTAAAACAAAAAAAAATGTTGTCCGTTTACTTTCCTACTAGGAGACTAATAGCCGTTTGTCCCAACACAAGTTTGTGGTTTTCTTATTGTTAAATTTCTCCTGATAATGATTTCTATCCTTCTCCATCAGAACTTGACACTTAGTTTATCATCAATACCCATGTTTTCCTACATGGAATCTGAGTATGGGTTATCTTGGATGACCTTTATACCTCTCTTTCTTTCTTTTAAAGTAATAGTTTTATTGACTATTTTTCTGATGTGAGACTTTCCATTATATTCCCAAGAACAATTTTAAAAATTTTGAGGACACAATTTATTTAAGGATGGGAGAATGTAACACCCCAAGCTTCCACGGTACGTTTCCTTTCGAATAATGCAATGGCGTGCATTGTACGCAACTTCGAGATTTTAACACACCATAACCAATCAAACTAGCCATTATGAATAGTAATACCTAATTTTTTAAATTTTATAAATTCTATCTCTCAAAATGGACTTCGTTTTTGGATTCGGAATATCGAAATTAGCCTAGGGTGAAATTTTGGTACTTTTCGGATAACTTTCATATTTTGATGAATAGTGAAAATTACTAAATTTTAATTAAAAACAACTTTTTTAATCAAAATAATTAATAGTGATAAATTATCAATTTTAGTGGTTTTAAAGTATATTTAGAATATATTTTTACCATTTAATACAATGTGGGTCATTGAACATAATTTCACATTTAAACCAGACATAAACAAGTGCCAATCTTTTGATAGTTATTATCTCTTAAAAACACGCTTTTTGTTTTAACAACGGGAAATAATTTTAAATTAATTTCTGCCACTTCTGTGTTTTAAATTTGGAAAAATGGATTCTATATTTGGAATCAGGGTGTTCAAATTGTGTAAATAGGTAACTTTTATTTTTATACATTTTGGATAATTACTTCGGTAAATATTTTATTTACCATGGTTAAAGGGTAAATCCGGTAAACAAGGGTTAAAAAATAATATTATAATAATACTAAATTACCCTAAAACGTGTCTTAACCCTATTGGTTGATACATGGTAAACCATGGGAATCTTTGGGTCGATTTTGGGACCCCATGGATCCACTTGTAAGTGATAATGACACTTTATTTTAATTAAGTTAAAATAAATACAAAAATGACACAAGCATATATCTTTTAGAAAAACAATTGTTACATAGGGTTATATATGTTGTATTTTAGACTATAAATATTCATTAGAAAAATAAAAAGATTTCCTACATAAGGATATTTTAATTTTAATTTTTATACATTAAATAAGTTAATTTATTTATGATACAATGGTGATGTAGTAATTACCATAATAGAGAAAAATTAGAATAATTGATATTATAAATACCCAAATATAATATAATATGAGACTTTTATTGAATTACACTAATTTTATAGGATGATATGGCATATTAGTATTGATTTAATTAACTTTTTTAGAAGTAATCATTCTGTTATGTGTTTCACAAAAATCAACTATTGAATAGTGTCAAAATTGACATAAAAGAGTTTTTAAAACAAATATTATATTATTAATTGATATTAAATTCCTAAAAATCTAAGGTTCGGCCAAGAGACTTATCTCATGATAGGTATATCGTTAATGGACCACTTGGGGGTCTATTGGATTTATATAGAAATTTTATTAACCATATAATATAAAAATACAAAGAGACATTGTAAAAGTGGAACTAATTAACTAAGAGTTAATACTTAAAGATAAGGTTAATATAATGACAAAAACCTGTCTAAATTATATTGGTTGAGTTTTTTTCGACCAATACCCACCTTAAAATTTAAATAATAAACTTTGGAGCCATTAGAAAACGAATATGAATTTATTATTAATTAATATTTCTAGCTTTTCCAAAGGTACCCCTCACCCCTCTTATAAAAGGGCACTCCTCCTTCTCATTTCATCACACCTTAAAAGCCTTTTGGTTCGGCCATACTCTACCCAAATACTCTCTAAAATTCCCTCACTACAACCTAGAGGCCTTACTTTGATCAGAAAGCCAACCTAAGGAGCTCTTTTGATCAAATCAAAAGGAAGAACCCGAAGAAGAGGTAATGTTTTCACCACCCCTTTTCAAGTTCCTTTCTTCTTCCACTTCTTCTTTCTTTGTTTTTACCATTATAAAATAATAACTCCAGTATCATATATATACTGTGATGTTATTATAAATATGGTAAAACCATATTCAGTATTCTATCCATCCTTTGAATATCATGTCACCATACGTGCGTACGTACGGCTTACCGTCTCAACGTCGTGGTGTAATTGTTATTCAATATATTATTATTTGGATGGGTATAATAATGATGTGTAACTCATGTAAATAATAAATATAACATGATAATGATTCTGTATATATGATATACCATCAAATTATATATTATTTTAATATCAAAATAATGATATTGTCGGTCGTGCGTACCTACGGACTACCGTCTCCACGAACGCGATGAGATTCATTCTCCATCATATCCATTCAAGTATAATTATAATTTTATGATTTAAAAATAGTATCTAAGGACTTGATATAATTCTGGATATTAATAATATACATCCCATTAATAACGAATATGGCTCACATAACATATAATATAAAGTAAAATGAACCCGTTAACACCCAAAATGACGATAATTCTAAGATATTATTAACAAATCAATGTTAAAAGATCATATATGATATCATATTAAATAAATTGATACTTTTATAATTCAATAACAATTATTTCACCATTATACAAGAGGTAAACCTACCGTCGACCAAGGAAGTAGTTCAAAGTAATGGGTTTCTTAACTCACTCTTAATTTCGTGAGAATTCCATTGTTCACCACTTAATTATTGCATGTGGTGTATGTGTATTGCCCATGGTTGTATTCATTGTGTAATATACTCTAATTCATGTATATTTACATCATCATTGTATGATCCTTCTTTCATGGGTGTATGTTTCGTAAGTTACCAAATTAATAAGGGAATTTGATATTCAAATTTCCATTTATTTGACTTTACGCAAACTTCATTGATTATTTTACTCCGAGATTATGTGTGGAATCAGTATTCATTTGCTTATGTCAAAATTTCCACTCCACTTTTCTGTGGATATAATTTTGATACACATAATCACTCCATTGATAAATTCTCAAGTGATCGGTATGAACTTGATAAGAGTAATTTTAACTCAATCTCCATTTATTGAGTTAAATATCCAATTCATTGGTGTTGTTTTTACAAGAATATGTTTGAATGTAATCTGATTTATTTACACTAAATATCAAATCATATTGAGTGTATTTATATTTTTCACACATAATTATGTCGTTGATTTATCCTTAAATTAAGGAGATGGTCTTTATAAGAGAATTCATCTCAATTTACATTCCATTGAGGCTTCTTTGTTGTTATACACCAAATCACTTTTATATGGTGTATATATTATACTTTGACATAGTATATCGTGAATCCCTTTATTCTCCTGATATTACGAAGTTTTTATTACCTCAATTATTTGTATTCAAGTGTCTCTCTTTTGGTTAGAATCTCTAACTAAAATACCATTTTTAAATGTTTTAAAGACTTATTCATATAAATCTTGCTCATTAATGTCCATGTTTTAAAAATAGTTTTATGGATTTATTTATATGGACATTAAAGTTTTAAAATTAAAAATCCTTTAAAAAAGTTTCAAAGTGGTATGGGACACTTTGATTCAAAAATCTATTTTTAAATGGATTCTTGACAAATAGTGTGACTTTTAAATTATTTCAAGAAAAAGGGGGATATTTATCTCAAATAGTTTTGATGATTATTTTCATCTATGTCAATATCCTTCATTATTCTTGATTGAAGTTAATGTGATGCAATAAAATCTTCCATATTGCATCGAATGAGTTATGTTTGAATGTGGATGTGCTATTTTTTTATACCATTCATGGTTTGTGGTTAAAGTATTGACATTTAGTATGCTAGTTTTAATACGAATGTTTATGTTATGTTTAAACCTGTTCATATGAGGAATCCATTGGACTTAATAAGTGACGGGTGGAGCCCGCTATAGCTCCTCGATGCATCGATAGGTCTCATGAGACAAACTAGTGTCTTGACACAAGGCCTTGGCAAAATCTTATTTGTAGTCTTGGCACGAGTCCTTGGCTACGTGGTTATGATAGTCTAGAATTATGCATTCCATCATTATGAAAGTGGTTATTGATATTGCATGGGATTGTTCGACTAGTAGAATATCCATGTGAGTAAGTAAATGGAATTATTTTATTTTATCTTTTCCATTTTATGCTGAAGTTCAAGTTTAAAAGGCTTTTGTTTTAGTTATAAACTGCCTTAAGTGTTTATGCTTATCTATGAAAGCTTCTGCTATAATGTTATCCTTACTGAGCATCTGAGCTCACCCCATTCAATGTTTTATTTTTCCCAGGATTATGAAGACATAATTTATGAATGACCTACAGGGATAGTATGAGGGGATATGAAGACACGATGTTTTTTTATGATGTAATGTAAAACTTTATGGATGTATCTAGTTATTTCAAGGCTACTAAACTAATCGGTCTTTGGAGACTTGATATTTATTGTGATCATGCCAATGTAATGTAATAATGCACTAACTCTGGGTAACTAGGGTCGGGGCGTTACATCACGTACCCATGAACCTACCCAGGAAAACCACACAACCACTGAAAATGAACTATTTTCTATTGTGTTTTCCTTGGAACAATTTCATTCATATCTTCTTTGGTCAAATGTGAATGTGTTTTCTGAGCATGCTTCCCTTAGATTCCTTTTAATGAAACCTGAATCTAAGCACCGCCTTATACGATGGATGATCCTCCTCAAAAAGTTTGACCTTGAGATTAGAGATAATAGGGGAATGGAAAATGTGTTAACTGAACACATTAGTAGGATTTTTACACCATTAGACCATCATGTTGACTCACCCCTTCCCATTGGATAATAATTCCCTCATGAGAACCTTTGTGATATTGTGGACTTTACCCCAAGATATGCAGACATTGTGAATTCTTTAGTAACATCTAGGGTCCCCACTGATTTCATCATTTCACAATCATAGATACTTAAGAATGATTCTCGGTGGAACATATAAGATGAACCATATTTTTGGAGAATTTTTGGTGACCATGTAGTTCTTCGGTGTGCTACTAGTTCACCTATGTTTTGACCTTCTGCCACACTTTGGCCCGTGGGGGACACTTTGGCTCTCAACATACAGCTCAAAAGTTCCTTGACTCCAGAATTTATTTGTGAAAATTATAAAGGGATGCCCATCAAATTTTAAAGTCATGTAGTCGTTGTCAATTCACAGTGAATATCTCCAAGATGAATGAAATTCCCCAACAACACATGTTATTCTGCGAAATCATTGATGCATGGGGAATTGAATTCATGAGGACCTTTCCAAATTCATTTGGACTATTGTACATCTTGTTAGTTGTGAACTAAGTGTCTAAATGTGTGGAATAAAAGGCTACTAGGACCGATAAATATCGATTTGTTATTGATTTTATGAGGTCCCACATTTTTAGTAAGTTTGGTTTGACGAGATTCATTATTAGTGATCAGGGTTCCCATTTTTTCAATCACAACATGAAAAATTTGCTTTGTAAGTATGGGTTGATCATAAAGTCTCCACTGCATATCACCCCCAAACTAATGGACAAGAAAAAATCTAAAATTGGTAAGTTAAGAGAATCTTGGAAAAAATAGTACAGCCCAATAGGAAAGATTGGACATTGTGATTGGATGATGCACTTTGGGCATACCGTACAACTTTTAAAACCCCAATAAAAATGTCACCCTATAGTATTGTATTTGGAAAGGCTTTTCACCTTCTAGTGGAGGTAGAACACCATGCATATTGGGATGTTAAACAATGTAATATGAATATTTCAGATGCCGGTTAGCATAGGAAGCTGCAGATTCAGGAATTGGAAGAATTTTGATGTGATGCATATGAGAACTCTTGAATATATTAAGAGAAGACAAATGATATCCATGATAGAATGATTCATCAGCGGAAGTTTCATATTAGTGATAAGTTTATCATGTATAATTTCAGGCTAAAGCTCCACCCAGGTATGCTTCATTCTCGATGGCTCGGTCCTTATACCGTTACTGATGTTTACGCTTTTGGTGCTATATAGGTTTTTCATGAGAAGAGTAGACAGAGGATTACTGTCAATGGGCAGAGGCTCAAACACTTCTATGAGGATTTTCAAAATCATCTCATAGAGGAAATCCAACTGATAGATGCCAGATATGACACCACATAGCATACTCTACCTTCTTTCTACCTTTATTTACTTTTCTATTTATTTAAAATACTTTCATTGTGGATAATGTAACTTTTAGGTTTGGGGGATGGTGACATGTCATAGTTTGGGTTAAATAAAAAAATGTGTTTTTATTTTTAATTTATTTTTCCTTATATTGTGTTTTTAGATAAAAATTGATCTTAAAAAGAATATCCATAAATATTTTTCATGCTTGAGTCAATTGTGTGGAAAATTCTATTGTTTTTGGAAAAATGTTTTTCAAATGAATATTGATTTGGAATCTTTTTCTAGAATTTTTATTTTCAAATCATTCTTAGGTGTTTAATGGATTTTTGAATACCATGCGTCATTATCACATACCAATATTTTAATCCTTTACATGAGATACATTATAAGACCTTTATTGCATATTCATTATTTTAATCACTTTCTTGAGAGTCTCGTGTCAGGTAGAGAAACTAGAACTTTCCTTGATTCTGTTTGAAGGAATAAAATTCAATTATGAAACATTCATGATAGAGGTAATCATTCATTGAAAATCCCTTTGTACAATTATCCTGTATTTTTGGCAACCTGTACATTTTATCTGTATTAAGCCCTAGAGACCATTAAATGCCTGTTAGGTAGCCACATTACTAGATAATTTATCCCTACCTACCCATATCTTGTGTATATTATTGTTTTATTTTCATTAAGTGTGGGAGAGAGGGTGTTTCCATGGGAATTTTGGGGAGAGAATCATTGTTATGGGTTGATATAAAGGTGCCTACATTTTCCTTGGGAAATGGGTTCACAATCCATATTACATCATTGTTTTACACATGTTTTCCTATTTATCTCCAAAAAATATATACATTAAAAAAATAGTTCTATACATTGAAAAAATAGAACAAAAGGAAAAAAAGAGAAAAGAGGAGGTTTACTCATTATTATTCACTGCATGGTTGTGACCCACAATGTTGGACAATGGGGAGAGTGAGTTGGAAGTAATACACTTTGTGAGTGGTTGAGTCTGTACATTCATTGTGAACACTTGATGAATTTTGACATGATTTGTACATAATAGATAAAACATTCTTCTTCTGGATTATATTTTTAAACATTAAATCTTACCAATTGTTGAACCTCAAAACAACCTGTCGGAAGACCTCTTGAGCAGCACACTAGTTTCTGCTGGTAGAGAACTATGAATCTTGGAAAGAATATGGTAAGATCACATGAACTCTGGGAAAATAGAATAAACCCAATTCTATCTGTTCCTTGAGTAAAGAAGGAATATTTTTAGGTGAGGTAGGCTTAGACATGTTCCACAGTTGAACAAATAAATTTGAAAAAATTTGAATGTGAGAAAAGAAAAAATGATAATGAAATTGATTATATAAACAAGTCTTGATGAATTTAATTTCAAAATAATGTTGGATGTTTTCAAATTATTTATTTAGGAATGGGGAATGATTAGGATATTATAATTTTCTCAGGAGTGCAAATGTTTAGGTGTGGGGGTGTGATCGTACCACGATTCACTGTTTTATTTCATCCTTATACCAATGTATTAAATTGGTTTTGTATTGAAAATTACAAGTATAATAAAAAATTTCACTACATTTTTGATTAAATTATTTTTTTTAACACTATTAAAAATGGAAATGTTACTTGATTTGATAATTATATTATAGGTGGAGGTGATTTGGAGGGCCCATGATGAAGAGGAAGAAAAATGGGCCAAAATTGCATGGATCCATGAAGAACTGTAAACTGTTTTACATTTTTAGAAATATCTGTGCATCCAAATGAGATCATATTTTGTATTATGGTCTATAATTTAATTGGATACAACTATTATTGAGAAACCCAAGAACAATTCCGCTAGAAAGGGGTCCAACCAACCTGATCTGTCCACAACACCAAATTTGTGCGAAGTCAAATGTGTCATTTTGTAATCTGTCCATATCTCCAGATCCACATGTCCAATTGATTCCAAAATTTCGGTGGAGATATTAAGGAAGTGGGTATAAAACTTTACAGTTTTTTAATAAGGGAGATTAGATTATCTAATGGACAAAAAGCATTGTACAAGTGGTTTTAATAAATATGTGTGCCCAAAACCACCTTCCAATTTTCCTATAAAAAGGAACATTGGGATATCTATTTGGGAGTTCGAACTAGAGGCAAGGTGGTACCATTTTGGATTCCCAAACAAGTCATCCTTCCAATATTTGAAGTTCTAGAGGCTATGGGAAGTTCTATCTCAACATCATTCTCTTCCTCCTCTCCCATTGGTTTCTAAACCCCTTGTGATCACCCGGGGAGGAATGTGATGTAATCCCAAGGCTCATGTTTGTATAATGTTGAATGATCTTTTTAATTAAAGGTTTTATGTTTTTTTATTCATCCTCCCTTTTAATATAATTGAGTTATATTCTAGTTTGTTATACTCAAACTCAAATGATCATGTTTGGGGGTACCCATTCATGTGAGGTTTCACACACTGTTCATCCCTTTTTTCCCTCATTCAATTGAGGTGTTTGTGTGGTTCATATTGGTCAATTGAACTAACAGAAGAATTGTAAAGGCCATGTACATTTATGCCATGGTATAAAAAATAAATAAAATACAAAACATGATAGAACATCTAGTTCATCGTGTGTTTCCTTGGTGATTTTTGGTTATGAAGTCGAACACAAATCACCCAATCATCGGTGGTGTTCGGTGAATCATTGTGTGTTTTGGCTGAAACCTAGGAGTTATCCTAGTATAAACTCAGTAACATTATGGTTCTAGGTGTTTAAAACCATTGATTAAAATATCATAACTCTATATCATGACACAATTAAGGATGAACAACATGAGAGTACCCCGGGTTGATCACGCTTAATTAATTCTGTTAATTTCTATTTTTTATCGCTTTCATTTTCTATTTTCATATTCAATCATCAAACCCTCAAGTTTTAAAAAACCCCATCACCTTTATACTTTTATAATAAAACCCCTATTTTTAAATTAATTATCTAATGCTCTGTTAAGAGACAACCAAGGGTTTCTATTATACTGTAGAAATTCTAGTTAAAAATAAACATCTAATTTGAAGCGCTCAACGACGTGATCAATATACTTCCAAAATAACATTCTCTTAGGAAAATAGATAATTGAAAATATCTTTTATGTGGTGTTGATACAATTTTCTATACTAAGTGGATAAGATGTTCCACTCAAAATATTTGTTCATTGACACATGAAGGATTCAACTTTTTGTTGTTCCTCACTTGGTGAATTCAAATCCTTCACATATTTTAGGTTTTTATTCATGAACTAGGTTAACTAATTCATTATAATCATGATGTTTTCAACACCATATTATATCATATTTGGAAAACCATCAGTGCAATATCCATCCCATCTGTTATTTAAATGGGTCTCTCTATATTTGATAATTTTTATAAGAGAAGAAAACCTAATTAAGAATTTTTTTACTATTGAAAATATTATAATAATAATTTTAAAGAAATTATTAATCCTAAAATTTTATAAAATAATTATTCTTGTATGATATACATTAATCTTAAAAAAAATTGCATTATCTTTTTGTCTTTTATATTGGTTTGTAAAAGGCATTTGATTAACCAAATCATATCCACCAGAAGTGTCAAACTTAGTGTACAATAAGGCATATTTATCTTGCACTAGTTTATGATGGATTTAAAACCAAATCCACCATTTTTAGGGTTATTAAAGTTAGGAACAACTGTGATATATCCACACCCTCTTGTACTATCCAAACATGGATTTCATTTCATGTTAACTACCCCTTTATAAATCAACAAAATTTTAGGATATTTTATATATTTAGTCTCATCCATAGGGTTATTACAGATGTCCTATACACATAATTTCTAAAAATAACTATGCATTTCCTTTGATAACAATCATGGAAGCCATCCTTTTTAATACATGATTTTTAATATAATTCTTTAATAAAATATTGCATTTTCAAATTTGAATGACCTTTTGAGGTTTAATATCTTTGAAAATTAGTAAAAAATATATGAAGTATGTAATGAAAACATAGACATAAACTTTATTTAATACTATTGAAGGAATAATTTTTTATTCCATCACATTTTACCACACAACAAGTGATTTCTTGGTGATATACCTCAATATAAAAGGGTTATAATAAATACTATTAAGGGATAAAACAATGAAATGGAACACGAGAGATTGAAATGAATAAAACATGAGAAATAACATGATATAATGGCAAATTTAATATGATACATAACATGGAAATGTGGATAAAACATAAAAATGGAACATTTATAAACATATCACCAAGGTTCATCTCTAAGGTGTTGTAAAATATATTAACTAGGTTATTCACCATGGTATCCTAAACATGTCATGTATTGAGATTAAATATTTAAACAATTAATTTGATTGATATATGGGAAGAACCTTGATATGAATCAATCTATGTGTACCACATATATCATAATAAATAATTTCCTCAATAACCCCAAGAGAATAAAGAACAAGTTTCATATAAAACCAATGAGTGGAAAAGTGTTTATAAACTTGATATTTTAAAAAAAATTAATAAAAGGAAGGGGAACATGAGTTTAATCCTTGTAAATCCTTAATAAATGAATTATATTTACATATATATACATATTTATACCATTTAATAAAAATAGGGATGGGTATTCTTAATAATGAAAATATTGAAGGATAATAAAAGGATGATTTTAGTAGAAAAAAGGGTATAAAAAGTGGTTTATATAATGAGATTAATGGGAGAGAATGAATGTATATCATTGATATACAAATATTATGGTAGTAATGGAATGATAAAAAGTTCATGAGAATGTAATAACTTTTAAATTAGAGGACTCATTAAATAGGAGTACTTGGATAAAAAATAGAGGGGAAGAGAATCCATTACCTTGTGAGATAACTTTTTAATGCTCAAAGATAGTTACATCATAGCTTAAGAACTCCTTGAAAATTATCTACAGAGGGAAATTGAGGGTAAATTAATTCTTAATGGATTTTGAGTGAATTAAATTGGGGTGGAGAGGATTGAATTTATAGGAAAAGTGGTTGGATTGTTTATTAATTTCTAAATCAGGCTTTAGAAATCTATGTTGTGTAAAATGGAAAAAATTTGCACAATAATGGATTTTTATATTGATTAATGAAATTAAGAAGTTATTTTTTGAAATATTTTTTTTTGAGAAACAAAATTTAATATTTAATATTATTTTTGGTAAGGATAATTAGTTTTCACCTGAAATAATGTTTTTGAAAATCCTAATTTCCACTTTAGACTTTAGAAAGATGTTTATGGGCTTGGAAAATCATTTTTATTAATTAAAATACTAAATATTAGTAAAATAAATTATTTTTCATCATTTATTTAGTTTTATTGATTATAAAATCTCTATAATATATTAATTAATTCATAAAATATTTCAAAAACACCAAACTGTATTTTTTACTATTCACCAAAAAATAATGTATTTTAGAAAATTTCCAAAATTTCACCCAATCTTAAATTTTATGTACTGATTAAAAATATAATTATTATTTTATCAATATAATTGTATAGATATTATAATGCTAACTTTTTAAAAAATTCTTATTTACTAATAAAATAACAGTTTTTAAGACATACGCAACTTTTCGACCATTATAAAAATAAACTCAGATGGTGAGAAAATAAAATATAATCATGTATATTTTTAAAAATAGTATTTTATAAGACTATTTAATGAAAATAAAATTTATTTAGAATTCCTGAATTTATCCTAAAAGCGTATATTTAACAAAAATGAAATTATATTTTATTTGTATCAAGAAACTATGTTTCATATTTATCTTATATTCATGTGTATTTTATTAAATAAAATAATAATAAAAATTGGATTGAAGAAACCAATATTATAATTATATAATTAAAATAAAACATTTATAATACCAGGTTCTAGATACATAAACCCTTAATAAAATGACATAATCCATAATTATATGGTGTGTGATGGTGGTACTTTCAAGTGGCTTGTTTTCTAATACATATATAGTGGTGATCTCTACACCAGCATATGACCTAATTGGAATATTGATTATTTTAATTTTGGTTGGGCCACATTATAATTTTTTTTCTTACTTTAAGGAAATGGGGGTAAAATCTCAGGACTTAGTTTTTAGCAATGAGGGAAAAGGAAAATCCCAATGTATTTCTGATTCAAATATCCATGTTAGTTCTAATAATCTTATTCCAGGTTATCCTAATGTGGTGAAGAACTATGATAAAACCATGATGTATTCCCCCATTTTCTATGTTATTTTATGAAAAGGGAAGGATTTGGGTTTCATGGATAATGTGGATCCTAGAAAAAAATATTTTGGTAGCCCGACGGGAGGGGTGATGGGTGAAAACATTTTGAAAAATAGCAGATGAGGTTTGGAAATATGTTTTAGTAGTCCATCCAACACATAATATCTATCATGAATGGGGTGTAGGTTCTAGTGAGGATTATAAAACTCAATTAATTGGTACCCAAGAAATAATCCCTATATTGTAGTGCTCAAAAGATTAAGGAACTTTTTAATCTTTCGATGATAGTTCTATTAAGAAGGTGATCATTAGAGTAATGGTCCAAAATAGTTTTCAGATTCGAGAAGGTGAGATCTGGGTTAATGTGGATAATTGATGTTTGAAACCAAAAAATATAAAAGTAAAAGGAAGGTTGTCCCTATGAAGGTAACACAATATGTAACCTTAAAACTATTGTAAGCCGACCAAAGACACTTAGAGTGACCTAAAGTATTCCTTAAATGGAAAAAACTCTCGTTCAGTTTCTTATTAGTGTTAAGAGGATTATCAAGATATAAAAATCTTATGTTTAGGTAAACAAATAGATACTAAGGGGGAAATAAACTTGGGGGACTACCTGATTAACAATTCCAAGAAAACCAAAAGTAGAATGTACTATTCGTCCTTTACAAAACCAATAGCTAAAAGATCGAAATGAGAAGACCCAAAACCAACGCCCTAGGAGACCCCCACATAGAAAAAAGGTTTAGGGAGCATAATAGAGAATATATAGTTTAGGTAAACCTAAAAAAAATATATAAATTGAGGAATCCAATGACATATCCCCTACGAAGAAGGGTGGTTCATATTCTTCAATCAGTAAATCCCTATTCCAATTTTGAAGAGGGTGTGATATTGGAAAAGAAGGATCTCATGTTCTTATATAAAAATTATAGATGTTTTCATATTCAATGGAAGATATTTATTTATAGGTTATGGATGTTAATAAAATAGAGGATAAAATTAATAAACATTATGAAAGAATGATTTAGTTTAATCTCAATATTTTGTAATTGAAAAAGATCAATTCCCATGACCAAATCCCTATTCATGGATTCCACTAAGAAAGGTTTATCATCTAAGATTACATTACGTCTAGAGATAAAATAAGGAACTAATTTGAGAAAATTGTTAATGATGAACTAAGGATGAAATAATTTCCTTATGAATTGATCTTGCTGATGATACATGGAACTAATTTGATTAAATTCTTCTGGAACAAAGTAGCGATGTTGTATGAAGTTTAACTTCCTCAATATTGTTTTAGATTGTTTGGGTTCTCAATCAACCCATAAAAGTGATATTTATTTAATGAAAATTCTAATTTTCAATAAGTCAAGATTTACTTGGGTGTGGTCAAGGGTGAACCCTAGTGATGCTGGCTCCCTCCCACATTATGATAAATGAGATTAAAAAGGAATGATCCTACTGGGGCCATCGTTTCTACCTTCATCATAAATTACCTTTTTTACATTAACCTTTATATATATTAATTTTAATCGTAACATTATATCCAATAGTCAAAATTTCTAATGTTATTAGTGACCAATGCTCAAGTAATGACCAGATTATAACAATCACTTTTCCATTTATATCGTATATATACTCCACTATTCCAATAAAAATATATTTATTAGTTTTCCCATAATGGTTATACACTTCCATTGGTAATTTATATCATATTACTAACTATTTTATTTATTTTTACTATTTTTATTGCTGGAAATATCTTTATTAGAATGTTCAATCCCACAGAGGTTACTTTAGCCTATGAATTGTTCTATTTAATTTATCTCCTAGTATTTTCTCAACATTTTTAGTCAATATTAATTAATGATATGTAATGTTATTGTGGAATTATTATTATTTATATGTTATTATATTTTAAAACATAATAAAATAGTTATTATGATACATGAATTCTATTATTAAAGAAAATATTTGGGCTATTACACATTCAGTTTATATTTCTCTCCAATCAGTTCATTGGCCGACCTCTTCACATCAAATTGATATTAATTTGTTCAATTACATTATATTACAAATTTAAAACATTTATTTTTACCCTAAATAAATTTACAATTCTTATTTACTCACTTTTAATGTAAACAGAGATTTATTATATTTCTTCCACGAGTTTTATTATTTTAATTTCCTTAAAAATCCATTTTTATCTAGTTTCCCCCAAATAAATGAGAACAATGGATCTACACTCTCTATTTCTACCTTTAGAGCACATAGAATGATTTATTAATGGATGTAAAATTATCTTATATCTAATTCCTTTTGGTAACATGGTCTTAACTCACTGAAATATCAATAAATTTTACTTTCAGCATCAATGATAAATCCAGTAGAATAGCTTTCATGACTTATGAAATTTTCTTCATAAGTGTCGATGGATTAACAATCCTTCCAATACTGTTATAGAAATTCCATCTCAATTTTAGTGTGATTATTTAAGGAAAATACTTATTGAAAAATTCCTTCTTTAACTCTTATAATTTTATGGAGTTAACTTCTTCCTCTTTCCTTGCATTCTTGATAAGAGTCTACTGTTGATTATATATACCTTCCAAATAATACCAAACCCACGCAACATTATTTGGGTTTGACCATTGGACAATGAAAAACATTTTGTCCATATAATTTATTTATTTCTCAGCAATAATTTTATCATATGAACCACTAAAGGAAGTTGTATTTTGCTGTATAAAAGTCTCAATGGCAAGTTATTCCTTGGGTCATTTGGAATTCCAACATGATTAATTTTACCATTCATATCTTGATAGTGATAGGTGAGAATAACAACATGATTTTTCAGACCAGTACCCATTACATTAGGTTTCTAATTAAAATGTTTTTTTCATAGGAAAACACATTCATCGTTATCATGATTTCTCCTAGTTCTATCCATTAACTAAAACTAAAAAAGTATAGTGTGAGACTCCTGTATCAAAAATAAGAATGAGAAATCACTTAATAATTTAAATAATTCTAGATATTTCTTAATTAATGACACATTATTATCAACTAAAGAAAATATGGGTTTCCATTTATGTTTTCTAGGGTCATTTCATATTTTGATTTATAACATAAATATATTCAAATCCCTTATAATTTTTTTTAATGAGAATATAAATTAACTAAAGAATATCCCCTATGATTATAAAATAAGTAGTGAATTTAAGCCTCCTTGTCACACATATGGTGAAGATCAAGTTAATAACCAACCAACATTTTTAGGTTTATTATTGTAAGGAACATTTATACTATAACCTTCATAGATTTTTATATATCAATAAATACACACACTCAATACTTTATTAATATTTTACAATATTTTCAACAAATAGAATTATCCTTAAGCACAAAAAATTACTAAATCCTACTTTTTTACCAACTATAATGATAGAATAAATACTTATATAAATATAACATTATTTTTGATTAATATTCAACACATATCACAATAATACATACTGGAGAATTGTAAAGTATTAATATCATTTGAGACTAGATACATAAATAAATTATTTCAAAAAATATATTCAAAATCCTTCAAAAAAAATTTCTTACAGTGTACCAATATTATGAATATCATACTTAAAACCTTTATTCATAACCTGGAGAAATAAAAACATAAGAAGGGATGAGATCAAATTCCGAGAAAGGGTAAACATGGGAGATATCAATTTTTAATCATAAGTGATAATAATATAACAATAAGGGTATAAGAAAATGATCATAGATTATAAAATCACACCCAAAGAGTCAAAGACTGTACACCATGATTCATGATAAAGTTATTCTTCATAAAAAAAATACTCGAGTCATAAGAGTAAAGAATCATCCATAATAAATCATGAACTATAATATCATATCATAAGAATAAGTCATAATGTTTTGGTCATAAATATAATAATAAGAAATCATTTTCTTAGTCATGGATAACTAACAAGACTCTCATAATGGATAGAGTCCCATAGTTGATTAGGTACACTCCCTTTTCTTGAAAACATAGTCCAAAAACTCCCATAGTGGATTGGTTTCACTCCCCATTCATGTTCTTATTATCTCATGAGATATAAATCCTTTCCTAATTAATTATAGGGTTATATAATTTCTATCCCACCCATCACATAATGAAAAAATTACATATTTTTACCATAAGATCATAAATGCATTCACCATTTCATCATATCTTAATTAGCCTATAGAAACAACTAGATTCCAGAAAAAATACATAACACACCGTCATCATAATCCATTCATGAAAAAATATTTATGGAATCATTAGAGAATATACATAGTGAATCATAATATTATTTAAAGGATGTTTAAATAGATGAAAAATAATTTTATGAAAATATTAAAAATATTCTTTGAAAAATAAGAGAAAAAATTCTTTTCATTTTCTAACTCCTAGAAAAGTAATGAATTATAACAAAAAAAGAATAGTATTTTCTTTAAAATAACCATTGAAACATTTAAAATAATTTAAATGAAAAAATAATTTATATTATGGTAGGAAGATCTGTTCATCCCATATACATTTAATAAAAACATTCTTTTCAAATATTGGAAGGAAATTCAAAAGTGATTCATATGAAAAAGTTTTTAAAATATAATTTTAATAATTTTTATATAAATTCAATGGTAGTAGATAAAAAAATATAAAAAAATTAATCTAGATAAAAAATTATATAAAAATATTACATGCATATAAATATAATGGAAAAATATTCCCAACTTAATAGTAGATATCATGTACGCTTTGCTAAACAAAATTACTTTGGTCTGTTTGAGTACCAAAGAGGGGTAAAATGAAAATTATACTGAAAAAATATATAAATTACTATAGGAGAATAACATATTTGGGTTATAAGTGGGAAAGTGAATATAAGTACTCCAAAGGAGATTGAATCATGAACAATCTTAATTTAAAGTGTTATTGTAACATAAATACTTACCTCAAATCCAGACTTCCTCCATACAAAATTTAACTATAACACCCTTGAACTATTAACCTAGAGCTGGTTATTAACTCACTATATTGGCATAAGATACAATAGATATCATTACAAAGGATTGAATAGTTTAGTAGTGTTGGGATACTAGATATATATATTATTCTCACATTATATTAGATAACATGAAATGTAAGTTAAATTTTTTATTATAACTTTATTATTTAATTTATTATGTCCCTGATATAAATGATAAAAAACTTCTTGGTATCCTAGAGAATAGAAAACATAATATTGGGTGAGATCATATGCTCAATAAGTGAAGGTGTACAATATAATATATTATAGATTAAATCATGCATGAATATTATTGCATAGATATATAAATATTTGAATCCCATAATACAATGGAGGACTTAAAATAAAACATTTAAATCTATTTCAAAAAAACATTTTTCCCTTTATCATATCTACACTTATTAATAATAATACACTTTGTGGAATAATGGGGAATGAAAACATAAGAATGGGGTGAGCAATGATGTTCTGTAAGGGTATACATACAATAGAATATATCATGAATAAATAGGCCATAATCAATATGGTAAGGTACACAACTAAAACAAATTCCATTTAATCAATAACTTTAATAAGAAGAATAATATTTCAGGAATAAATAACGATCATATAATTCCATATAAATAATCACAAGAGTTTGAAACTTATTCTTGGATATTCTGACTAATTAAATAATTATATAGACATAAATAACTATGCTCATAATGCGGGAATGGATTATTCCATACATCATAACCATACAATTAATGTCTCATGACTAGTTATATAATATAAGTGGGTAAGACCTAAGATAAAAACCCATTATTGTTTTTATAATGAGACTTATCGATGAATCGAGGGGCTATAATGGGCCATTATATTCATTTACTATGTCTAATTCATTCCTCCTATTAAAGGGGTGAAAAATAATCAATATAAAAATTAGTTTTCAGAAACTAGTATAAGAAATGTTATTACTATCCCTCATCAATAAAACTAACTACAAACCATCCAGAATAATCTAGAGAATGAAATAAAAATAGTACATCCCTACTCAAACTGATCATAAACAACTTAGAGAAATAATAATGGTATAATTAATACATATTTCCAATGGAGTGTATGCGAAATAATGGTTTATGACATTGATGAATATAAATACCATAAAAATGTAATTAAATACATTATTATGGAAAATACCCTTTTCACTTTGAAAATTAATTTTAAAAACTAAAAATATCCAGAATATTATGAAAAATTTCAATATAAATAATCTTGTAAACTTGTAAATGAAGCTTCAAATTTTTTTGGAAGGTAGTTATTCTCATTCCGTATAATTTAAAAAATAAATCTTTTCACAGGGTAGTAAGAAGGTTAAAAATACCATATTTATAAAAAAAGAATATTTCTTTAAAACCATATTGTAGAAAATAAAACATGGCTAAAAATTTATTTAATATATCATTTTGATAGTTTTCAAATCATTTTTTAAAATAATTTTAGAAAACATAGATATGGAAAAAAAGGGCTTTCGATCGAAGATCGAAATAAATTCATCTTTTCTTAAAAAAATTTCAATCATTTTAAGTTATAAAGAGAGGAAAAAGGTAGTATTATTTGAAAATTTTATGAACAACTAAAGGTTATGAAAATTTAATGGTTTTACTATATATGTTTAAAATAATTACTCCAAGGTATACTTAAACATAAACAATATTGAATAATGAATATATTGTGAAATAAACCCTTACCACTTTAGTAATTATTATTCATAAGACCCATGTGGAATAAACTAAAATAAATCATTAAATGCCATTAATATTAATATATTAATTTTATATAATATAAAATGGTAATTATATACACCATACAAAATAAATAAGTGGTGAATATGGAATATATCTCATGAAAGTAAAAGTGAGATGAAAAACCTGTACCTTAGGTTTGTATTCCTTCACATTTTTCTGATTGTTTTTCATAAAAAATATTTATTTAATATAAATAAATTATTGAAGAATATTCATATAAATAATACCTTATATTATTTATTAATAATTATTTTTCACCTTTTTATTAACAATCTTTTTTTAAAATTATTATTCAGGGTAATAAATGCTTTGTTTTTCATGTAAGTTTTATTTTGGTAGTTTTTTTGTGTACCTTGATATATATGGAATGTTAAAAATGATATAAATATCATATATATTCTCTATATAAGTATTTATAACTATTTTTAAAAGTTAAATATGAAACAATTAGTTACACCGCCCATAGAGATGGTAGGCCTCATGTACGAATGAACGTTGGTTCCATTTTACAAAGGATGGAAGGAAAGAAAGGTAAATAATATTTAAAATTTCCAGAATCCTTATTATGTCATATATATAAAATTTATTCCAAAATGTTATCCTTATTAACATCCATTTCTAAATAAAATAAAAAAATGAATCACATTTCTACATGGAGGCGGTAGTCCACACGTATGCACGAGCAACGTTATCGTTTTCTAATGGATTAGATGATAAGTTGGTGGATGTGATATTATAATTGAATAAGTATAATTATATCATAAATATAATATATTATTATTACACACATAATTATATTCATCCATGAGATATGGTGATGGAAAAAAAATAGATCGGTTTGTTTGGCAGTAATCCGCCACACACACAATCAACAGTTTCATTTTTCATTTGATGGAAGTGGAGAAAGATTTTGGTTATGAAATTAATATAAAAAATTACAATTATTTTTACTATACAATTTTTATTGTTTTATCATAGTTGGGGAATTTTTTAAGTGTATATAAGAAGAAATAAAATGAACATGTATGATTAAGAACTATGCCTCTTCTTTAGAGAACTTGTGTAGGTTTATACCTAAATCCTTATTATAATGGATATCTGATACAAAAGGGAATCTAGGTAACTATTAGGGATGTAAGGATTGGATTTTGGTAGTGTTTGGATTGAAAAAATTGCATTGGAAGTGTGAAGAGGATAGTAGATGAGGTTTCCTTTTAAAGGTTATACATGGATTGTTTGAAAATAATAAATTATATCCATCATTTAAACATTCCAAAAGGATAAAAAATGGATCATTATAGAAAATTATATGATTTTAGGTAAAAATATTTCCATAAATTGGAATTATACATGTTAGGTTATTTTAACCCTTATATTTTAGTTTAACCCCCAATAAACCCGTTTTAACCTTACCCGCAGTAATTAAGTTTTAATATTTTTTATTATTCATTATGACCAAAAATTAAGTTGAACTTATTATATAATGTTAATTTTACTTATTCCAAATATTTAATCCTTTTTTCCAAATTAAATTAAAAAAATTGGAATAATTTAATTTAAAATTAAATCCACAAAAGCGATAAAAGAATGGTTTTGCAAAAGAAAAGTTTTCAGCAGTATTAAAAAAACTTTATATAACAATTTTATATATAATTTATTAAAATGTAATAAATTGGATTAATTTCAATAAAATTTCACTAATTTTACATTTAAAAAATTTTTCAAACAAAATTTAACTTTTAAATCCATTAAACATAAAGACAATTTAAAATAAAAACATATATGTTTCACTATTCATTGAAAAATTAATATTTTCATAAAAATATATAAAATTCAACCTAAGATAATTTTTAAATGATGATTTAAAAAATAGATTTCATTTTGTAATATTAATTTTCTAAAATTTCAAAAAAATAATTTTAACATACGTTTAGAAAACAAAATAAAACCAATTTTTAGAAAAAATACAGTTTTCAGGAAAATAATTTTTTCTCTTTCAAATGAGTTTTATTTTTGTTGCTACTTAAATGATAATTAATAAATTTATTTACCAAATAATTTTCATAATTTACTTATTACTATTCATACCTACTAATTTAATGACTAGGCTATAATGGGATACTATTTTATGGTTCTTTTAGACTCTAGGTTGTGTATACCGCAAGCTATCAAAGAGATTAAAATTATTTAAAAAGAAATATATCGTAAAGTATTAGTGTGACATAGGTTATATCTAATTTTTTATAATTTCTCATTATTAGTTATCTACAGTAATCATTTCCATAAATAAGGAAATTGGAGGTTGTTCTTAATAAGACTTGGGTTGGGATATATCTCTTTTAAAGATAATTACATGTTGTACCTTTATGAAAGTTAACATTTCCTTATTTCTACCATTGATCATAGAATTATACTTTGAAAACCAATCCATCCCACGTATTATATCCAATTATACCATTGTACTGATGACCATTATTGTGGAGAGATTGAAATCACCAAATTTAATAGGGGAATACCTATATATCATGGGTACTTGAATAGTTCCTCCAGAAGTTTTTACCAAAAACTACACCACTATCCATTTAGTGTTTAACTTAATGTTCTTTATAAACATGAAGGGATTAACATAATTCAAAGAATTATAATCAGAAAATTTACTTTATATATTTGAGTGTATGATGAATGTACTTTCCATAATATCATTTGGAGCCTCGACTTCCTATTTCATGATTGTAAAAGAAGGACCTTGATACATTGGCCTCTACAAGTGTTGATGGTGGTTTCACTCAATTATATTTTCATTTAGATATTGATTAGAAAATTTACTTGATCCCCAAACTTGATCCATTGTACATGAACCATCTTTCATTTATTATTAGCATTCATATTTTAAGGCATCACATCTATATTAATGTTTTGATCTATATGTCTATATATTCCCCACATTTATTACTTTACACATCCTTATAGATAATTCACAAAATTCTTCGTCTCCCAATTGTTTATACATATTTTTATTTTATTTTATTCTCTTTAATGGTTGAAATTATTTACATAATTTGGATCCATCTTCATCTTATTTTAATTCATTCCATGAGAACCTTATGTATCTCTAAATAAAATTTTCACTTTCTTAGAATACTATATTATTTCCTCATAAATCCAAAAGTCTTAGATTTCATAATCGGTCCATATATGAGGTCTTACCCAACCAAATAATTGATCAATCTTCCTATAATAATCAATAAAGAAGCTTGAGGCATACCTTGAAAGCCTTGTAAATTTCATCTCATAATTCCGTATTGATTAATTTTACCTTTGTTTCAACTCAATGAATTCTCTGCCCATTTTCGTTTAGAGGGTATAAATAAAATGATTATTGATTTTTTTTGAAGTCTTAACATTCTATATATTCTACACCATCCCTTGGATTTTTATTCTTGATCATTTTCCAACACCAGTTAGCTTCTCTCACAAAGAGATATATGATCGTACCACAATTCACTGTTTTATTTCACCCTTATACCAATGTATTAGATTAGGTTTTTATTGAAAATTAAAAGTATAATAACAAATTTCACTCCATTTTTGATTCAATTATTTTGTGTTTAAAACTTTTAAAAAGGTAAATGTTACTTTATTTGATAATTATATTGAAGGTGGAGGTGATTTGGAGGGCCCATGATGAAGAGGAAGAAAAATGAGCCAAAATTGCATGGATCCATGAAGACATGTCCAATATTTTGCCTTTTTAGAAAGTTAAGTGAATAAAAATGGGATTATATTTCTTATTATGGTCCAAATTTTAATTGGATACAACTCTTATAAAGAAAAACAAGACCAATTCTGCCAAAAAGGGGCCAAACCGACCTGATCTGTCTAGAACGCCGAATTTATGTGAAGTCAAAAGTGGCGTTCTATAATGTGTCCATATCTTCAGATCCACTTGTCCAATTGATGCCAAACATTCTGTGGAGATATTAAGGAAGTGTGGCTAATACTTTACAGTTTTGTAAAAAGGTTTATTCAATTGTCTAATGGCCGAAATGCATGGTTCAAGTTGTTTGAGGAAATCAGTGTGCCCAAAACTACCTTCCAATTTTCCAATAAAATGGAACCTTGGGATCTCCATTTGGAAGTTAGAACCAGAGGCAAGGTGATGCCATTTTGGAGTAACAAAGTAGTCCTACCAATAGTATTTGAATTTCTGGAATCTATGGGAAGCTCTACCTCAACATCTTTCTCTTCTTCCTCTCCCATGGGTTTCTAAACCCCTTTTGATCACTCGAGGATGAACGTGATGTAATCCTAAGCTTCATGTTTGTATTATGTTGAATGATATTTTTAATTCCAGGTTGTATTTTATTTTTCATCATCCTATTTTTTAATTTAATTGAGTTCTAAACTGATATGTTATACTCAAACTCAAATTATCTTGTTTTGGGTTACCCTTTCATGTGATGTTTCACACACCGTTCCTCCCTTTTTCTTACCTCATTAAATTGCGGTGTTTTGGTGGTTTATATTGATAAATTGAACTAACAGAAGAAATATCAAGGAAATGTAAATTTATTTCATGTAATCACAAAGAAATAACATACAAACCTTTATTTCACATAGTGTTCTTCGTGTATTGCCTTGGTGAGTTTCGGTTATGAAGTCGAACACAAATAACCCAATCATCGGTCATGTTTGGTGAATCATTGTGTGTTTTCGACTGAACACTATGAGGTATCCAAGTATAAACATAGTAACATTATAGTTCTAGGCGTTACAAACCACAGATTAAAAGATCATAACCCTATATCAAGAAGCAATGAAGGATGAACATAATGAGAGTACCCTATGTTGATCACGCTTAATTAATTATATCCATTTCAATTTTGTTTTATCACTTTCATTTTCTATTTACATATTCAGTAATAAAACCCCCATGTTTTACAAAACTTAATTACCCTTATACTTTCATAATCAAACCCCTCTTTCTATATTAATGATCTAAGGCCCCATCGAGAGACGACCTAGGGTTTCTGCTGCACTGCATAAATTCTAGTTAAAATAAACATCTAATTTGACGCGCTCGAAAACACGATCAAATTTTGGAACCATTTCTGGGGATATGAGATCATTTTTTTCTTTATTTACTTTTATTTATTTATTTTACTTCTTAATTAATACCCCTTTTAATACCCCACCCCCATTTTATTGTTTTTTTGGTTTTTTTGTCTCTATTTTTGGTTGTTTTTGTGCATTCTTCCTCTCTCTCTCACTCCTTTCCTTCTTCTTCTCCATCTCTCTCTTTAATTTTGTATTATAAAATTCTATTTTATTTTCTCCATTAATTTCTTAAGTATTTTTATTTCAATAATCTTCCATAAAATAAATATTAAAAATAAAATAAAAAAATAACAACAAATAATCAATCAATCCAACTGAATATCATTGTTGCATGACAAGATCTGGTAAAGAAACACTACTTGAATTTGACCCTGAAATTAAAAAATCACACCATTAAAAAATCAAGTAATCTAGATAAGGTTGATAAAGTAATAATAAGTAACCCCTTTTGGAACCTCAAGTGTCCATAAACCAATCAAAAATTGAACCCAATCGAACCTAAGAAAACATGGCTGCAAATAATCGAACCTAAAAAGAACTAAAAACCCCAGATGTGGAGTACCGTCCCGCGAAAATCCAATATCCAGAGGAAGAAACTAACATTGATCTAATATTGGGCCTCATCCACCTTCTTCATAAATTCTATGGTCTTCCTGGCGAGGACCCTCAGAAACACCTTAAAAATTTTCACATAGTGTGTTCCCCAATGAAACCCCAAAATGTATCTGAATACCTAATTAAGTTTAAGGCCTTCCCTTTCTCCCTTGATGGTGTAGAAAAATATAGGCTATACTATTTTCCTATCACTATTGGGGAATGGAATGACCTTAAAGGACTCCTTTTAGGTAATTTATTCCTTGCCTCCCGAACTGAATTAATTAGGAAAGAAATTTGTGGAATTAGGCAATCACAAGGAGAGACCCTTCATGAATACTGGGAGAGATTCATATGACTTTGCTCAAGATGCCCACACCCTCAGATTAGTGAAAACTATTAATCCAATAATTATATGATGGACTTATCCCCATAGATATTGGAATGATTGACGCTGCATCTAATGGTTCCCTAGTTAATAAAAATCCTTCCAATGCTCGGGGCTTAATAACCAACATTGCTCAAAATTCAAAACAATTTGGTACACGAGCTATTGCATAAACCTGAGGAGTTCATGGGGTAATCCATTCATCTCTAGAACAAAAGGTATATAACAATCTTGAAGGGATGCATACCCTTTTAAGGAAATTATCTCAAGCACAAGGTAACTAAAAATCTCCTCCAGTTCCAATACAATGTGGTATTTGTTCTGAAATACTCATTTTTATGACCAGTTCACACAACTTCAAGATTCACTTGAGTCTCATGTAGCCATGTTCCCAGGGTGTCCATTCTAACAAGCACCTCCCTTCAAGCAAGAACCATTCAGGTCAAATCCAAACCCAGAGTGGCAAGCACAACCCCAGTACCGACAAGAGGAAACTGAAGCTACCCAAAGTAGAATTGGTATCAACATTGACAAGGTATGCTACCTTCTTATCCTTCAACTTCTCAAAAAAATCATCCTCCTCCTCCCAAATATGAACCAATCCTCGAGGACATGGTGAAACAAATGGAAACCGAGAACCTCCAGTCCCAATAGACCACACAATCATCAATTCAGGACCTACGAACTCATGTTGGGCAATTGGTGAACACCATCAATGAGCTTAAAATGCAAGGTTCATGACAAATACCATCCCAAGCCATTTCGTATCTGAAGGAAAAAGGCAACGTATGTGCAGTTACAATTGGTAGTGGTAAAGAAGTTTTTCTTTCTACGGATTCTATGCAACATGTATGTCCCCTAATGAAAACACTCTTTCTCCACCCATAAAATACTCCAATGAAAAAAAAATAAAAAGAGTAATCAAATTATCATTTATGACTCAAATGAACAATCCATTCCTCTTCCTTTTCCCGAACGACTCTATAAATATATGAAAAATTATGTTAATAAGATTGATAATAAAATAATGGATACATTTAAAATATTTCATGTTAATATTCCTTTATTGGATGCTATCAAGAAAATTCCCCATTAGGCCGAATTCTTCAAAGATCCTGGCACCCATAGAAGGAGGCTGAAAGGGAATGAGAGAGTCAACTTGGGAAGGAATGTCTTAGCTTTGATTCAACCATCAATGCCAACCAAATGCAAGGATCCAGGCACATTCACAATACCATGTAACATAGGTGAGATATTATTTTCCGATGCTATGTTAGATTTAGGTGCTTCTATTAATTTAATGCCTCACTAAGTGTGTACTTCTCTATAGGTTGGAGAGCTTCAACGAACATGCATTGTCATGCAACTTTCCAATCGGAGTATAATGCATCCACCAGGAGTGATTGAGGATGTCTTTTTTAGAGTGAAGAATCTCATCTTACTCACCAATTTCTACATTCTAGAGATGGAAGAAACTCAAATTCAAGGACATGACCCTCTTATACCTGGGAGGCCATTCCTCAAAATAGTATGGAAGATCATAAATGTTCACAATGGTTCACTATACATCAAGTTTGGTGGAGAAAAGGTAAGTTTTAATATCCTTCAGGCTATAAAACACCCCATTGAAGTGCACTCTACTCTTCTTATCTATTCGATTGAAGTGATCTCGAATGATGCACACACACACAATTCTCTCCTCAACCCTTACTCTGATTCTTTTTCCAATTCATTAACCTTGGATGTTTTATGTTTTGATTCATGTTTTGAGTGTTGTGTGGGTTCTAAAAAGTGTAAATTTTGTGCTTTAATTGACGAGTGTGTTCATTTTGAGGTACCCATAACCGTTGATGATTCTACAAATCTCATTTCAATAGATTATATACCTTTAGAGAATAAACATGAGAAGATAGACAGTTTAATAGACCTCACCCCCCCTAAATACCCTCTCTCAGTCCAAAACCCCCAGTTTTGGAACTTAAACCACTTATAATTTAAAATATGCCTATACTGAGGGTATTGACCAATTTCCCACCATTATTTACAATAACCTCTCTCAATAGTAGGAATAAAAATTTCTTTATCTTTTGAGAGAGTGTAAAAATGCAATAGGATGAACATTGGTTGATATTCCTGGGATTATCCCATATATTTGTATGCACCATATACTTTTGGATGATGTGGATAATCCCATAATACAATCTAAATTCCGATTGAATCCCACTCTCCTTGAAGTGGTAAAATTGGAAGTCAGTAAATTACTTGCTGTGAGAATCATTTATCCTATATCTGATAGTAAATGGGTTAGACCAGTGCAAATTGTGCCTAAAAAATAAGAATAACAGTTGTGTCAAATGAAAGGAATGAATTGGTTCCCAAACGTGTTCAAAACAGTTGGGGAGTCTGTATTGACTACCATCAACTAAATCAATCAACACAAAAGGACCACTTTCCTCTATCTTTCATTGACAAAACGTTAGAACGATTGTCTGGTATGTACCATTATTGTTTCCTTGATGGATATTTGGGTTATTTTTAAAATCCATATAGCCCCTAAGGATCAATAAAAGACAACATTAACCTATCCATTTGGCACATTTTCAAAAAAATGATGCCTTTTGGTCTTTGTAATGCTCCTGGTACTTTTCAATATTGTATGCTGAGTAATTTTTATGAGTTCGTAGAGAATTTCATGGAAGTTTTTATGGATTATTTCATAGTTTATGGAACTTCCTTTGATAATTATTTGTCTCGCCTAGGTTTTATCCTCTGCCATTTCATAGAAAAAGATATTGTATTAAATTAAAAGAAATTCCATTTCATGGTTGAATGAGGGATAGTTCTTGGGAATTTTATTTAAAAAATTGGAATTCAAGTGGATTAAAAAAATTGAATTAATTTCAACCCGTCCATATCCAAAATGTGTTTGTGAGGTGGGATCTTTTTTGGTTCATGCTACTTTTTACCACTGATTCATTAGAGACTTCAGTAAGATCACACTTCCCTTGTCCACATTATTACAAAATGATTATGAGTTTGTGTCTGATAATAATTATGAGGATATGTTCAATTCACTAAAATGGAGTCTCACATCACCTCCCATAATCCAACCACCAAGGTGGGATCTCCCATTCGAGATTATGTATGATGCCTCTAACTTTGAAATCGGGGCTGTTTAATCACAAAGGGTTGAAGAGGCTCCTCATGTCATTTTATATGCCTCACGTACCCATGACCCTACCCAGGAAAACCACACAACCACTGAAAAAGAACTATTTTCTATTGTGTTTTCCTTGGAACAATTTCATTCATATCTTCTTTGGTCAAATGTGACTGTGTTATCTGAGCATGCTTCCCTTAGATTCCTTTTAAAGAAACCTGAAGCTAAGCACCACCTTATACGATGGATGATCCTCCTCCAAAAGTTTGACCATGAGATTAGAGATAATAGGGTAATGGAAAATGTGTTAACTGAACACATTAGTAGGATTTCCACACCATTAGACCATCATGTTGACTCACCCCTCCCCATTGGATAATTATTCCCTCATGTGAACCTTTGTGATATTGTGGACTTTACCCCATGATATGCAGACATTGTGAATTTTTTAGTAACATCTAGGGTCCCCACTAATTTCATCATTTCACAATCATAGATACTTAAGAATAATTCTCGGTGGAACATATAAGATGACCCATATTTTTGGAGAATTTTTGGTGACCATGTATTTCTTCGTTGTGCTACTAGTTCACCTATGTTTTGACCTTCTGCCACACTTTGGCCCGTGGGGGACACTTTGGATCTCAACATACAGCTCAAAAGTTCCTTGACTATGGAATTTATTTGTGAAAATTATATAGGGATGCCCATCAAATTTTAAAGTCATGTAGTCATTGTCAATTCACAGTGAATATCTCCAAAATGAATGAAATTCCCCAACAACACATGTTATTCTGCGAAATCATTGATGCATGGGGAATTGAATTCATGAGGACCTTTCCAAATTCATTTGGACTATTTTACATCTTGTTAGTTGTTAACTAAGTGTCTAAATGTGTGGAATAAAAGGCTACTAGGACCGATAAATATCGATTTGTTATTGATTTTATGAGGTCCCACATTTTTAGTAAGTTTGGTTTGACGAGATTCATTATTAGTGATCAGGGTTCCCATTTTTTCAATCACAACATGAAAAATTTGCTTTGTAAGTATGGGTTGAACATAAAGTCTCCACTTCATATCACCCCCAAACTAATGGACAAGAAAAAATCTAAAATTGGTAAGTAAATAGAATCTTGGAAAAAATAGTATCGCCCAATAGGAAAGATTGGACATTGTGCTTGGATGATGCACTTTGGGCATACCGTACAAATTTTAAAACCCCAATAAAAATGTCAGCCTATAGTATTGTATTTGGAAAGTCTTTTCACCTTCTAGTGGAGGTAGAAAACCATGCATATTGGGATGTTAAACAATGTAATATGAATATTTCAGATGCCGGTCAGCATAGGAAGCTGCAGATTCATGAATTGGAAGAATTTTGATGTGATGCATATGAGAACTCTTGAATCTATTAAGAGAGGACAATTGGTATCCATGATATCATGATTCATCAGCCGAAGTTTCATATTGGTGATAAGTTTCTCATGTATAATTTTAGGCTAAAGCTCCACCCAGGTATGCTTCATTCTCGATGGCTCAGTCCTTATACCGTTACTGATGTTTATGATTTTGGTGCTATATAGGTTTTGCATGAGAAGAGTAGACAGAGGATTACTATCAATGGGAAGAGGCTCAAACAATTCTATGAGGATTTTCCAAATCATCTCATGGAGGAAATCCAACTGATAGATGCCAGATATGACACCACATAGCATACTCTACCTTCTTTCTACCTTTATTTACATTTATATTTATTTAAAATACTTTCATTGTGGATAATGTAACTTTTAGGTTTGGGGGATGGTGACATGTCATAGTTTGGGTTAAATAAAAAAATGTGTTTTTATTTTTGATTTATTTTTCCTTATATTGTGTTTTTAGATAAAAATTGATCTTCAAAAGAATATCCAAAAATATTTTTCAGGCTTGAGTCAATTGTGTGGAAAATTCTATTGTTTTTGGAAAAATGTTTTTCAAATGAATATTGATTTGGAATCTTTTTCTAGAATTTTTATTTTCAAATCATTCTTAGGTGTTTAATGGATTTTTGAATACCATGCGTCATTATCACATACCAATATTTTAATCCTTTACCCGAGATACATTATAAGACCTTTATTGCATATTCATTATTTTAATCACTTTCTTGAGAGTCTCAGGTCTGGTAGAGAAACTAGAACTTTCCTTGATTCTGTTTGAAGGAATAAAATTCAAGTATGAAACATTCATGATAGAGGTAATCATTCATTGAAAATCCTGTTGTACAATTATCCTGTATTTTTGGCAACCTTTACATTTTATCTGTATTAAGCCCTAGAGACCATTAAATGCCTGTTAGGTAGCCACATTACTAGCTAATTTACCCCTACCTACCCATATCTTGTGTATATTATTGTTTTATTTTCATTAAGTGTGGGAGAGAGGGTGTTTCCATGGGAATTTTGGGGAGAGAATCATTGTTATGGGTTGATATAAAGGTGCCTACATTTTCCTTGGGCAATGGGTTCACAATCCATATTACATCATTGTTTTAAACATGTTTTCCTATTTATCTCCAAAAAATATATACATTAAAAAAATAGTTCTATACATTGAAAAATAGAACAAAAGGAAAAAAAGAGAAAATAGGAGGTTTTCTCATTATTATTCACTGCATGGTTGTGACCCACAATGTTGGACAATGGGGAGAGTGAGTTGGAAGTAATACACTTTGTGAGTGGTTGAGTCTATACATTCATTGTGAACACTTTATGAATTTTGACATGTTTTGTACATAATAGATAAAATAGTCTTATTCTGGCTTATATTTTTAAACATTAAATCTTACCAATTGTTGATCCTCAAAACAACCTGTTGGAAGACCTCTTGAGCAGCACACTAGTTTCTGCTGGTAGAGAACTATGAATCTTGGAAAGCATATGGTAAGATCACATGAACTCTGGGAAAAGAGAATAAACCCAATTTCATATGTTCCTTGATTAAAGAAGGAATATTTTTAGGTGAGGTAGGTTTAGACATGTTCCATGGTTGAACAAATAAATTTGAAAAAATTTGAATGTGAGAAAAGAATAAATGATAAGGAAATTGATTATATAAACAAGTCTTGATGAATTTAATTTCAAAATAATGTTGGATGTTTTCAAATTGTTTATTTAGGAATGGGGAATGATTAGGATATTATAATTTTCTCAGGAGTGCAAATGTTTAGGTGTGGGGGTGTGATCGTACCACGCTTCACTGTTTTATTTCACCCTTATACCAATGTATTAAATTGGGTTTGTATTGAAAATTACAAGTATAATAAAAAATTTCACTACATGATTGATTCACTTATTTTGTGTTTAACACTATTAAAAAGGTAAATGTTACTTTATTTGATAATTATATTATAGGTGGAGGTGATTTGGAGGGCCCGTGATGAAGAGGAAGAAAATTGGGCCAAAATTGCATGGATCCATGAAGAACTGTAAACTGTTTTGCATTTTTAGAAATATCTGTGCATCCAAATGAGCTCATATTTTGTATTATGGTCTAGAATTTAATTGTATACAAATATAATGGAGAAACCCAAGAACAATTCCGCTAGAAAGGGGTCCAACCAACCTGATCTGTTCACAACACCAAATTTGTGCGAAGTCAAATGTGTCATTTTGTAATCTACCCATATTTCCAGATCCACATGTCCAATTGATTCCAAACTTTCAATGGATATATTAAGGAAGTGGGTATAAAACTTTACAGTTTTTTCAAAAGGGATATTAGATTATCTAATGGACAAAACACATTGTACAAGTGGTTTTAATAAATATGTGTGCCCAAAACCACCTTCTAATTTTCCTATAAAACGGAACATTGGGATCTCTATTTGGGAGTTCAAACTAGAGGAAAGGTGGTACCATTTTGGATTCACAAACGAGTCCTACCTCCAATATTTGAAGTTCTAGAGGCTATGGGAATTTCTATCTCAACATCATTCTCTTCCTCCTCTCCCATGGGTTTCTAAACCCCTTGTGATCACCCGGGGAGGAATGTGATGTAATCCCAAGGTTCATGTTTGTATTATGTTGAATGATCTTTTTAATTACAGGTTTTATGTTTTTTTATTCATCCTCCCTTTTAATATAATTGATTTATATTCTAGTTTGTTATACTCAAACTCAAATGATCATTTTTGGGGGTACCCTTTCATGGGATGTTTCACACACTGTTCATCCCTTTTTTCTCTCATCCAATTGAGGTGTTTGTGTGGTTCATATTGCTCAATTGAACTAACAGAAGAATTTTAAAGGCCATGTACATTTATGTCATGGTATAAAAAATAAATAACATAAAAAACATGATAGAACATCTAGTTCATCGTGTGCTTCCTTGGTGAGTTTTGGTTATGAAGTCGAACACAAATCACCCAATCATCGGTGGTGTTCCGTGAATAATTGCGTGTTTTGGCTGAACCCTAGGAGTTATCCTAGTATAAACTCAGTAAAATTATGGTTCTAGGTGTTTAAAACCATTTATTAAAATATAATAACTCTATATCATGACGCAATGAAGGATGTACAACATGAGAGTCCCCCGGGTTGACCACGCTTAATTAATTCTGTTAATTTCTATTTTTTATCGCTTTCATTTTCTATTTTCATATTCAATCATCAAACCCCCAAGTTTTTAAAAACCCCATTACCCTTATACTTTTATAATAAAACCCCTATTTTTAAATTAATTATCTAATGCTCTGTTAAGAGACAACCAAGGGTTTCTATTATACTGTAGAAATTCTAGTTAAAAATAAACATCTAATTTGAAGCGCTCGACGACACGATCAATATACTTCCAAAATAACATTCTCTTAGGAAAATAGATAATTGAAAATATCTTTTATGTGGTGTTGATACAATTTTATATACTAAGTGGATAAGATGTTCCACTCAAAATATTTGTTCATTGACACATGAAGGATTCAATTTTTTGTTGTTCCTCACTTGGTGAATTCAAATCCTTCACATATTTTAGGTTTTTATTCATGAACTAGGTTAACTAATTAGTTATAATCATGATGTTTTCAACACCATATTATATCATATTTGGAAAACCATCAGTGGAATATCCATCCCATCTGTTATTTAAATGGGTCTCTCTATTTTCGACAATTTTTATAGGAGAAGAAAACCTAAATAAGAATTTTTTTACTATTTTAAATATAATAATAATAATTTTAAAGAAAGTATTAATCCTAAAATTTTATAATATAATTATTCTTGTATGATATACATTAATCTTAAACAATTTTGAATTATCTTTTTGTCTTTTATATTGGTTTGTAAAAGGCATTTGATTAACCAAATCATATCCATCAGAAGTGTCAAACTGAGTGTACAATAAGGCCTATTTATCTTGCACCAGTTTATGATGGATTTAAAACCAAATACACCATTTTTAGGGTTATTACACCTAGGAACAACTGTGATATATCCACACCCTCTTGTACTATCCAAACATGGATTTCATTTCATGTTAACTACCCCTTTATAAATCAACAAAATTTTAGGATATTTTATATATTTAGTCTCATCCATAGGGTTATTACAGATGTCCTATACACATAATTTCTAAAAATAACTACGCATTTCCTTTGATAACAATCATGGAAGCCATCCTTTTTAATACATGATTTTTAATATAATTCTTTAATAAAATATTGCATTTTCAAATTTGAATGACCTTTTGAGGTTTAATATCTTTGAAAATTAGTAAAAAATATATGAAGTATATAATGAAAACACAGACACAAACATTATTTAATACTATTGAAGAATCCTTTTTTATTTTATCATATTTTACCACACAACATGTGATTTCTTGGTGATATACATCAATATAAAAGGGTTATAATAAATACTATTAAGGGATAAAACAATGAAATGGAACATGAGAGATTGAAATGAATAAAACATGAGAAATAACATGATATAATGACAAATGTATTATGATACATAACATGGAAATGTGGATAAAACATAAAAATGGAACATTTATAAACATATCACCAAGGTTCATCTCTAAGGTGTTGTAAAATATATTAACTAGGTTATTCACCAAGGTATCCTAAACATGTCATGTATTGAGATTAAATATTTAAATAATTAATTTGATTGATATATGGGCAGAACCTTGATATGAATCAATCTATGTGTACCACATAGATCACAATAAATAATTTCCTCAATAACCCCAAGAGAATAAAGAACAAGTTTCATATAAAACCAATGAGTGGAAAAGTGTTTATAAACTTGACATTTTAAAAAAATTAATAAAAGGAAGGGGAACACGAGTTTAATCCTTTTAAATACTTAATAAATGAATTATATTTACATATATATACATATTTATACCATTTAATAAAAATAGGGATGGGTATTCTTAACAATGAAAATATTAAAGGATAATAAAAGGATGATTTAAGTAGCAAAAATGGTATACAAAGTGGTTTATATAATGAGATTAATGGGAGAGAATGAACGTATATCATTGATAGACAAATAGTATGGTATTAATGGAATGATAAAAAGTTCATGAGAATGTAATAACTTTGAAATTATAGGACTCATTAAATGGGAGTACTTGGATAAAAAATAGAGGGGAAGAGAATCCATTACCTTGTGAGATAAGTTTTTAATGCTCAAAGATAGTTACATCATAGCTTAATAACTCCTTGAAAATTATCTAGAGAGGGAAATTGAGGGTAAATTAATTCTTAATGGATTGTGAGTGAATTAAATTGGGGTGGAGAGGATTGAATTTATAGGAAAAGTGGTTGGATTGTTTATTAATTTCAAAATCAGGCTGTAGAAATCTATGTTGTGTAAAATGGAAAAAATTGGCACAATAATTGATTTTTATATTGATTAATGAAATTAAGAAGTTATTTTTTGAAATATTTTGTTTTGAGAAACAAAATTTAATAGTTTACATTATTTTTGGCAAGGATAATTAGTTTTCACCTGAAATAATGTTTTTGAAAATCCTAATTTCCACTTTAGAATTTAGAAAGATGTTTATAGGCTTGCAAAATCATTTTTATTAATTAAAATACTAAATATTAGTAAAATAAATTATTTTTCATCATTTATTTAGTTTTATTGATTATAAAATCTTGATAATATATTAATTAATTCATAAAATATTTCAAAAACAATAAACTTTATTTTTTACTATTCACTAAAAAATAACGTATTTTAGAAAATTTTCAAAATTTCACCCAATCTTAAATTTTATGTACTGATTAAAAATATAATTATTATTTTATCAATATAATTGTATAGATATTATAATTTTAACTTTTAAAAAAAATTATTTACTAATAAACTAACAGTTTTTAAGACATTCGCAACTTTTCGACCATTATAAAAATAAACTTAGATGGTGAGAAAATAAAATATAATCATGTATATTTTTAAAAATAGTATTTTATAAGTCTATTTAATGAAAATAAAATTTATTTAGAATTACTGAATTTATCCTAAAAGTTTATATTTAACAAAAATTAAATTATATTTTATTTGTATCAAGAAACTATGTTTCATATTTATCTTATATTCATGTGTATTTTATTAAATAAAATAATAATAAAAATTGGATTGAAGAAACCAATATTATAATTATATAATTAAAATAAAACATTTATAGTACCAGGTTCTAGATACATAAACCCTTAATAAAATGACATAATCCATAATTATATGGTGTGCGATGGTGGTACTTTCAAGTGGCTTGTTTTCTAATACATATATAGTGGTGATCTCTACACCAGTATATGACCTAATTGGAATATTGATTATTTTAATTTTGGTTGGGCCAAATTACCATTTTTTTTCTTACTTTAAGCAAATGGGGGTAAAATCTCAAGACTTAGTTTTTAGCAATGAGGGAAAAGGAAAATCCCAATGTATTTCTGATTCAAATATCCATGTTAGTTCTAATAATCTTAGTCCAAGTTATCCTAATGTGGTGAAGAACTATGATAAAACCATGATGTATTCCCCCATTTTCTATGTTTTTTTATGAAAAGGGAAGGATTTGGGTTTGATTGATAATGTGTATCCTAGAAAAAAAATATTTTGGTAGTCCGACGGGAGGGGTGATGGGTGAAAACATATAGAAAAATAGCAGACGAGGTTTGGAAATATGTTTTAGTAGTCCATCCAACACATAATATCTATCCTGTATGGGGTGTAGGTTCTAGTGAGGATTATAAAACTCAAGTAATTGGTACCCGAGATATAATCCCTATATTGTAGTGCTCAAAAGATTCAGGAACTTTTTAATCTTTCGATGATAGTTCTATTCAGAAGGTGATCATTAGAGTAATGGTCCAAAATAGTTTTCAGATTCAAGAAGGTGAGATCTGGGTTAATGTGGATAATTGATGTTTGAAACCAAAAAAATATAAAATTAAAAGGAAGGTTGTCCCTATTAAGGTAACACAATATGTAACCTTAAAACTATTGTAAGCCGACCAAAGACACTTAGAGTGACCTAAAGTATTCCTTAAAAGGAAAAAACTCTAGTTCAGTTTCTTATTAGTGTTAATAGGATTATCAAGCTGTAAAAATATTATATTTAGGTAAATGAATAGATACTAAGGTGGGAATAAACTTGGGGGACTACCTGATTAACAATTCCATGAAAACCAAAAGTAGAATGTACTATTCGTCCTTTACAAAACCAATAGCTAAAAGACCGAAATGAGAAGACCCAAAACCAACGCCCTAGGAGACCCCCACATAGAAAAAAGGTTTAGGGAGCATAATAGATAATATATAGTTTAGGTAAACCTAAAAAAAATTGTAAATTGAGGAATCCAATGACATACCCCCTACGAAGAAGGGTGGTTCATATTCTTCAATCAGTAAATCCCTATTCCAAGTTTGAAGAGGGTGTGATATTGGAAAAGAAAGATCTCATGTTCTTATATAAAAATTATAGATGTTTTCATATTCAAAGGAAGATATTTATTTATAGGTTATGGATGTTAATACAATAGAGGATAAAATTAATAAACTTTATGAAAGAATGATTTAGTTTAATATCAATATTTTGTAATTGAAAAAGATCAATTCCCATGACCAAATCCCTATTCATGGATTCCACTAAGAAAGGTTTATCATATAAGATTACATTACGTCTAGAGATAAAATAAGGAACTAATTTGATAAAATTGTTAATGATGAACTAAGGATGACATAATTTCCTTATGAATTGATCTTGCTGATGATACATGGAACTAATTTGATTAAATTCTTCTGGAACAAAGTAGCGATGTTGTATGAATTTTAACTTCCTCAGTATGGTTTTAGATTGTTTGGGTTATCAATCAACCCATAAAAGTGATATTTATTTAATGAAAATTCTAATTTTCAGTAAGTCATGATTTACTTGGGTGTGGTCAATGGTGAACCCTAGTGATGCTGGCTCCCTCCCACATTATGATAAATGAGATTAAAAAAGAATGATCCTATTGGGGCCATCGTTTCTACCTTCATCATAAATTGCCTTTTTTACATTAACCTTTATATATATTAATATTAATCGTAACATTATATCCAATAGTCAAAATTTCTAATGTTATTAGTGACCAATGCTCAAGTAATGACCAGATTATAACAATCACTTTTCCATTTATATCGTATATATACTCCACTATTCCAATAAAAATATATTTATTAGTTTTCTCATAATGTTTATACAATTAAATTGGTAATTTATATCATATTACTAACTATTTTATTAATTTTTACTATTTTTATAGTTGGAAATATCTTTATTAGAATGTTCAATCCCATAGAGGTTACTTTAGCATATGAATTGTTCTATTTAATTTATCTCCTAGTATTTTCTCAACATTTTTAGTCAATATTAATTAATGATATGTAATGTTATTGTGGAATTATTATTATTTATATGTTATTATATTTTAAAACAAAATAAAATAGTTATTATGATACATGAATTCTATTATTAACGAAAATATTTGGGCTATTACACATTCAGTTTATATTTCTCTCCAATCAGTTCATTGGCCGACCTCTTCACATCAAATTGATATTAATTTGTTCAATTGCATTATATTACAAATTTAAAACATTTATTTTTCCCCTAAATAAATTTACAATTCTTATTTACTCACTTTTAATGTAAACAGAGATTTATTATATTTCTTCCATGAGTTTTATTATTTTAATTTCCTTAAAAATCCATTTTTATCTAGTTTCCCCCAAATAAATGAGAACAATGGATCTATACTCTCTATTTCTACCTTTAGAGCACATAGAATGATTTATTAATGGATGTAAAATTATCTTATATCTTATTCCTTTTGGTAACATGGTCTTAACTCACTGAAATATCAATAAATTTTACTTTCAGCATCAATGATAAATCCAGTAGCATAGCTTTCATGACTTGTGAAATTTTCCTCATAGGTGTCAATGGATTAACAATCCTTCCAATACTGTTATAGAAATTCCATCTCAATTTTAGTGGGATTATTTAAGGAAAATACTTATTGAAGAATTCCTTCTTTAACTCTTATAATTTTATGGAGTTAACTTCTTCCTCTTTCCTTGAATTCTTGATAAGAGTCTACTATTGATTATATATACCTTCCAAATAATACCAAACCCACACAACATTATTAGGGTTTGACCATTGGACAATGAAAAACATTTTGTCCATATAATTTATTTATTTCTCAGCAATAATTTTATCATATGAACCACTAAAGGAAGTTGGATTTTGCTGTATAAAAGTATCAATGGCAAGTTATTCCTTTGGCCATTTGGAATTCCAACATGATTAATTTTACCATTCATATCTTGATAGTGACAAGTGAGAATAACAACATGATTTTTCAGACTAGTACCCATTACATTGGGTTTCTAATTAAAATGGTTTTTTCATAGGAAAACACATTCATCATTATCATGATTTCTCCTAGTTATATCCATTAACTAAAACAAAAAAAGTATAGTGTGAGACTCCTGTATCAATAATAAGAGTGATAAATCACTTAACAATTTAAATAATTCTAGATATTTCTTAATTAATGACACATTCTTATCAACTAAAGAAAATATGGGTTTCCATTTATGTTTTCTAGGGTCATTTCATATTTTGATTTATAACATAAATATATTCAAATCCCTTATAATTTTTTTTAATGAGAATATAAATTAACTAAATAATATCCCCTAAGATTATAAAATAAGTAGTGAAGTTAAGCCTCCTTGTCACACATATGGTGAAGATCAAGTTAATAACCAACCAAAATTTTTAGGTTTATTATTGTAAGGAACATTTATACTATAACCTTCATAGATTTTTATATATCAATAAATAGACACACTCAATACTTTATTAATATTTTACAATATTTTCAACATATAGAATTATCCTTAAGCACAAAAAATTACTAAATCCTACTTTTATACCAACTATAATGATAGAATAAATACTTATATAAATATAACATTATTTTTGATTAATATTCAACACATATCACAATAATACATTCTGGAGAATTGTAAAGTATTAATATCATTAGAGACCAGATACATAAATAAATTATTTCAAAAAATATATTCAAAATCATTCAAAAAAAATTTCTTACAGTGTACCGATATTATGAATATCATACTTAAAACCTTTATTCATAACCTGGAGAAATAAAAACATAAGAAAGGATGAGATCAAATTCATAGAAAGGGTAAACATGGGAGATATCAATTTTTAATCATAAGTGATAATAATATAATAATAAGGGTATAAGAAAATGAGCATAGATTATAAAATCACACCCAAAGAGTCAAAGACTATACACCATGATTCATGATAAAGTTATTCTTCATAAAAAAATACTCGAGTCATAAGAGTAAAGAATCATCCATAATAAATCATGAACTATAATATCATATCATAAGAATAAGTCATAATGTTTTGGTCATAAATATAATAATAAGAAATCATTTTCTTAGTCATGGATAACTAACAAGACTCTCATAATGGACAGAGTCCCATAGTTGATTAGGTACACTCCCTTTTCTTGAAAACATTGTCCAAAAACTCCCATAATGGATTGGTTTCACTCCCCATTCATGTTCTTATTATCTCATGAGATATAAATATTTTCCTAATTAATTATAGGGATATATAATTTCAATCCCATCCATCACATAATGAAAAAATTACATATTTTTACCATAAGATCACAAATGCATTCACTATTTCATCATAGCTTAATTAGCCTATAGAAACAACTAGATTCCATAAAAAATACTTAACACACCGTCATCATAATCCATTCATGAAAAAATATGTATGGAATCATTAGAGAATATACATAGTGAATCATAATATTATTTAAAGGATGTTTAAATAGATGAAAAATAGTTTTATGAAAATATTAAAAATATTCTTTGAAAAATAAGAGAAAACATTCTTTTCATTTTCTAACTCCTAGAAAAGTAATGAATTATAGCAAAAAAAGAATAGTATTTTCTTTAAAATAACCATTGAAACATTTAAAATAATTTAAATGAAAAAATAATTTATATGATGGTAGGAAGATCTGTTCATCCCATATACATTTAATAAAAACATTCTTTTCAAATATTGGAAGGAAATTCAAAAGTGATTCATATGAAAAAGTTTTTAAATATCATTTTAATAATTTTTATATAAATTCAATGGTAGTAGATAAAAAAATATAAAAAAATTAATCTAGATAAAAAAATTAAATAAAAATATTACTTGTATATAAATATAATGGAAAAATATTCCCAACTTAATAGTAGATATCATGTAGGATTTTCTAAACAAAATTACTTTGGTCGGTTTGAGTACCAAAGAGGGGTAAAATGAAAATAATACTGGAAAAATATATAAATTACTATATGAGAATAAAATATTTGGGTTATAAGTGGGAAAGTGCATATAAGTACTCCAAAGGAGATTGAATCATGAACAATCTTAATTTAAAGTGTGATTGTAACATAAATACTTACCTCAAATCCAGACTTCCTCCATACAAAATTTAACTATAACTCCCTTGAACTATTAACCTAGAGCTGGTTATTAACTCACTATATTGGCATAAGATACAATAGATATCATTACAAAGGATTGAATAGTTTAGAAGTGTTGGGATACTAGATATATATAATATTCTCACATTATATCAGATAACATGAAATGTAAGTTAAATTTTTTATTAGAAATTTAATATTTATTTTATTATATCCCTGATAAAAATGATAAAAAACTTCTTGGTATCCCATAGAATAGAAAACATAATAATGGGTGAGATCATATTCTCAATAAGTGAAGGTGTACAATATAATATATTATAGAATAAATCATGCATGAATACTATTCCATAGATAGATAATAATCAAATATGCCATATAAGTAATATAATAAAATGGTAATATATACATGGATGAAATAACAATTTAAATAATTTCATGGAAAATAATAACTAGTTTCATAATTCTAGAATTCATAATGTCAAAAATTATAATCATACCTTCAAAGACTAATTACAAGACATCATACATGAATTGGTAAGAAATACGCTAAATAAACAAAATAGTTTGTCTAATGAAACCTGTTGACCACTAAAGGGGATATAATGGGCCCCTTCCATCACTTAAAAATTCCAATGAATTCATTATATAAAATAAATGAACAATAATTCAATATATAACCTACTTAAACAATCATAATGAAAAAATAGAATACAAAATGTTAACATTTACCTAGTTATTAAATTGGAACAACATGATCATAATCCATCCAAAGGAATAATGATAATTACCTAATTAAATTATATCTGTAATAAATCATAATATTCATCAAATTATGTTTACATAGATTAAAATACCATTAAAATAACTTTTTATATTTTCCTTTAAAAAACAAGAAAAATATACTTTTCATTTTATAAAATTTTAAGTAAAATTTATATAATATAAAGAGAATGATTTTATTTTAAAATAAAAATTGAGACTTATAAATTAATATTTTATCCAAGTAATATTTATAATGGTGGGAAAATATATTGATTTGGTAAATGTTAAAATAGATATACCCTTCACACTTTTGATAAAAAGTAAAAAGTTACTTGTTTGGAAAAGGGCAAGACCATTAATTTTAAATTATTAAAAATAATGTCAGATATAGTTTAAAATGAATTTACAAACTCATTGGATAATAGTAAAAAAATTCGTGAAAAAATTATAGATAAAATGTACATAGAGGAAATATTTCCAAAAAATGTGTAATAAGGTTAGTTTTAATTAAAAACATTTTCTCAGTTTTTTTAAGTAACAAATAAGGAAAAATGAAAATAAAAAATGTAAAATCCTTAGATAAAAAAGAAGAAGGAAATATAAGATTCAAATATAAAGTGTTTTTAATTTTATTCTTTGAATATTTTAATATAAATAATATTGAATAAAAAATAATATTGTAGAATAAACCCTTATCACGAGTCCAACTCGTCACATAAACATTTTAACTCATGTGTAATAAACTTATATTAGTTTTATACTTAATTGTTATTTTTTAGGTTTATTACCATTTCATAATACATTTAATTTCCCTCATTACCATGTATAATATAGTTATAATGTTGGTTGAGTCCACATTGGGCATTTGTGGTCCTTCAGTTTATAACCTCAAAATAACATTGGTGCATTTACATGGTTAATGGGGACATGGTTTCCTTTTTTACAGAATATTAATCATGAAAAATTATATTTATATATATATTAAATACAATTTTATAATAATAAATGAAATATAATCCTGAATAATGAATCACATCGCTTCGTGGAGGTGGTTTTCTACACGTATGCACAACCAGCATTATCATTTTTTAACGGGTGGATGGGTAAAAATTTATGTGATATATTATATTTATAGAATAATAATTATGTCATAAAAATATTATATATTCATTAATTTTATCTCCATTTTAAGATCCCATATTTTTAAAGGTACTTACCTATTTGATTTTTTGTATTAAATGCATTTTGTTGTGTTTACTTTGTCTTTAAGCCTTATTGGTCGAGTCTTATTTAGAGATGAAGTGTTTTTTAGAGAAAATAACCTAAAGTGTAAGGATGTATGTTACTTTAAATTAATGGAGTCTATATATATGCTTTTAATGGGTTTATGAGAGTTTTTTATTCTTTTGAAGGCTTTAGAGGTTGTTTAGGTCCTTTTATAGAAAGTGGACAAGAAACTGTCAGTTGAGAAATTACATGCCATGTACATATTACATGACATGTAACATTCGCTAGATATATGTGGTGAACCAATACAGTCTTTGAAATAGTTACATGTTATGTAATCCATTTACATTGTTTAAAAGTCTAATGATATAAATATTAAACCATAGTAACAGTTTTTGATGTATCCCTCTAAAAAAGAAATACATAAAGTGTAAAAGAACTACACTCTATGTAAAATCCCAACTAGTAGTTTTAAATAGTTCCATACATGATATTTTCTAATTCCTTCAGTTCATCTTCCTCCTCTTGACCTAGGATGGTCTTCCCGGTGATTTTGGAGTGCCATCCTCCATTTCAGATGTCCCATTTTTGCGATTGATACCTGATAAGTCTTTGGATTCTGTTTTCACCTCCTATTTCATTTTTATTCATTAGGGTGGTGGAATCCATGGACTACTTTTGGCTATGATCTTGACCTGGGGTGATCTAGGTTCACTTTTCTCTCTTCTTCACCTTCTTTCTTGTTAGTTTCACCCTTTGGAAGTGTTGCTTTAATCTCTGGTTAATGTTAGGGGGTCTAAATCTTAACCCTATGGTCTATTTAATTGAAAAGATTATGAAATATTGTTATTGAGATAACATTAACTTCACCTAAATTAATTAAATGTTGAATTGGATTATTCCTTCGAATCTCTTTGGATCAAACTGTTTTGTCTTGGTTTATAGATACTATTTGGGTGAGCAAAACCTTGATTATAAATCATTTGAAAAAAGGATTAAATAGTGTTTGTAATTACATGAGTTTTGGGTGATAAATTGATATAGATTCACCTTGGATTGGATTGATTATTAAAATGACTATCATGTTATTGTTTCATGATCAAATTATAAATGAAATGTGTAATTAAAAGATAAATAGTAATTTACATAATTAATCTTTGATCCTTATGATGTGATATTATGATTCCCTTACTTCTATTCCTAGTGATTCATTCTATAAGGTTTTTATAGTGGGATATGCATAGTGATTTTTGTTGTAATGCTTATATAGAAGGATATTATCAACGATTCAAGTTATATTTCTTATATATAAGTCTATGCCCAGTGATTCATATTGTAATACTTATATAGAGATATATGACAAGTGTAACACGTTGAAATGGTTATATATCAGGCTTGTCTATAAAACATGATGCAATGCTTATACATTGGGATCGACCCTTATTTATTACTAAAAAATTATATAGTGAGATTGACCAAGATTTGTGTGATTTATTCCATAGATATATGGTTATAGTTTTTATGGTTATGATAAATTCTCAGAGATATTCCAGCATAGTTCCAAAGTAGGTTATGATTTACCGTGGTTATATAGTGAGGGATGTAATGTCTATGATACATGATCAAAGATATTATAACATGGTTCTCAACTAGGTTTATATGGTATTAATTCAATTGTTTAATTAATTGATACACTTGTTTATTGAATTATTGCACAAAATTTTTATCAAAATTTTTATGATTAAACACAGTGGTGTTGATCTAATATGTTATACACACAGTCTATTTGGGTATTGGTTTGGTACTCAAGAATATTACATGGATATAGGATATGAAAAGGTCAAGGGACCTTTCTGTTGATTGTTTCTTGCTGGATTTGGATGGATTTTAGAGAAGAAAATGACATGGGGCTTAGGATTGGGGAATTTTGAGTATTTATTTGAGTATTCTATATTTTATTTTTATTAATTCTAGCATGAAATTTAGTTATAGTTAATCCTATCATTACATTAATCCTTTATTATTTATTATATTAATTAGTTGGCTTTTATTGTTTTGTTTTTTTTGTTGTATCATTTTGTTACCATTATTTACAATACTCTGATATTTACTGTTATATTATCATTCCATTGTATTGTAAGTCTATAAAAAGGGGATATAGTCTACCCACTATACTTATCACACCCATGCTGCTAGTCAGTAGCCTCTTGAATATGAGGAGGCATTCTTGAGGTATTGTAACCAATCTGTTTTGGAAACATTAGAGAGTGCTAGATCAAGGGGAGTTACAAAGTGGCATTAAAGAACACAAGGTTTATTTCTTGTTTATTTACTATTTGGGAAAGGTAAAAGGGATACTAGGATGTGTTAGGAATTGGTAATGATCTTGTGCATGGGTGTATCAAACCCATGTATGTGGAAAAATCCAAGTTCCTAAGGATGTGATCTTTCTTTAGACTGTTTCCTTATTATAGTTGATATTAATTTACCTAGGGTGATTCACCTATTTCATGAGGTTATTATTTCATGATCTTATTGGTTCATGAGTTCTATACTCATGGTCTAGTATGGCATAAGATGATTATTCATATATCATGATAGGCACATAGGGATATATATTGACATTCATTTTTCATGATAAGGATAGATTTATTTAATGTGATATATACTTTTAGGTATGAACTATGATACAAGATAAATATTATATCTAATAAATAAAATAAAATGGACTATTAAGTCATGCTAAAACACTTGTATTCCATGGTTAGAGAGACCCATTATAGTGGTTCTATGTTGTTTTCACCTGTTGAGGTTGACCTTGTTGTTATAGCTAGTGTTATAAGGGGTGTGTTTTTATTATTGATAAAATACCTCCATTCCATCTTTGATTTGAGCATCAAGAGAGTAGAAATCAGTATGATCCTAACACAGATGAATTGGATATTCTAGTATCTCTTAATGTATAGATGTATGTTCAAATTCATGAAATATTCTTAAGGATCATGTGACACATGGAAAGGGAGACTGTTCGCGTGATTCATTTGATGTCTGAGCTAAAAAGTGAGTTCCAAATGAATCATCAGCCTATGTTAACTATGAAGGGAGGCCCCTAGTTAATCGAGTTCTATATAGATCCAATATATATGATATTTAATTATCTTGAGAAACCTACATATTGTAGGGTGAATCCTGTTGTTTATATTTTTTGTGGACCTGCCAAGAGATGGTGGGATATTATGGATAAAGATGGACAATATGATGAGAAATCTTGGAAGGGCATTGAGACTATGTTTCTAATATATTTATATCTCAAGATGTTTAGAGATAAGAATGATTGTGAGTTCATTCACTTGAAAAAGGAGGGAATGTCAGTACTAGAATATACTGAATGTTTCACCAACTTACAACAATTTGCACCATCTTTGGCAGCCGATGAGATCTCCAAGTTGAGACATTTTTAGGATGGGAATAACTATGATATTATATCATATGTGAACATGTTAAATTTTTGAAAATTTAAAAATGTAATGAATCAAACAATTATCATGGGAGAGAATTTAAGAGAGGCCCTGAGTAGTGGCAAATTTTTTCTAGTAGGGTGAACCGAGAACTCTTCTTTTAATGGAAATAAGTGTCACTATGGCAGTTTTCTCTAAGGTAAAAATTGTCTAAGTAGTTAGGGTAGTGGGAAACCTTATCAGGATCATGTTATATTGTAGTGATATTAGTGTGGAATGTTAGACTATAAATGACCTTAGTGTTTATACCATGATTTTTAGTGATGTTATTTTGGTAGGATTGACCAACAGAAAAGGTTTTATTGGGGGTGGGGATATAGAAGAATATCAATGGAAGGGGATCAAGATAGGCAATATAGTCTAGGAAGGAGTTAGCTAATCCTCAGTAGATAGGTATCTGGAGTTCCACATGACTTTTTATTCGAGGCAGGGGATGTGGTACCACAATGTAAGAATTACAGTACCAAGCATAGGGAATAAATAATGGGATTCATACTAGATCCTAAGGTAGAGGGGATGGTCAGTTACATGTTATGAATACTACTCTAGCTATTGTGGATAAAAGACCTTATACTTACAGAGGTGTGAATCTCATAACATTTACCTTTTATTGTGTTTTTTAAATGAGAAAATCACATAAATTTTTATCCACTCCTTTTTAATATTTTGATATTGGGTGTGGAAATCTTGGATGGTGTTTTGACTATTGATACACCATTGGGAGTACAGTCAGAGAATATAAAATGTTGCAAGACATGTTCATTAGAGATTGGTTGTTACCATTTCTTTTGGGAACCATTTGTGCTAGAAATGAAAAGTTTTGTTTTGGTTATTTTTATGGATAGGATAGTTATATACTAGGATTATATCTACTGTTACTAGATGAAATTTAATTTTCTATCTATAAAAAGAGTAAACTATTCTCACCAAGGTGAGTGAGATCACTAGGCCAGTCATACTAGACCAATTCAGTGCAGATTGGATTGTCTCATGGGTCAGATATCCAATATTTCTCTAGATCAGGGTGGGATACAACAAGATTATTTTCCTCCAGTGTTATATCATTTTCAATATGTCTTTATAGATGATTTATATAGCTTACCTCCCAAGTGTGAGATCAAGTTCATGATAGAGTTGGTGCTTGGAGCAGAGACTATTTCTATAATTGCTTATAGAATAGAACTATAAGAACTCTTGGAGTTGAATGTTTAGTTGATGATTTTGAAGATAAGGATTTTATAAAGACCAATACATCTTATTACGGTTTTCCATTCTATTTGATAAGAAGGAAAATGGGCCTTTACACTTATTTGTGGATTATCAAAGATTGAACTAGATGATGGTCAAGACCCAGAATCCTCTTCCATGAGTTGATGATCTCTTAAATTAGTCGAATGGTGTTACGATCATACACAATATTGATTTGAGATATGAATACGATTACTTTTGGGTGAGAACATTAGACATACCTCGTACTGCTTTTAGAAGAAGGTATCTCTTCTATGTGTTTTTAGTGATGCATCTTGATTTGGATAATGTACCAGCAGTATTCGTGGATTTAATGAATAATATATTTTATCATTTTTTGGACTAGTTTCCCAAGAACATTTAAGGAGAATCATATTTTAGATAATCTAATAAAATTTTGTATTTTTGGATTGATAACATACACTTCTCAGGTCATGTCATCTTAGAGACTAGTGTATCGATGGACCCAAATAATGTTTTAGCCATAAAAGATTGGGATTATCCAGATAATGTATTATAAATTTGGAATTTTCTATTTTTAGTAGGTTATTATTGGTTATTTGTCATGGAATTATCTAGTGTAGAAGTTCCTTTGTTAGGGATGGCAAGAAAGGGGTTATTTTTTGGTCATATACTTGTGAGAGAGATTTTCAAGAGTTGAAAAGAAATTTGACCTCAACACCTATCCCCACTTTACCTGTGCCTGGTAAATCATAAGCCATGTACTGTGATTAATCTAGATTTGTACTTAGAGTAGTTCTAATGAAGGAGGATTGAGTGGTTTTGTATGGATCTAGACAGGAAATAAATCATAAAAGGAACTAACCTACTCATAATTTGGAGTTAGAAGTTGTGGTACATTAGTAGAGATTTTGGAGGAATTATCTCATGGGTTAGAGGTTTTTGGTATACACGGACCATATGTTCTTCCAGTTTATCTTTTCATAGTGTGACATAAACCTTCAGTAGATGTGGTGGGTCAAGTATCTATAGTATTTCAACTTCATGTAGGATTATACACTAGGAAAGGGAAACTTCATTTCTAACGCATTGATTTAAAAGACACAGAAAGATGTAGTGTGGGAGTCTTGTGATGAGTGAAATATGATTAAAATATTTGTAGACATACATCTAGATTTTTAGTAGTCCCAAGGATGGGTAGATCTAACTTTGGAATCCTTTATACCTATGATTTTGGACCAGATCATGACAAAGTAATTATATGATTTAGAGGGATTAGTTTTAAGAGACAGCTTATAAAAAGGGTAGAAAAAATAAGGATGGTCTGTTGGGAGTGATAATTATATTATTTTACATGGATAAGTATGGGTTCATCAGTGATTTTATGAGGATATGATCTCAAATTTTCATGCTTCTAGATGGGTGGTACATCCATATTTAACGAAGATGTATCATGATCTCTGTATAAAGTACTGGTGGATAACAATATGTTTCACTTATAATCAAGTGAAAGCTGAGCATCAGATGTCAACTGGGATTTTACAACCTTTTCTTATTTTTGTGTGGAAATGGGATGATTCCAATATATATCTTTTGATATGATTTCATAGGACAACCCACAAGAATGATGTTGTATAGTTGATTTTGGATCAACTGGAGAAGGTATACCACTGCTTTTTTATAATAGAGACCTTCATAGTTGATGATATGGAAGTCCATTATAGGCATAAGGTGTTTGGATACACAATGCTCTAAGGAGTATCTTTTCAGACATAGATTCTCATTTTACATCATGATTATAGAAGTGTCTTTTGAAATATATGGGATTGTAGGTTATTTTGAGTACGACCTGTCATCTACAGGATGATGGTCAACATGAGAGGACTATTTAGCTTCTGAAGGATATATTATGATCCGGTGTTTTGAATTTCTATGGTTCGTAAGAGCATCATTTGTCACTCATGGAGTTTTAATACAATAATAACTTCTAGGATTCGATCCAAATGGATACTTTTGAGGATCTATATTTAAGTTCATGATCTTCACCTATTTATTTGTTGGAGGAATGGGATTCAGTGCTTGTTGGACCTATTCTTAGGTTGTAAATGTATAAGTATATTAAGTTAACCAAGAGGTGGTTTAAAACCATTTAGAGAGGGCATAAATCATACGTTGACTATTGAATATAACCACTAAATTTCGAGGATAGTCATCATTTTTCCTTCAAGTTTCACCTAGGATGGGAAATTCCATATCAGTAAATAAGAAAAACTAAAACCCAAGTTTTTCAGGCCGTTTGAGATAGTGGATGGGGTTGTTCTACAGTTTATCAACTATCCCTTCTATTTTGCTACAATTCCATGAATGATGTGTTTCACATGTTGCATCTTAAGATATATTATCCTAACCCTTCTCATAGGGTAACATTGAGGACATCAAGATTTATGATGATACGTCCCTTGAGGAGAACCCATTACAGAATGTGGACCATAGTGAGAATTATATTCAGGGTAGGAATGTACCTTTTGTTCATGTATAGTGTCATAATGGGTGTGTTCAGGAAGAGACCCAGGTGAGGGAGTCGAATATGTGAGAATAATGGATATATTTGTTTTCATAAACCCCATAATGATGGTTTGAGTATCCTGGGGACAAGATGTTATATGATGGGGAGGTTATAAGATCCCATATTTTTCTAGGTATATCCCTCTTTGAGTTTTTTGTTAAATGCAGTTCATTGTGTTTTCCTTTGTCTTTTAGCCTTGATGGCAAAGTCTTGTTTAGAGACAGAGAACTTTTGTAAGGAAAAATTACATATATTCTAAGGATGTATGTTATTTTGAATTAAGGGAGTCCAAATATAAACATTTTAAAAGGGTTTATGAGTGGTTTACATGATTTGTAAGGACTTGGAGGTGGTTCAGGTCTTTTAATAAAAATGAACTGAAAACATTCTGCTGGGTGATTAAACTCCGTGAACATGTCAATTGATGTGTAACTTTCACCAGATACAAATTTTGAACTAGTACAAGGTGTCAATTTGTTTCACATATTATAAACCATTCATTTCATGTAAAATTAATGTTGGATAAATATAACCTATAGTGATTGATTTTTTGATGTATCCATCTAAGAAAACATGATGTGTAGAGGAGTTACACACCATGTAATTCCCTAACCATCAGTTTTAAATAGATTCATGCTTGATTTTGTCTCATTAATTCTATTCGACTTCATACTCTCAACCTAGGATGGTCCTCTTGGTGATTTTTGAGTTCCATCTCCCTTTTGGGATGTCCCGTTTATGCGATTGATCCCTAGTATGTCTTTGGATTTGGTTTCCCCCTCCTCTTCCATTGTTTTCCATTAGGGTGGTGAGATACTAGGACCAATTTTGGTTGTGATCTTGACCTCATTTTATTTATGTTATTTTTTTATCTTCTCCAGCTTATTCATTTTTGGTGGTACCCTTTGAATGTACCACGTTAATTAACAATTAAAGGTAATGGGTCTAAATCTTAAACCTATAATCTATTTAGTTGAAAAGTATGTGTAGTATTATGGTTGGGCCAAAATAAATTTCCCCAAAATTAATTAAATAATGATTTTTATTATTCATTGCAATCAATTTGGATCAAATTGTTTATGACCTAGCTTATGTATACCGTTCGGGTAAACAAAACCCAGATTATAAATTATTTTACTAATGGCTTAATGTGTATTTGGAATGACATGAGTTTTGGGTGATAGCTTGATTTAGATTCATACTGTCTTCGCTTTATTATTGAAATGACTAGCATGTTTGCGGTTCTTGACCAAATGATAAAACAAATATGAAATTGAAAGATCAATGGTAATTTTCATAATTTACCCCTAAGACATATGATGTGATATTGTGATACCCTTGCTAATATTCCTAGTGATTCATGATATAATTTTATATAAGGGGATATGCCTTGTGATTCATGTTGTATTGATTATATTACATGATATTCCAAGTGATTCACACTATAATGCTTATATAGTGGGACATTCCTAGTGACTCATAAGGAAATTCTTATATAATAGGCTATTCTAAATGACACATGTTGAAAATTTTCTATATTAGTCTTAGACTAGATACATCTTTTAATGATTATACACCGATCTCAACCCCTTTTTATTATTGAAAATATTATATAGAGGTATTGTCTTAGATTTTTTTGATTTATACAATGGATATGTGGTTATGGTTGGCATGGATATGAGACATGCTCATAGATGTCCCAGAATGGAACCAATGCATGTTATGTTTTACCATGGTTATATAGAGAGGGTCACCATGGTCCTGACACATGGCCATAGATATTTTGTAATGGTGCTATAGAAAGTTGATGTGGTATTAATTTAATTTTTTAATTAATTGATACACATGTTTATTACATTATTTCACAGACTTATTAGCAGTCTTGTTATGTTTAGACATGGTTGTGTCAACCTATTGGGTTATACTCACAACTTATTTGAGACATAATTTGGTACTCAAGTGAATTAAACACATAAAGGATTTGATAAGGGAAAGAGACCTTACTATTGATTATTGCTTATTAGATTAGGCATGATTTTGGAGACGAAACCAATATGGTGTATGAGAGAAAGGAATTTTGAGTATTTATTATATGATTCTAGTATTTTATTTGTATTACTTCTATAATGAGATATAATTACATTTCAGTCTATAGTTACATTAGTTCTTTACTATTTGTTGGATTATTTAGTTAGTTTAATTGTTTGATTTTTTTTCTTCATTTTATTGTTTTGATTATTTATGCTACTTGGATATTTATTATTATATGATTATTCTTCTATGTTGCTGCTCTATAACCAGGGGTATAGTGTCCCCATTATACAGATCGCACCCACCCAGATAGTTAGTAGCCTCTAGAATATGGAGAGGCAGACTTTAGGTCATGTAAGAAACCAATTTCAGCAACAAAATAGAGTTCCCAATTTGGGGATGTTACATTTATAATTGGCCAAGTAAAGTGGTGAGGAAAAAAATTACACCGTTACGTGGGGATGGCATGTCATGTGTTTTCATGAGCAATGTTTTCATTTTCAAAAGGATGGAAAATGAGATGATAAATGGTTGTGACATCTAAATAATAAAATAAAAATATATTTATGATACTAATGTCATCATATAATCATAATTAATATATATTTTAAGGAGGTGAAAAAAGAAATAAAAAATAAAAACACTTATTAAAGAGTTATACATCTTCTTTGAGAATCCTCCTTTTTATTACCACTTAAGACTTATTGAAATTATATTTTAGTGATACCAAAGAATATAGGACATGGGGATATATTTTTGGAATGTATTTAGATAGTTCTTATCTAGGATAATTAGTCCAAGTAGTGTGTAGAGGATAGGACCATGGGTTCTTTTTTACAAGTGAGGTGAGTAACACACATGTTATTATTTTTAACTATTAAATATCATAAGAGTATTACTAAAGTATAATTGAAATGTAAAAAAATTAATATAAAATATAAGGTTATAAGGGACTAAATTCCCTCATCAAATAAAAATTAAGATGAGATTATATTACCTTATCATAAGGTTTTAACGTTAATTATCCCATTTTACCCATTTACTGTGGTGATAAAATTTCTATCAATGTTACTATTCATGATGAAAAAAATGAAAAAAAGATAATTAATATATTTTAATATACTGATTTAAGATATGTGATCCATTTTGGAAAATTAAATTTACAAATTGTAAGACATTAATTTTAATATAAGTACACAAATGGAATGGTAACAATTTTTTAAAAGTGTTTTTAAGCATAAAAATAATTTTATACCAAAATATAAGATAATTCCAATTAAAATATAATTTATTAGAATATTTTCAATAATATGGATATTATTTCACTTTAAATCCAAATTGAAAACATAATGGGAAATAAACTACATGAAGGTTTTACAAAAAAATAGCATTTTTAATATTATCCCAAAAATCAGTTATTTCAAAAAATTCTCAATAATTTACCCTAATAAAAAATCATCCTTATGAACTCAAAATTGATATCAATTTAATAAAATTAAATTTATAAATTTTATAAACCTTAATTTTAATTATAACTATGAACTATTTTATTATAATGATAAAATACCAGGATGTGAATTGGATATTAGTATAGGGATGTATTGTTTAACTGTTATAGGGTGATCTTAAGTATTTTATTATCAAATATTTAAATAAATTCATCCTAGAAATTTTAGTGAAACTTATTTCTTAATTAAATTTGGTAAATCATTCCTCATATCTTCATTAGGGTCCCATGTCGCCTCTTCTATTTTTTGATTTATCCTAAGAACCTCAACCATACAAGTTATCCAATTCCAAAAAACATTCTCTCCAATTTCATGAATTTGGATACTCTCTTCATAGTAAGATAAATCATGTTACATTTTTATTTACTTATATGTGAGAACAAACATTGGGTCTGGCGTGTACTTCTATAATAATGAGATATCAAACACATCATGATCTTTATAGAGTCTAGGTGGAATTTTCCAATGGTAAGAAATAACTATAATTATTTATAGAATTTCAAAATTCATGATGAACCTAATACTTATTTTCCAAACCTTATAACACCCTTCCGCAGAGATACATTCAAGAAAACAAGATCTCCCAAATAAAATTCTAAATCCTTCCCGAGGTTATTGTCATATACTTTTGTCTATTTTAGTTTCCTTAATATTTTTCTAAAAAGTATTCACTTTCACCATTTTCTCTTCTAGGACTTCTAGGTCTAAAAAACTATTTTCAACAACCTCATCCTAAAGAATTGGAGTACGAAACCTTTTTCAATACAATGGTTCATATGGTTCTATTTTAATGCTTTAATGGAAGTTGTTATTATATGAAAATTTAATTGAAGGTAAATACTTATCCCACATAACCTTATTATTAATGGGACACAACCATAAATATTTTATAATGTATTAATATTACTTTTATTCTACCCATACATTTTAGTACTATAGTTAGTTCTCAAATTTATATCGAAACTGAAAGAATTATGAAGAATATTCCATAATTTTGATGTAAACCAAGGATCACCACCATATATAATAGAAATAGTTATACCAATAAGTCTCAAAACATCTTTAATATAGAGCAGTATGATGTGTTCAAGAGGTAGATCGTACCTTATAGTAAGGAAATGTGTGGAATTGGTAATGTGATCAACAATAACCCATAAAAAATCATTCTTTCTAAGATTATTTGGAAAACATCTGACAATATCAAGAGTAATATCACCCCATTTACATATAGGAATTATCATAGACTACATGAATCCTTTAGGATGTTTTCCCTTATCATTTACCTATTGAAAATCCTAGAATATTGATACATAGTCTACTATTTATTATTTCACGTTATCCCATGAAATAAATTCCTTTAAATTCCAATACATTTTGGAGATACTAGGGTGTATAAAGAAATTTTATCTATATGATTTATCTAATAATTATTTTTTTAATTATGACATGGATGAACCAGATAGTTTATATCTAATCCTCGATATAACATCTTTATATATGAACTCTAATAACTTCCCATCGTTCAATACATTGATTTTATTTTGAATATCCTTAACATAAATCTAATAATTTTTTTATTTTCTCAAAAAGGATGGTTAGAAAATCATTTCGAAAATATTTGATGTTTCCCCTTCCTTAATTGTTCCCATATAAAAACTTAATAAATTCAAGAATATAAGATCTTTTTTATTATTTATTTTAGTAAACATTTTTTGATCTTTCCTACTCAATTTATAAAACACCATAGTTTCTTTCCTAAGGTGGTTTTTTATTGAAAATGACAATCCCTAAGTAGTTCTAGTCATAAAATTTTTAATAATTGAAATATTTCTATGATAGGATGTATTTCACACTTTTTTGATCTATATATATTTCATATATTTAACTATGAAGGTAATGCCTCCATATAATCAATAAAAAAATATGGATACTAACTGAAGATCATGGGCTGGATAATTCTAGTAATGAATCTTTAACCAGCTTGATTCATATTCAACAAATCTATCTTTTTATATAAGGAGAAATCCAAGTCCATTATTTGATACATCACTATAAATCACAAATACATATATTAATTATTATAAAGTCAATATTTTGGCATTTAAAAATCACCTATTTAATTTTTTAAAACATTATTTACATTCTTCCAAACTTATGAATACATGTCAACTTGGTTAACGAGTTATATCATAGATTAGAATTTTGAAAAAATCTTTAATAGTAACCCAATAATACAATAAAACTATATAACTTATTTATATTAATTTGTATTTTACATTAAAATACCACCTTTATCCTTGAAGTATCAACTAATATTCTACATTTAGAGACAACATGTTCAAAAAAAAGCTTCCGAAATCCATAATTTACATTTTCTAAATTTTAGATATAATTTTTTTTTCTCTAGGAGTCATAGGAATGATTTGAAAATGACTCTTATTCTCATCCATAATGATATATTATACCAATATATCATCAATAAATACAACAACCAAATTATATATAAAAACTTGAATACTACATTTTTCAAATCCTTATAAATAATGGGTGAATTATTTAATATAAAGGTTGTTTCTATAAATTTATATTGTCCATACCATATCTGAAATTCCATTTTTTAGTATCATGCTTACAGTTGATGATACCATAAATGAAGATAAATCTTTTAAAAATATTGACCTCCTTGAAGTTGATCAAATAGGTCATCAATACAAGGTAAGGGATATTTTTTATTTATAGTAATAGAATTTATTTCCCTATAATCGATGAATAACTTCATATAACCATATGCATTCATAAAAAAAGAATAGGGGCTCCCCACGATGAAACACTACAGTGCATAAATATCTCATCATACAACTCCTATTGTTGTTTATTTAATTCACTAATTCCAATTTTCAAATCCTATAATAAGTCTTATATATGGGTTTTTTTTATCAGTGATGAGATCGATGGAAAAATAAACATCACACTCAGGTGGATGTATATGTTGTTCTTTAGAAAACATATCCACATATTCCCATACAATAGGTATATCCTCTAATATAATGTTACCTTTTCTATTCATAGGTTTTGTTTTCTATTATTCTCCAAGGATTTTTTAAGGTCAGTAACTATAGGTTGATCCAAACATGATTTGGATGATGTAGTCTCCCCTATGAAGATAATGGATTCCACATATTCATCATGAATTGTAATCTCCTTCTATTTGAAATAATTTTTTTCATAATAATTTGGAATCAAATCCATACCATGTATTTTATCTAAGTCAATGATAAGTATAAAAATAATGTTTACAAATAGGGGTTTTTAGGTGCCATAATTGGAACCAAATGACATATCCTTGTTGTAATAGGAATTCCAATAAGAGTCTTGATTAACAACTCCCTTATTAAGGTGCTAGGGAAGCATCTAATTTTCTTATAAAACATGGAAGATATGAAAGTGTAAATATATAGAATCAAATAAATCATTGGATAAATTTGAGGTTATAATGAACATTACTACCATCGTATCTTTATGAAAAATCAACCACAACCGTGTTGATTACATAATCTCAACCTTTACCTTATTTGTGGGGGAATTATATGAAATAGGTCCCCAAATCCATTTAACTGAAGAATTGATCATTGAAAAGTTTTTATTTATCTTTCAATCTAGATCCTAATGGATTTTCTCTCCACACATCATGAAAAATTCCATTTTCATCAATCTTGATCGACTGTGTTTCATTCAATAGTTATTATAATATGGAAATCTCAACCTTACCTTCTTCCCTTTTATCATGTTTCTTTTCTCAATGATCTCAATTATCCACTTATTGTCTTGTTTTCCCTAGAAAAAATAGTACTTGGAGAATTATTTGTCTTTCTTGAAAACACTTGACACCATGTCCTTATATAATAAAAATGTATAAGAGACTAATTCCACTAAAAGTATAGGTTATATCACATTAATTAAGTGAAAAATATTACTTCATGGACTGTGTAGAAAATATTTAGCATGAGTTTCTAAATATATAATGTTAGGTTTATATTTAGTTACATTTTCTCATTAATTTTACCTGATATTAAATAAATTTCTCTCTATATCAGCTCATTGGTAATGTGGAATGTATTTTTAAATATTATATCCTTGAAAGTATTCGAATCTATACTATCCATTTCCTATTAATCTTTAGTATTCTTGATTAATGGAAACCATTAATTATTGTATCCTTTTAGATGATAAACTACCATTATAACTTTCTCTATTTCATTACTTACTAAAGAAAGAAATATCTTTTCTAGGGACTTGTCCATTACATAACTACTAATTTATTATAAGTACCATTGATTGATGGTGTGTTTTTTTCATCTATTGATCTAATATTTTTGTATATTTGTTTCTATAAAATAATTATTTTGAGTCATGACCTGAGTCAACAACCCCAATATATTTATAATTTTTTATACTCCAACTCTAGCTTAATTATCTTACCAAGGTGGAAATTACTACAAATATTATGTGCATTGATATAGTTTCCATTCCTTATAGTAGTTTAAATTTATAGACTATTGTATATACTGAATTATCATATAACATTTTGAATTTTAAATCATAGTGTATAATTTTAAATCTACTGTAAAACTAAAAATAATTGAAAATGATTGAATAAATAATATCATAATAATAATCATAGTATATTTTTAAATATATTTAAATCATAAAAATATTTCAAATATATCATAATGGTTTGTAAATAGCTTGTGAATCAACCAAATCATATCCCACAAGAGTGTCTATCCATGTAGAATCCCTTTCCAAATAATTGGATTGAGAAGAAATGGAGTTCTACACACCTTAGGTGACATCGCCATGATATTAAAGGCAAGAAATAAATATCGAGGTCTTAGGAGAATGTTGGGGGGTTTAGTTTACCTTCACAAATAAAATAGTCTGAATTCACAAAATATAAACATGCAGAAAATCTATATGATGTATGTGTATAACCAATACAACTAAAATGTAAAAAAATATCTAATTTAAAACCAAACAAGGGAAATAAAATAAAAAAACCAAGGGATAATATGACCTAATAAAAAAGTGGCATGATCTGAAGCACCACCTAAACTATCAATAAGCTCCAAAATCACCTTCCATGCCCATGATATCAAGATGCATTACTATAGAAATAAGACACTGTTCCCTTTTTTGTGCCTTTATATAATAATTCTAAGAATTTACAAAAGTTCCCATGAAAGGGGTGATTATAACACCCAGTAGGTAATCCCCTGATACATCAGAATATAAACCATGAGGAAAATAATTACTTATCACATTTGATATAAAATAGGTGAAAATAGTTAAATAGTTTATAGAAATATATAAGTGAAATTATTGTGATAAAATCACTAAATACGTTTATTACCATTTATTAATACTTGTAATAACCATTACCATGTTTTAAATTGAAAAAAAACACATAAAAACACCCACATACACACACACAAGCTTCGAGTCACACATTTATGGTGGTACTTCATGACCATACTTCATCCCACTTTGATCGGGGTACTTCCTACCCATACTTTGTTCCACTTTAACTATGGTACTTCACAACCATAATCTATCCCAATGAAAAAACACTACCAAATTATACCAAGTTCCATAACTATTCATTTTAGATGAAACAAATATTCCATTGAAAAAATTTCATTAAACATTTTTATTATATAAAAATCACAACATAATTTTAAAACCATCTTTCAATTTTTTTTGGAAAATATGTTTTCCAAATTCCATCCAATTTCCATATTTACAAAACATAAAAAAAATGGTTTCCTTAATGAAATCACACAATGTTTTCATATAAAATCCAATATTTATTTATAGATCCAGGATCGCAACACCACCCATTAAATAAATCCAATAATATATCATCATGAACAACATCATACCACATAGATCTATCTATAAAATATTGGATCTATGGATTCTAGTGAGAGGAGAAGTGTAAATCTATGAATAATAAGTAAGAATGAGAATTTACTTTTGATTTCAGAGATCCAACACACATTTATTCATAAAATGTTTCATTTAGATCAAAAAGAATCAACTGGAATACCAAAAGATGAAAAGGAATCTGTAGCCTAAGATATGAGGATAAAAATGAGTTTTTGGGGCCTTAAACTATGTTAAATATTAAATTTTAGAGCATTTAATTCACATTTCATGGTTAGGACGCATGGTTTGTAAGCCCTTGAACTAACCATGGGCATGCAACTAGATAATATCCAATGAGACACGCGGTTGTGATACACAGTATGTACAAACCATTCACCCACTATACACTACTATTGGGAATTTCATAGGGGGCATATGGTTACACTCTATGATTTGAAAAAATGTGTACTAACCATGCACCACTACTACCTAAAAAAAATAAATCATGCATAGTCTCTTAGGAATATTCATGGTTATGACAAACCATGCACCAACAATGATCCTTCCTAGTGAATCTCAATTTTTTCCTTGCATAGTTTCATATAGATAGTATAAGGTTTATACAAACTGTTCTTAAATCATGCACCTCCAAAAAAACATCCTAATCATTCCAAAACTAACTTTAAACTCCATAAATTTAACCCAAATTTTATATAACCTAAAAATAAAAAATACAAGGTTAAATTACCTAAAACCAATGGTGTCACATTCTCACCACCACTGGAATTTCTTTCATTAAAAGGCGGGATACTAATATTGTTTTGAAAGAGATCAGTCCACTCCTCTAGAATTTCCTTTTCCCGATCCCAAATCTCATCCTAAATATGAACTTGCTACCATAAAATTGGTACCAATTTTATTTTTTATCAATGAAATTGATTAGTTTTCTTATACACTATCTTTATGAGAACATTAATCAACATATCATCTGGTTCCAGATCAACATGGTCCCATCAAATCACATGGTCAGGATTATACCAGTACTTGTTTAATTGAGATACAAGAAAAACATTGTTCATGGAACTGAAACTTAGTATCAAATACAACTAGTAAACCCCATCAATAAATTGTTTAAGTATATCAAAAGGAAAAATTTACTAAAGATACAACTTAAATATCATACCAAGATGAATATTACAAAGCCTTAGATAGATTCTCAAGAAAACATGATCAACCGCATCAAATGATAATAATCACTGATGATGATTTGTATACAATTTCTAACAACTCTAGGCTCTCACCAATATCTTTTTGATCATTTTAATATTTTATAATTTCTCCATTACATGGATTGGTCAAAAAAGTGAAATCTCACCTATTTTCAACCAATAATGTAGAGAACAAGAAGGTTGGACAAACAATGTTTCAAAAGGAACCATACATATACATTCTTGGAAACTATAATTTTATGATAACTCCATGGACTATATATGATCTTATCATGAGACTCTATAATCCATCACACATGATCTAATAATATCATTTAACATTTGGATCATCTGTTTAGATTGGACCTCCATTTAAAGATGATACAATTTTCTCATGGTCTATAAGTTTCCAATGGATTATTATAAGTACTTCTAAAAACAAGATATAAACCTAGAGACTTGGTCAGACATAACTAAAAATGGAACTCCCTATATCTTTACAAATTTATGTATATAAATTTTGGATAATTTTTCTACCATATTGGATTCTTTAATTGGGTTTAAGTGAGATAACTTCATGATATTATCCAATATAACCCATTTGGATTATTGATTCCATACTATTTTTGGTATGCTTATGATAGAATCCATAGATCTATTTTCCCATTTCCAAAAGTGAATAGTTAAATAATATAACATACCAGGTGGTAATTGGTCATCTGCATTGATGTTCTTATAGGTAAGGAAGCTCGAGATAAACTCATCCACTTTTGTCTTCATTCTAACCAACTTAAACTATTTTCTCTAAACATTATTTATATTCTATATACCAAGATGAACATCCCATATTGAATGGTTATAGGATGAAATATGTTGTTCTTGATAAGTTGGAGGAACCACAATCCAAAATCTAAAATGAAACATAGATTTACCATCTAAATTCCATTCATTAATGGTCTCCCCGCGATTGATTATGGATGTCATGGTTAGACACTTAGGATCAGATGTTTGGGCATCTTTAACTTACTCAACCAAATCCGGAACTAATGAAAAATTAAATAAAACTGCAACATCACCTTTCTAAAAAAATTCCAAATGCATATAATCTATGATTGACATTAGCTACCATTGATTTAAATTATCTTTAGCCAAGTAATTATGTGACTTCCTACTCAATTCATCTAATATATAATTTTTTTACCCAGACTATAAATCAATTGGAAGTCAAACATATATAGATATTGAATTTATATAAACTGTCTTAGATTCAAATACCTATGTGATAAAACATGATTCAAGATATTATGATCTATAAACACTATAAATTTCTCACCAAAAAGATAATTATTCAATGTTTTCATGGAATGGAATACATCATCCAATTGAAAATAATGTGTTGGGTTAATCTTCTCATGAACCTGTATTTATATTAATGTACAAGCTACACCATGATCTCCATACATGATAACACATACCAACCTAGATTAAAGAGTATCACAGTATACTACATAGTGTTGTATTGGCTCTAGAAACATAAGGATAAGGGCTAAAATAATATAAACCGTAATCTATCAAAAATATTTTAGGAACTCATAATTCCATTGGAATGGAATTAATTTCCTCAATAAATCCATAATTGGTGTGAAATTCCATGAAAATTCATGATAAAATCTTTAGTAATATCCATATATTTTAAGGAAATAATATATCTCAAATAAATTATTTGGTGGTTGCTAAGAGATAATAACTTATAATTTTATAATATCTCAAAGAATCATATTTTATAAATTAAGGGTCCATGTAAAAATACTTATTATATCTATAAATCACACATTGAAATATCTACATAATGGAAATGTCACTATAAGATACCCAACACTATAGAAAAGTGTTTTTCATGATTAGATTTTGTCCAAGAATACACTAGAATATCATCGATGAATACCACTATAGAGGAGTCAAGATATATTTGAAAATTGGATTCATCAAAGTCATAAAAACCTATGGTGCATTCATAATAATATAGGGAATAACCGAATATTAGTAATGGGAATATTGAATTTGGAAATGAATTTTTGGAATATCTAGCTTCTGAACGTGAATTTGGTTACAACCCAATCATAAATTTATTTTGGAGAAATTTTTGGGTCCCCTCAATTGATAAAAATAATAACAAATTCATAGAATATGATATTGAATATTTATCATAACTTGGTTGATATTATAATAATTCAAAAAAATCCTAAGAGTTACAACAAAATTCATTACAAAAAGAAATACTGCTACCCATAGAGACATGCTCAGTCAAATAAACCCTTTTATTTCCAACTCTTTCAATTGAACATTAAATTCCCTCAATTATATTGGTTCTATCCTATATGTTAGAATTTAAATAATACTTTTCTTGGGTAAGATATCAATAATAAATTCCACTTGAATTTTAAGTGGAAACCTAGAGAAATAATTGGGGATGAAAATAGGAAATTTGTCAACAATGGTTGGAAAACATTTATCTATGGCTACATTAGAAAATGATAAAGGAAATACTATAAAATTGAAGGAGATAACGCTGATAATTGGTACCAAACTTAGTTTCTTCTTAAATTCACATCCAAATATCTTCTAAATAGATTATTAATTTCATCATAAGATGTGAAACTAATTTTCTATGCATAACAGTCAATGTGAGACTTAAAGTATATTGACTTGTACATTCCCAAAATTTAGTCATAGATGTTCATCCCAATAATAGAGAAATATCATAAAATATTCAGCCTCATCAAAATTTATAGAAGACACTACAAACTTAATGTCATAAAACTCCATTTGTCTGAGAGGCATTTGAAATTTCAATACACGGGGAATCATTTAAACATGAAAACACATATGATCAAAAAAATGAGTATAAATAAAAGAGTGGGGAACTATAATATGGGAAAAAAAGAATATATGAGAGTATAATTTTAAACAACTGCCCCTTTCACTATTTAAGAACTAGATTGATCCTTCGTAATCTTTTACTTGAAACCCTAAATCTTCTTACAATATTTTCCTTGATCCTTGTTTCCTTGCTAATATTTCATAACCTGATGAGTCGTGGTGTTCCAAGAATCTGCTTGGATCACTCAGTTTTGAGGATGAGATTTATTTGAATGACACATACCCATGAAAGCATGAGATGTCTAAGAAACATGATATGTATTCCTAACTACTCACTTAATTGGACTATAAAAATAATGATGGTTATTTCCTATATGATTATATTTGTGAGATTTTCTAGGTGGTTTTGTGTAATTTCTATTGATATTATGAAGTGAACCACACTAAAACAACAAGTTTTACTCTTGGGCACTGAAGGAAAGTAAATTGATCCTGTGGTTTTATTTTGTGATGCTCCACCACCTTGGATGTAAGTTTCACAATTACACCAATTCCCAACATTTGAGTTCTCAATAATTTCAATAGATATAAATATTATTTCTGCAATATTATTTATAGAAATATCTCCTTCCTCCATCATTGTTCTATTTACCATTTTCTTATAATCTAAAATACAAAGAAAAACTATCTTAGAACAAATATCTAGTCACATCCCGGACTCAAAAATCCATTCCTTAAAGGAAACAGTAGCTAGAGATTTTGGGGAAAATAATACTAAGTCCATATAAATAACTTTATACCATGTCACATATAGATTCTCTTACTGTAAGATGATGAAATCAATTATTATTTAGATCTTGAATGTGTGAGGATGTAATTGTTTTTTGAAAAAGTCTTCAATTTACACCCACAAAATTCATTGGTTACCTTTATCTTGTACAACTAAATCACACTATTGGAATGGAAGATTTTACAACATATAAGCTTTTAACTTATTTTTTTATAGAGCCACTATACTAAGGAATTTGAATATTTGATTCATTCTATTAAGAAAAAAAATCATTTTTTTCATGTTTAGAATCCCCTTAAATTATTTAATGTTTTTTTTTGAAATTTCATGGATAGATCCACATGTATATGTTTTTTATTCAAATTCCATCTACTAATAACCTGTAAATCATGAAAAATGGTTTAGAAGAGCTATTGGTATACTTGTGGCTCAGGTGAAACAACATTTTCTACAACGTCATCATATTTATTCTTATGATTTCTACCCAGTTCAATTTTCTATTAGTAGAATAAAACACTATTCAGTTATCATTCACTTGAAATTGAAGGTTTTGAACATTTCATGTAATCAAAAAGTAGGAATCTACATAGCCAATTATCAAGAATACTCAAAACAAAAAACCCTTATAATTGTATTTTTGGAAAACATTAAAAACATTATAAACAATGTATTCCTAGTAGTAATTCATATTACTAATAAATGATATTCTATACTTATTGTCTAAACCCATGATAATGAAATGGAAACACATCTAGATGTGTCTTAGAACAATTTTATACCAATATACCTTGGTAACATGAAGTTTTAGATAAAAAGGATAGATACATCATTTTATGTTATAAATTTAAATTGTTAACATTCCTATATCCTGGCTACCATCCCAATTTGATATAAAAACTGACCACGCCTGATTCCAATTAAAACATCATAGACCAAATCATTAGATTTATAATATATGAAGTTCCCTTACCTTAGTTAACATCTCCAATACACAAAAGTTTGCTTATAAATTCCTTAGTATTAAGAAAATATTGGAGTATAGTTTTACCATAAAAAATAAATCATCCATATAATATAAAACATAAATATCCAAACCACCTATATGATGCATGAGTAAAAAAAATGAAATCCAAAGTTAAAACAAATAAAAAAATGTCAGAGTGAGAATGGAAAAAGGAAATTAACTAACAAAAAAAACATGACCTAATAACAAAATCGTGGAATAATCCTAATCATAACCTGAAATAGGTCCAATATCCAACACCAATTTCCCTGCCTATGATATCAAGATGCATCACTAGAGAAATTATATACCTTTCCCTTTCCTGTGTTTTGGTATACAATATCTGCAAACACACCAATGTGTCCAAGAAGGTGGTGAGTAAAATAGTTAGTAGGAGATCCTAATATACTTACGAACACATGCTAATGGGATAATAATAGGATAACACATTTTATTTAAAGTAGTTTAAAAATTATTAAATAGTTTAAACAAATATATAAGTGAAATTCATGTAAACATCCATGAAAAAGATAGTTACCATTCATTAATACTTGACATATCCATTACCTTTGTCACAAAAAAACACACAAAAAACACACCCATACACACACATTCAATATTTGTGTCACCCATTGATGATGTTACTTCAGGACCATACTCTATCCCACTTTTACATGGGTACTTTATATCTATACTCCACCCCCTTTAATAGTGTAACTTCATGACTATTAATCACCCTAATGAACACACACAAATTAATTTATTACAAATTAAATTCTAATTCATTTTATATAAAAAATTTCCATTGAAAAAATTTCATCAAATATATTTCTTACACAAAAACCACACTATAATTTTAAAACCTTCATTTCAAATTTATATAAAAAGTGGTTTTCCAAAATCCTTCCAATTTCCCATAATTCCAAAAAATAAACCAAAATTGTTACCATTAATAAATCAAACACCATTTTTGAATAAAATATAATAATTTTCTTAAATATACCCAAGACTATAAGTTCTAGAACAAGTGGAGACTATTGAGAAGGCACCACCACTCAACAAATGATGAAAAAAAGAACAACACTAAAAAAATCTAGATTCTGGATCAAAACACCTATACTTCAATAGATCCAAAAAGATCTTATTAGCATTCACATCATATCATACAGATAATTCTATAAAATATTATATATATATATATTCTAGAGGTAGGAAAAGAATATATCTAAGAAAAATAAATAATAATAATGTCTGACCATGGATTCTGGAGATCCATCATACTTTGATTCATAAAAAGATGCTTCTCGATCAAAAGGAATTGTCTTAAATTCCTAAGGAGGAAAAGGAGTTCAATATTCCAATATAAGAGGAATAAAATGAAACTTTTATGGCCTTAAACATTGTTAAGGATTAGTTTTCACAGTATTTAATGCACATAAGATAATTAATCCATATGATTTTTTCAAACCGTGAACCAACTATGCATGTGTTACTAGAAAATATCTTGTAAGCTGTATGGTTGTGCTGTATAGTTTAGAAAAACCCTGGAACAACCATGTACTACTACTAGAAACTTCCTATGGGTACACATGTATGTGCCACATGATTTGGAAAAAATATGCACCAAATATGTGCCACTACTATCTGAAAAAATAAATCCTATATGGTCTCTTAACAATCCACTATGTTTTAAAAAACTTTGTTCTTACCCAGTGACTATCAACTTCCCCTTGCATGGTTTCTTGTAGATAGTTATTAGCTTTTACTAACCATGCTCAAAATGGGATCCTCCAAAAACACTTGAAAAAATCCCAAAACCTACAAAAAACTCTTGAATGTTTACCAAATCATTATATAACTTTATAAAAAATCAATAAAATATTAAAATTCATAAAAGTAGGGGTGTTAAAAAACTTATTGTACCATCTTAGACCCAAAAATTGGGCATTAAGGGAATATAAAGTAGATACTAAATTTTCCCTTTTTAGCGTTTTTACCCATATGTGTAGTTTTTCTACAACCACATCAACTTTCTAGTATAAATATAGTTATTAAATTTATAGGAAACCACATATTATCTACCTTACCAAAACGTCATGATATATTCCTATACTTAGAATTATCCATAAAAAAGAATCATATGGTAATATTCTATAATATACATTTTCCAAAATCTAGTTCCCAATGCTTATACTAAACTTACTTTGATACAAAAAATAATACGCCAACTCCAGTAACCTAGATCAGTGGTTATCTCGCATCATTGACAAAATATACAAGAGATAACATCCTGAAGGATTTAATAGTTTAAAATTCTTGAGATACTAGATACATACATGATTCTCATATTGCATTTTAAAATGTGAAATAAAACATAAAATTAGTGTGAGAATTTTTTTATATCTTCTAATATATCAATTAAATAATTAATATATCCCTTCTTGGTTTCCTATTGAAAGTAAAACATAATAATGGGACATCTTAGATGTTTAGTAAGGGAACACATATAAGAGAACTATCATAGAGTAAATATACCAAAAATAACGTGACATAGATAAAAAATGTTCACATATTCACATTAACTGATATAATAACAGGGTAATAAATCCATGGAAGACATGAGAATAAAAATAATAACATAGAAAAAAATAAATAGTTTCATGTATGACATCATAATCTTTCTATCAAGGTCTCATTATAAGACTTTAATCATAAATAAGTAATGTGCATCCCAAATACCCAAACTAGTTTGCCTCATGAGACCTAATGATGAACCAACAGGATATATTGGTCCCAAAACATCACTTATTAATTTAAATATATTTATTATATGAAATAAATGAATAAAAATTCAATGAATAATCAACATAAACATTCATATTAAAAATCTATAGTATGAAATGTTAAATTTTTTTCCAACTATAAAAAACAGTATGATAATAATACATCCAGAGAAATTATATGAGTGATATCATTAGATTATATCTCTAATAAATCATAAAAATAATTAGAGTATATTTTCATATATGAAAATACCTTTAAAATAACATCCGATCCATTCTTTAAAAAAATGGGAAACATATCATTTTATTTTGATAACATTTAAAATAAAAATTTATAGAATATTGATAAAATTATTTTCTTTGAAGATAAATATGGATTATTATAATGTAATATTCAATAAAAATAATTATTATTCCTTTAGAAAAATACTTTCAATCTCTAAATGTTAAAAAAATTCCATTTACTCTTTTTGTAAAAAGTCTAAAGTATCTTGTTTAGAAAAATACAATAAAATTCCGTATAATTTTTTTAAATGTAGTAAAATATAGTTTTAAATGGATGTATACAATCATTAGATAATTGCGAAAACATTCCTGAAAACCTTATAGAGAATATAAATATAGAGGAGGAAGATTCCCAATCAAAAAGAGAAACAAGGTTGGTTTTCCTAAAAAATATATTCTTAGTTTTCTTATATTCCAAAGAGAGGAAAATGAAATAAAAACTTGAAAAATAAATATATAAATATATAATAACAAAATATATTGAGTTTAAAGTAGAAAATTCTTATAATTTTCATCAATGTATTGTTAAATATAAAAAATCCTAAATAAAAAATGAGATTGTAGAATAATCCCTTACGTCAAGTATAACTCACAAAATACATAATTTATCTCACATATATAAATATTATTTTAATTTTACACTTTATTAAAAACCATTCAATTAAATTGGTGATTGAAAACGAATTACACCACTACATGGACATAGTAGGTCATACGTATGCATGAGTGATAGTTTCATTTTACATAGGATGGACAAGAATATGATAAAAGGTTATTTAATAAAAATAATAATTTAGTGTATATAAGATGCTTATTATATGATATCATTATGTTTATATAGTATTTGATGTAGTTTGAATAAGAAACCAACATGAAAACACTTAGTTAAGAGTTATACCCCTTCTTTGAGAACCCTCCTCTGGCTCACAACTTGAGGCTTGTTGAAATGTTATTTTTTTTTGAGAAAAGGAAATATAATAAGTGGATAGATATTTTTGGAAGGTATTTTTTAGGGGTTAGTCAAGTAAGTTGGCTCATGTTTTGTGGATAAGAGGGGATAAGGGGTGCCATTTTATAAGTGAGGTGAGTTCCACTGTTTTAGTTATTCTTAACTATTAAATATTATAAGTGTCTTACTCCTGGATAAGATGAAATTATAAAAATAAATGTAAAATATAATATGATATGTGTATAAATAACCTCATCCAATAAGAATAAATAAGATAATTTGTGACCATATTTCAAGGTTTTATCCAAAATTAATCCATTCTACCCCTTTATCATGGTGACAACATTTTTTGAATGTTTGTATTCATAATGAAAAAAATAAAATTGGCCTCATTAATAAATTTTAAACTAAATATTAAAAATAATACATTCATCTTTTAAGATTAAATACGTATAATTATCACAAATTAATTTTAATATAAGTGTGTAAACTTATACGGAATTTTTTTTTAAAAACGTTTTAATCATATAAATAATCATATAAAAAAAATAAAGGATACTTATGATTTTTATATAATTAATTATATTATGTTCTATAAAAGGGATATTATGTTAATTTAAAACCCAATGTAAAACACAACATTGAAGAAAAAAATGATTTATTTACAAAAAACTACAGTTTTCACTATTCACCCAAAAATCACTAATTTATGAAAGATTAAACAAATAACCATGAAATAAATTTATAATTATAAAATATAAAAATTTATCCTTTTATTAAAATTAAAATCCTAATTTTATAAATTCTAAATTTAAATATAATCATAAAATATTTTTATTAGAATGATAAAATAATAGGATGTATAATGGATATTAGTCTAGGGATGTAATATATATCTATTATAGGATGATATAGGGTATTAAATTAACCAAAAATATAATTAACATACAATTATTATAAATATATACCTGAAAAATAATCATATTATCTTACCATATATCATTCCATTATAATTTAAAACTCCCATTTCTTAACAATTCTTCATTAAAAACAATACATGGGTTTTAACTGTTATGTTTTCCCTATATGTTTCTATTTAGTTATTATGATCTTTTCACCTTGGTCATCATTTCATCACCTAAATAAAAATAATTGTTTTAAAAATATCATATTTATTCATTATATACACTTTTGGAACCAGCTAAGGTAGTGATGAAAAATGAATTATATCCCTTTGTGGAGGTATTAGTTCCGCGTATGCACAATTATTTTTTTACATTCCATTGGATAGAGTAGAAGTAGATAATGGTTATTCCATCAAAATAATAAAATTTTAGAATATTAATTACAATTATTACCTATTATGTTTATGTATATCATATATTTTTATGTTATGAAATAAGAAATCAATTTGAAAGGATCATGTAAAGGAAATTACCTCTTCCTCAGTTATCCTCATTTAGATTACACCTTAAATCCAATTAGGTTGGTAGTTTGGTGATAAAAGAACCTCTATCATGTGGGTAAAATCATTAGGAACTGATTTGGTCATATCATGGTATATATAATCTACTCAGAATTTGTAAATAATTGAGTAGTGTATGAGAACTTTTATAGGTAAGGGGAGTGAAAATTTTATAAATATTAATAAATTTTAAATATAAGAAAATTATTTGTCAATGGGAGTGTCTTTAAAACATAAAATTTTTTCTATAAGGTTAGGGTGGTCATACAACACTCAAAAAATGAAGTTAATCATATCTTTTAGTGATATATTTAAGCCTTATCCCTATATTTTAAATCTTTTTTCCCATTTTAACCATTATGGTGGTGACAAAATTTTACCAAGGTAACATATTTTTATGAAAAAAATTAATTAGAACTTCTATTTTTTTAAAATTAGGATTTCAAAAATGGATTCTATTTTATCAGGTTCAATTTCTAAAGGTGATATAAAATAATCTTATTAGTCATAAAAAATGGGTAAAACATATTTTTTAAACAAGTTGTTTCTAAGAAAAAATATATATTAATCTTATTAATTACCTACTAAAAACCATGTGGTGAATGTTAATTAATTTTATTGAATATATTATATAAAAATTTCATTAAACATAATCATGATTAAGGATTTATCTAATTTATCATGATAAAAATACTTTGTTCATAAAAAAATAGTTTTTTTGAAAAATATATCATTTACCTTAAAATGAATTTATCTTTATTTTTAACCAATTGATAATAAATATATAAATGATATTTTATTTTTATAAATGTATAAATAAAACTATTCCATAAGCCTAATACTAAAAAATATGAGATATTAACTTTTCAATAAAAACATATATAAATAAAATAATGTTTTTAAAGAAAATGTTTTCTTTTAATATAGAGTTTCTGTATTATTTTTTCTTATCATTACTTAAAAATTTCATATATGTACTCAATTTAATTTTTTAACTATAAGTTCAATTTTATTAATAATGTATTTGATTTTTTTAATAAAAAATTATTCACTTAAGTGCAGTGTTATGTGCATCACCGTCTATCAAGAACAATAAATTTTTTTAAGAGGGAAATATATAATAAAATCATAGAATGTTACAATCCCACTAAAAAATAGGAAATGAGAAATGGTAATAGTTTAAATTGTAATAAGATAACAATTCCAAAAAATACCACATGTAAAAAAGAGAAGAAACTAAATCCTTGAATCCTATGAAGTATACAAGAGCATTTATTAGGATTCCCATAATAACCAAAAAAATACTGTATAAAATACATCAATATAATTTTAACATATTAAGTAATAAATATCATAAATCAAAATTATGAGATTACTATCAATGTGTTTAGTGTATACTCATGATGGGTTCCTCAAACCATAGTTATGGGATTCCATCATATTATTTATTTATTTAAGTATTATTTATTTTATATAGTGATGAATATAGCTGTATATAGGTGTGGAATTGAGTCAAGTCTAAGTTATAAACTTAACTATCTTTATTTAGAGTAGAAAAGTTACATTAAACAGTTCTCTTGAACTCTCATTAATTATATATGTATGTGAAAAAGGTGTCACATATCATAGGAAGTGTTACATGCCTTAATGAGGTATTTTTGGTGGTGAGACATTCCCTAATTTGACAAGATTCATTTCCTAGATTTATAATTTCGTTTTATCCTTTGTTGAGAATGATATGACTTTTAATCTGAAATTTTCTTTATTTTTAAAAATTGTATATGAAAATTGAGTTTTTTTGTATACATTGGGTTATTATAATACTTTTTCAATTTTTTCATATTCATTTGTATGGTATACCATTTTTATATCATGTTTCAATTATTATTATTCCTCTATATAATTATTAATACTTTTATATCATACTTTAATTGAAATAATGTCACATTTAATAAAATCATATTAAAAGGTTTTTATTAAGGAATATTCTAATGAATTGGATTTAAAAAGATATAACTTGGGTTTATACAACACTCGGAAACCTTTATGGGATAATATAAGATATTTTGGAACCCATTATTTTGTTTAGGATCTAATTCAATGGAATTTTTAAACAAATTTATCATGGGATTGAACAATGATGCTCCAATCCTCACTTTTACATAAAAAAAACAATGAAACTTTTTCAATAAATAAACCTCCATATTCATTTCAATATTTAATACTCCTAGATTATATTCAAGTTTTACCCAATCATTCATCCCATTCTCTATTAGGGGCGTATTTTTCTAGTGCATTATTTGGTTCCAGCACTTTTATGTGATTGGTAACACCAATTTTGACAGTGGGATTTAAAAATTTGAATAAATGACATTTAATCATATGATATATTGATAATAACCAATTTAGATTTAATTTATTTTCTAAAATATTAATATAGTATTTCTTCTTATAATTTCACATTTCATGACATGCTATAAAATCCGTACATTTATGTTTCACTAAAAATTGAGCTACACATTTTGTATGGTTAACTTCTAAATTATTTTAGTAAAGATAAATAAAATTTTAAAATATAATTATGTGAAGAAATAACTAAATGATTATTTCATTTTTAATAAAAAACAACCAGTAATGAAAAATAATATAATGTGACAAGTATACCGTGTAGTCACTCTGGGGGGGGGGGGGTAAATAAGTGCGACCCTTTTTACTAAATTATTAACTCATTTAATTTTTAAGATTAATTCATGTACATGTTTATTAGTTAATATTTATTCATCTATTCATGATTCCACAATAAAAATAATAAATTTAAATGTAGTAAATAAATAAAAGAAAAAAATAGACATGATCTTTTCATGGTTCAAACCCAATGTTAGAATATACTCCTTACTATGTTCATGTAGAGTATGGGAAATAAATTATTACTAGTATACAAAATTGTTTTAAAATGGGTGACAAGGTGTTATACATATCCCAAAAGCTATAATAACATCCATAAACTAGACTCTTGAATTTGGTGAAAAATTCATAATCATTAAATTATTGGATTTGATACTGGATAAGGTGAAACATTATTTTAAAATGAAAACATACTACATTAAAAATTAATCTTGGTTCACTTACATACCCATGGAATATTTAGGTTTAGATATTTAGATAATTAAGACCAACTCATATCAACATTGACTCATAAATAGCTATTTTATAAACATGAAAAAAATCTCCCATCATACCAAGTTTTATTATTTCACATTAGGTCATCAAAATTATCCATATGTAATACCTTATAGAAATATTTCATTTAACCTCATTATTTATAACATGAGGAAGAGGAAAACATAATAACGGTGAGATGAAATTATCACTAAAGGTAAACATACATATTAATAATTGAATATCATTAATGTGAATAATAAGTGCATGAGAAAATAATAAAACAAATCATAACCATTAATACTCGTATCATAATATATGAAAACATGGAAAATTATAGTCATCAGAATCAATAATCATGAGCCATGTGATATCAATCTTGATCGTATATAGCATTATAAACCCATAGTCAGAAATTAAAATACTTTTTGGTAACACAAGTAATCATATTAATAAAACACTTTTAAAACCCTTTTAATTAAAATAATCATATGGACAACTTATAATATAATAATTAACTAATACATTAGAGCACTTTCTTGGTTTACCCTTCATTTAAGCTATAATAGGCTAACCAAGTGATATTTGGGCCACCCATTCATATAAGATATAATGGGATCACCCATCGCTCATTGGGTTTTCCCATAATATAATTTGTAATGGTATCACAAGGTTCTATATGGGCCTCCCATCATATAATTTTATCAAGAACCACCACTTAAAAAAGTTCATATGGATTTCACAATAAAACTCATAGAAATAATCATTATTCTATTATAACCTGACTAACCCATGGAAAAAGAATTGGTTTCAAGTCAATATATTTTAAACATGATTGAACTATATAAAATAAATGGTTATGATAACAATATCCTTGAAACAAGATTAACCCATGGAAAATAAATGGGTTCTATAACAATCTCTTTAAAACATTATTAACCCATGGATAAGAAATATGTCATATATCAATCTCTTTGAAACAATCATAATAAATCAAGAGAAATAATGAGGATAGTATCATTAAAAAATATCCCAATTAGGGAATAAGTAAAAATTACGGTTGTTGAAGTTGATGAATGTAAATACCATTAAACTACTATTAAAAATCATTTGGAGGAAAATATCCTATTCATTCTGAAAAACAATTTTTCAAACATAAAACATATTAAATATAATTTTATTATAAAATAATTTATAAAAAACATGAATTTATAGAGTATTCATAAAATTATTCATTAAAAATAAATATTCAAACTTATAAAGGAATCTGTAAAGAAATGTATGTTATCTCGGCTGGCAATTCCATACCTTCCATATTGAACATTTCTTTTTCACAGTAAAAAGTTTGAAAAGTGTCTTGATCGGAAAACAACAAGAATATTATTATTATTTAAAAAAAATTAAAATCATTAAAAATATATTTAATAAATTATTTTTAAAATGGTAATATTTTTATAAACATCTTTAAAAAACATAGTTTTGGAAGAAAACAAATATCTCACGGAAGAGAGAAATGAAGTCAGATTTTCATAAAAGCACATTCTCAAAAATTTTAAGTACCAAAGAGTGTAAAAATGGTAAAATTACATGATAATGACATCAATAACCATATTAGATTATAATTAATGATTATTATTGTGAATTATATAATAATATTTGAACATTTGAGAGTTAATCATAAACATTCCTGATAATTGATGCGTTTTAAGTACCAAACTATTTCCACTTTTATAACTTGTCATTGTAAGCACTATGAAATAATAAAATTAAATAAAACATTAAATATCATTAAAATAAATAAATTCATGACATTACATGTAAATGGGTCTTTATAGACACATCATAGATAAATATAAGTGTATATCATAACATGCATCTCAAAGAAGGTAAATTGAGACAAAAAACACTTACCACTTCGTTACCTTTGAAACCATTAACCCCATGAAAGAGAGATAATAAAATGGATAATAAAATCTCCATAAATTTAGTTATAATAATAATAAAATACATTCAAGGTTAGTATATAAACCTCATAATAAAAACAAGTTGTAAATATGGCATATGTCTCAAAGAAATAAAAGTTAGACGAGAAAACCCATACCTTCAGTCTGAATCATCAAACTTGTTATTTATATTAATTAATAATAAACATATGTTAATTATTTAATTTTATTATAAAATTTTTCAACTTTTTTATTTATTTTATTTCATTCATTATAATTTTTTATATTATTACATAATCAATTAGTTTTACATCGGTTGTTTTGACCATATTCGGCTTATGTTCCAAAAATGAATCAGGTAGGTTGACTATGGTCAATTATGTCATTCTATAAAAAATATACAGAATAATAATCATTAAATAATTATCATATTTATATATGAATTATACTTTTGAAATCCATATTGAATTATGGTTATGAAAAATGAACTAGAATTACGATCATTGAGACGGTAGGCCGTACGTATTCATGAGCAACGTTTCCATTTTTTCAATGATCATTATGGAAATAAGGTAAGAAATATTTTATCTTAATAGAATGATAATAAAATAATAAATAATATATTATATATTTATATATACTTATATATAGTATTCATGTGATTTGGTGGTGAAAAGATAAATCACATCGCTTCGAGGGGGCGGTAGTCCACACATCCAAGAATGATGCTATCATTTTTTAGGGACTGAAAAGGAACAAATAAGAATATATATTATATTTATATAATGAAAAATATTTCATTAATATAATTAATATTCCATCTATATCAAATATATTTGTTATATTTACCTTTATTTCCTTTCATGAAATGCGTTAGTAAAAAACGAATCACATTGCTTCATGAGGTCATAGTCTGCTGTACACACAAGCAATGTTATCATATCCTTTAAGGAATGAAACATAAATTGTTACATTTGATATAATTACTCCATATGTATAATTATATTATAAATAATATATATATATACTTTTTATCCATCATTATTCCCACCTTTATAGGTGGTAATGAAAAGAGGAACGATATCAGTTCGTGGGGCAACAATTTACCGTAAACACGAAAAATGATTTTATAACCTATTTTAAGGAAGTGTGTGTGAATTTAGGTCATAAAACTAACACAAATATATATACATATATATATATATATATTATAATATCTGTATCATATAATAATTGTATAATAATATTTTAATGCGGTGGAGAAAGAAATAAAAAAAAATCTTACTGATGAACATTACCTCTTCTTCAGGTAACTCCTTTTAGACTACACCAAAGGCCTTAAATGGTTAGATTTATGAAAAAATTAAGGCTTATAAAATTATAAGAGGTAATTTTAAAATTTATTTTGGTAGGTATTAACCTAATTTTTTTAAATGTGAGAAGTTGGGTGTAGAGTGGGTGGACTTTTTTAAGTGGGGAGAGTTGAAAACTTCTAAATTTTTAAAAGATAGAATTCCACCCATGTTTTCTTCATGTAACTAAGACCCAATAATTCCCAAAAAACGACAATATAAGGTAAAAGGTTTGAATATTACCATAAAATTTATTTTGGGAAAATATCTAGGTCATTTGGATCCTTAATATTAAAGTTTATCCCCAAAGTAAGTTTGTTTTTACTTTAATTTTTATAATTAATTTAAATTTTTTCACTAATCACATTGGTAAAAAATTTAGTTAGACTTATTATAAATTATAAATTTTTTTATTTACAATATTTAATCCATTTTTTAAAAATTAAATTCACATAAGTGGTAATATTTAATTAAATATTAATCCCATAAAAGCGGTGAGACTGTAGGTTTTTAAGAAGAGTGTTTTTTAAAAAAAAAATACAACTCTATATTAATTTTTTTACTATTAATAACCATTTTAGGAAGCTAAATTAAAATTTAATTATATATATTATATGAATTTAATTTAAGGAAATCCTCATTAGGGATTATTTTAATTAATTAAAATATGGAAACATTATGCATTTCAAAATAATTTTTGGAAAAACTGACATTTAAACCCCAAAAGAAACATATGTTAAAATAAAATATAATGTTGATTAAATTTAAGTTAGTGTATTAAATATAATTTATTTTAATTTAAAACATATGAAAAACATATTTTTACCCTTAAATTACTTAATATATAGAAAATAAAAGACTTTTTTTAAAAACAAATTGGTATTTTTCACCATTCACTGAAAAATCAATATTCCCCGAAAAGTTTGAAAATTTCACCCATTTTAAATTTTTATGTTAGGAATAAAACATTGTAGATTATTTTTTCATATAAATTTTATAAAAATTTTAAAAATTATTTTCAAAATAAATTCATTATAAAAATGCGACGAAACTATTTTTTTTAAAAAATACATTTTTATACATAAAATTTCATTTATTTTTATGTCATATTTATAAGACACATATAATGAATGTTAAAAATTATATAGAATAAATTATATATAAATTTTATTAATATAATCCAAAAATAGTTATTTTTTTTACTTTATCAATATAGAACACTCTTTTCCTTGTTAAAATGGTTTTCTAGAAAAAGACTTGTTTTTTATTTTCAAAATGGGTTTTTTTCATTTATAATTTATTGTTTACCAAATAATTAATCATATATATAAGTTTTAGAAATATTTTTATAGTTAATATAATCATTTCCATACCCTCCATTTCAAGGGATAGGTTTTAATGGTAAAATATATGATGGGTCATTTATGTTTGATGTTACGTGATGAATACGATATTAACCATAAAATTATCAAGGTTTCATATTACAAAATATAAAATGGATTTTACATTTATTACATGTTCAAATAGAAGATTGATATACCTCAAGTTTAATATAGTGTTTCATTCCCTTTACGCTATCAAATATAGTTTCCTTCTTTTAAAATATTGTGGTGTCACACCTACAATGTTGATTTTCAATATAGAGGAAACCCTATGGTAGGGTCAAAATCTACATCCTTAAAAAATATATAAATTTGGATAGGTTTTTTATATCATCTTCAACTAGAATCAGTATCCTGATAGGTTGGTATTATATTATACTTTTATCCCCTAGTCTCCAACAATCCTCCTTACAAAATCCAAACAGGATCTTCCTTCTGATATGAGATATCACAACAAAAAGATAATGATACCTTATTACTTAGTAATAATTCATCAATTGATAATACATAAGAATATATAATATCTTTCTTCTTGGCCTTTTTTTCTTGATTAAAACATCAAATGATCAATTCATGTCACTAGTTGAAATGTGGAATATACCTTTAATTCTATACCCATAATTTTATAAAACTGTGGGTATAGAGTCCCCTATATGAATGATTTAAAAAAATACAGGTATAGGTTTGAATATACCAACTATTTTTTAAAAACATTGGTATAATTTCTCCCCAAATAAGGAATGTGAATCCCATATCCTAATTATATTTAATTTCCCTATACCCACATAATGAAATCACCTTAGTTCTACCTGGATACTTCCTCTCATTCACCAGTTTCATGATTCGATTCTCAGTCATCTTCAAAATGGTGAGTTTTGAGTCCATCATCTAGTATGAAACACATAATTTTCCATTATCACTAGGTATAAAAAAAACAGAGACCCCATTAGGTCATAATTACTATTGATTTATTAAATTAAGGTTCTTTTAGATAATGTTCTTAATGTTTTTCATTATAGATTTTATCATAGTTGATGTATTTTAGTTTTTATTTAGTAACACACTAGCTCTACCTAAATCCCATATAGAATTATTTTTTTTATAATATATATTGAGGAACTAAGTAATTATTCATTGTATTAATTATTTTCTTTGTTAATATATCCGAGATTTATGAAATTATTCATTTAACATTTTTATTTTAATTAATTAATGATTAAAATTTTCATTTAATTAATTTCAATCTAATGTGGTGTGAAATGTATGAATAAATTTTTGGGTAATTAATGAATTTTAATTTAATAGTTAGTGACTACCTCTACCAAATATGATAATATTTATTAATTATTTCTTATTTCATGTATTATACTTTGTATCTATAATAGAAATAATTAATTATATCTTCTTCCATTTATTGTACTTTTTTTGTTTATATAGAAATGTGATATAGAATTATGTCTTTATGTTATTATTAATCCCTTACCTAAAATATCATACGTGTTAAAGTTGAAAATTTTCATATTGTGTGGGAAAATTTTCTTCTTTATTAAATATTTTTTATGATAAATAAATATGTATTTATTTATAGAATTATGTCATTATATTAATATGTATTCAAAATATTCATATCTATCTTTATTTTTTATTATATAATAATATATTGGTTTTAATAAAAAAATATTTTCTTATAACGTAATGAAAATAAGTTGGATGTATTATGATGAACAAATATTTACTATGTTTCAAAATAAGATGGTATTTCAGATTATGCATATAAAAATTATTTAGATGGAATAATTATATGCTACCCTTGTAATAATTTTATTATAAGACGTTGGTTAATCATGGAAGAAGTTAATTACCATAAAAAATTGGTTTTCAAAGAAACTACTATGGATGGTATCAAAATAGAGAGAAAAACCAATACTAGACTATTCTTGATTGAACTAAAAGGAGTGTATTGGAAATTTTTATATTTATTGGTTTTCATTTATTCATCATGATAATGATTAAAATATACCAATGTAACAAGACAATGGTATTAGTACACATTATATAAATAATGGAAATTATGATGTTTAGAGAGAGAAAAAATTGATGCATAATGAAAGGGATCCTATATATGAAGCATGTGATAGAATGAAAAAACAAAAAAAATTAGTGTGCCAAAATCCTAATAATACTATATATTTAATTTTTAATAATCGAATAAGCTTTATTCTTACTTTGTTAATAGATTATCTTCTTAATGATGTTTATATTCCATGAAAAAATTAAAAGTCAAGGAATTAAATTGATCATCTTGGATTTTCAATTAAAAAAATTTATTATTTCTCAAAATATTACAGATTATTTTAGAAGGAAAATAAAGACCAAAATTATTATAAAGAATTATATATATATATATATATATATATATTTAATCAAAATTTATGTGAAACACCATCTCATGTTCCATAAAAAGTAATGTGACACTTATCATTGGTTTATTGTCTCCAAATACTTTCATATCCTATGAAATATAAAAAAATGAAATGGAATAACACTTATAGAATTAAATATATTGATGATTTGGTTCATCATATAGATTCATTATCATGGAATAAATTTGATGCACGATATTCTAATTTTTTGGTTGGGGTGCTTAATGAAGATTGAGTGTATCATGTGATGGTTTTAAATCATTTAGTCACATGCCCACATAACGAAGTACATGTATAGTTTTCATTCACATTTATAACCTTGCTCTATGGATGTGTTTGAAAAACCATTTAATTTAGTTTTTATTCTCATATATTGACCTTTTTATCTTTGAAATTATTTAAATGTGTACTTTAAAACATTAATAAAAGAGTATAAGTGTCTTTGGAATGTGCCTATGTGCAAATAAAATGCTTATTTGAATGAAATATTTAAGATGTATGTTGTTCTAAAAATGATGATAAATGATTCTCTATATTACACAATGATGCTTAGATGGAGCTCTAAAGGTAAACTATTGTGTACTATTTTTATAAAGATTATATGATCCATAAGGCTTTACTATCATCATAGTTTTAGTTTCTTGGGACATCAAGTATTCTTTCTAATGGATCATTCATACAGAGAAAATTATCGAAGGTATTACAATTCCATTGGGAGAAATAATCCACCTCAAATTATTTCTAGAACTAATGTTCTCAATGAATTGAAAGATTTGATTTTTTCCTTTAGGAAATCTTAAGTGGAATCTAGAAAGTGGTAAATTTTTTCCACTAAACCCAATTACAATTGGAAGAATAAAAATATACCCTTTGTTTCTGCTTACTGGTCGACCAATTTATTACATCATCTTTTATACATAATATAGAATGAGATTTTTTTGCGAAACTATTCTTTTAATACTTCTATATGTTAAGGGGATGACCAAAGATGATTTATGATCTTGGTCAGACTTAGGGGATTGGGGTATGAGACCAGAGCTTCATCCTATGTGTATTAAAGAAAATAATTGTAATGTTTCTTATTCTTCTTATGTGATGAAACCTTATGTGAAAAATCAATTTATGTAAGTACTATAGAATGTTAAATTCTCTGATGTGTTTTCACGAAACATTTTGGAATTTGTCAAAAAGATATAGGGGAAACTAAAATATTTTAAAACTAATGACCGTCACATCCATTTTCAGGAATTGATTCCACCAACAACATATCATTTAAAGTACAATATTGTTATGTCGATTATTATAATATCATAATGTTTTTGTATATATCATTATTCTAAATTTTTATCTATGTATTTCTTAATAAAAATAACAAAATTGTTATCATTAATTTTTTACGAGTTAAAGAAAAACTTTTCTCCATATTTCTTTACTTTCATGATACATCTCTAATTCCATATTCAAACTGAAATAATTTTTGTGGTACCCATTAATTTCCAATATATGTCTCTAGATAAATAAAATATATTTTTAATAAATAATTATGTCAGGAAAATTTATCATCATGAAAGTTCCATTATGAAAGGTTTCTTGGACCAATAATTTATAGATTTTTATTCAATAAATTTTGTTGATGTGAGCATGAGATATAACTATATAATGATAAATAAAGATGAGTAATAAGAGAAAAGTTTTCCCATATTCCCATCACTTCCCCAAAATGTGTAATTTATGGATTATATACATTTGTTACATTGATCCTTGAAGAGTTAGAGATATTACATCAAATAAAATTGTTTAATTATGATTTTTTGATGAATATATAAATTAATTTGAATATGTATATATCATCCCTTTCTATATAGTTTTACATTCGAAACCACCCCTATCTGAGCTATTTTTTAATTTGATTAATTTTATGTTATGAGATTATTTTCATTAGTTTTGAGAAGTTTTAGAGGTGTGTTTTGTAGGAATATAATGTTTTCGATATGAATCAAAAATTCCCATGGTACTAACTGTGTTAAAGGAAATTTCCTAAGTCATGATTCTATTATGGTGTGGTTTCTGGCCATGGGGTTGTAGGGTGAACCACGGGGTGAGAAATGGCCATTTTCAAGGAATGACAACTTTGTGGAGTAAAGTTAAATACCTAGTAACCATGGGAAGGGAAAAAATGCACGTTTTATAAAAATGGTGCTTATAGAGTTTGATTGTGATAAATGGGGAAGGTGGAATGGTTGTGTTTGTGATTGTGGTGGTGATAATTCAAGGTGGTTTTGAGTTTTATAGTTTTTGTGGAAAATGGAGAGGACGGATCCTCCATTTCAACGTATTGATCATGGAATTCCAGAAAGAGATAAAAAATTATTCCACACTATGATGGGTCTATACGGGTAAAAACATGGTCAACAGAACCATGACCTTATTGGGTACTAACACGTCATGGTGTCAAATAGTTTCATTTTTTAAATTACTAAAAATATCATCAGGATTAGGTTGATATTGGTCCCATTAATGTGAGTGTTTATTAATGAATTTTTGGAAATTATGTTTTAGAAATATAATTTTCCAAAAATCATGGATTTCCTCCCTTATTAGCTAAGACTCTAGACCAGGAAACCTTTCTTGGGTGATTTTAAGATTAATTTATCTTCAAGAATCCTTTATTTTAGATTTTTGGAGTGCTTTAGATAGAGATCTAATGAGTATTTATAGAAGTTTGTATCTATAAATCATGGTCTTATTTCATTATTGGGTATAATATTTGAGGAATGCGTATCTCTCTCACTCTATTTATGTAGATAAATTAAAATCAAGGGAATTTTAATATTTAAAAGATTTTTTAATATATGATAAATATTTGGAAAAAATATATTTTAAATCCCTTCCTGTGAAAAAATGTTTTAGAAAAGGTTTTTGTGAAAAAAATATAAAATATTTAATAGAAATCACATTTTGTGTGTTGATATTAAGATAATGGTTTTTGTGGAGTTGGTGTGAGTGTGTGTGGTCACTCATTGGAATGATATTATGATATACCATTTTTTTGAAAATAATGGGGTTTTGTTCATGTTTAATACGCATATGGATTTATTTACTTGTTGATTCCAACTTGGATACTAATGGGGCTTTAAATTGATACATGTTTTTCAAATATTTTTGTAATAATTTTGATGTTATTTATTAACAAATGAGTTTAATTGATCAATGATTAGAATATGATCATTCATGGTTGTAATTTTCATTCATTAAATATTTTCAAAAATGGTATATATGATATTAAAAATTTAAATGGGTTTATGCAATGTTTATAAATATTTTAAGAACCATTTTCAAGTATATTTTTTAAAATATTGATTGAAATAATTTTCTAAAAATTTATTTATATGTTTGAATTTGAAATTTTTTTCTCCAATTTTCCCTGTTTTTACTTTTAATATTATTTATTGAAACTAATATTAAATTAGTTAGTTAAAATTAAAAAATGAAATAATATATCAGTGTGAAACATTCTCTCATTTTTTTCGTAATTTTGATTGAAATTTATTTTAAAAGATATTGAAATTTTTCCGATTTTGGATATTAGGATTCTTTATTCCTTGATTTTATTTTAGATAAAATTTTCAGAATACATTCAGAATCTCATTCATAATGTGATTAAAACATCTTTATTTTTGTTCATTTTTTTTTAAATCATTATTTCATTTTTTTTTCAATGTGTCTTTATTATGTTCACACATAATTCTCATAGAAATTTGTGGATCCTCCCAAATATTTTCAATATTTTCTTGAATGTTTTAGGAATACTTATAACAGATTTAAAAAAGTGGCCTTATAGAAGATTATAAGAAGAACCATATTTTTTTTTGGAAACCCTGTAAGATATCTACTAAAATTTATTTATATGAGATTTAAAATAATCCTCATAATACATTTTTGTCTGCCTCCCATAATTTATTTACACCAATATATGATTTTTTATATATATTGTTTTTTCACTACATAAGTCAATCTTTAATCCCTTATGAATTTTATCTTTTAGATGTCTGAGATCCATTGAAGAATAACTGAATTACAAAGTTATGCTCCTATGAAGAAAATCTTATTAATCTCTACTAAGTGAATATTTTCTAAGATCATTGGTTGATCTTAATATGAGATAATCTAAGCTATAAACAAATTGAAGTTGAGAGATTCATAGAAACCCTAAACCAAAAGTAAGATTCTTCACCATTTCACACTGAATAAGATGAACACGATCAGTAATGAGATGAAGAATCTATGGATATTGACTAAACAAACATTAAGTGATGATCATTGATGGGGATCAAATGTCGGCTGATGTTTGATGAAGAATGAATTTATTGAATCTTGTGAATACATCTGGAGAGCTTAGGTATACCAATAATGGTTTCCCTAAGAGATCTATCATTGATACAAGTTTAGAAAATGATGCTTAGTATCAAATTAAGAAACATGACTAAGAAAAAAGATTGAAGTAGTCACTCAATGATTCCTGTATGTGAATCATCGAATATGGGACCACCAGACCAAAGAAGAGAATTTGATGATTTCATGATCTAGAAAAAGGGAATTTTTGATAAAATTCTATCGATCAATGAAGAAGAAGATTCAAAATAGGAGTTTTGGTGAAGGGTTCACTGAGTTAATGATTTATATTGAAGTGAAGACATTATGGTTCACTAGTTTTAATTTATATTTTCAAGTCTGTAAATTAGGAGGCCTTGTTAGTCTCAATCTCTCCACTTTTGTGGATAAACATTTACACATAACAGATACTCAATAAAACACTTGATATTCTTCTATATAAATTAAACAAAAACATCCCTAAAACTATTAAACAACAATGATTCTATTACGTCATTTTAATTGTATAATATAAATATATATTATTCATAAATACATTTAAAATTAATATTTATATATTTTAGAATTTAAATTTGATAAAATAGACATCATATTTGGACTTGGAATATCAACCTTATCTTAAGGTGTTTTTTTATATTTTTTTTTTGAAAATATATTTTTATTACTTACGTTGAAGTTAATTTTTAAATATTGTATAAATTAAATAAAAAGGGGTTTCATATTTGGAATTAACATTTTCAAATTATTCAATGAGTTCAATAGGATTTTTTAGTAATAATATGTTACCTAAGGTAAATGTTTTTTACCGCATTATGGGTCGAAATGGTTAAATATGGTGTTAAAATAAGAAATAAAGTCTAAAATATCAAAAAATATTAACTTAAATTTGACTGATCAAGTTTATTTCAAACTCTCATATCCTATCTTAGAATTTTTGATTCATTGGGTCATATTAACAATAATAAATACATTTTTATTATTTAAAATTTAAGAGAAATTACAAAATACCACCCTCTCAGTTATAAAAGGATCCCTTCACCACCTCACTTATATATAGTCTGTGATAATCCTTGATCAATAAAAATCTACCAAAAAACATCTCTAACACCCTTAGTCACATCCTAGAGCTTCTGGTCTCATTAATGGACAACCCTTTTGTAATATTCCATATTTTTCTATGTGATTCCATCAACTTTTATGTTTTTGAAAACCTCATTGAGCCTCTTATTTTCAGTTAGAACCCTATTGTATAGTCTTGTTTAGGGTTAGTTTATTGTAGGAATGAAGTAGGAGTGGATTAACGATATTTTTCTCAGCTATAGGTTAGACTAAAACATGGAGCTTTGGGCTACGCTCTTAGGCAGGTCACTATAGTGTGGAGTACCAGGATCTAGCATGGAGTCATATATAGAGGAAAATCCAAGCTACCAATAATTATAGAATAGATATGCCATGGATACTTAGGGTGTGCTGTAATTTGGATCACTATGGTATAGTGGAAATGACTTGGGCGTAAGTTACAAAGAGTGGGATTTTGAAGGAACTTCTATAATAGCCATATATATATGGAATAGTGTCTTTGACTATTACATGATCAAACCCAAAAGAAAGAAGGTTTATGATTTATAACTCAACCTTTAACTCATATGTAGTTTGACTAATAGAGGATGACTTCTGTAGTGTACACTATTTTATACAATTTGATGGCAGTGTGCAGTGGTCTTTCTCATGGTCTTCTTTTTTATCATCCTATTTATAAATACCATCTAAGACCCTAGAACTATTTTTTATCCAATATTTTTCACATGAATTATAGTCAACTAGGATATATTTTTGAAGTATTATGAAACTCCTTTTCATGGGATTCAATACCCACCTTCTAGATATCAAACCATCATATTATGGACATATATATTGAAAGTATGACTTCTGATGCATCTTCTTATTCATCTGGTTTATTAGTTTCCTCAAGAAGAAAACTTGTTGATAGAATTTATTGTCATAAAATAATGGATAAGTAGAGGATATAAGAACTAACTTAGACATTGAGAGTCTTTAAGTATCTTCTTTATTTTTTATAGTTGGTCTAGAACTTATCCTTTTTTATATTTTCTTTTATTTCTGTATTTTTAATAATAGAAATCACACTAGAATTTCATATATAAGAACAAAATAATTGAATCATACACTATTTGATTATTTACACTTATATAGACTTCTCATTAGAAAGCGTAGAGTCTTTTGGTGTTGAGACTCAAAACTACAGCCACCTGTTAGGTGTGCTAGTCATTTAACATGGTTGAGACCTAACTAGATAAAACATTTCTCCCCAGGATATGTTGGTTTTAGTTGAATTTTGTATTATCATTATAATTTTTAATAACTTATGATAATGGTGTGATTAATTTATATTGGGTCAAACTAAATAAGATTTGGTTATTTGGTATGTTAATGACTCGGGTGTTTAAACAATGGATGAAAATTTGATGAAATAACCAAAATCGACTATGATAAGTTTTTTATTGCTGAAATGATTATAGGTCTTATCCTAGATGTTTTAATTATTATAGGTATTTTTTTAGTTACACTGTAATTCATATCAATATTATCCCATATGATGTAATTCTTATAGGTCTTGGCCTGAATACTGTAATGTTTATAGGTTTTTACCTAAATGTTTTAATTCTTATAAGGATTTTCTTGGTTTCATTGTAATCCTTATAAGGCTCCAACACTTCCTCCTATGATAAATTATTAATATACACCAGGAGGGTTCTGGTAATGGTTGGCATGGTCCCACGTCATTATCAAGGATATATGTCTTGGAGCCAAAGCAGTTAGGGTATGACCCGAGGTGTCAATCTAGAGCTCAATTGTTAGTGGTGTATTTCATGTTTTGTATTGATTAATTAAATTATTTCCAAATTTATCACTATATTACATGAACTATATATATCATATAGGATTTGTTTAGATATGGTGGTTTCAACTTAACTATTGGTACTCACATCCTGGATAGGACAAGAATTGGTACCCGAATAGATTTCATGGATGTATGTTTGGACAATGTAAATGGACCCTATTTTTTATAGTTAGTTTTCTTAATGGGTTGGAGCATAGAGGCGAGACCAACATAGGATTGAAGACTAGAATATTATATTTTTTATTTGAGTTTTCTTAGTCATTTATTTTTTTACATTCAACACTTAATTATGTTACATTTCATCATTTCATTACATGATTCTATTATCATTGAGTTGTTGGAGTTATCCTTTATTCAACTATGGATGTATGAATATTGGTTATATTGTCTTCACTATTTACACTACAATATTTTTATTATTTTCTACTATTTTTATACTCTATTCTAGAGGTTATAGTATCCCCACTATATTCGTCACACCTTTCATTATAGTTATGAGCCACTATCATATAGAGTGGTGTGATGGAGGTCGTTTATCCAACGCCGATTCAGTCACACGAGGGAGTACCAGGTCAGGGGATGTTATAAAGTGGTATCAGGGACTAGTTTTCTTTTCTATTTTTTAATATTTGGGAAAGTAGAGTGGAAAAATATGTATAAGGAATGGGTAATGAACTTTTTCATGAAAGAATATAACCCATGTATGGTGTAAAATATGATTTCCTAGGGATGTGATGGTTTTCATGTTGTTCAGCAGTTGCCGTTCTTTCTATTATTTCACCTTCGGTGATGCACATATTTTGTGATGTTATTTTTTGTTATGATTTTTTCTTGTCATCCAACATTTCATGATATAAGTATTCATGTTTCATGATTGGCACATAGAGATATATATTGAAATGCATTTTTCTTCATAGGGACATATATACCACATGTGACATACATACCCATATGGAATGAAAAATGTAATCCCTTGATATACCTTGTATAAAATAGGAAAATAATTGTTATGTTTTGGAAAATTACATGTTAATCCAAGTGATTGGAACCATGATCTATTGGTTCTCTAGTTTTTTTACATACTGAGGTTGATCTTGTTGAGTTATTGTGTTCTAAGGAGTGAAATTGGTATTTGTAGAGATAATTTCTCCATGGAATCTTCATTTTGAGAATGATGATAGTGGGAAATCAGTACAATCCAAATGCAGTGGATCCAAAACTTCCTATAGCCCTGTAGAATATGATGGAAGATCATATTTGCAAAAAAAAATCATAGTGACATGTGACCCATGGAGAGGCAGAATATTTTCATGAATCCTATGACGTCTAAGACAATGAGAGTGTTCCAACTACAGAATGAAGCTATTTTTACTATGGAGAGAGGCCCTAGGAAGCTGAATTCTTGATTGAGTTAGTCATATGTTTATTTGTCACATCAATACACCCACTGATAGGAGGGTGAAGTTTGTGACTTATATGCTTCAAGGACTAGCCGAGCATTGGTGGGATATCCTAGAGCATGATGGGATGAATGTGTATTTATCATGGAAATATTTTGAAGTGACGTTTCTAAGTCACTTCTGTCACGACCCGTCCTCGGGGCCCGTGCCGTGACTACCCCAAGCCCGCCTTCCATAGGCCAGGGGCTGGCGAGCAGCACCAAGGCGTAAAATCCCAGTAAACAGGGAAGGCATTGCCTTTATAAGTAACAACCACACAGAGTCAGCAAGCGGAAAGTAAAGTGCAGAAAAGTAAAGGGGCCGGAAATACAAGCCCAACTGTAAAGTACAACTGAAAAGAAAAAGAACAGCAACTGAAGAAAAGACGGCGGCCTCGTGTCGTCCACTGGCAATCCCACCTGAAGGGTGGGTACAGATAGCCTCCAGGCTCCTCGGGTCCCACGTCCGCTCCGAGCACGTCCCGCCCAGTGGTCCACCTCCAGGTACCGTCCTGCTCCACGCCCCAACCGTGATCAGCGCTGTCCGTCGTCTGCAACCAACACAACAAGGTGCGGGCATAGCCCGTGCAGGGGTGAGTACAACTACTCAGTAAGGACCCCGAGACCCCCGAAGGTCTCTCGAAATCCACAAAGGATATAGCACAAAAGAAAGATGCAATCACGAAGTAACATCTGACTCGACTTAGGTATATGCCCATACATATACCTAAGTCCCCAATTCTAGCTCTGCTCACGAGCTCAAGAACAACTCAATCCACAAAGGAAAGCAAGACTCAAATCCACAAGGAGAGTAAACAGTAAATCCACAAAGGATAGTTCAACACAATCCACAAAGGAGAGTAACATAAGATTCAGCTCAACCAGGTATACTTTTTCAGATGACGTCAAAGACGATCACTGATCCGTCTCAGTCGTCGGACCCACGAAGGATCGATAGGTACTAACCCCCGCAAAAAGACCCACGTAGGATCGGGCTCACACAGAACCTGTAGGCAGTGGCTCACACAGAACCGGTAGTAAGGACCCACGGAGGATCGGGCTCACACAGAACCTGAAGCACTGATCCACGTGGGATCGCTGAGTGCAGTAGTCGACGCAGTCCACTGAGGATCTCTGCACAGTCGTCGCCGCAGTCCACGAAGGATCTCTGCTCTGCCGTCGTCGCAGTCCACGGAGGATCTCTGCTCTGCCGTCGTCGCAGTCCACGGAGGATCTCTGCTCTGCCGTCGTCGCAGTCCACGGAGGATCTCTGCTCTGTCGTCGAGGTCACAGCCAGCGCTAGGGTTCCCGCACGTAGCGAGCTCGTTTAGGAGGGTCCGCTCCACGAGCCGAGGGGCTGATACATCAACTGACACGTAGTCCGAAGTTGATGTATCCAAAAGTTCCGTATCGACAACAGGATCTCAACGCGACAGACGGCGCGTCAATCGGACGCCCGGTCTGAGAGTTATTGGCATTTTCGTCCCAGGGGCCCGGTTGGTTTTTAGGGCAAAACCAACCCGACCGTACTCCGCCTGTATCCGATCCTCGGGCGGAGTATGCCAAAAGTTCCGTCTCACTTAGAGGAAACTACCACAGCTGACGGTACGTCGTTCGGACGTCCGTAGCTCAAGTTATGAGCGTTTCCGCTCCGAGGGCCCGGTTGGCTTCGTGTACGAACCAACCCGGCCGAACCCAAAGTCTTCCGAAACCTTGAGTATAATATACCGAAACGACCGTCTCGATCCAAGGATCGCGTAGCCGCTGACGGTTCGTCAATCGGAGGTCCCAGGCCCAAGATATGGGCGAAAGACCGAAGAGGGCCCGAAACGGGGGTTCCGGGCCCGGGGCGACCCGGCCCGAACCCCCCCCTGGGGTCGGCCGAACCGGGTCGGCCCGAACCGGGTCGGCCCGACCCGGTCCGAACCGGCTCGGCCGGGTCCGGTCCGGCCTGGGCGCGGCCCGGCCGACCGGACCGGCCGGCTCGGCCTCGGCCGAGCGGCCGAGGGAGTCGCTGGCGCCGCGGGTTGAACCCGCGGCTTGAGGGAAACCGCGGCCCCGCGGGGGGCCGCTTGTCTCGCGGACGCGGCCGGGCCGCCGCGTCCGTCCCGGTTCCGCGCGGCCGCGGAACCGGCCGCCGATGCCGCCGCGGCTTCAGCCGCGGCGGGCTTCCTCCACGGCGGCGCGCCGGGCGCCGCCGCCTCCGGTCGCCGGCGCCGCCGCGCCGGCGACCCGCGCCGCCGCCGCCTTCCGCGGGCCGCCGGGGATGCTCCGGTGGCCCGATTTCTGTCCCGTCTGCGCCGTTGCCCCTCCCGGATGCCGACCTTCACTGCGGGATCGACGGATCGCCCCGGCCGCGCGGTTCGTCGTCGTCCGCCATATCCGCACAACAAAAACAGATCGGCGGAGGGTTGCCGGGTCTTGTTCGTTAGACCCGCACCCTCCGCGTTAGCCATAAATCACGGGAGGAATAATCAACAACAATTTTTAAATAAATTAAAAATTGTTTCGATCGGGTTCTTTATTTAAAAAGAATAATCACGGGAAAAAGAATCACAATCAAATCCCTACCTTGTTGATCGTCGAGCGCGGGCGTTCTTCGCGGAAGAGATCGTCGCGGAAGAGATCGATCGTCGCGTCGTCGCGGGAAGGTGTCGCGTCGTCGCGGAAACCGGCGTTGAGCCGGCGAGCTCAACAAATCAAGAACAACAGATTTAAATTATTAATATTTAAATCTGTGTTTCGTTTAAAACCAAAGAAAAGAACTTGAGAGGAAATCCGAAATCACTCACCTCGAATGGTCGGTGATCGGAGATCGGAGATCGGAAGAACGTCTCGGGCGAAAGCGTCGTCGACTTCCGGGTTCGGCGTTCTTCGCGTTCTTCGCGTTCTTCGCGTTCTTCGCGTTCTTCGCGGAGAGGGTGGAGGAACGAAGATTCTCTCAAATCCTTTCCAAGGATTTTTATGTTGGTCTTAATTTATAAACATGCCAACACGAAACCGGTTAAGAAACGATCCATCAATTCGTTGAATTAATTCAACGAAAGAAACGACCCATTTAATTCACGAAGAAACAGTCCATTTAATTCACGAAATAAACCGCCCAATTAAATGGTCTGTTAAGAATTAAAGAAAACGCGTCGGTTGACTTTTCAGTTACTTTGACGGGTTTTCGCGGGTGCGTTACTTAGCGAAAGAAACGGCGGGGCTCGTGCGGGTCCCACCGCACAAATATCCTACCAAGGGGTAGGATATTTCTGGATAGCATCCTATCCAGTTCAACTCAGTTCAAGCCGTCTTTAAGTGACTTCAAGTGGCTTCCAAGCAGCTTAAGTGAAATAAAATAAAGTTGTCGCACAAACTTTATTTTATTTCTGACTTAAAGCCGTAAAATTTAAAAACCACGTCTGAGCAAACGCAACTCCGGAAGAGGCGTTTCTAAGCAAATACCGGCGCTGCGATTTCATCGGTGCCCTCAGAATTCGATTCCGGGCACCGGTTCAAAAGATAGAAAAACCCGCTCGTCCGTTCACTGAACGTACCCGAGCCAAACTTCGGAAATTGATTCCGGGCACACCGGGCCTCGGAATCAGGTGCCGTCTGAAGCTGCGTTCTTGTAAAATTCCAAAGAAAATTAAGAAAAAAATTTCCTTGAAATTTGCGGGTCTTTACATTACTCCCACCTCAGGGCTTTACGTCCCCGTAAAGATACATCAAAACTAGGGGAACAAATGGGGGTACTGAGCACGCATCTGAGCCTCCCGCTCCCAAGTGCTCTCCTGGAGGTTCCCGTGCTGCCATCTGACGCGCACAAGAGGAATCGACCGCCCACGTAGGACCCGCTCCTGTCGATCCTCGATCTCCACTGGAACCTCCGCAAAAGTCGCCCCATCGTCCACGTCCAGCTCCCCAAAGTCGATGATGTGCGTCGGGTCGTGCACGTATCTCCTCAGCTGAGACACGTGGAAGACGTCGTGCACCCGGTGCAACTGAGGTGGTAGAGCCAGGCGATAAGCCACCTCTCCTATCCTGCTGAGGACCTGGAAAGGCCCGATGAAGCGGGGAGACAGCTTGCCGCCTCGGCCAAATCTCCGTAAACCACGTCGAGGTGAGACACGCAAAAAGACGTGGTCGCCATCCTCGAACTCTAGTGGCCTCCGCCTCCTGTCAGCATATGACTTCTGCCGGCTCTGAGCTGTCCTCATCCTCTCCTGGATGATTTGGACCTTCTCTGTCGTGGCTCGGACCATCTCTGGTCCCACGAGTGCTGACTCCCCAGGGTCTGTCCAGCACAACGGTGATCTGCAGGGTCTGCCGTACAACGCCTCGTATGGTGCCATCCCGATGGTGGAGTGGTAGCTGTTGTTGTACGCAAACTCCACCAAGGGTAGGTGGTCCTCCCAGCTGCGACCAAAGTCGAGAACACATGCACGGAGCATGTCCTCGAGTGTCTGTATGGTCCTCTCCGTCTGTCCATCCGTCTGAGGGTGGAAGGCTGTGCTCAGATGGAGCCGCGTCCCGAACGCCTCCTGCAACCCCTTCCAAAGCCTGGAAGTGAAACGAGCATCTCGATCGGAGACGATAGACGATGGCACACCGTGAAGCCGTACGATCTCCTGGACGTAAAGACGTCCCAAGCTCTCTACTGAGCCCTGCTCTCTGATGGGTAAGAAGTGTGCCGACTTGGTGAGTCGGTCGACAATCACCCAAATGGAGTCGTGACCTCTGGAAGTGCGTGGAAGTCCAGTCACGAAGTCCATAGATATGCTGTCCCACTTCCACTCCGGGACCTCCAAGGGCTGTACCAAGCCTGCTGGTACCTGATGCTCTGCCTTCACCTGCTGGCAGGTGAGGCATCGTGAAACGAACTCTGCCACAGCTTTCTTCATGCCCGGCCACCAGTGCTGTCGTCTGAGATCCTGGTACATCTTTGCCACTCCGGGATGTACCGCCAAGGGAGAAGTGTGAAACTCTCTCAGCACCTCCTCTCGTAGAGCGACTGGTACGAAGGTACGTCCTCTGAAAAGGATGTCGTGCTCTGCTCCAAGGGAGAAACCATCAGGCGCCTGACCTGAGGATATCAGTGCACGCCGGGTCTCACAGTCAGCGTCCCCACGCTGAGCCTCTCTGACCCGCTGTAGAAGTGGAGGAGAGACTGTGAGAGACTGAAGAAAGGCTGCTCCGTCTCTATCCACGAAGGATATCTGCAAGGAGGCTAGCTGCTCCGTCGCCTCCTCAAGTAGCTGAATGCCCGTCCTCCTGCTGAGGGCATCGGCTACCACGTTCCCCTTCCCAGGAGTATAGACTATCTCAAAGTCATAGTCCTGGAGGAACTCAAGCCATCTCCGCTGTCTCAGGTTCAGGTCCTTCTGAGAGAAGATATACCTGAGACTCTGGTGGTCAGAAAAGACTGTGAAGCGCTCGCCCATCAGATAGTGCCGCCAAGTCTTCAGAGCGAAGACCACTGCTGCTAACTCCAGGTCATGAGTGGCGTAGTTCTGCTCATGCGGCCTCAACTGACGTGATCCGTAGGCGATCACGGCCCGCTCCTGCATCAGGACGCACCCGAGTCCAGTCCCTGATGCATCGCAGTAAACTACGTACCCAACTCCCTCCTCAGGCAACCTCAAGATAGGTGCGCTGGTCAATCTCTGTCTCAGCTCCTGGAAGCTCTGCTGACATCTGTCTGACCACACGAAGGGTTTCCCCTTCTTCGTCAAGGCTGAGAGTGGTGCCGCAACTCTGGAGAAGTTCGGCACAAATCTCCGATAGTATCCCGCTAGGCCCAAGAAGCTCCGCACCTCAGTCACGCTCCTGGGTGGCTCCCAAGCTAGCACTGCCTCGATCTTCGCGGGATCCACTGCAACTCCCGCCTCAGAAAAGACGTGCCCCAAGAAATGGACCTCACGTAACCAGAACTGGCATTTTGAGAGCTTGCCATAAAGCTGGTGCTCTCGGAGTGTGTCTAGCACAACTCGCAGGTGGTAGGCATGCTCCTCCTCAGTCGTCGAGTATATCAAAATGTCGTCAATGAAGACAACGACAAATCGGTCGAGGTATGGCTGGAAAATCCTGTTCATGAGGCTCATGAACACTGCTGGAGCATTGGTTACGCCGAACGGCATAACCAAGAACTCATAATGGCCATACCGACACCTGAAGGCCGTCTTCTGCACGTCCTCGTCTCGAACTCTGAGCTGATGATAGCCTGACCGGAGGTCTATCTTCGAGAACCACCGCGCTCCCTTGAGCTGATCGAAGAGGTCATCAATCCGTGGCAGCGGATACTTGTTCCTCACTGTCACCTGGTTCAGGCGACGATAGTCGACACAAAGTCGCAAGTTCCCGTCCGCCTTTTTGGCGAACAAAATCGGGGAAGCCCAGGGTGAAACACTGGGTCGGATAAACCCCTTGCTCTGCAAGTCCTCCAACTGTACCCGCAGCTCTCGAAGCTCGGCGGGGGCCATCCGATATGCTGGAGTAGATATCGGGGCTGTCCCGGGGTACAAGTCGATGTAAAAGTCTACCTCTCTACGAGGAGGTAGCCCTGGAACGTCGTCGGGAAAGACGTCCACGTACTGGTCCACCACTGCAGGAAAAGCCGGACTCCGCACGTCCACTGCTCCTAGGATGAGGCTAGCCAACTGATGTGAGATGGGCTGCACTCTCCTCCGCGGAAGTCCATCCTGTGCTGCAAAGGTTCCCTTCTCGCCGGTGAAGGTAAACCTGCTCCCGTCGGTACGAACACATCGTACCTTGCGCCTAAAACAGTCGATCTGGGCATGAACCGTGGATAGCCAATCCATGCCCAAGATGACGTCGTAAGGCCTCGACGCCGCTACAAGGAGATCCCAGCCGAAGCTCTCGCCTCCTAGAGTAAGCTCACACTGCCGGCACCAGTGCGTAATCGTCGAGTCTGCTCCCGTAGGAGTCTCTAGCCGTAAGGATCGAGCCAACGGCTCAGTCGGAATCTCCGAGCTCCGAACAAGGGCAGAGGCTATGAAAGAGTGACTCGCTCCTGTGTCTATAAGTACTGCAGCAAGGGTGGAATAGACACAGATCGTACCTCGAATCATCTCTGGCAAGTCGGGGTCGTAGGCCTCCACTGCCTGGAGCTGGGCCTGTCCCTGCCCGCCAGCTCCCTGTGGTCGAGGTGGCCCTCCTCGTGGTGGTGGGGGTAGAGCCTGGAAGCGTCGCCCACCACCCGCTGCTCGGCCAGCTCCTCTGCCTCGTCCGCCTCCTCCCTGCGGACCGCCACGATCGACCCTCTGCCTCTGCCTGGGTGGCCCCTCCACCGTCTGCTGCTCCTCTGGTCGGCGAGTCGGGCAGTCACGAGCCATGTGACCCTGCCCGCCGCAAGAGTAGCACAGCCTGCCTCTCGAAAGGCTGGCACTCCGCTGTGTGCCTCGCACCGCTGAGCTGGTGTCCTGAGGCCGTCTGCGAGGGGTTCTGGTCTGCCTGGACCCGTGAGTCATCCGTCGGCTACCTGCTGCCGAAGACTCAGCTACCTGCCGCCCTGCGCTAGGTCTCGCCGCTGAAGAAGGCTCTGCCAGGAAGCTCTCGATCAGGAGGGCTCGCTCCAGCACTCCTGCCTGGGTCGGAATGCTGAGGGAGATCAGCGACGCACGAATCTCCTGTCGCAAGCCCTGCTCGAAGGTCCGGGCCCGGAAGAAGGGGTCCCGTACCATGTCGGTTGAGTAGCGAGATAGGTCCGTGAACCTCGCCGCGTACTGAGCGACCGTCATGCTGCCCTGGCGCAGCTGGAGAAGCTCCTGGATGCGCACCGCTCGGAGGGTGGCCGGGACGAACTCAGAGCGGAAGAGGCTCTCGAAGTCCGCCCAGAGCAAGGATGCCTCATCGTGAACCTGGAGCATCAGGCTCCACCATCGTCCTGCCGCCGCCTGCAGGAGGCTCGCTGCGAGGATCACCATGAGATCCGCTGGTGTCCTCACTAGCCTGAAGATCCGTACCACCGCCTCTAGCCAGTCCTCGGCGGCCTGGGGGTCCGCCTCACCGCGAAACCTGGGCGGTCGCTGGCTCTGGAACTCGTGCAGTGCCCTGAGGCGACGTGCATCGTCGGCGTCTGGTACTGGAAGCATCGGTGGCTCGGCGGGTAAGGCTACCGCCGGTGCCACTGCTGGCAAAGGGCCCTGCACCGAGGCCTCGTCGCTCGGTGGGCTGCCGTCGCGCCCAACACTCGGAACCCTAGCTGGCAGTCGTCGCGGGGCCATCCTGAAAAGGAGAACAAGAGCACCACAGTCAGAACAGTATACCTGGCGAGCTGGCACAAGTAATCACAAGGAAAACTTGAGACTTTCATAAAGCAGATCAGTATACCCGGTGAGCTGACATAAGTAATCACAAAGAAAACTTGAAACACACACGCAATCAATGTTTTCATGCATTAAGTCGGAAATCAGGAGTCAGGGTCCTGGTGTACGGATACGTCGGCCGCCGCACCAACACTGGGCTCCCTGAACTGATAACCACACTCAATACACTAAACACTATTGCTTCACATAGAAAGAAAGGACGATCAGAGTCTGCGGTAGAACCGACCACCTCTGATACCAATTTGTCACGACCCGTCCTCGGGGCCCGTGCCGTGACTACCCCAAGCCCGCCTTCCATAGGCCAGGGGCTGGCGAGCAGCACCAAGGCGTAAAATCCCAGTAAACAGGGAAGGCATTGCCTTTATAAGTAACAACCACACAGAGTCAGCAAGCGGAAAGTAAAGTGCAGAAAAGTAAAGGGGCCGGAAATACAAGCCCAACTGTAAAGTACAACTGAAAAGAAAAAGAACAGCAACTGAAGAAAAGACGGCGGCCTCGTGTCGTCCACTGGCAATCCCACCTGAAGGGTGGGTACAGATAGCCTCCAGGCTCCTCGGGTCCCACGTCCGCTCCGAGCACGTCCCGCCCAGTGGTCCACCTCCAGGTACCGTCCTGCTCCACGCCCCAACCGTGATCAGCGCTGTCCGTCGTCTGCAACCAACACAACAAGGTGCGGGCATAGCCCGTGCAGGGGTGAGTACAACTACTCAGTAAGGACCCCGAGACCCCCGAAGGTCTCTCGAAATCCACAAAGGATATAGCACAAAAGAAAGATGCAATCACGAAGTAACATCTGACTCGACTTAGGTATATGCCCATACATATACCTAAGTCCCCAATTCTAGCTCTGCTCACGAGCTCAAGAACAACTCAATCCACAAAGGAAAGCAAGACTCAAATCCACAAGGAGAGTAAACAGTAAATCCACAAAGGATAGTTCAACACAATCCACAAAGGAGAGTAACATAAGATTCAGCTCAACCAGGTATACTTTTTCAGATGACGTCAAAGACGATCACTGATCCGTCTCAGTCGTCGGACCCACGAAGGATCGATAGGTACTAACCCCCGCAAAAAGACCCACGTAGGATCGGGCTCACACAGAACCTGTAGGCAGTGGCTCACACAGAACCGGTAGTAAGGACCCACGGAGGATCGGGCTCACACAGAACCTGAAGCACTGATCCACGTGGGATCGCTGAGTGCAGTAGTCGACGCAGTCCACTGAGGATCTCTGCACAGTCGTCGCCGCAGTCCACGAAGGATCTCTGCTCTGCCGTCGTCGCAGTCCACGGAGGATCTCTGCTCTGCCGTCGTCGCAGTCCACGGAGGATCTCTGCTCTGCCGTCGTCGCAGTCCACGGAGGATCTCTGCTCTGTCGTCGAGGTCACAGCCAGCGCTAGGGTTCCCGCACGTAGCGAGCTCGTTTAGGAGGGTCCGCTCCACGAGCCGAGGGGCTGATACATCAACTGACACGTAGTCCGAAGTTGATGTATCCAAAAGTTCCGTATCGACAACAGGATCTCAACGCGACAGACGGCGCGTCAATCGGACGCCCGGTCTGAGAGTTATTGGCATTTTCGTCCCAGGGGCCCGGTTGGTTTTTAGGGCAAAACCAACCCGACCGTACTCCGCCTGTATCCGATCCTCGGGCGGAGTATGCCAAAAGTTCCGTCTCACTTAGAGGAAACTACCACAGCTGACGGTACGTCGTTCGGACGTCCGTAGCTCAAGTTATGAGCGTTTCCGCTCCGAGGGCCCGGTTGGCTTCGTGTACGAACCAACCCGGCCGAACCCAAAGTCTTCCGAAACCTTGAGTATAATATACCGAAACGACCGTCTCGATCCAAGGATCGCGTAGCCGCTGACGGTTCGTCAATCGGAGGTCCCAGGCCCAAGATATGGGCGAAAGACCGAAGAGGGCCCGAAACGGGGGTTCCGGGCCCGGGGCGACCCGGCCCGAACCCCCCCCTGGGGTCGGCCGAACCGGGTCGGCCCGAACCGGGTCGGCCCGACCCGGTCCGAACCGGCTCGGCCGGGTCCGGTCCGGCCTGGGCGCGGCCCGGCCGACCGGACCGGCCGGCTCGGCCTCGGCCGAGCGGCCGAGGGAGTCGCTGGCGCCGCGGGTTGAACCCGCGGCTTGAGGGAAACCGCGGCCCCGCGGGGGGCCGCTTGTCTCGCGGACGCGGCCGGGCCGCCGCGTCCGTCCCGGTTCCGCGCGGCCGCGGAACCGGCCGCCGATGCCGCCGCGGCTTCAGCCGCGGCGGGCTTCCTCCACGGCGGCGCGCCGGGCGCCGCCGCCTCCGGTCGCCGGCGCCGCCGCGCCGGCGACCCGCGCCGCCGCCGCCTTCCGCGGGCCGCCGGGGATGCTCCGGTGGCCCGATTTCTGTCCCGTCTGCGCCGTTGCCCCTCCCGGATGCCGACCTTCACTGCGGGATCGACGGATCGCCCCGGCCGCGCGGTTCGTCGTCGTCCGCCATATCCGCACAACAAAAACAGATCGGCGGAGGGTTGCCGGGTCTTGTTCGTTAGACCCGCACCCTCCGCGTTAGCCATAAATCACGGGAGGAATAATCAACAACAATTTTTAAATAAATTAAAAATTGTTTCGATCGGGTTCTTTATTTAAAAAGAATAATCACGGGAAAAAGAATCACAATCAAATCCCTACCTTGTTGATCGTCGAGCGCGGGCGTTCTTCGCGGAAGAGATCGTCGCGGAAGAGATCGATCGTCGCGTCGTCGCGGGAAGGTGTCGCGTCGTCGCGGAAACCGGCGTTGAGCCGGCGAGCTCAACAAATCAAGAACAACAGATTTAAATTATTAATATTTAAATCTGTGTTTCGTTTAAAACCAAAGAAAAGAACTTGAGAGGAAATCCGAAATCACTCACCTCGAATGGTCGGTGATCGGAGATCGGAGATCGGAAGAACGTCTCGGGCGAAAGCGTCGTCGACTTCCGGGTTCGGCGTTCTTCGCGTTCTTCGCGTTCTTCGCGTTCTTCGCGTTCTTCGCGGAGAGGGTGGAGGAACGAAGATTCTCTCAAATCCTTTCCAAGGATTTTTATGTTGGTCTTAATTTATAAACATGCCAACACGAAACCGGTTAAGAAACGATCCATCAATTCGTTGAATTAATTCAACGAAAGAAACGACCCATTTAATTCACGAAGAAACAGTCCATTTAATTCACGAAATAAACCGCCCAATTAAATGGTCTGTTAAGAATTAAAGAAAACGCGTCGGTTGACTTTTCAGTTACTTTGACGGGTTTTCGCGGGTGCGTTACTTAGCGAAAGAAACGGCGGGGCTCGTGCGGGTCCCACCGCACAAATATCCTACCAAGGGGTAGGATATTTCTGGATAGCATCCTATCCAGTTCAACTCAGTTCAAGCCGTCTTTAAGTGACTTCAAGTGGCTTCCAAGCAGCTTAAGTGAAATAAAATAAAGTTGTCGCACAAACTTTATTTTATTTCTGACTTAAAGCCGTAAAATTTAAAAACCACGTCTGAGCAAACGCAACTCCGGAAGAGGCGTTTCTAAGCAAATACCGGCGCTGCGATTTCATCGGTGCCCTCAGAATTCGATTCCGGGCACCGGTTCAAAAGATAGAAAAACCCGCTCGTCCGTTCACTGAACGTACCCGAGCCAAACTTCGGAAATTGATTCCGGGCACACCGGGCCTCGGAATCAGGTGCCGTCTGAAGCTGCGTTCTTGTAAAATTCCAAAGAAAATTAAGAAAAAAATTTCCTTGAAATTTGCGGGTCTTTACAACTTCTATCCAGATAGATTGAGGTATGAGAAGGATAATGTGTTCATGTAATATACATAGAGGGTCCTATCAATGATGGATTATTCTAGATGATTTACAGACCTACAACACTTTTATCCTTTATTGAAAATTGATGAGGTCATTGGGGTGAGGCATTTTTAGGATGATCATTGATATCAAATCAGGTCACATGTGATCATATTTTTTATAATAAGTATTTATGTTTGGATGAAATATGATCTCACCATGAAATGGAATATGATAGACACCCCATATTTTGAAAATTTGGTACTAGTAAATAAATCTAAGAGCTCATTGTCAGGAAGAAAAAATGCTGCCATGATAGTTATCATCATGGAAGTAATGGGAAGATAACTTAGTACTGTGGGAAATAATTTATAAATCATAGTCTATTTTAGTGATTTCAATATAGAAAGGTTGACCACAAGGACCATCAATGTAATTACCCTACTCTGTAGTTACTTTATTATGGAATGTTTGGTCATCTTCAATGGTTTTATAGAGGACTACTATAGTAGACTAGTGGAATGGGATTAGGGTAAGAACCTGAGTCAGGGAGGGACTTTGTTACCACTCAGTAGAAAGGTATTTAGGGTCCCCCTAGAAATTCAATTCGAGGTAGTAGATGTCGTACTCTCGAATAGGAATTTCAATACCTTTTTGTAGGATTAACACAAGGGAGTAATATTGGAGCCGAGGGTAGAGGGGAGAGCATATTGCATTCTATGAAGTCTACTATAGCTATATTGTACACAAGACCTTATTTTATTTCATGTACAATTCCTATATATTCTATTAATGCTTGAGTTTTGTTTATTACTAAATCATCAAATTCCTTTATATCTTGTCATCTTGAAAATGGTTTGTTTTTAGTTATGGAGTGTTTATATGGAATTATGACCATAAACCAAACATTTAGACTATGGTTAGAGGACATGAAATATTCTAAGGAATGTTCCCTAGAACTTGGTGGCTACCATATTCTTTGGGGTTATTTTATGGTAGAAATGAAAGGCATCATTTTTATTCTTGGAATGGATTGGATAATTCTATACCATGATCATATCATCTCTTATTAAAGGAGATTTACCTTTCTATCACTATAAGGGGGAATCTATTCCTACTAGGGTGAATAGGATCTTTAGGCTGGTTATAAATGACTAATTTTGTGAAGATTTGATTATTTCCCAGATGAGAAATAAATCCTTTCTGTGGATGATGGTGAATTTTGGAAAGATAATTTTTCTTCTAGTTGTGAATAATTTATAGAACAAATTCCCTAAATAATTCATTGTATTTCCAACCAAATGGGATATCAAGTTCACAATTGAGTTGGTGCTAAGAGTTGAACATATTTCTATCCCACCATATAGAATGACACTAGTAGAGATTCATGAGTTGAATGTTTAGTCAAAATACATAGAATCTAAAGGATTACTATGAACTCATACTTCTCTATGGGTTTCCCCATGATTTATGCTAATAATTATGATGGGACATTATGTTTATATAAGGATTATCAGATATTGGATGAGATGAATGTCATGAAACAATATCCCCTTCCATGTATTGATGGTCTTTTTGATTATATAAGAGGTGAAGGATCTTATACAATATCTACATGAGGTCAATGTACTATATTTTAAGATAGCTACTATCTAAAAAATTATATACTTTTTTTAGGATGAGGTATGGCTTGTATGAGTTTGTGGTGAAGCTGATCAGTTTGACGAACACACCAATGGTATTTTTGGCCTTGATGAATTGAATATATCATCCATTATTGGATTTGTTTGTGGATGTTTTTGTTAAAAAAAATTTAGTGTACTCCCATTCAAAATATGATCATGCCCAACACCATGACATTGTCATGAGTACACTAGGAGAGCATCAACTTTACACCAAGATGTCAACATGAAACTTCTATTTTGGTCATGTTCACTTCATATGCCATGGAATCTTATAGGTTGGAGTGGATATGGATGTATAGAAAGTTTTATCCATCATTCATTGTGAGAAACCCAAGAATTTATTTGAGATTTATATTTTTCTGGGTTTACTAGAGTATTATCGATGTTTAATCCATGACTTTTCTCATTTGGCAGCACTAATGTCCGGGATAACCAAGAAATTTGTGAAGTTTGTTTGGTCAGAGAATTATAAGGAATATTTATAGGAGAATAATAGAAATTTTACCTTATAATTGATCCTAAAATTTCATATACCATGAATGATTTGTATAATTTATTATGATCTATGCCGAGTCAGACCCAAATAGGTTTTAATTCTTGTAGATTGAGTTGTTACTTATGGATCCAGAAAGCTAAGATCACATGAGTGGAATTATACTACTAAAGATCTAGAGTTATCTATAATGGTATATTTACTTAGATCCAAGAGACAATAAATTTTTTGTGATATGTTTTTTGTTTACATATATCATAAGATCCTAAAGTACAAATTTTCTCAGTAAAAACTGAACGTCGGACAAATAAAGTGGTTATATTATATATAGTACACTGAGTTTGAGTTGGATTACATTCTAAAAAAAAGAAAAAAAATTATATATTCTTTGATATGGAATATGTAGATAGAGGTGGTGTGGGATTCTTGTAATGGGTGGTAACTGATTTCACTCTTTGAAGACATGCATCTTGATGTTTAGGTGTCCCCGATATGGGTATTTCCTACTTCCACATTTGTAATACCCATTCTTCATGAATAGATCAAGACCTATAAGTTATATTATCTTGAGGGATTAGTTATGAGGGAAATATTTTATGGTGGGGATCCACTATCAAGATGATATATTATAAGTGATGATGATATTATTTCATGAGCATAGGTATTGGTTTCATTGAGTTTTCATGAGGAGTTGATGTAAGAGTTTCATGATTTTATATTAGTGGTGAATTCTAGTGTAAACATCATTTATTGTTATATTTATAGGATATACTAGTGGTGAGATATGAAAGAGGATATGAAAATATTTTTTGTGAGATGTATCACCTGCCAGCAAGTGAAGGGCGAGCATCAGAGGTCTACTGGTTTATCGAATTCCCTACCAATTTTGGAGAAAAAATGGGATATTGTCGCTATTGAATTCATGAAAGGATTATCTTGGACACCCCAAAAGAATGATTCTATATGGATAGTTTTGGATTGATTGATGAAGGTATCCCACTTCTTGCCTACAAGGGAGACCTTAACTATTTATAATCTGGGTGTGGGAGAATGTTCAACTGCATGATGTACTAAGGATGCCCATTTCTAATTGAGATTATAATTTCATATATCAGTTATGGTAGGGTCTTAAAAAGGATATGGGGTTGTAGATACATATGAGTACAACCTACCATCAATATACTGATAGCCAATTCGAGCGTACAATTCATATTATAGAGAATATATTAAAATATTGTGTCTTGGATTTTGGTGGTTATTAGGAGGATCATATAACATGCATGGGTTTCACATATAATAAAATATTCCATACATCAATCTGAATGGATAATTTAAAGGATTTTCATATAATTCCTTATTGTTCAAATCTTTATTTGTTGGAGTTAGGTGAGTTGGTGCTGGTTGTACTTAGTCTTGTATAGAAAACATTTTAGCAGGTTCAATTGATCAGAAATAATTTGGTGATTGCACAAAGAAAGAGAAAAAAATCATACGCTGACTAATGGAGATGAACTATAGAGTTTTAGGAATGACCTCATGTTTTCATTTAGGTTTCATCTAGGTTGGTGAAACACCATATCAGGAAAAAAGGAAGTTATCACCCAAGTTTGTTGGGCCATTTGAGATAGTGGGATGGGTTTTCCTAGTGACATACTATTTATCCCATTTATAGCACTATAATTCCAGGATTTATGTGTTTCGAATGTCATAATTTAGATATATCTTCCTAACCCTTTTCCAGTGGTAGACGTTGAGGATGTCGATATGGAATTTGATGCCTCTATTGAGGAGAATCCGATTCAGATTGTAGACCCTGGTAGGAAGAATCTTTAGGGAAATACCATACCTCTAGTGAGATTACAATGGAAAAACGGGTGTGTGTAGGAGGATTGGTAAAGGAAGTTTTATATGTGAATAAATTGGATAACATTGTTCATGGATACCCTATAATGATGCATGGACCTACTCAGTAATGAGTAGTTATATGGTGGAGAGGTTGTAATATCCCATAATTTTCAATGTGCACCCCTTTCCTTTTATGTTCTTTTAGTCTAATATGAGACACTTATTTTTGGTTAAAAACTTGTTATAGATAATTTTTTGGGGTTATTTCAGTGAAGAAAGGAAGGAAGTAGTAGAGGAATATATATATTTTGTTTAATTATAGGGAAGACTATGATTTGGAGGTTAGGGATGCACCATAATGTAACAAACTATAGTTTAGTGTCCTAGGATGTGGTGTAGGATCCTAGAGGTAGTAAAATCCAAGAAAATTATAATTTTATCATAGATGCACCATGGATCCTTTAGATGCTTAATAATCTGAATCATTGTGGTGTAGTGTGCATAACTATAGCGTAAGGTCTCGAGAATGGTATTTTGATGTTACAACTATATTATGCTTAGCTGTAGTGTGGTGTCCTTGATTAAGGAATAGTCTACCTATTGGTAAAAAGAATATATGCCATAGAACATTACCTATAATATAGATGTAGTTTTACTCTGGGAGACTATTTCATGGTTTATTAGGTTTCCCCATAGTATACCCTATTTCAGAAAATTTCACTTTGTCATCCTGTGGGCTACTCTGTTGACATATTTTTAAAAGACTATCTATAAATACCCCAGATCCCTCTATACTCCATTTGATTCAATTCTTTCTAGTCAACATATAGGAACCATTGAGATATTATTAAAGTATTTTGGACCTCTTTTTCATGGGACTCAACCCCTTCTTTATTGATATCAACCAACGGTGTTCTGAGCCTAGAGATTGAAGGTAAGAATTCCAATGTATCTTCTCCTTACTCTAGTTTATTGGTTTCATCTTGGATAACCCTTGTTTAAAATAGTTATTATAATCAACAAAGGGATATAAGGAGGATAAAAGTGTTATCTTGGGTGTTAGGATTTTTTCCATGTCTTCATCATTTGATATGAGTTGTCTAGAACTTATCCCTTTTATTTATTTCCATTTAATCTAGCATGTGAAATATGTGTGATCATGCTAGAACATCACGAATATGACATGAATATTTCTATAAACTTCTCTTTGATGAGTTACACTTTTTTATACCTCCCATTGGACCATTTTAGGTCCTTTTGTGTTGGGAACGAGACATGTAGCCACCCAATAGGTGTGATAGACATTGAACTTCCTTGAGACTACGTTAGATTGAATATTACACCCCATAACATATTTGTTATAGTTCACTATAAGGTTAACATTATTATTTGGAATAACTTGTGATAATGGTGTGGTTATTTGATATGGTATCACACATTCTATGATTTGGTTAATTGGTATGATAATGAATTGGTGGTTTAAATGATATAAGGTAGTTTTATAAATTAATTAGAATGGATTGTTATGAATTTTGTGATATTGTAATGATTATAGGACCTGTCTGGGATTCTATAATTCTTATATGGGTTTTCCTGGATATGATGTAATTATTATAGGACTTGGACTAAATTCTATAATTATTATAGGTATTGTATCAACTATTGTAATAACTACAGGGTTTTTTGGGATGGTATGATGCATATAGAGATTTAACCATTTCCACTATAATGCTTATAGGTATATACCCATCTATCCTATGATGACTTATGGATATACCCTAGGAGGGTTATAGAAATAGTTTTCATGGTTTGACAACATTCTTAATGATATTTGGATGGGTTCCAAAGAAGGTTGTGGATAGTCCCGAGTGTCAATATGGAGATCAAGGGTCAATGGTGTATTTCATGTGCATTAATGATTAATTAAATTACTACCCTATTTATCAATCCATTTAATGAACAATATATCTCATGTTGAATTTTTTTGATAATGTGGAGTCAACATACTATGTTTTTCTCATAACCTATACAAGATTGCATTTTGTACCAAGAAATATTTCATAGATGTAGTTTTGGAAAAGGGTAAGGTGGATTGTGGTTGATTTTTGATTTTCATTATGGGTTAGAGCTTAGAGACAAGTCCAACATTAGCTTTGAGACCAGGATCTTGGAATTTTTATATTAGGTTTCTTTTTCATTTATTAGTTTACATTCAACATTTCATTTAGTTACACTTCACCCTATCATTACATGACTCTATTTTTAGCTATTTTTCTATTTATCCTTTATTAAATAATGGATTTATGGTTATTTGTAATATGATATTTTCTATATATACTACCAATGTTTTATTATTTTACAATATTTTTATTCTTCGTTCCATAGGGTATAATATCCCAAATATATTCTTCATTCCATAGGGTATAATCTCCCCACTAGATATAACACATGGAATAAATTAATTTTATGGTGTTATTTTTTGAAAAATACTATCTTTATGAGAAAATAAATGATATAGATAGGAAATTCCTTCATCTGTGGAAAAATAGTGGAAATTTTTTCTATGTATGCGATCAAAATTTTGAGATTATAAAGATATGTAGTAAAAAATGTTCATAATCTAAAAACTAAATTTTATTTCTTCTTTGATGGAATTAAGAAGATTCATTGAAGGGATTTATTCTATTAAACAATTTCTTCATCTAAATGTATATTATAATGTTCCATAAAAAATAATGAATTATCCCGGTCTGATATCTTCAAAGGAAAGAAATGAAATAATAAGAAGATAAATAATAATGATAATAGGAATATGGAGAAAGAGAAAAGGGGAAGATCTATATTTTTAACTTTTAATAATTTTGTAAAGATACACCCTAGGGAATATTTTAAGGGAATGGGAAATTTGTTCATATGTGGGGATAAAGGACACAAATATCATTAATGTAGAAAGGGAGCTTCTAATGTTCAATGATTCAAATATAATGATACACATTATTATTCAAATCAATGTCCAAATAGACAAGGGAATTTACCTCATATGAAACCAAAGGATAAAGGATGTGGTTATTACATCACATAAGATAATGTTTATTTTCTAAATTATCTAATATCATGTACTTTTACTATAAAATAAAATTTATCTAATGATATATTTTATTCTATATCTATGTGTTATTTTATATCATACATCATTGATAATAACATTAAATCATCCCATGACACATTGATAAAGGGTTTATAAATTATGAAACTCAAAGGGAACCTTATTAAAACCATGCTATATCATGAAATATATATCAACATGAATAGATATTCTCCAGTGGGAAACTTAATTTTTATACCTATGGTTGATTTTAACATAATCCTTGGTATGTATTATATTTCAAAATGTAATACAAGAATTTATTTTTGATCTAACAATATTACTATTTGTGTAGGAGGCACAATATAACTTCATCTTAGAGGTGATACATCATTATCTGATTATCTTCTGATCAACCTATAGTAGTATACTTTAATTAAATCTTAGGATAATAAGAAGAGAAAAAAAATATCTGAATAGAAAATATGTCCTCATAATATAATTTTTATCAATTATTTCTGATTAAATTCATGTATTTATGGTAGAATTACCTAGAAATACACCTAAGTATGAAGTTTAATTTTCCATTGAACATATCCCTGATGAAAAAAATATCTAAAAAAATCTTTAGAACAACCCCATTGGAAATAGTGGAGTTAAAAAAATTATTGGTTTTGTGAAAAGGGATTCAAATACACTTGTTTTTCACCTAGTTTTGACCCTTTTATTTTTGTTAAAAATAAGGATGGGTATTTAAAGTTATTTATCGATTTCTGGGATATCTGTATTGTTAATATGAATAATTATTTTTCTTTTACACAAATTGATAATTTATATTATTATCATCAAGGAGTTCAATACATTTATAATATTGATCTTCATTCTACTTATCATCAATTATGTGTAAAAAAGGATGATATGCTAAAGATGTAATTTCATTTCAGGTATGAAAATTATGAGTTTATGATGATTCCCTTTGGATTAACTAATTATAACTTTGTGTTTATAGATATAATTAATTGAGTATTTAATTATTTTCATGATTATTTCATTGTTGTGTTTATTAATGATATATTAGAATACTATAAAATCCTTGTAAAGAATAATAATCATTTCAAAATCATTCTTAATACTCTTATAGGGGTTTGTTATATAGAAAATTCAGTATGTGTGAATGATAGATCTATAGAGTTTCTTTTCTTTGTTGTATTATATCAATTGATGGAAAATATATAGACCATTTAGAGAATAAGGTAGTTGAAGAATAAACCATGTCATAAAATATAAAAAGGATATAATGTTTTCTTGGACTAGTATGTTACTATCCGTGATTTTTTTATAATTATTTCATATTGGCTGACCCGTTAGACAAGTTAATTCATAAAGGGTTGAAATTAACCTGAATACAAAAAATGTTGTAACAACTTTGATGAATTGATGATGTGATTGGTTAATGCATCGATGTTGAATCTAGCTTCAGGAAGGGAATGATATATGATTTATAGTGATGTATCAAAGAAATGATTGGGATTTTTTCTAATGTATAATAACCGATTGGTTTCTTATAAATCAAGGAAATTAATGACCAATGAGAAAAAATATCTAGATCATGATCTTGAGTTAGTACATATAATATTTTCCTTGAGTATTTGGAGGAAATATATCTTTTGGAAAATATGTAAAATTTATATGGAAAAAAAGAATGATGTGCATATTTTTTTATAAATTCATCCACATGAGATATATAATACTATAATTAATTGAGGACTATTCCTATTATATACAGTACCACACATGAAAGTAATATAATGTAGCTGATGTATTTAGTAGAAAGATCCATGGTGTTCTTACCACGATGGGGATAAAAAAGGGTCTTATATTCATTGATTTAGTGAAGCTGGATATGAAATTATTAATCAAGGAGATATATCATTACTTTTAAAGGTGATTGTTAAACAACATTTTTTAGGAATGTTAAAGGGGTTCCATCATGGTTATAAGAATTTGTGAGGGAAAATTCCATTTTTGAAAGATGGTACATTAATTGAATTTATCTGTACTATTTTTGGAAAGAGTTTATTTATTCTGTCCACACTGAAGGTGAATTGGGAACTACTAGATGAAAACATTGATTAAATGTATATATACACCCCATTACCATAGACATGTATAGGAATTTGAGAGAAATTTCTGGTGTGATTACATGTCATGAGAAATTTATGATCATGTGCTAAGATGTTTATCAAGTAAACAAGTCAAGGATATAAGACAACATCATAAGGGGTTTACGTAACCTCTCCATATGCTAATGTTGATGTGGGAAAATTTTACAATATAATATTCCCTATACCTCCTAATAATACTAGGTGGGATAATTCTATAGGAGTTACTTTGGATCCCCTCACCACGTATACACATTTCATGAAAAATAAGGAGTATTTCCCATTGAGAAACATGTATGAACTTATATTAATGAACTTTTGAGACTTTATGGTAATAAAATATAAATTTTCTCTAATCATGAAACATGGATCATATAGAAAGGTTTGAGGTTTCTTTAAAATTTGTCAATAATAAGATTTATTTTTACACGACCAATCATCCTCAAAGTATTAGGAATTATGAATGAAATATTCAAACATTAAAATACATGTTGATATCAGGATCACTTGATATTTAGGGAATAAGGGAACAATATTTACCTTTTTTCAAATTTATAAATATTAATAAAATTCCTCTAATAATTTATATGGAACTATATAATGTATTTTATGGTAAATGATGTCGTGCAATAACTTGTTAGTACGAAGATGGATAAATGAAACTAGTAGTCCCAAAACTAGTTTACAAAACAAATGTAGAGGTTTAAGATATTTGAGATCATATAAAGATCACTCAATATAGATGGAATATCTATACTTATAAGAAAAGGAAAAAACATATAATTTTATGTGAGGATCATGTATTCAAAAAAAGTCTATGTAATAGAGTTAGAAGTTTATTAATATTGGAAATCTGAGTCCTAGGTATATTAGAAATTTAAATTTTTTTGAGATAATTAGAGTTGATTCTTATTTGTTTATGTACCCAACCACTCTAAGGAGTATTACATCTTCCATGTTTCATTATTGAGGAAGTACATGAAAAACCCAACAAACTTACTCACCACTAAAAAATAAATATAGAATGAAAAATATATTATAATAAAGAATATATTTGGATTCTTGATACTTGAGAGACATTTTTGTGGAATTAGATGACTTGGATAGTGAATGTATTCTAGAAGAATCAAAAGTTATATGAAGAAATGTGGGACTTGAATAAGTGATGATAAATAAATACACACATTTGTTTATATGATACCATATATAACTAATTTATAGGAAAAAATAATTAAAGGGGTTAAGGGGGAATGTAACACCCATGATTCTTCAATAGAAGGTAAAAAGAAAATCCTTAAAACTATTTTACAATGCATATTATATTAAATCATCATTACAGTACAGTAGCAAGTTATTTTATTCATATTTTTTTGAATGTAATATTTCCAAATTTTATAATTATGATTTAATAAAATTAACCCCATTTTGGGTTTAAAATTTATAAATTATCTTCAGGTGTATTTATGAGATTTTTTTTTTAAAATTGAACATTTTGAAAGAATTATATTACTAATTATATTGAAGATACTTTTTATTACTTTTAGAAATTTAATATCACAAAATGGATTTAATAATAATTATTAGAATTTTCAAATCAGTCAATGAGTTCAATTTAATTTTTCATTGTAAAAATATGTTACCTAAGGTAAGATATTTTCATCATGAAAAGGGTGAAAAGAGTAAAATAGGGTGTTAAACTAAGGGAAATGACCTCAAAAATCACAAAAACCATACCTTTAATTTGATGGATTGTATGGATTTTATCCTATCCTATATTATCATTGAATTTGGTTTTCTTTTGACCCATTTTTCAATGAAAATACATTTATATTATTTTAGAGTTAACATTATTTATAAAAGATCCACCCCTCTCACTTACAAAACTAGACCTTAACCTCCTCACTTCTCCACACACATTGAGCATCCTAGATCAACCAAAATATTTAAAAAACAATCCCAAACATGCTTATACACATTTAAGAGATTATTATCTCATCAAAGGACCACTATTTTAATCCAAAAAACTACTTATTAATGTATCCCCCCAAATAAGTAAGGTTAGAAATTGTAATTATTACTTTTTATTTTTATTTTTTTATTATACCACCTAAAATTTTATCTTATCCATGTAAATATAAAATAGAAGTATAATTAATATACCAAAATTTTATTATTCTAATAGGATACCCATTATATACATTAATATTACCTTTTATAAAATAATGGAAATTTCACTTGTGTTATGTGCAGACTACTGGGATGATGCATTTTATTTTTATCACCACCACAAATGGTTGGTTTTGAGTATATTTAGGATTCTTTCTTAATTTAATTATATTTTAATAATATATATAAATATATAACTATTGCATAAATATAAAAATTAATATATAATAATTCTTAATTTTTTGACATTATGACATTATTTTATAACTCCTTTGACCCTGTTGAACACACAAAAGTAGTTTTAAATAAATTGAATGAACAATACCTAGTGAATGATGAGAGAAAAAAATGATAAATAAACGACATATGGTAATAAATAAACAATAAACAATAAAATATATTGGAAAAATACATTTTAATCAAGTATTTATTAAATTGGATTTTGTTATTTAAAAGTTATATAAACAAACTAAATGAATCAAGATATGAGGTATTAGAATTATTAACATAGTTTCTTTCTATTGAGTTATGATAATTGTTAATTTTTATTATTTGTGTACCTTTTACGTCAATCATGTTCATTATTAATTATAAATCATCCTATTCATGTTTTCATGGTTTTATAAATTAAAACATATTTATTTTATTAAAATTTTTATGATTTTCAAATAAATTAAAGGTATATAAGGATTTCCAATCCTATACTTTTCTTTCCAATTATAATTTTTTTGTAATATCCTTTGAAATAATTTTAAAAATATTTTCATGGTATTATCAGCCCTTAAATATAATATTAATGAAATATTACTCATTTTATCTCATTATATGATATACATTATCTATATAAATGATTTCATATTAGAGAAAACTAAAAAATAAATAAAAATATAGAAGATCATCATAATTTTTTTGTAAATGAATAGTGGTTTCCTAAAAATAAATCCCTTTATATATTTATAAAAAGTGGATTTAGGAATTTTCATAGATGAACTGAGGGCTAATAATGCAGATCAGGGTTGGTTGGGTATGAACTCAATCTTCCATCGATGCCTAACAAGTGGTCCAAAATGCCCACATGTGTTGACACTCCTTAGGGGTATTTTCATTAATGAGCCGAGTTACATTGGTACATAGGTATCTGAACCATCTGTGACATATCTTAAAGGGAATTATAAATCCTCATGGATTGGAAACTAATACATAGGAATCATTAAATGGATTAATGGAACAATTTAAACTTAAATACATACAAAAAACATATAATAGTGGAATATTTGGTATGCCAAAAAATCCCATAGGATAATTTGTTTACAAGAAGATAGGTTGGTATCAAAGTGATACATAATCCAAATTTTCTTGAAAAATTTATAAAAATGAAAACCCAGAAACTCAATGTAATGTTTATAACAGAAATAAAATTATTTCTACTATCACCTAAGTGTCATGCGGAAGCACACCCACCACCTCCAAGTGGCAATTTTCCTTTTCTTGGAACTTGCATGAAAAAATATACACACATCCAAAAGAAAATATTGGGTGTGAGAAACGTATCCCAGCATGATATCACTAAGTGTCCCATAATAAATTACATGAAAATTAAACCATATATCCTTAAATTTAAAATAAATACACGGCATGATAAATCATCTTACACTGTCAGTCAAAGCATGATTTCGAATCTTGTAGATGGAAAATATTTCAGAACTTCCTTAAATGAACATTTCAATAAAATATGTGGCAGTGAATAAAATAGTTATATAATTATTAGAATGTAATAATTATGTTAAAATATATCATAAAACAATGTCATAATATATGAGTTCGGTTAGTTTCAGGATCAAGGATCCTCACACTCCTTAATCAGTTATAATGGATCAAGCGTTCCCACATCCATCAGATCATTCCATCTGGACAAACACCCCATTTGAGGAAATCATTCCAACAAGGTTTTTGTTAAATTTTTTTTATCACCAATCCATTTATAGGAGTTAGAGTCATATACCTATTTTACTATTCACCCACTAACTACCTAATAATACATGTAATTTAATCGATCAAATAATAATGGGAAAGTCATTCATTTCAAAAAAAATCACCCTTCACATTTTAAATGCATAATTTTCAAGATTCAATATTCCTTTTCAATTTCAAAACCAAATCATGATTTTCATCAAATTCATGCATTTCAAAATGCTCTTTAATTTTAAAGATTTTTTTTCAGGAGTCAACTTCAAATTATTTCTTAATTCAAGCAATCATATATGAAAAGTTCACATATTTTATTAATATCTTTGAAAATGGGATTTATTTCAAAAAACCATTCCTTTTAAGAATCATGAAATCAAGGTGTGGAAATAAATTGAAATGTGATTTCAATCAAGGAAGAAATCAAGGTATCATATGTATAGAACGTTCTTAGGTAATCATGTATCTTTTTTTACACAATAAAACAATCAATCACTTGAATTAGGAACCACCAATGGAAAGATAAAGGCAAGAGAGTTCAATGAGAAATCCAAATAATCAAATTCAATTAAAACAAGGATCAAATCCCTCAATAACATGGTAATTTATCACTTTCCAAGGGGGCCATGAGAGATGAAAGGATGATTCTAGAATGAGGAGAGATACACATACTAGAGAGAGATCAAACACAATAACTGGTACTTTAATCAATGAAGAATATAGGTTGGGGGAGGCAACATGACTCTTGAGAGATTCCCAAAATCCAAAGGTTTTGGTTAGAGTTTAATATTATAAATTTTTTATTTTTAAATGAAATTTATTATATTTATGATTGGAAGATACAAGACCACATTGTAGCTCCCCATGGCCCTAGAGTAGAAGTGATAAAAAGGGTTAGACCACTATATAGTGCCTGAGGCTATGCTGTAGTCACCCCCAATCTAACTGGATCTTTGATACATGGCACATACTTCACCCATATCATATTTTCATGGGTTAAGGCTCTAAAAAAACCAACACACCACTTCGAAACCGCCATCATGTTGACAGATTCAACCCAAACACCTTCTTCATAACAACTCTCCACCAACACCATTTGAATAAAATGGAAGAATAGGTATACACCATAGCTACCTATTCATGGTAAATATACACCCTAAAAAAGAAAACCCTCAAAAACTCCATCCTAGGGATCCACTCCACAATCAAGTCCCTACACCGAATCCATCCTTTATTTGGAAGTGGCATCAAAATACCCTATGCTGAATCCAGGTTTCCCATTTCATGACTATTCAATCCATGTCACAACCATTATCACTATACAAAATCTCCCTGTAGAAAACTAGAAAAATTCCAAAAACTCCAAAAGAATACCAGGAACCCCAACAAACGAAAGTTGATCAATGATAAGGGATAAAATATATCTAAATTATTGTAATATTATGTTATCATTTCCCCACCATAAAAACTTGTTTTCTATATAAGTCTTATCAGGAAGACTCCATATCAAATAGATGAGTCTATTTTTGTCTTATCAGTACCTCATAGTCCCATGTATCATGAGGATTAGAAACATGTAGTCATAGCACACAAATACAAGGTATAGACATACAATGAAGAAATAATGTCTCAAAATAAATGATCCAAACAGGCTTCCCAATCATGTATAAATCAAGTTCAACATTCAGGTCCTCATATTTCAAAACATGATATTTTCTAGGGAAATAATTTTGAAGTAATGAAATGTGAAAGATGTCATGAATCAACGTCAACCAGGGTGGGGAATCTAAAGGTAAAGACACCTTTCAAATTATCTCAACAACCCTAAATAATCACAAGTATCCGAGTTAAATATTTTCATATTTTCGAAGAATTCAGTGACCCAACAGAGGTGAGTCACTGAAAAATACATTATCACCAATTTTAAACTCTAAACAGTGTCTATAAAGATCTGCAAAATATTTTTACTATCTCCTTTCGACCAAGATTCTCGGACTAATTAGCATAATCTTTTCTATCATAACCTAGACCAAACTAGGCCCCAAAAAGTAATATTAACTAGTCTGTAAAAAAAATATTTATAAGGGTGGATATATAAGGCCTCAAAGTGTTACATACAAATGGATAACTGAAAACTTTCATTATATGTAATCTCAATCTGTCCCAAGTGGATTTCCCAATCTTTACAAAAATATAGAATTCAAGCAAAAATAATGTCTTCTAATATTTGTATTGATAGTTTTGTTTAAACATACATCTATATATGATAAACCATGATAAAACTCACCCAATACCCCAATATCTTTTGGAGGTATCTTCATAAAAGAGAAGTGAACATGGGATCCCTATTAGAAACTATAATAGAAGGAACTCCATGTAGTCTCATAATCTCTTGCACCTACAAGTTCCCTAAGTACTCAAATTTGGTGGTATAATTAATTGGTATGAAATGATTATATTTGGTTAGTAGATCAATCAAAATCCAAATTTCATTCTTCCATCTTGTGGTATAAGACAACCTAACCAAAAAATGCATAGTAATATCATCCCACTTCCATGTCGAAATAGGATGGGGATGAAGTTCATGAAGGTTTGTTGTGTTTAGCCTTGACATGTTGAAAAGTATAACAATGGGAAGAAAATTTATCAATGTTTTTTTGTTTCTTATCCTATTGAATCTTCAACCTATATCATAAAAAATCTTCATAGTTCTAGGGTGTAATTTCCTCTTGGAATTATAACAATCTCCATTGATAACCTTTCAAATTGGAAAAGGTATTATGTGCCATTTACAGAAACATAAGATACCATCTAAATAGAATGACCACTAACTTATGGTCTCCCCACCATAAAGGGAGTCCCATATATGACATAAAACTCATCATAAATATTATTCTCCTAAATAATCATCTCGATAAGAGGTGAGGTCACAAGAACACTTGTCAACACAATTTCAGTGTCATTTTCTAGGACTCCGAAATGCTTTTGATCAAATAGAATCATCAAGATACTATATTTAGATAATTATTTTATAACCTATGTTGTATTTAAATACTCAAATCCTTATCCATGAAATTCACAGTAATAGGGGTGTAAGAAATGCCTATGTCAATATATTTTTGGTAATTTAGCCATCACCACTATTGCAAGTTCATATATTTCTAGGAGAAGATATAAATCAATCTTATGTGGTTGGGATAGATGGTGAATAATTATCTAAAATTTTAACTCTACTAACTCATTATATCAATCATATGATAATTTTATATCCTATGTAGGATTGTTTTTTTCATGTACCAAATGTTTTTTCGATCCATAAACCACTATGTGATAACCCTATATGAGAACACAACCCAAACCTGAACATGATGTATAAAAAAACCAAAAATTAATTTTTATCATCTTAAAGATTAAACATTGAAAAAAAGTCAAAAAATGTTTTAAATTATAAAAATAGTTCTATTATTTTAAATTCCACAAGAAATTTAATCCTTCCTGAGTGAGAGAAGTCCTTGAATAAGCGCACTATGAGAAATATTTGATGAAACAATAGTAATACCATGCTAAAGCCAATAATATCTAAATAATGGTAAAATTACTTAGTTGTTCAAATTTCTTAATATATTTTTCCTTCTCAATATCAATTAAAATACCATTTTATAAGACCAAACATCTCCTAAATTTCACTTCCCAAAAATAGAAATCACATGTCAATTGCTTGGAATAAAGTTGAAAATTCTTTAAAATATTTATAATTGCACAAAAATTTTGCACATGGCCCTCCATGGTCATAGATTATATGAATATGTCATCCAAAAACTATATAATTAACGAAATTAGATACTCATGGATTGTCATATTCATCAAATCCATGAAAAATGCTGGAGTAATGGCTAGAAAAAAATAAATAAAAAGTTAAAGTAACATTTTATTCATATTTAGTAATAAATTATAATGATTTTTATGGGTTTCAATTAAAATATCCATGATTTTCAATGTCTTAGTAAACTATGGAAAATTTAGAATGTGTATGTGAGTTTTTTTAAAACAAATAAAAAAAATGTTGTTTCTAAAATTTAATTTTATTTATGTATATTTGATAGTTAAATGTTTGAATCATTCTAAGAGTTATAATATTTCTACTAGTTACATTGTCGAAATTTATTTAATCCCTTAAGAAGTCCCTCAACTAGGGTCAATGAACTATGTATCCATAACCATAGGGTTTTATGGTAACACATCCCACTAGGAGGTCATGTTTGAGTATGTAGCACACATGTGATGAAACCCCATACATGGTGGACCGTAGGTGGTGAAGATCGCGAGGGAGCATAGTTATCCTAAGGGATCATGAAGGGAACATGTAAGTGTGGACCACATTAGTGTGTGTGTGATTGAGAACCAGGAGTCCATCATTAGAGTATCCATTTTGGACACCCATCCCATATTATTCCTTATAAACCATTTCTCTCCCGTATCACAATTTCTATATGGGAGAAGGAAAAATATAAGTGTTGTTCAACCCCGCTTAGTTTTCTATGCTATGATAGTTCTATCGCATTCATCTAATCTCAACACTGCTACATTCAACAGGGAACTCCAATGTTGACACTGCTTAATCTGAGTTCAATCCAAAGACCTCTTCCAACACCGGCCACCACCACCATTTATATCCTCACCCTCAGATGAATGCCCTTGAGCTATTTGAGGCTTCAACCAGTGACATCAAAGGCCTGATGATGGGAAGAACTCAAACCTCCTTAATTCAATCTACACTACCCCTTCCATGTAGAACCACTTCCACATTCAGACTACCATCCAACACATGCACCACAAAAAAGTCTGTTTCCTAACATGAATCACATCGAATTTGTAATTTTTCAAGCACCCAATTTTATCTAGTGTTTTTCAATAATTATATTAGGTCTCTTGGAAATTTTTGAAAGGATTTTTTATTTTATAGCAGAAGAGGAGGGTGAGATATCCTTATTCTCACCACCCATAAATGAGGACATCACCAACATTCTAGGGAGTTAATACTACTAGACGGAGAAGCCCTGAGGAAGCAGTTGATGCTGCACCCGTTTTCTCTCTTCTATTTTTTTTTATTTTTTTATCTTCATTTTATTAGTTTAGTTTTATATTAAATATAATTTATGTTTTATTTTATTAAAAATAAAAATTCATGGATTCTTCTTATAATAACGTTCAACCCCCATTCACCATTTTTATTAATCTTCTTCTTCATATAATTATTTATCTTTTAATTACTATTAATATTATTGATATTATTATTAATATTTTAACATTTTTATTTATATTTTATTATTTTTATTTATTTTCTTATTTTATTATTATTCTTATATTTTATTTCTTTTACCCTCTCTCTCATCCTAATTCTTTTCAATTTATGGTTTTTTATTTTATTTTTTTTTTATTTTATTTCACTCATCCTCATTATTTTTTACCTTATTTTATATATGTTTTATTTCATATCTTTCTAACACTCTACAAAAGTGATCACTTACACTCAACTATGAGGGGAAGACCTGAGACTTTGATCGAGGAAGGTGAATGTGTACTTTCATTTTTCAGAAAGTTAATTTTATGTTTGTAGTAGATATTATTAGCATGCATGGGTGTGAAGAATATCTCTAGTATAGTGATTTAACCCCATGACATGAAAGTAAATATATTTATATTATATTTGTTAATTTTTTCATCCACTATATATTGGTTTTCTCTTTACATGATGTTGTTGAGATAATAATTGGATTAAATGATGTTGATATAGCAAGGTCCTATAAGATAACACACCCTCATCTAAGGTACGTCAAGAACCTTGATTATATAAGGCGGTGTAATTGAGATTTCTTTAGCATTCAAATAGTTCGAAAATTTTAAATTAAAAGAATAGTAATTCATAAAGAGATCTCATATTTTGATTAATAAATTGAAAAAGAAAAAATAAAGGATAATAATGAATAAACCCAAAACTGAAAATAAAACCAAGTTATTTCTTCATCAACTCATTCTATTTTACATTGCATCCTAGTTTATGTTTTTATATTTTATCTAATTTCAATATCTTATGAAGAAAAAAATATTAACCATTATATTCATAAAAAAATTAAAATAATAAAAAATAAGTAGTTTATGTGAATTAGAATAAGTGTGTGGAAAAAATAATAATCTCCTCAAGTGAGATGACTATGGTCAGACATTGTGATACACTAAGAAAATAATTTTATTTTTCAAATCCCTAAAATAGACACACATAAAGACTGTAACTGTTTCTAGGTAGCTAATTATTAGTTATCTTTACTTTTTATATTTTAACATTAGATAGTTATTATTTTCTTGAAAATCCATAAATTTTTATCCTTGATATATTCAAACAACTATTATTCTTCATGGAATGGAGATTAATCATAGATACTAGTACCCGTGGGGGAAAAATGGTATATAGAAGAAACTATTTTGGTATGTGATAAATAGATCAGGGGATCCCAGAGACAAATTAGCATAGAATAGGAATTCAAGAACCTCATCCTACATATCAATGGGACCCAAGAGAAACTAGTGGTTGATGTATTATATAGATATTTAACTGAATTCTGAGAGTACTTCTCAAAATTTTATAAAGAAGTGGACAAGACACAATAAGAGTGTTAATTGCTTTCCATGAACACATCTAAAGATGTTAACCCCATGAAACATCTAGGGTCAAGTGGGTAAACATAAAATAAAATATGATATTCATGATCTTGAATATATGGTACATGATATACATGAAAAAATAGATTGTATAAATTCATGTTTCCAATCATTATTATAGCAACATGAATCTGAACCAAAATATGTGCGACTTTTATTCCCTATTTTACCTGAGGATTTCAAGGAGGAATAATTTCTTGTGGAGTTGCATGAGGGAGATAAAAAATATCTGGATGCCTACTAGAATGAATGTGAGGGACTTATTGGTCTCCCCATTTCTTTGAAAGAAGAATAGTTAGAACCATTAAAGGAAGATACCACCCAAGTTGTGGAATTTGAAGTAAATATTGGGGATATTTATTACCTAACTCCATCCATTGAAATTCTACTTCAAGAGACACATACCATTGATGTTGTGATTTAACCAAAAAAAATAAGAGATTAATATTTCATTGAAATCATATTTTTTATATTCTATTCAATCTGATTTGAGTATCACTCCTTATTGTTTCGAATTTTTAAAATTTTTCAACAATTTCCATGCCTTTAAAGAATATAAAAAAACTGTACAAGAATCTATTGATGAACACATGGAGCTCACTAATTTTGATGAAAATTCATTTGAGGAGTCCCTTGAAGATTTAAAATTAGATGATCCTAAGTAAATCAAGACATAGAGTGATCACATTTAAAGGGGTACATTTCTTATGAAAGATTAAAATTAATTTTTTTTTTCAATTGTAAACACCTTCTTACTTTCCATTTCATCGTTGAAATCATACAAACTATGTGAATAAAACACTAGAATATAAAGAGAATGATTATTAATACATATTATAACCCCCTATATGCAAGAAATACCGAATTGTGAATGTGGGATAAAGTACACTATATCCATGGGTCATTATTGACCAACAAAGAAGATGTGGAATCTAGGAAAATCCACTCGTGGTGGTTAAAATATATAAAGCCCCAAAAATCATAATAATATGAATAATAGCCATTAATTACCTCTATAGTTAATAAAAATTAATATCCCACTTTGGAGATCATACCAATATTTTTCTTTACCTCTTTTCTAGGATTTTAATTTCAATTTTATTAGTCCATAATGCATCCCCACTCCCTCGATTATTTTTTCCTTAAATGGCATGATCCTTATGCTTATTTGATTAATTTAATTTTTAGGGCCATAATTGTAGGAGCTATATTTACAACTAGTGGTAGAAAAGTACTATGAATCATGGGAAATTGATTTCACATTTATATTTATCTTTTAAACTCCTTACATTTTTGTCCAAAAACATATTTTGAGCCTCAAAGATGAAATTGCATGCCCATTCCTGAATTATTCTTTTCCAGATTTATCATGGATACATTATTTTTTTAGGAATATTGTGATGCCATTATTTAAGGGAATTTTTTGATTCAAGAAAAAGAAATTTTACAATCATTTTTCATGATTTTAATTTTCTAAATTCATGTTAACTGATTTATTAATATTATTAAATCCTTGAGTGATTGTACCAAATCATATTTCCCATCCATGAGGGGATTTTAGACCATGTATTTATTATTTATTCTTGAGCATATTTAATGAGTGATCATGGAACATGTCATCCCCTAAAACATTACTTTGATACATTTCAGACTATCACTATACAAAAACACATTTAAAATGATTGGGGAATATTTTTAAAAGACATTATCCTTAAAATACAGACTTTACATAAATTATTATATATCCCATAGAGACCATAAATTAACTTGTTAGGAATGAGCCACATTTCAAGCCATTTCTATCCACTCAAACCATCCTTTTAGTATATCCATGATATTTTAATATTGATGCATGGTTTGAAGGGATTCATGGTGAAAGAGATGATGTATATTTTAAGGAAAAAGTGAGGGGGTGTTATTATGTGTTTTTAGATTCATTTTGAATCATTCATTATAATTTATTAATTTTTCCCTCAGTATAAAAAATAGAAAATGAGAAAATAAACAAAAATGAAATGAATGGGTTGTGATATATAAGAATAAAAAATCACTATAACTTGACCTATTATTTTATCATATGTGATTAGGTGGGGGATGTGAGATTTATTCTAATCATAACCTTCAAAAAAGTAAAAAAAGTAAAAAATCAGAGAAAATTTATAGGGGGTGTGAAAAATTTTCATTATGATTAATTTTATCATTATCTTTACATTGAATTTTGTAGAAGTTGGTATTTGATACATTTTTAACGGGAGAATTTTATGACACTTTTAATTTTAATATAATGATTTATTCCTTATGTGATAATCCTCCTTTTCGAGATTTCATTTCTATATGTTGGAACCTAACAAACATAATCTTGAGGGTCATTTAAACCTTTAATTAAAGACCTCACAATTTTATGTGTCTTTTATCTTTAAAAATTAGATAAAGTAGTTATTTTACAAAATTATTGATAAGGAACATTTTCTGATGATATGAGAATAAATAAAGTTTAATTTTATCATGATAGATGAGTGGAAAGATTAAAAAGTAACATTAATCATGATTTGGAATGTTTAAAAATAATAAATTAAGGATCTTCAATAGATAAAATAAGAAGATCCATATTTTTCCAAAAGGGGAGAATCAAAATTATTGAATTTATTTTTTTCTTTAAAAATTGAGAAACTAAATTATTATTTTATGTTGATTTTGGAAAATTTTATTTAACATTGAAAATTATTTGATTTTATTTATTTCAAATTTGAATATTAGTAATATTGATTTCCTTTAAATTCCTTGCTAAGATTTTATACTTGAGGAAAAGTATGGATCAATTGTGGGGGTATTTGGCCATGTAATATTTGAAACATATTCTTAAAAAAATCTGAATACTTTTTCACGGGTTTTAATGAAAATATACATGTTTTTCATTTTTTTTATTAAACTATGATAAATTTATAATGTGGAAGTGAAATGTCTCTACAAGAATAATTTTTTAAAATTTAATTTTTTTATGAATAATTGATATTTAAATGAATGAATATTTGTATGTATTATAATTTATTAGGGGGTTAATTTTCCAATTATTTAGTAAAGTGATTAATAATTCCCTCATTCAGATGAAATAAAATACTTACCCAACCATAAAGGGCTGACCAGTCACTTATCACACGAGGAGAGCTCGTATGAGTGTGCAACACATGGGTGATGAATCCCAATGCATGGTGGCCCATGGAGGAGTATAGTGAGTCCAAGGGCTCACACAGACCATAGGAATGTATTGCCCCCATTTTTTTGTGTGAGAGGGATAATTGGGAGGCCATACCTAGAGAATAAATTTTGGACATCCATCCCAAATCCTTCCATATAAACCATCATTATCATGCATCACCATTTTAATGCGGGCAAGGAAAAATGTTGGTTCTGTTCACCCTTGTTTAATTCTTCCATGATTTTCTCATGTCATCACCTTCACCACAACCGAATTTCACAAAAATCATTGTGTATCTCAATGATTTATATTTCTTGATCTCAGGCTCGTGCCAAAGTCCACTGCCAATGCCAGAAACCACCACCATTAACTTATGCACCCTCAGAGGAACACCATGAAGTTAATCGAGGCTTCAACTAGCTATTTCCAGGGTCAAATTAAGGGAGGATATCCCTCTTACACACTTAACTAACCACTTATTCATGTATGTTCTTACAATACCATATCAATCCCACTATGAATCCCATGCACCGCAACAGAGGACACTACCCCATGAGAGTCTCATCCATGGTACAGTTTTTCAAACACCCTATTTTATAAAGTGTTTTCTAATCATAATACTAAGTCTGTTGGGTATTTAAGATATGATTTTGTGTTTAAATATAATCATTGACCACCAATGTAAAAGATGAGTCCAAGATATCTTCCTTCTCACCACTTATAAAAGAGACCCTCACCCACATGTCTGGGAGTTGACACTACTGGAGGAAGAACCCCCAACGGAGAGGCCAATAATGCACCCCTTTTCTCCATTATGTTTTCATTTTTATTTTTTTCCTATTATTTTTTTATATTAAATTTAAATTTAATTTTATTGTATTAATAATAAAAATTTAGGAATTATTCTTATAATAAGTGTTGCACCCCCATTCACACTTTATATTCTTCTTCTTCTTCTTCTTCAAATTGTTCTTCTTCTTATTATTATTGTTATTTTTATCATTATTAGTATTATAACAAAATTATTTTTATATTATTTTCAATATTATTTTTCTTATTTTCTTCTTCATCTATTATTTTATTTATTTTACTTTCTATTTCTCTCATCCCAATTATTATTATTTTATTATTTTATTTTATTTCTCTCATCCTCAATTTTTTTTTCTATTAGTTTTATTTTATTTTATTTATTCTATTCTTACCACACTAATAAAGTGATATATTTCCTTCAAAAATAAGGGGGTGAACCAAGAATTGGCCTTGGGGGGGGGGGGGTCATGATGTTCTTCATTTTTTCTTAAAGTTAATTTTTAGTTTGTATTAGAGATGAGTAGCATCAATGAGTGTGGAGAATGTCCCTGGTTTGGTGTCTTCCCCACATGAAGTGAAAATCAATATATTTTTATTTTCTTAATATATTTTCTCTATATCCATTGGTTATCTCTTCAGATGATTTAGTTGAGACAATCAATGGATGAAATGACATTGATAGATCCAAGTCTAGAAATATGACACTCCCTAAACCAAGGTGGGTCATCATCTTTGATTATAGTAGGCTGTGGAATTTAGATTATATAGGAATTAAAAGATTGCACAATTTATAAATGAAAATAATTCTAATTCATCATGATATTTCATGATTGTTTTATCAAAATAAAGTCAAAATAATAAAGGAGAACAATTATTGAACCAAAAATCAAGCCTAAAACCAAGATATTCCATCCTTAACTAATTCTATTAAACATTTCATGCAAGTTTATATTTTTGTATTTCATTTCATTTCAATATATTAGAAGAGTAAAAAAATTAACATTTATTTCAAAACATAATTAAAAAAATAAATGATTTATTTTTGGTGAATTTGAATAAATGAGTGAATACAATAATAATATTTTCAAGTGAGATGACCCTGGTCATCATTTGGGCTGCACTATGAAAATAATTGTTTTTCCACACCCTATTATAGGTGTTCATCAACATGATCCTCATCATGGCCATAACTAATCAGGAAGGAGGTCTTCAAGTTTTTCGGTTCTTTGATTCCCAAATGGTGGTAACCAGACCAAAGTTCAATATTCAATATCCAATTCACCCTTTCGTCTAATTAGAGAAATTTTCAATATGAGGTAATGGATGCTTTCAATTTACTCTAACTCAATTGTGTTTTTGGTGATCAACACAACGATGAAGCATCCCATAAGATATTTTTTTTAAAAAGAATAGTTGTTGCCTAAGGTGTCACACTAGAGAGTATAAATCATTTTTATAACAAATCAACAAGTTAGTTTTTCAACTCTTTCATTTAATATGGTTACATATGGTAATAAGAAATATAGATGAGTTGGTAACCTAATACAAAGTCAAGAAAGAACCCTACTTTTCTTACCAATGGAAAACCTGAAAAGTCAGATGGATACATGTTGGGAAACATGAATACTACAGGAGGAAGTTCATCAATCATGGATTATTTATCTATATTAAAAGAAAACATTTACATCACTCTACCCAACTTTGAAATATATGGTCTAACAAGACTAAGTATTGTGTCTCGTTATCTCTGAAAAACATGGAATAACACATTAGGTGAAATAATGGTGACCTAATGAAGATAATAGTAAATTTAGGATTTATAGGCAATTAGAAAATCCATTCCAATAATGACATCAGGAGGTTTTAGGTCAAAATCCCAAAAATCCCATGTGAGTTTGACCTTTGATAAAGAGAAGGAACAAGATGTGATTTAGATATCTGTCTCCTTCTTCATTTCTAGCGGCATAACAATATACACCACCGAATAAATAATATCTATAGGAAGGTTTATTAATCCAACAACATGTGCCAATATAAATTAATGATATTTACCAATGCCAAATAATGATTTCACTAAAGATGAAGCTATAGTGATGGTACCTCTCACCATCACTAGAACCACATAAAATTCTTCTAGAGGATCTTCCACCACATGAAGAAGATTCATTCTAGATGATTATAGCTGTAACCTATATGTTCTTTAATCATATGATTGTAATATATTACTTTCATGTGTTTATGATATAATGGAACATTGTAGGGTCAAAAAAAGGAAGAACATATAAATGTGGTTTGAGAAACCATATGAACCCCAAATCTCTGGTTCCTTAGTAAATACCCATTTAGAATTTCCAAATTTCCCATACTGAAATAAATTCTAAGGGAAACTTATAGAGACCATAAAATTTTTTGATGATACGTGATGTAGATATCTTCTATGAGACTCACCACACTTCCTCTATACTTTAAAAGAACTAATAGAACTACCACTTGGAGTAATTGGAACTCAAATCAACTCAGATTTACTAAAATGTTCAAGATATACCATCAATGTCATATCTAGAACATCCTCACATTAAGTGATATTCAACTTGAAAAACTAAGATCATTTATAATATCAATGACCCATCATGAATCTTTGTGCCTTCCGTTTAACATTCATCACTAACTTAGGAGAAAACTAAAAATGTTCAGTAAAATATATTGCCTAAAAATTTATAGTCTTATCACCATGTTGAAGGTTAATAAACTATTTTGATTTATTCAAAACCATCGACTATAGATAGAAATCTTTGTTAAAATATTTCTCAAGCCTTTCCATCAAAAACCCTCTTGTTTAATCTCTATAACCATCAAATCCCACTACCTCCATATAGGCTCTTTAAGATTAAATTTAGCACACTTCCTCTTTATAGATTCTAACATTTATAAGAACTCAAAAATCAGTTCAATCCTTTTCATCCATTCCAATAAAAATTTAGGATAATTAAACCCATGAAAGGGTGGTGGTTTCTATTAAAGAACCCCCGGATAATTATCTCTAGATTCAACACATAGAGGTTCTATTACTGGTGCCTGAACAAAAATTGGTGAAGCTACCCACCCCAATTCTTGGAAAACATACACCACTATCTTAGTGAATTCTTGATTAAATGGATCATTCACTTTCCATGGTTAATTGGTACCTACCACCTTAGGTCAATTCAATCATATTCATGGGGACATGGTACAACAAAAAATCAATAAGTAACACAAAAACAATAAGAATGATACTCTGATATTTAACTCAACCATAAGGTGTAGGAATACCATGTCTACCAAATAGAATTAAACTTTATAGGATTTAAAAATAATCAAATAAAATTGATAAAATTCTAGAGTCTGATCAATTTATTCCTTAAACATGATTTTCACTAACACCCATTATGATATAAGGCTTACTATGATGAGATTAATCCATGAAATAAATCGTAACAAACTCATAAGTCCCCAAAATCCTACCTCTTATCTATTAGGAACTCCCAAACTATATACCTACATCATGGAAACATGTTCAAACCCATATGATATCATTTTATCATGAACTATATTCTTGACCCTAGTATATCGGTACCGAAACTGGCTTTTAAAATAGCCTAAATAGTGTGCGTGTTTCTCACATTCCATAGTCTAGATAACGGGTAGCATTAAAAGTTATAAGGGTATTATTTCACACACAAAACATAAAAAAACAATATAATAGTGAAATATTTTAAATTCCAAACACTTTTTAAGTATAAAATTTACAAAAGAATACAAGTAAATATCAAAGTGATATATAATATAAAATATGTTAGAGCATGAATCATATAAAAAACCTAGAATCTCATTGTGATGAGTAGGAAAAAAACTCCACCAATTACTGCCATCAATGATGTTCTATTCTAAAGAATACTCACCACCTTCATGTAGTTCTTTTCATTTTTGAGACTTTCCCAGAAAAAATATACAAATTCTCAAAGGGAAATATAGGGTGTCGGAAAAGTATCATAATGGGATCTCACAAAGTGTCCCATAATTAGTTTCATAACAAATAAAACAAATATTCATCAATTTTAAATAAAGACTAAGAATCCTAAATCATTTTACAAATTCAGTCAAAAAATTCTTTTGAATCAAGCAGAAGAAAAATATTTCAAAACATGATTAAGTGAAATTTTAATAAAATAAAAGAAAATGAATAAAAAAATTCTATAATGATTAATTTTTAATAATAAATTAAAAATTTATCCTAACAACATACATTAATCAATGATGTTAGTTAGTTTTTTTTCCAGTATCCTCGCAATCCTCAATCATTGATCATGGCTCAAGTGTGCACACACCCCTCAACTCATTCCATCAGGACAAATAATCCACCATAGGAAATTGTGTTGGATAAGTTTTTTTAATGTTGTCATCAACAATCCATTATTAGGGAGTCATTGTATCACCATGTTTTTTCTATTAACCTTTTAACCACCCAAGTTCAAATGTGATTTAATCAATTAAACAATCATGGTAAATACAACCATTTCAAAACTTTTCTTTATTCACATTTAATTTCCCAATTATCATGTTTCAATATGCCTTTTAAATTTTAAAACCATATCATGGTTTTCATAAAATTCACACCTTTCAGAATAATCTTTAGTTTCAAGGAATGTTTCTCAAGATTCATCATTAAATCATTTCTAAATTCAATCCTTATTCTATTAAAAAACACAATTTATCCAATCCTTTGAAAAAGGTATTTCTTTCACAAAACCATGCCTTTATAAAACAATCAAATCAAGGTTTATAAATAAATTGAAAAATTATTTCAATCAAGAAATAAATAAAAGTTTTATATTTATTTAAAATCTTTATGGTACCAACTACCTTTTATCACATGATCAAATGATCAATCACCTAAATCAGGAACCCCCAATGGAAATATGAAGGCTAAGGAGGTGAAAGAAAAATACCTAGAATAAAAATCCATTAAAATAAGGATACAATACATAAAAAACATGTGTAATCATCACTATCAAATAGGGATAAAAGATAAAAATGTAGGATCCCACAATGATGATAGATACAATTACTGGATGGAGATAAAATGCACCCACCAATACTTTGATCTAAGAAAAAGAGAGGTTAGAGGATCCAAAACACCTCGTCGAAGATTCCTAAAAACCAAAGATTTGGGATATCGATTAATAATATGGAATTCATAATTTTAAATTTGATTCAAGATATTTATGTCTGTAAAATAAAATACCATGTCTCAGTCCCCTTGCCCATGGTGTAGAAGTGCTGAAAAGGGTCCAGCCATGGAACAATGCATGAGGTTATGCCGTAGTCACCCTCGATACAACAAGAAATTGGATCTATAGTGAAGACCTAACCCATATCCTGTTTTCCCAAGGTAAGGCTACAACGCATACCACACCCCATGCTGTGACCACCCTCAAATTAGCATGGCCCCCCTAACACATGCTACACATTAGTTCTCCTCCTATGTTGTAGGACCTAACATTCAATAGAGGTATATGAAATGTCTTAAATTATATATAATAACTACCACCTAAAAGTTAAAAACAATAAAAAAAACTCCATCCCATGTCTCTATATCATGGCCAAATTTGTACGCCACAACCATGCTAGAATTGTAAAATGAATAAAAATTTCTTATACGAAAATCTGGTTTTTTATAGAGCATCTATTATATTCAAACTTCAATTTCTATCAATATGTCACAACTCATTATTAAAATCCAAAAAAATAAAATACTCTCGAAAAAACCTGAAATGTTACAAATTAAAATATGGTCAAAGAAAGGTGATAAATGATTCCTAAAATCGGATAAATGGATGTTATAGGTATGATATAGATATTTTACATTCTTCGTTATACATCTGAATGAAGTATTTGAATATACCAATTTTCATATCCACATCCTTTAATATCATGTATGTATTATATATATTTTCTTAAGCGTATATCCATAAATCTATATGATGTGAACACATTAAAAATTAAAGGGTGTTTACCATGAAATTTATTTCATTTATTTAGTGGGGAATTATTGATAATATATATTTTAATTTTTTGATTATAACAAATTATTGATTAGTTAGGTATGTTAATTATGTAATATTTAATCATTACATTAATATGATTAGTTTTTTGACATATTTTTTGATGGTTGGGTTTGAGAATTATATATCCCTTTGATGAATTTTTATGTATCATGAGTCAAACTTGTTTGGTTATTTGGTTCATACTTTACCTTTTATATATGAGGTATTAGTAGAGGTATCTATGAAAAGAATAATATTTCTATAATTATATATTCCATCACATTAAAATTATTTATTATTTTATAGGTAATTATTTTCCATGTCATTGTTTTATATATGGACCATGATATTAGTTTTATGAAATATTTGATTATTGTTAATTCATTATATACCTATCATGCCGTTATATAATGGGATATAATCCACCATACACTACCCCTTATTTATCATTTGAGATCACCCTTTTGTATTATTTTCCCTTCACTAAGAAACCTAGAAGATAACATGGAATAATTAAACGGATATTATAGAAGTAAAAATATAGTTCTCAATAAGAACTTACGTTTTAAAATATATTTCATAGGCCGTGTATGTATCTAGTCATCAAAGACTAATAAATTAATGGATATTGAGAAATGTGATCAAAAGTATTATTTACCAATGTAGTAATTTAACCGTTGGATATAAGGTATTGTAATCATGGTTGTTACACTTTATGTAATGCATGTGAGGAATCAGACTTTCTAACACTCAGTTAAGGTGTGCAAAGATTAGATGATTTCAAGTTTACACCAATCATTTAATTTTTAAAGGAACAGTTAAATCCAAACATGAAGGAGATGGATAATTTAAGTTGTTGTGATCAATGGTCTATTGAATTTTTATTTCTCATTGGAGATTGATTGAAAAGATATTTTTTGTATCAGTTAAAGGTAGTGGATGAGTAATTTCAATAGCATACTGAGCTCCCAAGTCTTAGAACCCAATCCGAATAACCTAGAGAGGTTTAGTTGAAGGAATTTGTTGTGATTTGTTTATAGAATTTTGAAAATCATGATATATATATAAGGAATTATTTGTATTAGTATTAAAACTAAGAGGATAATAATTGAAAGATTTCTTTTAAAATTATAAAAACTGATTTTTTAAAACAAAAAGTATAGGTACCATGGAAATTTATTAAAATTATATTGAAAGAAGCTAAGGAAAACTAAAATATAACTCCCAAAAATTCATTTATAATTAATATAAATCTATAAATCATTTGGATAATATGATATTTTTGAGATAAATTTAGATCGATTCACCATAAGAAGAAAATCAACAGTGACAACCTGATATGCGCTGATATTCAAATTGAGTTCAAAGTGGACTCATGTGAGCTGTTATGCTAGGACTTACTTTAACTAACATTTAGAATATCTTTGAAGGTGAGAGAATTGTCATGTTTTAGAAGGATTGAATCATTGATTAATTAATAGTTATAGAAAAAACCAGGTGATTGGGCATCAAATATAGGGAACTAGAGATGTACCAATAGAGAAGAATCCTCTCTCCATTCTCAAAATTTTCTGATTTTTATATGAATTTTATAAATTTAGTTATAAGGAATAATAATTTTGGATATATTCTGACGGGGAAGTAATATTTTTTTATTTGTAATATTTTTTAATTCATTCAACATTCATTTATTACTAGCCTGTTATTGTCAAGATCAACTGGAAAATTGATCCTTATGAAACAATTTTTTTTCATTAAAAAGGTAAGTCAATTCACTGGTTAAGGAATTATTGAATTAATCGAACTAGGAACTATCATCCTCAATAAGAGACGAGGGTGATAATTTTGAATATTTTAAACCTTGTTTCAAAACATCTATTAATAAATGAAAATTAATTTACAAATATCATTTGAAATTTACCCTTTCATAATCACTTGGTATACATTTGACATACTAATTATGATTTGTATATTTATATCATAGTCTCTCACCCTTTTCTTCACTTCACTAATGTTTTATCAAAAAGTTATTTTAAACATCAAACCACCACCATTTTTCTTGTTCTTTTCTTATTTTTTCTTATGTTATTTCTTTATTTTTTCAAAACCCTTCTTAAAGGGATCCAACATAATTGCTAATATCTAGTATTATATAGGATAATAATTATATAAATGGAAAAGTCTAAAAGATATACTAAAATCTTGGTTCTCTTATCGAAGAAGGATTTTCGTGATTAAGGAAATCTAAAAACCGAAAAAAAACTATTAAAAAACATTAATAAGTTGTGTGATTGCTGAATGTTATGAATTTTTTTGTGCATGTGCACTAGATAAAAAATTGAGAATATAAAACTTGAAATACTTCAAATTAAAAATAAATTAAGTTTACTAATATTTCAAAGAGGGTTGAGACAAAATACATGATATAGAGAGATAGACTTCTACTATTGAATAATTTCAACAACCTGAACCCATTTAGTAGAATCTAGAATGGCCATAGATGAGGAACTATAAACTTCCTGAAGTGTTAGAAAATTTATTTTTCATTAGTATGACTACTAGATATCGAAAATATGATCGTATACAATAACAATTATCACTGCTTCCTATATAATATGGAACAACCTATAAGTAATCTCATGAATTTTTTTGGACTTATATAATGTAATGAAATAATTTCAACCTCAAGGTTTAAATAAAAATGGTCATAAAATGAGTTTTTTTACATTTTTTTAAAATAAATTCTTAGAACTAGTCCCTAGAATTAAATTAAAACATTTTAAAACATAGTAACAAATATATGTATCACTTTTAATGAAATTTTACTAAAAGATACTTAAGTGGTAATTTTGGAACAAAACTACTAGTTTTTACTAAGAGATTAGAGAGGCATTCCATAAAGCATGATTCATTTTTAGGGAATAGCTCTAGGACTAACCATACCTCAAGAAATATATAAAACATATTATTGAAGTCTTTTATAAATGGAAAATACCATTAGGGAAGAATATATTGGACCATTCTATTAGAGATAATTACATAGGAAATATATATGAAGAGTTATTAAAATTATAAAAATGTTTTTCTCAACTAACTATAAATTATATTAAGAGAATAAGAGTTAATATGTGATATTATAACATTTATTTTTGGTTGGAAATGAATTATCAACTTTCTGGATTAAATGGAAAACTTTTGTCTGTAATGAACCAAAATTCCATAAAATTTTGAAATAAATTGGAATTTAAATTCAAACCCAATATATTAAAAATTATTTTCATTAACATATAATGTTATAAAACTATCGATATTTATTTCAAAACATTGAATTTCCAAAAAACTCCTTAGAATATGATAATTTTCATGGGTATGATCTTTAGATGCAAGATAAAGATGAATCATTTTCTAGTAACTACAACCCAAGGTATACAAACCCCCCTAACCTTTCGTGGAGAGAGAAAGGGACGATGAGAAAATATATCCATGGATTCCAACAACAAACCATACAATAAGTTCAAAACCAATATATTCCTAATAGATTTGATTATAAACATGAAGTAAATGGAATTTTATTTTAGTTGATAGCATGTTATTACTCACAAAACACTAAATTTGATTTACAAAAATCTCAATATTATCATGAAAAGGATAAAAGTATTTATTAAATTCATAACAAGAAGCTAAATATAATACCATTTTTTGGGTATATAAACACTTAAGACAAAGTGAAATTTCCTAGAATAATTGAGATAAACACTAGGGATAATACATTCATTTTCACCACCCAAATCAGTTTAAAATCTCTTCAAGAAGTTAAAAATGATTCTAGGGAAACCAAACATAATAGTAAATAAGAAATTATAAGTAAAAATATGGGTAACAATAATTATGAAAATTTGGAGATCCATCAAGAAATTGATTTAAAACCTGTACTTCCACATCAGAAATAAGATAAAAAATACTTGAAATGAATAAAACTAACGTGAAAGTAAATATCAGGGAATAATTTGAATGGTTACCTAATGTTTTGAGTAATCTTCCCCCATACACACCTTTCACATAGATAATTTAAAAAATAACTAAGAACATGAACAACTAAAGTTCCATGATCTATTTTAAAATATTCACATCAATATCCACTTCCTTCAATATTTGGTTTTAATCCCATCATTCCAAAACATGTTAAACAATTGTGTAAAAAACTCCATGGTATATTTTTTCACCCTAAACTAGATAGAAAAGTGTATTTCACATGTTAAAACTAGGGAGCTTCACAATTTTAATGATATATATAGTTTCATCATTCCATACATATTAGGAAATAGTGGAAAATTCAATTGCCTTTGTAACCTTAGTATTATCATAAATTTAATCCTTTAATAATTGTTTTTACAATTGGGACTAGGATACTTTCAAACAACAATAATGATTTTTAATTATTTGACTGATCTATCACTCACCCCATTTGGAAATTGGATTAAATTGTAGTGCGAGTTGAGATATTTCCTTAACTAGATGACTTATTTATTTTATATATGGAGTGTAATAAGGATATCACTTTCATCCTTGGTAGGAATTTCCTAGAAACTAAAGGAGGAGTCATAAATATTGAATAATGAAAATTAATATTCAGCTAGGGTAAAAAAAAGTAACGAGTTTAAGGTTCCACTGATATACAAGGTAACTCTATGAACTCAAGACTGATCTAGATATATGATAATTAAATTTAATAAACTTGTCGATGACAAATAAGAAATTTTTTTAATGATGATTGAAGAGATTAATTGTAGACTCTTTATTTCAAAAAAATTCATTGTAGTTATATCTAGTAAATACGTAGATATATTTGATGGTTATGAGGGTTAATTTTTGGAAGAAATTTATAAATTTTATGAGGATTTTTTAGAAAAAATTGTTACATTCATTTTTAGGAGCTATCCAATTTAGAAAATAGTAGAGAAGAATATTTTGTAGCTCTCATTTAGTATTTCATAAATAAATAAAAGACTATTGGAAACATAGACTCAATAGTCTACCTTTAATACAAGAAGCACAAAAATTATAACATTAACCACTCACATATCACATGAAATACTCATTCTTGGGAGATAATTCCACAAATAGAGTTATCATATCTATTGAGTTAGGGAAAATCTAGGAATAAAATATTATAGATGTTTAAAAAAGGTAAAAAACATAGGATAGAGTATCTCTAACAACAAATGGATTTAAAATTTATTTCACATACTTAAAATTCTTATATATTATGAACTAAAATTTTTAGTTCAAGGAAAAAGGTGGTGGAATAAGAACATAAAATATGTTGTTAGGGAAGAGGTAAAAAAAACTGGTTAATGTTAGAATCATCCACTATATTTCATGCAGTCCTTGGACCAACACAATCCTAGTGGTTTATAAAAATGGTGTAGTCACAATAATAACCAACAAGATGAAAAAAATTCATAATAGAACATTTTTACACTGGAGAGTTTTTCTATAATACAAAAATCTCAATCTATCCATGATAAAAGAGCATTTTCTTATGCCATTCATGGACCAAATATTTGTGATATTAAGTGAGAATTATTTTTTTTCAGGATAGTTATTATGGTTACTTACTGAAGAATTCCTGTTGAGTTTTGTGGTGCCCAAATTATATTTCAATGATGTATGGTGGGTATCCTTTAAAACATGATTTATAGGATTATTGATATTTTCGTGGATGAATTTCAAATAATTAGAAACATATTTGAGAGATCCCTTAAAAATTTGTAATTAGTTTTGTAAGGATTTCAAGAGACTAACCTTGTTCAATATTAGGATAAATTCCAATCCATGATAATTGAAGTAATTATTCTTAGTTATAATATTTCATTTAGTGGAATAGAAGTATATAACTCTAAAATAAAGGTTATTAAAAAGCTATATACTTTGAAAATTTCAAATCTTTAATGGATTTTTTTGGGAATTCAAGTTTCCACCAAAGGTTCATAAATAATTTTTATAAGATCACAAGTCCCATTTTGTTATTACATTTCAAGGATGAATCCGTTTTTATGATAGTTAATTAAGTTCGTTCATCAAACTTATGAAAAAATTAACTTCATAACCCATTATCTCTACCCCTTATTGGACGCATCCCTTTAAGTAAATACATGATTACAGGGATCTTTTTATTAGAGAAATTTTAAGGAAAATGAAAGAAAAGATACTTAATATTGTTTATTTCACTAATATAATACTCTATTATTCCCAAAATAATTACATTATAATTTATAATGAATTGTTTTATGTCTTGTTTCTCTTAATAAGTTTATATAAACTGTTTTGGGTTTAAGGTTATAGTATTATATTATCATTCTTCCCTAAAGTATCTTATTCCCATGAAATATGATGATCCAAGGTTTATTTGAGGGATCCTATTACATTTGTAATTTTATTTCGGGATTAGATAAAATAATGGTGATCAGAATTCAATTTCTGGCCACTTTTTTGAATAGTATAACACCTCAGATGATGACCTGGGAGATATAAAATCCCATTTCCTTGAAAAAAACTACTTGCGATTTCAATGAAGATAAATTCATGTATTTAATATTTTTATAACATCCTTAGTTATTATGTTAGCCTCAAGGTTATCACACTAAATAAAATAAACAAATACTTTTAGACCTTAATTAATTATTTATGAATGATTTATTATTTTTTAAGAAGTTTCTTGATCGAAGCCTTAGGAGGTGTGTTCCCATGGAAGAGATGTTTTCCATTATCTAAAGCTCCTACTCTTTTTCATTAGGAGGAAAACATGTTAGATAAATAATAACCCAATATCCTCTTCAAGGTGGAATCTACTGGCCTATACGTATCAAGAATACTAGTAGTCTTATATGGTGCTTTGAAAAATGAAAAATTCTAGGAAATGTGCATAGAAAATTAATGTTTCCTCATAATTTAATTCTTGAGATGATATTTTTGAATTAGGTGGGATGAATTTTATGGGACATTTACCATCTATTAATGGAAATAAAAAAATTTCAGTAGCTATTTAATATGTTTCTAAATGTTTTGAGGTTGTGTCACTCCCAAAAAACCAAGATAATAGTGTATTGAAATTCATTAAAATTAAAATCATTTCATGATTTTTGGTACTCAATGAATTAATCAAAGATAGTGATACCCATTTCAAGAACTTCTTGTTAATGGATTTAATTAAAAATATGGGTGTGTGAACAAAACTAGAACTTTAAATATCCCTATTAAAGTGGTCAAGAGGACGTTTCAAATGGATAGAATAAATAGATCTTTGAGGAAACTATGAGTTTACTATGGAAGGACTTATCATTAATGTTATATGATGTATTATGAGCCTATAATAATACCATTAAAACTCTTATAAGAATGTATCTATACAAGATGTTTTCTGGGAAATTATTCCACTTACAAATTTAGTTGTCTCATATGTCCTTTTGGGTTTTAAAATATTTATTTTTTTGTTTCTAAACTAATGGGGAGAGATTATTTCTAGAGCTAAGTAAACATAAGGAGATTATAAGAAAATACTATGAAAATAAAAGAATTTATAAAGAAAGAAAGAAAAACACTTTTTTGGATTCCATCATTCAAAAAAAAAATGATTTTATGGTTAAACATAGGGTGTTTATATTTAAATATATATCAAATTTATTCATTAGAAAAGTAAAATCCCTGTGATATGGACCTTTAAATATCCTGGGAGTGTTAGTCAATGGGGTTGTGGAGATAGTGGGAGAAGAGAATAGGCCATTACCAGTTAATGGAGAAATGATTAAGACTTACATTGATGGGTAAAAAAAGGCTTTGTATTTTATCATTGTGATTGAAAAATAAATAACCATTGAGTCAAGCTGGGGAGTTTAATATTATTTCATCATAAGAGTCAAACCTTATTCAACTTTTTATATTTTATTCTATTTTGAATAATAAGAAATTTATTACTTATGTTCCTATTAATGGTATTTCTTCCTAACTTTATAGATTTTGAACCAACTTTGCAACTCTTTTGATAAAAATTCCTATTTATTTTAAAGTTAAAAAAGAGTTTCATTCTTGGGAACACCTGAATCACCTTTCTTTAAAACTCAAACCTTGGTTTTCATATATTTTAATCCAAATTCTTTGGAATCAAAATTTAATCTATTTCAAATGATAGGAAATAAACAATACTATGTTGATATACTTTACATAAATAAATTGAGAAGGTGTCTTTGGATTAACTTAAAATAAAAAATCTTATGTAATAAAATAATTTGTTGATATAAATTCTATAAATTATTCATATAATTTTATTATCATCAACTAAATTTATCAGTATTATCAATTAGTTGATAGTGTGTGTGAGTATTTAATTTTTTTATGTCTACCATTTCATGAAACAAGGTGTTTGTGTGTGTGTGTGTGGGGGGGGGGGTATTTCCCATTCATTATAAAATTATTATAGAATAACTTCATGGTAAAATTCTTTCACATTTTAAAATCCCAAACTCCCAAGCTATTTTACTGATTTGTTTTGAAAACTCATGAATTTTTCCATATTAAAAAATAATGAATATATTGAAATATTATTTAAAAAAATATTGAGACATTTTCGGAATAATCTAGTTTTAATTTAATTTTCACCCTTGAAAATTCATTGAACTTCTTACAAATCCTTTTTAACCAACCTTGTTTTATTATTTCTCTCACTCTAAAGTTCAATGTTGGGGATAATTTAAGACTTTAACTGTGGTAGAGTAGTATTTAGATCTAGTAATATATAATTTATTAATAATATATCTATATTATATTATTTTTTATAAAATTAAATATTTTTCAAGTATAAATTTAAATTATCAATGGTTGTAAATTTTAATTTAATTTTAGGAATTTTTTTATATTGAGTGATTATCCATTTATATTTCTCAATAGATTCAATCTAGAAATATCAATTACATTTCTCTCTTAAAAATTCATACCTTTAATTAAATTTTATATTTATTATTTATAGTCTTAAATGATTTGGAATGTTTTTATTGGAATTAAACATTCAAGATTTTAATTTAAATGTCTTATGAAACAAACTATTAATAATGGTTGACATTTATATTCTTTTATATAATATATATGTATATGTTATTTAATATTACATTTAATTATTAAAATAACTCTTCCATTCAGTTATGTCTAATTAATTTTTATGCTAAAATATGTGATTTTTTTCACCATAGAGAAAATATAAGTTTGGAATAACATATTAGTAGAAAGTGAATTTTGTCTAATTTCTGTCAAATTTTTGAAAATCAATCAATTTTGTAAGAATGAATCCAACTTTTGGAATAATAACATTCTTTTGATTAGAGAGATCATCCCTTCAAAATGGAGAGAGTCTATACATTGTTTCTTTAAAACCACTTCATTGTTTGATGTAAAAACCCTTCACTATAAAGATTAATTTTCCTTCTACTGTGTTTCTTGAATTGATTTCATAAGGACAAAAATGATTTATGTGTGGGATAATTTGATTTGAATTTGAATTTATACATGTTTTCCATTATTATTTGTCAAAGTTTTATTATTTTTTTCTGAAAAAATTACTTTTAATTGATAAATAATTATATTTCGATCATTTGGGGATGAAATTTACATTCATTAATTTTTTATGAAAACTATATTTGGTTCTAATATGTTCAAAGCTAATAAATATTTTTTAAACAATTTAATAACCAATTTTTTGGAAGATTGTTTTATGAAATATCAACATAAATAATATTTGAATTATTTTATTCTTAGTGATATTTTGGAAATTTCATCTATAGTATTACATGTATTTATTTTAATTTTATTTTTTAGAACTCATTTTAAATTATATTTGTAAAATTTTAGAGCATAATATTATGTTGGTGTGAATTAATTTCTCATTTTTATTGTTTTTACTTTGTTCCAATTGAAACATTTTTTTAGAAAATTAAATTTATTGGGTTTTGGATTTTAAATTTATATATTCCATGATTTAATTGTGGATATAATCTTTTAGAAGAAAATATTAATCATATTCATTAATTTATGAAAACATAATTTTTTGGTTCAAAAATATTTTGAATAAATTTTTTAATAAAATTTTACAAGGTACCTTTTTTTTATTTACAGGTAAATCTCATATCAATTTTTGGAGTTCTATAAATATTCAAATTCACATAAGAATTTATTTTGGGAAGCCTCATAAGAAATTTGAACAAGTGTCCACTTAGTATATTTTCAAATAACCATATATTTTTTTTATGTATGTCTAAATGATATTGGAAAAAGTTTCTATGTTGGAGATCTATAAGCATTGCCATAATTTTTTTCTAGGTTGCATTGATGATTTAGCCTGCATTATTTATTTTTTATTTTTATGATGTACACCCTTTAATAAAAATATTCCATCCAATATGAAATTAATCTATCCTCTATAATAGATCAATTAAATCCAACCTGAATTCCAACATTGGGCTCCTTTGAAAATAATATACCCAATCTCCATCGAGTAAAGATCGCTCGAAGCTAGAGGTGGATTTAAATATTTTAAAATAGAATATAAAATCCAATTTTATTATAGAAATTCATAGAAAAGTTATTTTGAAATTATGATTCATCACTATTACTTGTTGAATAAAACAAACCAGATCTTCCATAATATGAATGAGGTGAGGAGATTAACTAAGAAACACTAAAAAACCCTTGGATGAAAATCAGACCCTTATTTATGTTCAATGATGAAAACTTAAAAAAAGATTATGAATACCTTAAGTGATTCTCATTCTTCCTCAGCAAGTTTTCCTGAGAGCTATAACATCTATTCAAGTTAAGAATACTAGGCTTTAGGTAAACCAAATAAAATAAAATATGGACATAGATTAAAGAAATAACTCTACATCGCTCACACAATACCCATCAAAGATAATACCATCAAACTAGAGAATATAATGAGATTCTCATATGAGTATAAGCAAAGAAAAAATAAATTATATTCATTTGATCTGAAAAGAAAAAGTCTTGAACTATGAGTGCTAACCAAGAGTCCACCATACAACTGATGTTGATCTATGTGAAGGCATTTTCTTTCATTGGGTTTCATTTTTTTGATTCTGAATACAGTGAGGTCTCATGAATATTAATTATTTTAGTTATGATGATTACATTAAACACATTCTTGGAACTTGAGGTAATTCCAATGAATAACCATGGTCATTGAAGCTTAGTTGGGGCCACCTAAACATATAATATTCCATGTTTGGTCTAGATGTTTAATTTTTTTAGGACCAAGTGAAGATGAAGATTAAAGAGAAAAATTATACCCTTGGAATTTATTACCAGCCTTTTGTTTCTAGGGATGATCCTAAGGTTAGTGGAATTACTATCATACCTAGGTAATCTGTTATGTTTAGGATGTTACAAAATATATCATAAACTTTTATTATCTATTTCTACAGGGAACATTATTAAATTATATATAGAATTCATCATTTATTACTTTTGAGAAGAAAATAGATTTTCATAACAAAAAAGCTTCCCTCTTTGTCATAGTTGATAGTACTACCATTAATTTTATCAAATAAATATTAAATATTAATTTAATTTTAATATTCATATATATATATATATATCAGGTATTGAGTTTACCTATTGACTATATCTCTTAAAAAATAAGAGTAATAGATTTTCCCCCCAGTAATTTAGTTCATGAATAAAAATCACCAGTCATTCATGATTATAAATTTGTTATAACTTATAAATTAGTTAACATTAGAACATAACATAATGGAATTATGTTTCTAGAAATAAAATACTATATTTTCAAGGAATTGGATATCCAACAGTGATATGAAAATATGTCTTATTATTGATTTTTTTAGAAAATATTATTATGGATGATTAATACCAGGTTTTAATATCTATAATGATGTTAATGTGATTTAATTAAATGAGGTAATAAGTAACCTTTATTGATGACTATGTATTTTGAGTTATTGATAGGACTCGCATCCTGGCTATCAGTGAGACATATATTCTTCCATTAAAAATAGGTTTTTTATATGAGTGATTCTCTAAGACCTAAATTTTGTGTCATAAATAAAGTTATCCCAATATATATTTGTAATGATTAAGGGGATTAAATTGATGCCATCAGAACCATTATTTTTATTTATAGACAAATGGTGTATGATGACTCAAATACTACAATTTTCAAGGTTTATTGTGAACTTCAATTAGAGGCTAGTAATATATAGATGAAACTATATGTGTTCACATTTCATTAAATTTATCTCAACTTGGGTCTTTTAGGTTTGTTTCATCCCAATTTACTTAATCTTGTTTTGTTTGATTAATCATGGGATGTTTCTCATTTTTTATTTCAGTTTTAGTTTGGATGGGTATGTTTGCTCTATTTTTGTTTATTTTGGTTACATTTAATGGGATTCATTTAATGATAAAAATAATTAAGTTTTATAAAAAAATACTCTATGAAAATACCATTTAAAAATAAACCATTTCATCCATTTAAAATAATTTTAAATATATATGAGTTTCATATACCAAGAGTAATTAAATACCATGTTTTACCCAAGTATATAAGAATTTTATATTTATTTCAAAATCTACTATTATAGTTCCAATAAAATTTAAATCCATGTTTTTTTACCTTTGATAATAATCTAATTTAAAATTTAAACACACATTTTAAAATAATTATCATGAAGTATGTTTGTTTCTATTTACTTGTAAAAAATTATAATTAGTTCATTTAATTTATATAAATGTGCTTCATAAAGATGATTTATGTTTTTATTTAAATACTACATATTTTTAATAGTATTTATAAGGCCACAGCCTTAAACCTTACTTAATCTTGAGTTATTACAAGATTACACATTGAGGATCTTTTCGGGTTTAGAGTTTTAGAGAATTAGATCATAAAACGTGCATTACATTCCACATATAAACAAAGTGGTTACATAAAGATAGAATTCTTCATTCCCATAAATGGAAACACATTTAAAATAAAACATGGATTATTTCTTGACACATCCTTGACTCTATCATCTTATCATGTACCTTTCCCTTGACCTGTGAAAAACATTTCAAAAACTTGGGATGAGCATAAAAACTCAGTATGGGTTATAAAAACATGGAAAGGAAACATGAGTTCATATATACATAAGAATGAAATCATACTTTACCCATAAAACATAGCCACTTTAACATACCTCATCAAATCATGAATAAATCATAGAAATCATAAGACATAAAGGTAACTTGAGGCATTCATAACATTCTTACGTAGGGAGTAACCCTCTTGGTTACGTTTGGAATACCCATCACGGTATATTCCCTAAAATCACTTCGGAGAAACCTTAACGTTTCACTCCTTCGCGTTACCCAATGCATTGGAGAGCTATAACGGGCTCACCCGCCCTTAGTTTATCACGGAACCACCCGTCTTCATAATAATGCCCAAGAACCATAACATAATCATATCACATAAAACATGCATAAAGGAAACATAACATTTCCACATTTCAATCACGAGATATCAATACAACACATTGATATAATAAAAACATTATGAAAACCATTTTCAATACCAAAGTAAAACATGGTATTTATTTTTCTTTTAAAAAAGAAGGTATGGCTTGTAGAGGAAGCCGAAACTCAAATAACGGTCACGACGGCGGAGAAGTCGTTGTCGCCGCATACGTACGACAAAAACATTCCCTTTTGTCGTTTAGTAAACGCTTCGTATAAAAATATTACTTTTGAATAAACGTAAAAGTCAAAGGGGTTTATACACCGTATAAAAGAAAGTTGTGTATAAAATAAAATATGCCTCAACGAAAGGAGATTGAGACGAAGTCCCATACCTCGTATCCGACTTGACCCGACCGTTTGTTAATCTCCTGAATAATAAACTTGAGTTAATATCTACTTTCTTAAGAATATTTTTCAAGTTCATTATTCCTTTTATACCATGTTATGAACATTATGTAATCATTTAAGTTAATAATGTTCATTTTGTCGGTATTTGGTTCTTAAGTCAAAAATAGACTTCTTACACTTACATGTTGTTAATTTGGTCATAGGTTCGTTATATCCAGAATGATATTAATGATTTGGATAACATATATATCATATATATTCATCATATACATGTATTTATAATATTACATCACATTTAGAGGTAAGAAATGAAATGCACCGTTCATGGAGACGGTAAGCCGTACGTACGCATGAACGCTACTTCCATATCTATTTCGTATTTTATGGAATGGAATCATAATGATATAAGAGTATATTATAATTCCAGTATAATAACATATATAATATCATTAACTTTATCCTTTACACATCCCACATATGGTATTAACGAATCAAATCACTTTTAGGGGGCGGTAGTCCACACTTCCTAAAATGAAGATATCGTGTTTTACCCATAATGGAAACCATAAAGGTATGCCCAAAATAAAAAAAACATAAGCTTAAGGAAAACATAAACATATTATATATCATATATAAAAATAGTGACATCATAATGGCCACCTTTGAAGGTGTTAAATGAGTGTTGAACAATCATCGTTTCGGGAGGCAGGATTTCGCCATCCACGGAAACCGTATGTTCTTTAACCATTGGATGTAGTTGTGTGAGAGTTTAGCTCAAATAAATCTTATAACAACATCCTAGTATATTGATGATACTGGTGTTGTTACAAAAGAAGTAAATAAAAAGATTTTAGGGGGTTGGAGAAGCAAAATAAAACAAATGAACATGAGAGAATGAATTACCGTTAAAAGTGTAACTCCTTTTGAGTTGAGCCTAAAGGCTTCCTTTGAAAAGATTCTGACCAAATGGAATCCTCTAGGATGAGTAGAGGTATGCGGAGAGAGCAAATGGGCAGGGGTTGGCCGAGCCAAAGGCTTGAAGAGTGTGTGAAATGAGGTAGAGGTGGGGGCCTTTTATAAGAGGAGAGGAGGGGCACTTTTGGAAAGTAAAGAAATATTACATTATTTGAAAATGTGTTTCGGTTTTAAAAGGTCCCACATTGATAGAATTCGTGGATAAGGTGATAAGGGTTCGAAATACACTCATCCAATTGGTTTTGGACATGTGTAGTTCATAGATTTTACATTATATTTCTATTTTATTTAAATCGTCAAATAATGATGTCATCACTACATCATTATTATGTCATAAATAATTAAATTTATTTAATGTCTAAAAATTATAAAAAAAATACTATGATATAGGAAATCTTTTTATCTTTCCAATGACTATTTATAATCAAATTTCGGACTTGTATAACCCCACTTAAAAGTTTTTTTCGTAAAACATATTATGTTTGTGTCATTTTCACTTTAACATTAAATAAAAAGTAATTTATGTCATTTCCCAAAAAAAGTGGATCCATGGGGTCCCCAAGTTGACCCATGGCATGTCATGGTCGGCCATGACACAACCAATGATGTTGGGACATGTGTCTAGGTCATTTCATTTTATTAAAGTATTATTTATACCTTAAACTACCCTAATTACCACTAATCGTGATTAAGAACTTAATAAGTTACTATTCACCAAAAAATTATTATAATCTCATTGAACCACATTTTACTTATTAATGAAAACCATTTATGTCGGATTTTCAAAATTCAATACACATTAGTGGTAAACTTTCATTTAACTGAAAAATCAGTTTGCTTGATTATCACTTAGTGGTTTCACTATTCATCAAAAATTGAAGTTTTTCAGAAAATTACCAAAAATTCACCCTAAGCTATATTTGATATTCCGAATTCAAAAATGAAGTCTATTTTTCAAAATTAAAAACATATAGGTCACATTAATTAATTTAATAATTAATTCCCGCTGCCAGAGTAAATAGCGTGTTTTTACAAAATAATAAGTATCAAAAGATTGACACCAGTTTAAGTCTAATTTCAAAGTGAAATTGATTCCAATGACCACCATTGGATAAAATGGTAAAAATATATTCTAATTTCACTTCAAAACCAATTCAAAACATAATCTAATCATATAAATAAATTAGATTAAAAAGTATTTTTGATGTAAAATGCAGTATTTTCACTATTCATTAAAAAATGAACATTGTCAGAAAAATACCAAAAATTCACACAAGGTAAATTTTGATGTCCCAATCATAAAGAATAAGTTTATTTTGACAAACATAGTTTATAAAATTGTCAAAATATAGATTCAAAAATGGTTTTCCATCAAAAGGCAGTAAAACAATCTTTTAAGAATATTAGTGTATTGCATGCATAAGATTGTATTTATTTTCATTTTAAGCCGCTATAACACTATATTAATCATTAATAGACATAGATAAAAATATCTATTATTCATTACTTACTTGGGATGTTACAACCTTCCCCCCTTTAGAAAATTGCGTCCCCGCAATTTATTTACTTATCGAATAAATGGGGGTACTTATCCCTCATTGCATTTTCAGATTCCCATGTTGCCTCTTCAATCATGTGGTTTTTCCACAAAACCTTTACCTGATGAATCACCTTATTCCGTAACACTTGCTCCCTGTGGTCAAGAATCTGGACTGGTTGTTCTTCATAAGATAGGTTCTCTTCCAGCAGAACTACCTCTGGGCTCAAAACATGAGATGGATCTGGCATATACTTTCTCAACATCGAAACATGAAAAACATTGTGTACCTGAGATAAACTCGGAGGTAAAGCCACTCGGTAAGCAACTGATCCAACTCTCTCCAGAATTTCGAATGGTCCAATGAACCTTTGACTCAACTTTCCTTTCTTACCAAATCTCATCACACTTTTCCAAGGAGAAACCTTGAGAAAAGCATGATCACCTACCTCGAAAGATAGATCCTTCCTCCGGTTATCCGCATAACTCTTCTGCCTGCTCTGAGCTATTCTCATGTGTTTCTGAATCAGCTGAACTTTTTCTGCCATCTCTTATACCAATTCCGGTCCCATCAACTTTCTTTCACCCACATCATCCCAGAAAGCTGGAGTTCGACACTGCTTCCCATATAATGCCTGAAATGGTGCCATCTGTATACTGGAATGAAAACTGTTATTATATGAAAACTAAACCAAAGAAAGATGTTGGTCCCAACTTCCCTGATAATCCATAGAACAAGCTCGTAGTATATCCTCCAATGTCTGAATTGTTCGTTCTGACTTCCCATCTGATTGAGGATGAAAAGATGTACTAAAATTTAATTCAGTACCCAACAACTTCTGAAGGCCTTTCCAAAAGGTAGAAGTAAACCTGGGATCACGATCCGATACAATGGAGAGAGGAACTCCATGTAACCTGACTATCTCTTTAAGATACAAACGGGAAAGTTGATCAAGAGAGAAAGTATCTCGTATAGCAAGGAAATGAGCAGATTTGGTCAAGATATCAACAATAACCCAGATTGCATTATTACCTCGAGATGTCTTCGGTAATCCAACAACAAAGTCCATGGATATATTCTCCCATTTCCACTCTGGCACTGGTAAAGGCTGAAGCATCCCTTTCGGTAACTGCTGCTCTGCTTTAACCTGCTGACAAGTCAAACACTTCACAGTAAAATCAGCAATATCTCTTTTCATTCCATTTCACCAGTAATACTCCCACAGATCTCTATACATCTTAGTACTGCCCGGATGAACTGAAAACGGAGAACTATGAGCTTCACAAAACAACTCTCTCTTCAACTGTGAATCATAAGGCACACACAATCTCTTCCCAAATCTCAAAACGCAATCATTATCAATGTTGAATTCAGGCAACATACCTTTCTGAACCAGCTCTACCCTTTTCTGCAACTCACTGTCTTGCTTCTGTGCTTGCTTGATTCTATCTGATAGAGATGATCTCACTGATACCTGAAACAAAACAGAAGGACTTCCTGTACCAACAACTTCTATGCCAAAGTTCATCAAATCCTTAACCAAAGGATCACGTTCCAAACACAACATTGTTAATGAAGCATTACTTTTTCGACTCAAAGCATCAGCCAGTTTATTTGCTTTTCCCGGAGGGTAATGAATTGTACAATCATAATCTTTGATTAATTATAGCCATCTCCTTTGTCTCATGTTTAACTCTTTCTGAGTGAATATATACTTTAAACTTTTGTGATCAGTATATATTTCACACTTTACTCCATACAAATGATGCCTCCAAATTTTTAAAGCAAAAACAACAGCAGCTAGTTCCAAATCATGTGTTGGGTAATTTACCTCCTGAGTTTTCAACTGTCGTGAAGCATAAGCAATTACCTGATCATTCCGCATTAGGACGCAAACAAGTCCTTTCAATGAAGCATCACATTATATAACAAACTCACCATTCCTGGAAGGTAGTGCCAAAACTGGAGCATTCACCAATCTTCTTTTCAATTCCTAAAAAAAATCATCACATTCTTTTGTCCAGATAAACTTAACACCCTTACGAGTTAGCTTAGTCATTGGACTAGATAACCATGAAAAATTTCTAACAAACCTTCGGTAATAGCCCGCCAAACCAAGGAAGCTACGAATCTCGGTTACATTTGTGGGTCTTGGCCATTCTTCCACAACTTTTGTTTTTGCAGGATCAACAGTTATTCCATCTTTAGAAACAATGTGACCAAGGAAATAAATTTTTTGTAACCAAAACTCACACTTGCTGAATTTCCCATATAGTTTCTTTTCTTTTAAGGTTTGCAAGATAACCCTTAAATGTTTTTCATGCTCCTCTTTACTTTTAGAAAACACCAAAATATCATCAATGAAAACCACCACAATCTTATCCAAGAACTCATGGAAAATTCTATTCATTAAGTCCATGAATACAGAAGGTGAATTGGTTAGCCTAAAAGGCATTACTAAAAATTCATAATGGCCATATCTCGTACGGAACGCGGTCTTCGGAATATCTTCCTCCTTAACCTTCAGCTGATGGTACCCCGATCTCAAGTCAATCTTTGAAAAAAACTGAGCTCCTTGGAGCTGATCAAACAAATCATCGATATGAGGCAAAGGATATTTGTTCTTAACAGTGATATTATTCAAGGCTCTATAATCAATTCAAAGTCTCATAGAACCATCTTTCTTTTTAACAAATAAAACAGGAGCACCCCATGGTGATGTGCTAGGTTTAATGAAACCTTTCTCTAATAAATCTTGCAATTGCTCCTTCAACTCTAAAATTTCAATTTGTGCCATTCGATAAGGGGGTTTTGAAATTGGCTTAGCATCAGGAACTAAGTCAACAGTAAACTCAACTTCCCGATCTGGTATTATTCCAGGCAACTCATCAGGAAAAACATCAGGATACTCATTTACCACTGGCACATCATTAATCTGAACAGTTCCTTTATTTTCAACGACGTGTGCAAGGTAACATTCATTTCCATCTTTTACAAGTTTCTCGGCCTCTTGATATGTTATCAAAAGTAAGGGTTCATTCTTGTAAACAAACTGAAAGTCTTTCTGAAAAGAAACTTCTTTAGCTCTACAGTCAATCTTAGCATGGTAAATAGAGAGCCAATCCATACCCAGGATAACATCAAACTCTACTAGAGGTAGAACAATAAGGTTTGCAAGTAGGTTCTTTCCACAGATAAGGATAGGAAGATTCTTATAAATTCTTTTTGCCTCGACACTTCCCCCAGGTGTTTTTACCAAAAGTTCAGGAGTCATTTCTTGAGATGGTATTCCCATTTTACTAGAAAAGGTTTCAGAGAAGAAAGAATGTGTAGACCCCGAATCAAACAACACACTGGCATAATATGAAAAAACAAACAAAGTACCTGATACAACTTCATTTGATGGCCCGACATCTACTGAAGTAGTTGCAAAGGATTTCACCACCCCTTTCTGCTTGTAGTCTAACTGCTTCCCATCACTCAAGCTCCTTGTCGGACACTCGTTTGCATAGTGACCCATCTCATTGCACTTATAACATTTCACTAACTGTAAATCCAATTTGTTCTTACCTTCACCTTGATCCTTTTCAGTGCAATCACGAGCCTTATGTCCCATCTTACCACATCGGTAGCACTTCCCAGAATTCAGAAGACATTCCCCAGCATGCCTTTTGCCACATTTATCACAAACTGGAAACTTAGTTCTCATACCATCAGACTTTTTTGAAGAATTCTTACCTTTCTCCTACAACCTCGGTCTCTTCTTCTGCTGGTTGTTATAGAAAACTTGGTCATCGGCAAACTCCATTTCCACCTTCTTAGAACATCGAACAAGCTTTTCATAACTTTTAAACTCACGAGAAGCTAATGCCCTTCGATATTTTGGATTTAATCCTGAGTAAAAACGATTTATTTTACTATCAAGGTCCCGGATAAAATTTGGAGCATACCTTGCCAATCGAGTGAACCTTTCTTCATAGGCAGCCACTGAGTCTTCCTCTTGCCTCAATTCCAAGAATTGATTTTCCATCCTAAGTCGAACAGCCTTAGGAAAATACTTCTCAAGAAACATACCTTTGAATTCATCCCAGTCAAGATCATCAATCTCATCGGCGTCCCTGATATTTTTAACCATAGACCACCACTGATCTGCTTCTCCCTCCAAACGGTAAATAGCAAGACTAACCTTTTGATTGTCTGAACACCCCATGACATCAAAAATCTTCTCCAGTGCTTTAATCCACCCTTCAGCTAGCACATGGTCAGATGATCCTCTGAATGATGCTGGATGTTGCCTCATGAAATGTTCCACCACTGACATGTTCCTCTGCGGTTCTTCTGGCTGATCTCGTGCATGGATACCAACGCCATTTATCGCTTGAGTCAACTGTGCCATTACTGCCACAAACTGTTCAGTTCCAATTCCGACAATTTCTGGATGCTGATTCGGAAGGTTATTTTCTTCTGTATGCCTTCCTAGCAATGCTTCCCTGTTTCCTCTGCGGAAAACCATTCTGAACAAACATGTCTTAGATGAAGCAACATGGTAATCTTTAAATGCTATATCATTTCAAAAAAAAATATTTTTGGATAATCCTTTAATAGAATTCTAACTCCTAAAGTTATCTAAACCGACCTTTGATACCAACTATAAGGCCCCAGCCTTAAACCTTACTTAATCATGAGTTATTACAAGATTACACATTGAGGATCTTTTCGGGTTTAGAGTTTTAGAGAATTAGATCTTAAAACGTGCATTACATTCCACATATAAACAAAGTGGTTACGTAAAGATAGTATTCTTCATTCCCATCAATGGAAACACATTTAAAATAAAACATGGATTATTTCTTGACACATCCTTGACTCTATCATCTTATCATGTACCTTTCCCTTGACCTGTGAAAAACATTTCAAAAACTTGGGATGAGCATAAAAACTCAGTATGGGTTATAAAAACATGGAAAGGAAACATGAGTTCATATATACATAAGAATGAAATCATACTTTACCCATAAAACATAGCCACTTTAACATACCTCATCAAATCATGAATAAATCATAGAAATCATAAGACATAAAGGTAACTTGAGGCATTCATAACATTCTTACGTAGGGAGTAACCCTCTTGGTTACGTTTGGAATACCCATCACGGTATATTCCCTAAAATCTCTTCGGAGAAACCTTAACGTTTCACTCCTTCGCGTTACCCAATGCATTGGAGAGCTATAACGGGCTCACCCGCCCTTAGTTTATCACGGAACCACCCGTCTTCATAATAATGCCCAAGAACCATAACATAATCATATCACATAAAACATGCATAAAGGAAACATAACATTTCCACATTTCAATCACGAGATATCAATACAACACATTGATATAATAAAAACATTATGAAAACCATTTTCAATACCAAAGTAAAACATGGTATTTATTTTTCTTTTAAAAAAGAAGGTATGGCTTGTAGAGGAAGCCGAAACTCAAATAACGGTCACGACGGCAGAGAAGTCGTTGTCGCCGCATACGTACGACAAAAACATTCCCTTTTGTCGTTTAGTAAACGCTTCGTATAAAAAGATTCCTTTTGAATAAACGTAAAAGTCAAAGGGGTTTATACACCGTATAAAAGAAAGTTGTGTATAAAATAAAATATGCCTCAACGAAAGGAGATTGAGACGAAGTCTCATACCTCGTATCCGACTTGACCCGACCGTTCTTTAATCTCCTGAATAATAAACTTGAGTTAATCTCTAATTTCTTAAGAATATTTTTCAAGTTCATTATTCCTTTTATACCATGTTATGAACATCATGTAATCATTTAAGTTAATAATGTTCATTTTGTCGGTATTTGTTTCTTAAGTCAAAAATAGACTTCTTACACTTACATGTTGTTAATTTGGTCATAGGTTCGTTATATCCAGAATGATATTAATGATTTGGATAACATATATATCATATATATTCATCATATACATGTATTTATAATATTACATCACATTTAGAGGTAAGAAATGAAATGCACCGTTCATGGAGACGGTAAGCCGTACGTACGCATGAACGCTACTTCCATTTCTATTTCGTATTTTATGGAATGGAATCATAATGATATAAGAGTATATTATAATTCCAGTATAATAACATATATAATATCATTAACTTTATCCTTTACACATCCCACATATGGTATTAACGAATCAAATCACTTTTAGGGGGCGGTAGTCCACACTTCCTAAAATGAAGATATCGTGTTTTACCCATAATGGAAACCATAAAAATATGACCAAAATAATAAAAACCGAAGCTTAAGGAAAACATAAACATATTATATATCATATATAAAAATAGTGACATCATAATGGCCACCTTTGAAGGTGTTAAATGAGTGTTGAACAATCATCGTTTCGGGAGGCAGAATTTCGCCATCCACGGAAACCGTATGTTCTTTAACCATTTTATGTAGTTGTGTGAGAGTGTAGCTCAAATAAATCTTATAACAACATCCTAGTATATTTATGATACTGGTGTTGTTACAGAAGAAGTAAATAAAAAGAGTTTAGGGGGTTGGAGAAGCAAAATAAAACAAATGAACATGAGAGAATGAATTACCTTTAAAAGTGTAACTCCTTTTGAGTTGAGCCTAAAGGCTTCCTTTGAAAGGATTCTGCCCAATGGGAATCCTCTAGGATTAGGAGATGGATGTGGAGAGACCAAATGGGCAGGGGTTGGCCGAGCCAAAGGCTTGAAGAGTGTGTGAAATGAGGTAGAGGTGGGGGCCTTTTTTAAGAGGAGAGGAGGGGCACTTTTGGAAAGTAAAGAAATATTACATTATTTGAAAATGTGTTTCGGTTTTAAAAGGTCCCACATTGATATAATTCGTGGATAAGGTGATAAGGGTTCGAAATCCACTCATCCAATTGGTTTTGGACATGTGTAGTTTATAGATTTTACATTATCTTTCTATTTTATTTAAATCGTCAAATAATGATGTCATCGCTGCATCATTATTATGTCATAAATAATTAAATTTATTTAATGTCTAAAAATTATAAAAAAATACTATGATATAGGAAATCTTTTTAGCTTTCCAATTACTATTTATAATCAAAATTTGGACTTGTATAACCCCACTTAAAAATTATTTTCGTAAAACATATTATGTTTGTGTCATTTTCACTTTAACATTAAATAAAAAGTAATTTATGTCATTTCCCAACAAAAGTGGATCCATGGGGTCCCCAAGTTGACCCATGGCATGTCATGTTCAGCCATGACACAACCAATGAGGTTGGGACATGTGTCTAGGTCATTTCATTTTATTAAAGTATTATTTATACCTTAAACTACCCTAATTACCACTAATCGTGATTAAGAACTTAATAAGTTACTATTCACCAAAAAATTATTATAATCTCATTGAACCACATTTTACTTATTAATTAAAACCATGTATGTCAAATTTTCAAAATTCAATACACATTAGTGGTAAACTTTCATTTAACTGAAAAATCAGTTTGCTTGATTATCACTTAGTGGTTTCACTATTCCTCAAAAATTGAAGTTTTTCAGAAAATTACCAAAAATTCACCCGAAGCTATATTTGATATTCCGAATTAAAAAATGAAGTCTATTTTAAAAAATTCAAAACATATAGGTCACATTAATTAATTTAGTAATTAATTCCCACTGCCAGAGTAAATAGCGTGTTTTTACAAAACAATAAGTATCAAAAGATTGACACCAGTTTAAGTCTAATTTCAAAGTGAAATTGATTCCAATGACCACCATTGGATAAAATGGTAAAAATATATTCTAATTTAACTTCAAAACCAATTCAAAAACATAATCTAATAATATAAATAAATTAGATTAAAAAGTAGTTTTGATGTAAAATGTAGTATTTTTCACTATTCATTAAAAAATGAACATTGTCAGAAAAATACCAAAAATTCACACAAGGTAAATTTTGATGTCCCAATAATGAATAATAAGTTTATTTTGACAAACATAGTTTATAAAATTGTCAAAATATAGATTCAAAAATGGTTTGCCATCAAAAGGCAGTAAAACAATATTTTAAGAATATTAGTGTATTCCATGCATAAGATTGTATTTATTTTCATTTTAAGCCGCTATAACACTATCTTAATCATTAATAGACATAGATAAAAATATCTATTATTCATTACTTACTTGGGAAGTTACAGTATTTTTCCTTTATGATATGTATAGTATCTTAACTATTGTTACAGTATACCTTAAACTATTACAACAATTTTATTCATATACAATATAAGTTATAATTTTTTTAAAACATATTTTAGTCTTCTAAATATTTATTATGTTTTATTTTTACTATTTTATTATTTACCATTTATGACCTAATGTTATACCATATTACTAATAAATAATGTTTTTAACTACTGACTTGTAAAATATTTCATTATTTAAGTTTCTCTATATCAGTAACAACCTATCTTATTGAAAACTAATATAACACACTATATATATATGTCATTTCAATGTTATTTTCTATTATTTTAATTACTATAATAATATTAATTTAACTAACAATGAATTGAAAAAATTATTCTGACCGTGTATAAATAAATTGAAATCACGGAGAACTAAATATAAAACAACATTAAAACTAGTTTAAATAGATTTAAAATTTCCCAACATAACACCCAAACATAATTCAAGGAGAACTAGTCTTAAAATTGATGTAAACATTACTAAATTATCTTAATAAAATTTAAAAATGATTAAAACTTTAGTAAAATAGACTTAAACATACTTAAACTTTACTAAAACAATTTTAAATTGATTTAAAAATATTATTTTTTATATATATTTCAGAAAATAGACTTAAACAGATTTAAAAAAAATATTTAATAAAAAAATTATCATCTCTAAAATAGGTTCAAAAACAGATTTATACTTCACTAAAACATAATAAAATAATGTTAACATTAGTTTTTACATTCACCTTTCAAAATCCTAATTTCAGTTCTGTGTATCTTAATAACTATATAGTGTGATACCTACATGATTCTATAAATATCATGTGTGGTAGTATCTTTGAGGAAAAGAATTAATTTATTTTTACTAATTGAAAAATATAAAATTTCCATAAAAATTATTTTTTATTTATTTTTAATTAAATTCCTTAAATTTATTTTTTATATTTATTTGATTTTCTTCCTCTGAGTTCATGTCAGTTTCAAATTTATTGGAAAAAAACAAATAATATAAATGAATAAAATGACCAAACCAAAAAATTAACTCAATGGACTAATAAAAAATGAACCAAATGAACAAATAACATAACCCAAAATGAACCAAATAACCTATCCTAAATGAAAAAAATGATCAAATAAACGATCCTTATTACTAGAATGAATCAAATTACTAAAATAGAAATGTATAATTAATGAAAATGAAAAAAAATTAAGAAGTTACATAGAAAGTAATCAATAAGAAGAAAAGAATAAGGATATAAGAAAACACATAAATGACAAAGATATAAACAAATACATAAATAATAAAGGCAAAAAAAAACATATACAGAAATAAAACAACAGAAATAATCCACTTAACATATATAACAAATTCAATAAATAGAATAATTAAACAAATAATAACAAGTAAATAAATAAAAAATAAATAACACAATCAATTTAAATACATAAATAAACAAAAAACAAGGAAAAAATAAAAAAAAGTATACAATAAATACATAAAATAATCAATATTTAAAAATAATTTAAATAATATCATTCAACTTGAACTAAAACCATCTACCCAACCAAATATAATAAAAAATTACTTGAATCAAATAATTTTGAACCAAATCAATATAAATAATATTAAATGATCTGAACTATCTCAAACAAAATCAACCTGAACGAAAAAACTTAAAGATAAATTAAATAATAATGTAACAACCTAAAATAATCCAAATTAAATCAATATAACCCACACTTAATTTGTCCAAATTCAATATAAAATAATTAAAATATATCTTAACCATGTTTATCATGATAATTAGTTTGTTTTGTTTTTGATATGACATACATTTTCTGTTTTTTATCATTCCCCAAAATATGTCATGATTATGTGGTGTCCCTATGTATACATTATTTGGCATGATAATTGTTATTCAATTTTTATTTCATGTCACCTATTTCTTATTTCTTTTCATTTATAATAGAAATGAATTTATAATTAAATTAATATTTATTTTCCAATGTCCTAAATGAAAAATATTGAATAGACACACATGATGAGAGCATATGGAAATAACTAAAGCATGACAGAGTTAGGAACTCATCCCATAATGCCTAATGAGAGTATAATATTTAATATATATATATATATATATCAATTTCATAACTAATAATTTCATAACATTAATCATATTTATGTTTTAGTCCGGAATCACCATATAGGAGGAAACTATTCTCTAGAAAAACTTGTAATAGTGATGGAGATCTTAATAGTTTGATGGGGGGGGGAGTTGGTATAAGATCTAATAGAAAATATTTTGTACCCAATAACATACATAACCTTCCCTAAATATACCACCAAGAAAAGTTTCTCATCCCATAGTTCCCTTTGTGGAATCAAGGATATTCAGAACACAAATATCGCCACAACCATTTTCATCTGGTCATGCTTCATATATACAATTTCTTAATTTCATTATTACTCCCACTCCTCATCCATATTATCCTTTTATAAGTTATTATATTCCACTTACATGTCCTACAAATCCATTTTGTTTGGGATTTTATGTTCTTGATCCAATTAATTTCTCACCAACATATTCAAATCATATTAATCATATTTATCATCATGAGCATACATTTTACCTCTTTGGAACGTCACATGTTACCAATCCATCGCAACCTAGGGATCCAATAGAGACCATATATCATCCTATATCAGGTATATAAATAAAAAAATATTAATATAGAGATCCATTCTTAACCAAAATAGACATTACATCATTTTTAATGAATATTGATTACATTACATAAACACAAACATGGGGGCAACACTTATTTAGTGTCGTTGGAAACTTGGAAACACAAATAAATGGCCTGTAAGTCAAATAAATCATCTCCCACTATGATTTTATAACTAGAACCATTATTATACATATTATACATAATACATTTTTTCATAAACTAGGGTAAAAGAAACACAAAAAAGAGTAATATTAGATGCTAATTAATTTTTAACGAGATAAAAAAGAATACCATGAACATATAGTTATGAGAACATGATCGTAAAATTTAAATAATCATGAAATTAATATCAAAGATCATAATATTGAGTGATGTAATAAATATAGGTAGTTCATAAGACATGAATCATAAGGGAATAAAAGTACATGATCTATGTGAGAATAAAACTAGAACAAGACATATATTTGTGGAATACACATAAGCATATAACATCATTTCCATATTAGTCAAGTATAATTTTCAAGGATATCATAGTGAAATGGGTTCACTCCCAAAACAATCATAGTAGTCAAGGTTTAGTCCCAAGTACACCAAATAATAAAATGTCCCTAACTAACATAGGTTCACTATGCGTTCCCGATATGTCTATCTGAGGAGACATAAATATTTATCCAATGCATTAGAGGGAGATATAGAACTGACTGATGTCCTCATAAAACCCATATTTATGTGTTCTAAAATATCATAAAACATTCAAAATATAATAATTTATGATATGAAATATTTTTCATAAACATTTTATCATATAATAACCTTTATAAAATAGATGGTTTTCATAATCATTTCATCATTTCTTTATATCACAACCCGTGGAAAAAGAAATTGGTTTCATTAGAATTTTATCAGGGTATAACCTATTTAAGAGAAATGAGTTCCATAAAAATCATGATATCATAAAAATAAAACATTCATAGAAAGAATGATAATATTATCCGGGGATCATATCTCCATTAAGGTATAGGTAACATCAAGAGATGTCATCTTAGATGAAAATTGATTTTGATCGATCATTTAAAACATTTATTAATGAAAATTTTCTTTCCACAATAAATTTTTAAATCATAAAACCTTTCTAAAAACTTTTATTTGAAAATAATATTTTAAAATTATAAAAGAATCATAAAAATAAATAATGTCCATGATGATTGGAATTTTCGTTCCCATTATATATTTTAAAATCAATATTCTTTTCATGTTTTCTGTAAAATACAAACATGAATTATTTAGAAAGAAACAAAGAGATTTCATTGAATTTTTTATAGAATTAAAAAATTATTAAAAAATTTCATTAAAAATAGTGTGATAATAATAAAATATTTTATAAAACTTTACATTTAAACCATAGTTTTGTAATTAAATGGATTTTCGACTAAATGGAGAAATGAAGTCATATTTTTATAACAACATATTCTAAATTATTTGAAGTATCTAAGAGTGGTAAAATGATAATATTACATTAAAATATAACAATTAACTATAATAAATGAAAAATAATATGTTTAATGAGATATATTTTATAATATTTAATCATTAGAAATATAATAATAAATAATCCCAAAAAACAGTGAGATTGTATCATAAAAACCACACCACTTTGGTAGATTTGAATTGTAAGACCCATGAAAGAATAACATAAAATGGAATATAAAATATCACTAGGATAAATTAATTAATTATTTCATGTTTCAAATGGTATTTATATACACAATGTAAAATAATATAGGTGCATAACGTAACATACGTCTCAAAGAAGGCATATTGAGAAAAAAAATCTCTTACATCTTTGGTAACTTTTGAGATGTAAACCACATGAAAAAGAGGTAATCAAATCGATATGTAAATAAAAATGATTTAAAATATAATAATCATAAAATATATTCATGTATATTATTCATAGTTCTTAAAATAAATTGGTGGTGAATAAGTGATGTGTGTTATAGAAGTAAAAAGTGGGACGCAAATCCCTTAAGTTAAGTATTTACTTCTGACGTACACATTCAAAACTATTATATTAAAAATATAATCCTATTATATATCTATTAAATAAAAATAATTATATATATCATAAGATATATGATTTTATTATGAACTGTTATTACCGATTTGTTAAAAATTAAATGTTAATGTTCTTCTTCGAGTTTTAACCAATTTGTTTTTCGTATAATATTTTATTTTTTATTTACAGTTTTCTTAATTTGTTAATTATTTAATCATATCCATAATTTTTACCATTATATAAATATCTTATACATTAAATATACATTTATTTATAGTAATTAAAAAAATTAGTGATAGAAAATGAAATATAATGTTCAAGGGGACTATAGGTCGTACATCTGAATATAATTTATTTATGTTTTCTTTTCTGATTGAAAGAAATAATATAAAATGATATAATAACAATAAATAATAATTTTTATTTCACATATATTAAATATTTTAATTAAAAACATCATTAATAGCATCCATGTAAATCGTGAATGAATCACATCAGTTCGCAAGGTAGTAGTCTGTCATACACATGAGCGATGTTATCATATTTCAAAAAAATGGAAAGAATGAATGTTTTTGTGATATTAAACTTCCATATGTATGATAATATAATAAATATAATATATAAATAATAAAAATATCCTTATGTACTGACATGATATGTGGTTATTGAAAAATGAATGAAATCGGTTCGCGATGCGGTAGTCTGCCGTACACACGAATGATGATTTCATAACCAATTTGATGGAACTGAAAATGATTTTAGGTCATGAAATTAACCTAAACAATATATGTATATGTAATATAATGATTTAATTATATCCACATTTTGAAATAAAAATTTATGGAGGTGGAGGAATAAATAAAACAAAAATTCTTATTGATGAACGTTACCACTTTTCGGGTATCCTCATAAGGTTTCCACCAAAACCATTCCTTGGATGTATTTTTGAATAACCTAATGATTCTAGTATTATAGAAGAGAATTTGGGAAGTGATTTTGGTAGGATACTTTTGATGAAATTTTTTTTAATGAGTTAAGATAAGAGGAAATGGGGTGGCCTTTATAAAGTGAGGTGACTGGAAAAATTTTAACTTTTTTGAAAGAATGAATTATATCCTGGTTTGTTTTCATGTAATAGGGATAAAATATTGGTAAATTATAGATATTATAATATATAAGGTCTAAATATTTGAATAAATTTTGTTTTTGAAAAGTATTTAATCATTTTGGAACTTTTTTTAGTTGAACTACCCAATAAACCAATTTTTACCTTAATCCCAGTGAATTATTTTTACTGTTTTTACTATTCAATTTTTTTTTAAAAAATATTTACCTTATTAGATAATATAAATTTTTTAGATTCCAAATATGAAATTTATTTTTTGAAATTCATTTAACTTAATAAAAAAAATAATTTAAAATTTATCCAACAGATGTGATGAGAAATAATGTTTTAAGGAGAAAAAATTTAAAATATTATAATGTTTTTATATAAAAATTCAATATTAAATTATTTCAAATGACCAAAATTATATTTATATATGAATAATTGAACGAAATTTACTTTAAAACCAAATTAAAATATAATTTAACTTTATGAATAAATTATCCTAAAAAAAGTTTCAAACTAAAATTATGTGTTGTTCACTATTCATAAAAAATAAGATTTATTTTGAAAAATCCAAAAAACTGACACTAAGATAATTTAGAAATGATTATTTTACAAATTAAGTTTATCGTATCAGCTTAATTTTCTAAATTTTTTAAAAATTAATTTTATTTGTGTTAAAAAAATAAATAAAAAACATTTTTTAAGAAAATAGTATTTTTAAAACATATAAAGACAATATCAAAAATCAATTAACATTGTTATTAATATGTTTCATTTTTGAAAAATAATTATAATTAATATTTTTAAAGTATTTATTATTATTTATATTTCTATTTTCAATGAATAGGTTATTAAAATCCTCTTTAAATAACTATATTAATAATATATCATGGTTTTGTTAAAAATATCTGTCAAGTGTAACTCAAGTTAACACATTTTAATTATAGAAAAATATTAACTTGGTGTTTTTAGTAAAAAATATAATAATATAGATTTAATTTATTCAAAAAATATTTCATAAAAACTAGGGGTGTCACATTATACACCCTAAAATAAATTTCTCACTCAAAATATGTTATTTTGATAAAAAAATGAAGATACTCACCTTATCATTACATTATTTTGACATATAGACTCTTAAAAATGACGGTTTCACCAAAAAAATTTGGTAAGGTGAGTTGTCTTTTTTTATTGAAATTTCACTGTATGATCCAAAATCTCCATTGGTTGTTCCTCATAAGAAATTTCCTTCCCCATTGGTATAACCTCATATTTTAGTACATATTAAGGGTTAGGCATGTAATTACTCAGGAGAGATATATGGAAAACATCTTGGACTTGAGAGATATTAGGTTGAATCACCACATAATAATATACGGTCCTGATGCGACCAATAATTTCAAAGCGACCAATACACCTAGGCCTCAATTTTCCTTTGTTCCAAATATTACTAACTTCTTTTATGGAGAGACACCATGAAACCAACATGAATTTATAGATCATTCCATTGCTTATTAAAAGAAATTTATTATTGACTATATGGTACCTAGATGTGTTTATAAATGAATCTAACCTTCTATACTATTTCTTCAGCTATCTCAGGTCCTAAAAGCTTTATTTATCTAACTTAATTTTATAATTTTGGATCTCTACATTTCTTTTAATATAAGGCTTAGTAAGGGGGCATTTTAATTATTTATTGAAATATATTGTTTTAAGAAAGCTAAAATACATAAAGGTATTGATCCAAACCACATTTTAAATCCAAATAACATGATATAAACATATCCTAGGGTTTTTAATTATTCTATAAAACTTAAAATCTTCTCGAGGATGATATGAAATGATGAAAATCCAATTCATATCAAAATTATGCTGATTACTTCATCAAAACATTAAGGTAAGCCTCAAATCATGAACAGAGATAATAAAATGTGGTATTCCATGAAACTGTATAACCTATTTAAGGTGTATCCTAGAATGATGATCCTGAGATATGTCTTCTTTGAAAGTGATGAAGTGTAGTGACTTATTAAGGCGATCATCCATACACAATATTTTATTATTCCCCTCAGATATTTTGGGGATTCCAACAACAAAATCCATGGTGATGTTTTCCCGTTATCATTTTTGGTATGGTTAATGTATGTAACATAATTTTAGAGTTTTTTCTTTTAACCATAACTTGCTATCATACTATGAAAAGAGAAAAAAAATCCATGATATGTCTATTCATACCATCCCACTAAAATTAGTATATCAAATATATATACTTATTCATACTACCCGGATAAATAGAGAATGAATAAGTATGAGCTTCCTCTAATAACTATTTATTAAAATCATTTATAGAAGTAATGCATAAATGATCCCCAACATTATCATTCCATCATGATCAAGGTTAAAATGAAGAACATTCCTAACCTTGTTTTACAGTTCTAAATCTTCTTTCTATGCATCTTTATTCATTATTATAATAGGCCATTAAACATTAAATTAATGAAAAATAGATTTTCCCCTTTCTACATGACTTCTATATCCTTCCTTTGAAAATCCAAAAATAGTATATGTTTTCATATCATCATCATGGATAAGCTATCATGATCCTTTAAAATAAGAGAACTGGCCACCTTGTTCTCTTTACTAGGTTTTAATGTATGAAGAAATCATAATCATTAATCAAATATAACCATCTTCTTTTGTTCATATTCTACTCCATATATTTGATTATATAATTTCAACTGTTATTATTAATATATATATCACACTTTTCTCTATAAAATTAATGTCTATAAACCATTAATGTGAAAATTACCATAGATAACTAAAATCATGACTTGGGTAATTTTTCCCATTAATCTTCAATTATTATAATTCATAAGCTATACGCTTTTCATTTTTCATAATAATGCATCCCAATACCTTATTTTATAAATTGATATAGATTAAAAACCCTTATCCACTATAGGGTAACGTAAGCATAGGTGCAATATTAATATTCTCTTTGGTTACATGAAATTTTCCTCACATTCATATATCTAAAGTAACATGGTTCCCTTACAAGTTAACTTGGTTATAGGATTATACAGTTACGATATATTCTCCCCAAATTGTGGATAATATCTGGCTAAAACAAGAAAACTATGGATCTTAGTCACCGTGGTTGTCCCAAGACAACATTAAATAGCCTTCTTGTTTGATTGATCTACTGATATACCCTCTCTTGAGATTATATGACCCAAAAATGATTTCTTTTTCAGAAAAAACTCACACTTTATACAATTTTCATATATTTTATACTTTATTAGGGTATTTAGTACAAATCTAAAGGGATTTTCAATCTCCTCCTTTATATTTTAGTAAAATAGAATATCATTCATAAGGAATTACAAAGACTAATTAAGGTAATATCTAAAGACTCTATCATTTAAATCCATGATGATAGTGGGAGAATTAGTTTGACTAAATGAAATGACTATATATTCATAGTGTCTATAATTTTTTTAGAATTTTTTGTTGGATATATCCTCCTTCTTGAACCTATGTTGATGATATATAGAACATAGATAAATCATGGAAATTTATTGTGAATATAGAATATTTATAAGAAAAGTATTCAATATGGGGAAGATGATACCTATTATTAATTGTGAAATTTTTATCCTTGGATAAAAAATGAACATTTTCATTAATTTATATTTATTTTTAACAAAAAGAAAAGGTGCACCCCAAGGTGAAATACTTGAATGAACAAATCCCTTTTCTGTGTTTTCCATGAGTTTCATCATCAATTCCTATAACTCAACTGGTTCCATTCTATAGGAATTATTTGAAATTAATGTGGCCCCAGGTCTGAGTTATATGGAGAAATCGACATCAAATTTTGGTGGAAGGCTAAAAAACTCTTTCAAAAAGGCATAACAAATTCCCACCCAATAGTAATATCATCATTGTTGAGATTCTCCTCAACTATCTAAGATAAATTTCCCTTATTAATGGGAATTAAGACCCTTAAAATGGATGTTATCTCCATTGTATGTTCTTAATTATCGTCACCTTGATATATGATTATAGGTTCATTTTTAATATTAAACATAACTTCCCGTCCTTGAAAATTGATGTGGTATTTTATGTAGATAAATCCAATCCATGCCTATGATGACATAATACTCTACAAGAGGGGGAATGAAAAGATTTATAGGAATCACATTTACACTAATTTCAACATGGTAGGAATCATATACTTGAGATACGATCATTGTACCATTAGAGGTTTTCATTGATAATTATATATCCAATAAAATTTTTGGCATCCGGATTCCCTTTTAAAATTCTTATATCTTAAATAAAGGGGATATATAGAATCAAATAAGGCAATACTAGATCTAGAGTTGATAGTATGTCTACCTTTCAATGGATCATTATCATTACCATTTCAAAAAATAGTGATCACATGATATTTCCCTTTGTCTCTTGGATTAAGTGGTTGCTAACATCTATCATCATAATTAACCATTATATTTGATAATTGGTTTCCATTATTCTATTACTCTTTTCGTTTGAAACACTAGAGGGTGGTTGGTGTATTCTGTGTGTCTTTCTCAATATTCACATCGTTAGTTAATTTCTTCATATCACTTTAGTAACCCATTTCTATATGACCTTCCCTTAAACATGAAAAATATTTATTATTCCACATAATAAAATTTCCCCCATACTTATTCCAATAATTTGAGAATAAAATAAATCTCATATTCTTCTCTCCATATTTCTTATATATTCCATTGAATTTCATTTTTATCTTCTTAACAAAATATATATATTTATACATCACTAAAACCTCTATTTCAACCTTCATTTCAGATAGAAAAATCTATTTATAGATAATGGATTATATTATGCCTAACACCATTCATGGATTTGGGTTTAATCCACTGATTAATTAAAAACTGTACCTCCAAGTTGGATATTAATTTGAGAAGTGTACACCACAAGTCTTATAGAATTTTCCTCATAGGTACCAATATATTCTTTATTATTTTCCTTTATCTCAAGGAATTCCTTCTATATCATCATATTTATAACATGAGGAAAGTAATTATTGAAAAATATGTTCTTGAACTTATCCCAATCCATGGATTCAATTTCTTCCAGTTCTCTAGTATTGTTGATAAGAGTCCACCATTAACCCACTTCACCTTCCAAATGATAGAAAACCAAAATTACATTTTTATGTTCCAAACACCAGTGAATTGAAAATATTTTTTCAATTGTGCTGATCCATTATTCATAAACTAGTGGATTAGAAGACTTGCTGAAAAAGGTGAGTGTTCCCTAATAAAGGGATCAACCAAATTTTGTTCCAAAATTTTATCATTTGGAGGTATATAATGTTTTATATATTGAGAATGTTTTATAAGAATAAGAATGAGAATTTTCATTCCAGCTTACATAATGTTTTTATTTTTAGGAGGAACATAATTCCATTTCTTATCACATATAGAAATAACAAGGTTCCTTACAGTTCCATCCATTTAATAAAACTAAAAATCATAGTACAAGAAATATCAATCATCATGAGGAACCACAATATTATCAAAAATAACATAAAGGATGTCTAAATCATGAAACCTAATTAATATATGACATCTTAGGTTTATCCTATGTTATTTATAGTCATAATATATTTATATCCTTTATGATAGTTCATAAATAGTTTGTTAATTTCTTAAGTGTATCCCATAGGAGTGTCAAACCATGTGTGAAATAAGGCCCATCGTCATACACCACATGATAATCGAGTCTATCCCAATGTTTGATTTTTAGAGTTATTACCCCAAGGTGACTCTGTTCCATATGCACATCCACTTGTAGTATCCATAAATGGTTGTAATTTCTTGGAAACCACTCACTTTATCCTTTAACAAAATTATAGGATATTTTCTTATACTTGACTCATTCTTAAACTTATCATTATAAATGTACTTAGAGATCTCCCTAAGGTTTTAACTTCCTAGTTTCCAAAGGTTAACTAAACCTATCCTATGATAACAACAATAAGAACCCAGTCTTATAAAAAAATAAGGAATAATTTATTTTTTATGAATATTAAAAATTGGAAACACAAAAAATTGGTCCATAGGTAAATTACACCTTCTCTCACAATGAACATAAGGGTGTGAGAAAATGTTTATAATATTTAAAAAACATAGCCTACATATAAAATATCATATTATTTTGAGATGTAATAAATATTGGTAGTTCATAAGACATGAATCATAAGGGAACCAAAGAATATTATCTATGGGAGCATAACATCAGCATAAGACATGGATTTATGGTAAACACATAATCATATAACATCATATAAATTTTAGTAAAGGATTATTACCAAGGATATCATATTTAAATGAGTTCCCCCAAGAACCACAATATCTTCAAAGGATCACTCCCTAGACTATAATAGTATAATTTCCTATTTTTAAATTGTGTTCACTCCTTATTCTTGCCCTAACTATCTCATGACATCCATATCATTACCCAATGCATTAGTGGGAGTTATAGGTCTCACCCATCTCATAATGAAAACCATATTTATGTGTTCCAAAAGATCATAACATATTCATCATATCATAATCCATGAAATGAAATGGGTTACATAAAAATTTCATTAAATCATAACATATAGAAAAGAAGTAGGTTTCATAATTATTTCACCATTTAATCATAGAATAACCCATGGAAAATAAGGGAGATTCTTACTAATTTTATCATTTTATAACCTATGGAAGAGAAAAATATTTCATAAAAATAATTCCAACATAAACATAAACTATTTTGATAAATAATAATAATGGTATCCTTGGATCATACCCCCAATAAAGAATAGGTGACATCAATATATGTCATCGTAGATGGAAAACAATTTTGATCGATCATTTAAAACATTTATAGAGGAAAAAAATATAATCTTATTAAAATAATTTTTTTATAAAATAAAAATTTTGGAAATTATTTTTATTTGGAAATAACCTTGAAGACATATTAATGAATCTTTAAATAAAATAATGGTCATGGTGACAGGAAGTTCCATTCATGGCATACATGTTAAAACTAATATTTCTTTCTTGTTTTTAGTAAAACCCAAACATGAATTTTTTGGAAGGTGACAAAAATATTACTTTGAAAACATTTTTAAATAGACTTTAATATGATTAAAAATTTATTTTAAAATTAAAAATAAAAAAAATTGTAAACATTTATTGAAATCAGGGCTTTGGAATAAAACTGATTTCTCATTTATGAGATTAATACAGTATGATGTTCATAAAAACAATTCTCAAATATTTTATTTAATAATGAGTGTAAAATTGTATTATTAATTGAAAATATCAGGAATGACCATAGGATAATAAAATTATGTATTTAATTTAGTGATATATCATCATATTTTATCATCGAAAACATAATCATAAAAAATCCCAAGAAATGATGACATTGTTACATAAAATCATTACATATTTGGTAGCATTGAGTTTTAAGCCCCATGAAATAATAAAAAAATGGAACTGAAAATATTATTAAGATAAATAAATTCATGGTATTACATGTCAAATGGTCTATTTATACACCTCGTAATGGAATATAGGATCCTAATATAACATGTATCTAAAAGAAGGAAAATTGAGACAAAAATCCCCTACCACTTTGGTAACTTTTTAACCATAAATCCCATGAAAGAGAGATTGTAATTTGGGTATGTAAATACCCATAATTTTAGTTATAATAATCATAAAATACATTCATGGGGAGAATATGCATCACTTAAAAGAAATATGTGGTGAATATGGTATGTATCTCACAGAAGTAAAAAATTTAGACACAAATCCATTACCATAAGTCATAAATTTAATAGAAAAAATTGAATACTCTTGTATAATATATATAAATATATTATAAATATATTTTAAAAAAAAATATAAATTTCATTCCATATATTATTTTATTATGAAAATTTATTATATATTCAATAACAATTCCACATTGAATATACACTTTGAGTAATATATGCTTTTTTTAATATGTTTTGGTTTGTTATTTTTGGTCATATTACTTTGATCATGATTAAATAAAATATTTAATTTTATCCATGATATAAGTATAAAATATATTCAGTATGGATGTATTTAGATAAATCCCTAAAATTTTGTGATAGAAAATGAATACCCTTTTCATGGAGACAGTAGGCCATACATAAGCATGAATGTGGTTTCCATTTTCTTATTGAAATAAAATAAATTAATAAATTTGATATATTATAATAAGATAATAATTTTAATTTCATAAATATCACATATTTTAACTAAAATCATCCTTAATATCTTCTATGTAAAGTGTCAATGAATCATATCACTTCGTATGGGGGTAATCTACAGTAAAGATGAGCGACATTATCATATTCTCACAAAATTTAGAGTGTGAAAGTTTATATTAAATAATATTTAAAAAAGTATAATAACATAATAAATACCATATATAAATAATAAACCCATCATTCAGTCCTTCCCTGAGAGGTGGGAGTTGATAAAGGAATGACATCAGTTCATTAGGTTGTAGTCCGCTATACACACAAATGATGATTTTGTAATAATTTTTATGGAAGTGGATATTATTATAGAAAATAAACATAAGAAAATTATATATGTATATTGAAGATAATGAGGTTATTATTTTATCATGGTATAATAATAATTTAAGTAGGTGGAGGAAGAAATAAATCAAAAATGTTCATTGATGAACGTCATCTCTTCTTCAGGTATCCTCATTAGGTTTGCAAAAAAAATCAATAAATTGTCTTCTATATATATATAATAAGGATTCTAGGATTAGAATATGGAATTTTGGAGTTTATTTGGGTAGGTATTGGTAAAACCAAATGGTTGGAAATTTGTGAAGAAGAGAGGAGTGGGGGATTTCCTTTTATAAGTGAGGGAGGTGGCACACTTGTAATATTTTGAAGAAAATAATTCTAACCATGTTGTTATCAAGTCACAAGGATATAATAATAGAATTGTTTTGATCCTAGAATATATAAAATCTATATATAGAAATCTAATTTCTGTTTTAATATTTTTGGATCATTTTTATCCTTTTCTTCTTAGTTTAACCCCTAGTAAACCCATTTTTACCTTAACCACGGTAAATAAATTCTAATGTTTTTACTACTCGTTTTGGTAAAAAATTAAGATTAACTTATTATATAATATAAATTTTTATTATTTCAAAAATTCAATCCATTTTTTCTAATTCATTTAAAAAAATTAGGGAAATTTAATTTAAAACTAATCATGTAGATGCGATAAGAATGCAGGTTTTTAAGAAGAAAATGTCCAAACTTTTACAATGTTTTTATATAAAAATTTAATTTTAAATTGATTAAATGACCTAAATTATATTACTTTATGCATAATTAAACAAATTATTCTTTAAAAACAATTATAAATATAATTTATCTTTATAAATAAATTATAGTAGAGGCAGTTTTCAATTAAAATTATGTATTTTTCACTATTTACAAAAAATTAAACGTTTCATAAAAAAACAAAAATTACTCGTAATATAATTTTGACATGATTATTTAAATAATTAACATGATTATATCGAATTAATTTTTTAAATTTTTGAAAAATTAATTTTATTAATGTTCATCAGAAAATAAAAAATAAAATATTTGGGAAACTAGTATTTAAGAAACATATAAATACTTTATTAAAAATTAAGTAATTTTTTATCAATATGTTTATTTATAAAAAATTAATTAATATTTAAAAATTATTTATTAATATTCATATTGATATGTAATATTTCTAAGTTATAATGTTCATGTTTCAATATCTATATTATTAATATATCACTTTTTTTAACTCTATGTCTTGTCTGTAAAAAAGATATAAAATAGACAGAATTTATTGAAAAAATAATAATTTATAAAACTAAAGGTGTTATAATTAAATTTTATAACCATAATTTATTTTTTTGTAAGATGTTTTAATTTTATGATTTACTTTTATTATTTTATATCTAGATCTACTACTATTATAAGGCACGAGAATACAAAAATGTGTAATTTACAAAACCAAAAAAACAAAGTTAATGATAAAGAAAAATGGAAAAAGTGAAATTATTAGTAAATATATGAGTGAATTTTTGAGTTTCATGATGATTCTTTCCATGTATAGTGTAATGTCCAAACCCAAGTGCCACACATTGGTGCCATGAGACGGTTACTCACATGACCTAAAACACACCTCCTAAAATTTCATAGGCTTCCGACTAGGAGTGAGGGTATGATAAGTTGATCTTGGGGAGACTATACCCTCTTTTATCATAGTTATATACTTGTGGAAATAAATATACAACAATGGAAACATATATAACTACAATAATACCAATATCTCAATACAATAAATCCATGAAATATAATATCCAACTAAAGTCAAAAATAGGCGATGCTACATTATTATTCAAGGGCTTAAATGAAATCTAAAAATAAAGACATCAATAAAACACAAGCATGTCAGAAACCATGTATGGTTCCTTTTTCCTGGATCTAGTCCCATAACAACAATCTTACACATGGACTTTTCCATTAACCTGCCCTTCGATAATAAAGTCCATTTGGGTTCTGATCAGTTATCCTGAGTAGGGTGTGAGTAAAACTCAGCAAGCCACCACCAATAGTTCCTAAAACCAATCCAGTCAATAAAAAGTATATTAAATTTCATAAATAAATATATAAAATGTATAAGAAAATAGTTAAAAAATTATCAAAAATCTTTATTAAACCACATAGCCAAGTACCCGAGGACACCTGTACCTCTTTACTTGCTTCATCATGAGGTGGGTATAAACCATGTTATATATTTAATCCACATCTCATTATAGAATATGGGGTTACATTATCCATGTCACTTAAACAACATTATTACTACAACTTGGAGCCATAGTCCATTAAAAATAATTTTAGGCTTATAATTCCATGTCTAGTGCCACATTTACCAACATGTATGTATATATATATATATATTTATATGTCAAAAGAATATAACATCATGTCTTGCACACCAATTATCAATTGTTAATTTATAAATTTTTGAATATATTCATATCTAGTGCCCAAATTATCAATTATGTGTATATCCCATTAGTGTATATCGTCATTCCTATCACCCCATTTATCATGAATACAAATAGATCTATCATTGGAGTATATTTCTATGTCTAACACCCCATTTAACAACTAAAAATGTATATCACTGGAATAGATTGTCATGTTTATCCCCCCATTTCACAATTATTCATGCATCATTTCTTTTCAAAACTTCACATGTATCTCATTATCACATATTTTAACAATGGCACATCAACCAAGATTAAACACATTAATCTTCTTACAAAATTAACCATCACAACACCGACAAATTAAATCATAAATTAATTAATCCCATGCCTTTAATTAATTCTAAAATTAATTAATCATTTCACAGTGTCAACAACCAATAATTAATTCACCAAATAATTATTCAAACACACAATCCCAAATCCTCATAATTAATTATCCAATTAATTTTCCCAATTTATTATATCCATATCCCATAATTAATTCAACAATTAATTTCCAATTTCAATCATCTCAATTTCCTCATAATTAATTCTCAAAATTTATTATCAAATTAACAAATCCAAAAATCTTAAAATTAATTCTACAATTAATTATCTCATTCAATATTCCAAAATCTCACAATTTTACAACTATATCATTTAATTATTTTACCATATTAATTAATTAAATTTTTGATTTAAACTGCTAAAAAACACTATCAATTATACAACTTTCATATAATTATTAAAAATCATGACTATGGGATTTAAAATTTTGGCCACCTACATCTATTTGTTGAAAAATGATTGCACAATAGAAATATAGAAAATTTAGTTACACAACGATGTAAATTTTGATCCGTATCTCAAATACTTAAATCAATATTAAGTAAATCAAGATCTATCCATACTATACCTTAATATAGAATCATATATTAAGATCTCACCAAAAATAGATCTAAAAAAATATTGGGTAACATCCCATGAAAATAATCGGTGATGAAATGAGGATGAACAAGAAATCATCAGGATAATATCCACTTACTGGGAGGGATTAAGATCTTTGATCTGGGTTTTTAATATTGAATAAAAGTGTAAATATGGAATTATAATACCTCTATAATGTTTTTAAATCATCAAAAACCAAGTTGTAATGAGTTTGGAGAAAATAGAACAAGTTTTAGGGGTTTGGGTGGATTTAAAACTAATTTTTGGGCAATTTAAATTTTTGTGCATGGTTTCTTGGGTCGGGGCATACGGTTTGTCCTAACCGTGTTCCAACCATGTAAAAATTGTTTTGGTGTGCACAATTTTTATTTTTAGGGTGCATGGTCTGAAAAACGGTATACTATCCATGCTACCGCCCACTATCTAGTGTTTAAGGGTTCGCTGGGATGAGTGCATAATTTTCTCAAACCGTGCACCAACCATGAACAAACCACTTTTATTCCTCTTTTCTTAATTAATTTCTCAAAACACCCCAAATTAAAACCAAAATAAAAATTACTCAAAACATGGAAAAAGAGTACTTAAAATATAGCCCGAGATGACAAAAAAATGGTCCGGATCTTACATATTGTGACCTCATTCCCATTAAAAAATTCTATTAGAGATACATTAGAGATGAAACAAAGGATAATTTATGGTCCTATATATGGGGAATGAGATTTATTAGATTAAATTGAATATTATTAGGGTATTTATATGAATTAATATTTTGGTAGTATCTTCTATATAACATTACTAATATTGAAGTAGTGAGGGATGCATGAGTAATAGAATTAGGTGATAAATGTAGAGAATATAATAATGAGTTATATAATGAATGGAATGGTATAATTGGAAAATAATTAGAGGGAGTACAAACTAGTAATTAATTTCTAGTAACACAGTAGCATAAAATGATTTCTTATCAGAAGAGTAATACGTTTGTGGTATTGTTAAATTTTTATGGTTTTTTTATTGAAAATGATCATAATCCTTATTAATATATTTTTTATTATTGTTGAATTTTAATTTTTAAGATTCATTATTGAGAAATAAAAAATATTCTATGAAGTACATCCAAACATTGGTGAAAACTATTTTGCATGAGCATTAGAGTTTCTCAATATTTTTCATGTACAACTGAGTTTAATTAAGTATGAAAAAAATTTAATCAAAAAAATCAAACCTAACAATGTCTGATTAAATAAAAATTAATAAAATAAATGTTAATGGAATTGATATAAACTAAAAAGAACTAAAAAAAATAGTTAAGAACGAATTGTAACTAGGAAGGATTTAGGCATCCCAAATCAAATTGAGCTGGCCCAACCAAAATAAATCAAAACAAACATGAAGTCATCCAAATAGAGATAAATATACCGAAACATAATTTAATTAGCTAAAAACTAAAATGAATCAAATTGGATTAATTTTTCTCAAATAATTTTTTATAAGGACTACTTTATATTGATTAGTGGGAACCTACAATATAGAATTGAGACCAAATAACCCAAACATCCCGATGAAAAAAAAACAACCACCATCCCAAATCAGAAAAAATCCCAAATTCCAAAATTTTCAAAAGCATCACACCACAAAATAGACATGATATTCAAAATTGAAAATTGAGCCAAAAAGTAGTATCCCATGAAATCACACCAAAACCTCTTGTGGATTTCCGCCACTATATTGATCCTTTTTCATCTCCCACATTCCACTAAAAATATATTATCACACAGTCTCCTATCACAAGACATTAAATGTTGGTATTGATCATCCCCATAAAAAACATGAATAATGACGAGTCATTATCAGAACCACTCATAACTATCCAAACATGCAATGCAACGCCGTTGTCAAACATTGTTAGAAATGACACACATAAAAAACATTGATTTAATAGGATATCCCAAATCCTTCACCACCAATAGAAACTAAAAAATATTTAACATTGAAATCATTATTATAGTCCAAAGAAGAACCACAACATCACAAACCAATATCACCATTGATATAAAGGATAAAAAATCTACTGAAAACTATCATTGAGGATAGTATCACTATCATGAACCTATAATAATGGTGTCATCATTGAATATTAGAGTAGGAAGTCACATTTCTAACACATATTAATTACTATGAATGAATTTTTACTAGACCTATGTCACTATCATTATCCATTTTTTGTTCCAATTAAGTAATAGCCTAGGATTCCATTGTCAATGTCCTTACTGCATTACTGCAACTATGAAACCAATATGAAACCATTTCTATGCCTCACCAACATACATGGGATAATTATTTACAATATTCCATAGCTCCCCATCTATAAAGTGTGTCCATTTTCTAAATCATTATCACCAATAAAACATCATGTACCCCTATAGACTACAATCCCATACACTCGTAGATGAATAATACACCCCAAGAGGAAGAAACCTTGTGAAATCCTCTCCCTCTTAAGGACCTCCCTGAAACGGAAGAGAAAAAAAAATAGAGGATGATAAGGGGAAAAGGGATCCATCCACACTAAATCAAGGAATAAAGATTCCACCTTCAGGCTATAGTATGGGGGAAGACCTAGAGTGGGATACAATGAAGGGAGAAACCTATTAATGTTTACTTGTAAACAATCAATAGTTTATAACTTGTAAATAGTTTGTAAACTATAAATAGTTTTTAAAATATAATTTTTTTACAATTTAATGTTTATATATAAACTATAAATTGTTTTTAATTTACATGATTATAAATTATTAAAGACCTATAAATTTTTACTTTGATATAATAATAGAGGAAATATATGATTGTAAAGGAGACCGTGGTTATAAATTTGGTGAAACTCCCTATAAAAATTATAAATTGGATTTTAAAAATAAATTCTAAAATGATTATGAAGTTGAGATGAATCACTCAATAACATAAATATGAAATAAAATTATAATATCCTATATTAATGAATCCAAAAACACAGGTAAAAATATAATAACTACACTAAGCCGAAAAATAAAAAACATTGAGTGATTTTTTTTACCTCAAGTGGTTCCTAGATCATCTAATGATGCTTAAAAAGGGTAATCATAGATCAAGGAAATTATTTAAATGTTAGGGGGAATTCATAAATATAATTCATGACAGCCTATGAGGTGAAAACATGAACAAAAGGTTATTCATATTAAGTTTATATTCATGATCAATGTTATGAACATATAAATTTGGTTAAAAAATAACTTATTAAATTACAAGGATACTCCAAAAATACGGGAACATTATGGAATAAAAAATCAAACCACTATAAATAAACGAATTGATTCATTTATCATAGGTAATGGAAATCAAATGGAGAGTCAAAAAATTAACTAAAAAATGTAAAAATAAACTAATAATTAAAATTTTTAAATATACAAAATATTAATATTGAAACAGATAAATATGGTAAAATGTATGATATAATCCTTAAATGGTTCAATTTATATAGTATAAATAGTGTGAATCAATATTAATAAATAAAAATAAAAATATTTTTATATAATTTTATTATATAAACATTTATAAATTTGATCCATATTAAAATGTAAACATGTAAACTCTATACTGTATTAACATGTACATATTTTAAATTAATATTAACATATAAACATTAAAATATATCCATTTATTATGAAATTATAAATATTAAAACTATAAACTATAACTAAATTGGTGGGAATATAATGACAATAAATTCAAATATATTTAATTATCCATACCTTTCCCAATACAACCCAAACATAAAAAAAGAAAAATCGAACTAAAATGGAACAAACATAACCTAAGAGAACTAAATAAACCGGACCTAAATGAAATTAAATTGAACTAAACTAAAAAAAATAAAAAAAATAATAGAACTGAACTATAACAACAAATAAAAATCAATCTAAATCATACTATATTTAACTATACTAAATGAAACTGAATTGAACTAAATCAAATTTAGAAAAATTTAACTACTGAAATATAAATCATATTTTATTAATATTTTCATCAATAACCTGAATTAAAAAACATAAAACAATAATATATTTAATCAATCCAAAATAAACCATACAAAAAAACAAAACAAGTCTGATTTAAACAAAATCATATTAACCCAAACTAAACAAAAATAAAATATTTTAATCATAGATAAACCAAAAAGTGATTAAGTGGGTCTAAATATACCGAATTGACATAAAAAGGTCTTATATAAACCAAAATAACCCAATCATAGTTGAAGCAACACAAAATGAATAAAAATACATAAAGAAAAATTGAACAGAACCCATCTAACGAAACACAATACAATAATATAAAAAATTATTTGAATATACATTGAACAAAATGATAAATTTTTTTTCTTGTTTTACTTAGCTAAGGATGATATGATTCATTTCTGTGAAATTGCATTCAATCTGTTTTATTTTCGATAAGTTAAATATTGGTTATAATGGGTAAGTTTTTTCAAAAATACAATATGATTTAATTTTTTTACATTTAATGGAATTTTATGTATGCATTGTTGGACATTGAAGGGAATGTAACTAGAGAATTTTTTTCAGAGTGAAAAGAAAAAAGACTATAGTTCTATAAATTAATGTATGGAAGAAAATATTTTATGTTTTATTCTAACAATTTTAAATTTTAATATCTATTTTATAACTAAATATATTATTTAAATTTTCAATAGCATGCTTTTAATGAACTTATAAGAATGGAGAAAGAAAATTAAATATAAATTATCATTTGAAATAGATATTAGGTGAAAATAATTAGGGGATATTTTTCTTTTTTCCTGGGAATATTGCAATGTCGACTCAGTATGTGACCATATCAAGAAACTCAAACACTTATAGAAGAACCATGTTATTAATGGCTGGTGAAAAAGTATATGAGGACAAAACTAACCAAGGGGAGCGGGAATTGGAGTAGTATAAAGTTCATTGATTAGTTCTTGAAAGCTATTATAGTTTTATGTCCCTCAATTACATTACAAACTTATGTGGTTTTTGGTACATGCATGTGAAAGGCACAGTCCTTATATGCTGCAATGGGAAATGATGGTCCTAGTGGTGGTTAAGGTGAAAAATTTATTGGGGTGGGGGGATAGAGATGATGATTATTAGGGGGGATGTTCATGATGATTTTAATGTTAGAGATGACCTAGATAGAGGTTATGGTTATGATGATGATTTTTTGGAGGGATATATTGATCAACTCTATTTATATCTTCATATTTATGACACTTTTAACCATGTCAAAGCTTTATAATGTATGAAAGTGATTGAATATATGTGTTATTATTTGTTTTTTAGTTAACAATTTATTAAAAGAGAAATATATAGTATATGTTTGGATTTGAATGCATATTATAACTGGTGTTTCATTTGTAGGTTGTTATATTTTATTTAGGGGTGAAATCTAGGTGGGGTGTATTATATAGTGAAATTGTTCTATGCCAATGGTTCTAGTTAACAATTATTATATGGAAATATCAATACGTCTATAAAAAGGTTCATTATATTTTTTTTATATCATTTTATTTACACACAAACAATGAATGATTTATAGAACTCATGGTATAACCCATACCAATGATTCTAAACAATTGGTAGAGGTGGACCTTATAGTATTGTGTTGATAGTATTATGTTATATGATATCTTTTTCCTTAATAGTTTTCTTCTTTAAGAGACTCAACTCATAGATCAAGAACAACAATAGATATTTTGGGCTTTCTTAGCACTACTCATCTTTATTCTAAATCATCTTCTATGATATATGGATATTTTAGGATATCTTCATCTTTTCTTTTATCTTCCTTGACACACAAGATCTTTTATCACTGAATAAATTCAACTTCTCTCTATTATATAGTTAGATCACTAAATAAATTTAGTATCAATTATCTAAACTCTCTCTTCAATACTAAAAATATAAAATTGTAGAATAAAATATTAGATACTTCTCTATTATCCCTCACTATCAATTTTATTCTTCTTATCTTTTTAATGTTTATATAATCACATGAATACTGTTATTCTATATGAATATGAAAATGTACTGTGAACTAAGACAACATAATCTTCACTATAATTATCAGTATTTAAATATTATATAGTAACTATTTAATATTAACCAACTAATATAGGATCTCTTTCTTTAATTTACTATATCAAAATTCTTATAATATCCATGGACTCTCCTTTGCTACTAAATATTCTTTATCATTATTTCATGTATCAATTGGTATATAAAAAACCATTATGATATGGAACTTCCATATAACCCTCATCACAAATAAAAATTCTTCTTCAATTACGATCTCCATTATTCTTACCTAGAACCGTGTCTATTCAAAGTATCATAATATTTAATTTTCTAAGTATAGTATAACATCTTCACATTTAAATATCTAGGTATCTCATTTTATTGAAACTGTTGAACCCTTATATAAGAGATTATCACTTTTACTTATCATAATTAGGATCTAAGACTTCTTGAAATTTTTAGTGAGTGAAATTTATGTAATAATTTGATAATCTTATGAATTAGAGATCAGTTTTTCCTTTGAAAATTTCTACTCTCTATGTATTGGAGAACCATTATATATAATCTGGTTGACCCTTATTCATCGTAGTGAGGATACAAGTATTTTAAAAATCATTATTTTTTATCATTTCTTACCTTTACATAATAAATTTTATGTATTTTTTCTATTAAATATTAAGGAATTGGATCTTACATATCACTAAGTGAATCAAGTCAAAGTCAATTTTTACTCTTCAAGTTAACCTTACGAATTTATGGTAATTTAATCTTTTCCAATATTTTTGATTAAAAGTATTGGAGAATACTTATGTATTGATAAACTCTCCCTTACAAATCACATGGTTGTTCTTTCCTTTTCCAATTCTCAACTACAACTCATAAAGTGACTCTTATATATTAAGTAACTTATTGTTATAATTCAAAGGGATTTACAACACTTTTCCAACATCTGAAATATCAATTTTAGAGTTACATTTATATATTTACTATGACGAATTCAATATTTCAATTCCCTTTTCAATTTTATATTTTAATAATCTAGACTAAAATTATGTATTGGCTATATTTTTATATTTTCTCTTACATATTTCATATGAATACCCTTACATATTGTCATTTCTAAATAATATAAAATATTCACCTTTGAGAACTTCTTCCAAAGTTCTCAAATTAACATAAAATCTTATCAAGGATTATATAGACACTCACAATTTCTCAAAACCACATTTATTACAATGAAAAATATTATAATGTTTTGAAATATCTTCAACTTCACTTCCAAATCATTTTTCATCATATAATAATTCTTCTTGAATTTGTCAATGTATATTAGATTCTATATATGTTTTATATTCCAATGAAACCTTTTTTATTCCAACATCGAAGAGATGTTCATCATTAATTATATAATAAAATATGTTTGACAATCCAAGGATGGATTTTCAATCTTATAGCTACCATTTATGCTTCATAAATAATATCACATTATTATTTTCAATATCCATATTCTAAAAATCACGAGGAACATTTTATAAGTAGTTATTTCACCTTCTAGAAGCAGTTATCTTTATTTCTTTTTAATATTACATAAACAATTATTTGATGTTAGGGAAAATTAAAATAAAAAACCAAATCATTTATTCTCATCTATTTAAGGGAAATATCATAATCATGTAATTCTAAATTTTTTTGTAATACATGAATAAAAATAAATTCATATATTCAATGGAATTTTGCTTAACACGTCTCCCAATTAACTGGATTATTCCTCCATCACCTAATAAATATCGACAATCATCTTATTCCATATCATAAAATATAATCATCATAATCTTTTTGGCTCTTCAATGTATCCCTTTGGATTCATTGACATTACCCTTAGCTATATCACATAAAAAACTATAAATATGTATTCAATGTCTCTCTTTATCTCTATATTATTGACAATAAATACAATGGTTTAATAATAAGGGAAATTCATACTAATTTAGTAATTTACTAGTATATTGTAGTATCTACTTTAATAAATCATGATACACCTTATAAAAGGATGAAATCGCATTTAACATTGAAATGTAACATAAACTTATAAACTCTTATCCTACATGACCTAGATTAGATTAAATAAAAGTGTGATTATTATAGATAAAAAATATTTTCCTTAAACTAATCAGTATCTGATAAAAACCCAAGAAATAGTTTTCTATGGTATATTCAAGAAAATTTTAAATAAATTTGGAACATTATCTCAAGTCAACAAACACATAAAAAATATTCATGTTCATGGAATAATACTCCTCCATCAATCTATATTCTATCATATCATTAAATAATCAATCTATCCACCTAAATAAATGAATTCAATATTTTTCTTCTAGGAAAAATGAATATGATAAACATACATAATTAATGAAAAATTATATCACATTATAGAAATACCAGATTCACATGAAATACCAATATTAAAATATCTTCAATTCTTGTTAGATCTCCCCAAGGGATGAAATACATTGGTTTCATTTAATCCAACCGTATTTTTTAATGTAAACTCCAATCATATTTAATTGATATCACATGAAATATTACAAGGAGTCATCATGATACAAATTAAAAAATTCCATGATGGATAACTCAATATTCAATATAGTTATTTTTGCATTCAATATGTTCCCCCTACATGAATTACCTTCAATTATCAATAAAAATAAGCTTAAATAAAGTATTTTCTAGAAATAAGGTTATTTTTGTATTATCTATATAGTGTAATTAATATGCCTAATATTTCTTTCTCAATGCATATACTGATTTCATTGCAATTCCACATTAGTGATAAATATTTTCTCTTGTGCAAATTTTTCTTTTATAGATTTAAACCCCCTTGGGTAGTATGGTATTATTTCATCATTTAACATTTTTATTATGTGGAAGTGGATTTTTCACCAAAACTATCAATACAATTTTATCTTCTTATGGTCGATCCATCTCTATAGCCATTTATGACTATGAGGGTCAAAAAAATTATTTATTCTCTTATAACATGTACAACCTGCATAGGTTTTCACATGGATTCAATAGTTATTTTTCATTGTTTATCATCACCTCCTTCCAACTTGGTATCATGTAATTCATTTACATAAGGCATGTCCATTCTATTTTCACCTTCCACATAGTTCCTCATTTTCCATGAAGTCACCCTTTTTATAAAAATTCATTAATTATGATTTTGGTGTATATTATACCGAACCAATTCTTTTAACATTTTCGTATATTTATTCAATTTATTGATCTATTTTTTTCCTTTAATATTCAAAAGGTATCTGTATTGGTACAAGATTTTAATTTTCTATGATAGTAGGAGAATCTTATTTTTTGTGTAACATACTTCTAATCTTTCTTCATGTGTGTATATTATTTTTTCATACCCTTATTTAGTTTATAACCCAAGGTAGATTTACCTCTTCTTCTTAGTTTTTTCTATTTCATACTTTTTAGTCTTATATTTTCAGTCTCGCTTGAATCATGATTGATATTCCTATACCAAAACTTATTAGGAAAATGATCACTTATATTATAATTTGAAAAGAAGTTCTCTAAGAATCCAAATATGTTATTGATGGAAAAATTCACTCCAATCTTAATCAATAAGTTTTTCCTTTTTTAATCTTTTTTCACACAAAATATATTCATTCTATAATTTCTATAATTTCTAATATTATACCTACAATCAAGGTAAATAATCCCAAACCTCATACAACTCTATACTTACCAAATAAATATTATTATCTTACCTTTGGTTTTAATCTAAACAACCTTGAAACCATTTAAATTTTAATCAAAGCAACTTTTATTCTGAGCTACTTTGGGGAGTGATAAATCTTTGTTGTTGTCACATCTACCCATGATGAATTAGTGAGTTTCTTAGTAATATTTTGAATCATATTTATAAATATATTTATTTATAAAATGAAATAACAGTATAAAAATATTAGTATATAAATCATTTTTTGGGACATGGGTTTCCTATTTCCTTAAGATTGTGTTGGATAGATATTTAGATAACCAAACACTATTTTCCCACTAAATTGATTATTTTTAGAAGTATGACTAATTATTTTATTCCTATAAACCATTATTTTCTTTTTATCTTGTGAAGTATCAACATATATGACCTAAATATTTATCATTTTTATTTCTATTTCAATATTGTTTATATTGAGTATATTTTTCTCATTCATTGTTGATCATACCATTTATACCAATTTTCTCCTCATATTTTTAATTTGAACTTTATGAATCTTACTTTATTGATGAAAATAACTATCAAGAACCTTTACCCTTTTTTACTTGACTTTTAAGTGAGAATCATTGTCATCCATGATAATACATTCAATTTATTCATGTTTATAGATCATCGATTCATAGAGTCTACAAACCTTGATTATCCCATCAATGTTATTTTTCAATAATTATTCAGTTATATATATATTTCTTTATTTGTCACTAAATATTTCTCTTTAGGTTTCACTTCTTTGATAAGAGATTTAATGTTTTGAAATTGTGCTTAAAATTCTATATGAATGAATTCTTTATCTTTTAATTTTTTTTCTAACCATATTTATTCTATATAAACTCATATAAATAAGTGTTAAATTCAATTGAAACATTTTTAATGTAATCCTTAACATTAACGTATAGTTGTTAAATAATTCATTAGACCCATTATATTCATTATATGAACATTATTTTTAAAGAGGAATATTATGAATATATTTATGAAAAATTTTACCACATTTTTTAAATTCATGTAGTGGTGAATCCTGTTTCATATTTGATGTTTTGTTCTTCTTCTTAGTAATAAATTTATTTTTGTTATTAAATTTTTTAAAATAAAACATAATTGTTTAATAATAAGATAAAAATATTATACTCCAAGTGAGGAACATAAAATCTTATTCAAATATGAACTTCATGTACATCTTGTAAAAATAAATAGAAACAAAAATAGATCTAATTAGAGGAAACTAGGATTATCTCCAATACCACTTGATGCATTTAGTTTTCTATACAGTATCTTTGAAGGGGGGGGGGGGTGTTTGAGTGTGAACCTTTTTTTCCAAATTATTAACTCTTTTAGTTTCCCTACACAATAATCAAAGGTTAGTCTCAATTAAGATATATGGATATAATTATAAATTTTATAGACATGCAATAACATCCAATGTGGTACATAGATAAGAGATAGTACCACATAATATTTTTACATGTTCTATCCCCATTGTGGTAATTTACTCCTCTTTGTGTTTGGGTCAAGTATGAGACACACATTATTAGTAGTGTAGAAAAGTTATTACAAATCGATGGGAAGGCGAAATCCTTATCCCATAACCAACTCTTTTGATTTTTAATATATAGGAATCCTTAGGGATCAATTAAATCCATATGTTTAAAAAATTATATATCTCTTGATAGGTTCTAAATAGTATCTCCCAAAAGTGTAATATCACTCAAAAAATTAGGATTATGTTATAATGGCACACTATAATCTCAAAAATTATCTATATAAACTCATGAATAAGATATTCTCTATACTTTGGGATTTCACTCCACCACAATAATGAGATTTCTCTCCACATAAAAATTTCTTTGACTTCCAATACATAAACCACAACAAAAGAATGCATGTTGGCCTTATTTTATTGATTCAATCTCAGAATGATGAACTCCTATAGATAATTGGACATTCTCCACTACATTCCTCCTAAAATTTTTCTTTAAGAACCTAAAAACATATATCAAGAATAGATATAGTAGTTCTATAATTTCTTAGAAATTATTTTATTTTTTTCAAAAATATAATTTATTATATAGGGATATAAAATTATTTCTTCTTGTTTTATTTTTTATATTCTTAGACACATGTGATCTCTTATCACTATATATATTCACATTCTATGTATTATATATTCACAATTCATGTGGTCTAAAATATCAATTATCTCAATTTTATCTTTAATACTCAATATATATAGTCCTCGAATACAATATCATATTATTTTATCTTCCTCATCATTTTTCATTTTATTTTTCTTATCATTTTAATATTTATGGAATCACATGAATATCATTTCCATATTTAAATATGGAAATATCTCTTTTACTGCAATAATGTGATCTTGTAATTGATTCTAAATCAATTAATATTCAATAATAGTTAAAGAAAATATATTATCAATTTCAATATCTTCATATCTGAATTCCAATAATATGATTCTCATAATATCTATAAAATATTATCCTTCAAAAAATTCTCTTTATCATTACTACATGACTTCATTAGAATATTTAGATACCCTAAACTAATAGAACTACTCTTTATAGCATGGAAACTCTCATCATAGCTAAGTCTTAATCATCAATTATTATATCGATTATCCTCAAATGGAATCACTGTTATTAAAATCATTATGATATTTTATATTTTAAGTCCAACAAAAGATTATCTCATTTTAATCTCAAAATATCTAATACTTTTTAATCATTTTTATCCCTTGTGAAAGATATTTTTATTCTTTTATATAATAGTGATGATACAAGAATTTTTCAATTTTTCAGTGATTAACCTTTATATAAATATTTATTACTCTTAAATCTCATAGTGAGACTGTCACCTTTTCCAATTTTCAGTTGATAAGTATCAAAGAACCATTTATTATCATCATGTTGATCCTTATGTATCATAGTGAGGATCCAAAACATTTCCATGTATTAAGTTCTACTCATTATGTACTTTTGAACATTTCCTTTAATGAATTATGATATCATTTATTTATTATGCAACTAACTATTACATATCACCATGTGATTCAGGACTCTGCCAATTTCTAATCTTTATGTTACACATACATGATCACTAGAATTTTATCATTTCCAATATTTCAGTTTATAGGTATTACATAACCCTTATGTATTATAGAACTGAGAATTATGTATCATAGTATATTCCATCATTTTTTATTTTTTATTTAAAACTTATAATGTAACTATTATGTATTATGTAACATTATTTTACAAAATATAGAGTGTTCCAACAATTTTCCAATTTCCCCAATATATATCTTGTATTTACATTAAAATATCTCCTAATATGACTCTTACATATAACTGAATTTATCAATTTTCCAGAAGTACGTTCTATAATAACTTTAAATATTTTTCATCATTTTAGATTTACACTTTTTTATTACCTGTGATGACCCATATGTATTTCCTTTATTTAATTATCAACAATATATAATTCCAGAACTTAATTAAATGTTCTCAAGTAGACATAAAATCTTCTCAAGTCTTGTATAGGTACTTGAAAATATCTCAATAAAACTTAAGAGACTATATAATTTTAAAATGTTGCAAAATATTTTCAACATCATTTAAAAAAAACATTATATAAAATTATTATGTAATTAATTAATGTATCATCAATTCTATATCAATTACATATTAAAATTTAGTTTTCTTTAGTCCATTAACTAAGGGATATTTATTATTTTCTACAACATCTATAATTCATGATAATACAATGATGGATTCCCAATCTATTATTAATATTCTTTGCCTATCGATTTATGGGAAGTATCTTAATCTCACGATTCAATATACTTCCTAAATATACAAATAAATATTCCTTAAAAAATTATAATAGAAGAAATAATCACACATATTAATATTCACTGAGCTCTTCCTCCATCACAAAATATATATTGACAATATTCTAATTCATTGACATCAAAAAAATCCTAATAATCCCTTGATATTTTCACAAACTAATACTCATTTAATGTAACTAAATGATTCTGAAATAAATAATAATATAGTAATATAGTTGTTTTCATACTCTATGGTTGAGTTATATTAAGGTATCTAAATTTACTCTTTGTTATTTAACCAATTTTAATCTAATTATAATTATTTTTTTGCAACGGTAACTAATTACCACTCACCCAATCACACACCCATGTGTCATTGAAAATATTTTGGATGAACTTCATTGAGATTCCATATTTTTACGAATTAATGTATTTATAGCCATTTATAAATATCGATATTACCCAAAATTTGGAAAAGTTAAAAGTAACAAAAAACAATCACAGATGGAAATAATCAGATAATATATACTATTGTTTTACTAATATATAAAGATAATTAGTATTTAAAATCAAGTAATAAGTACTTAAAAACCATATAATAAATAATAAAAAATAAATACACAGTAATAAAAACAATAATTATTTTAAAAAGGTCATATAATAATTTCAAATAACTAATAAAACTGACAATATTAGAGAAAAATGATAAAAAAATTAAAATTCCCCAAAAAATCATCAATAACTAAACACCTTCATCAGAATAACACCATTAACCATGGTGATTTTTCATTAAAACCATAAATAATTTCTGATTAATATAAAATTAATAAATAATGATATTTAAAAAACTGTTAAAACCATATTAGACAACTAACCAAATTTATATGAATTAATGTCAATTGAAAATGAATTCAAAAATAATTATATATTATTATTAGTTAAATAAACCTCTAAATATGACTTAAACCTTCCAAAAATATGGTTTTTACTAACATAATCTATTTTAAAATAATCAATTTTAGTAAATATAGATATATAGATACAAATTTATGAAATTAAACATCAAAATAAGGAAAATTAGAGACCCAAATCAATAAAAATATTAATTTACCATATACAAAAACAAAATATTAAAACTCTTATCAATGAGCATTGATTTTATTAGAGTAGTTGATTAAAAATTTAAAAATAGTTACTAATTAAAATGAATACTAGCAGAGAAAAATATATAAAATTAAAAAACTAAATCAAGGAAGATTCACCTATAGTTTACAACATCAAATCACAATAACATGAACTTATTAGATCTGGTTTTACCATGTAGTGGTGACCTAATGTTTTTAATATTATATTGAATAGAACATTGCTTCCATTGGCCTCCACCATCCATCACTTTTCTTTATAAGATTAACCCAATGATAAAATACCTCTATGTTGTGTATTAATATCATGTAGGATAGTTTGGAGAGATTTTATGGTCTACCCGACCGAATTTTTATGTACATATTGTTATTTTTAATTTTTTTAATTTTTTAATCATTTTTTATTATTTTGGATTTTAATAAATTTTCCATGCATACCTAACATAATATGGAATCCTAATTCATTTTTCATTTTTCGATATTTTTTTACCTTTCCATAAAAAATAGTTCCATCATTCTTAATATGTTCTATAATGAATCATTTTAAGGTACATCTATCCAAATCATATATCAAAACTTATATCACTAAAAATAATATCTTGATATTATTCCCTTGGATGTAGTTAGAGATATATTTTTTTTTTATCAAAATTCAATTATTTTGATATGTGTTTAGAAAAAAATATTGTATGGTGTTTGAAATACCAAATAAAATGTGTTGATAATTTTGGAAGGTGAGGATCGGTTTATATGTTATGGAAATAATAAAGTAATCAGTATATGTAGATATATTAATATTGGATAAAAATTGATGAAAATATTAAATAATAGAATTCTATGTGTCCATAAGATATATTTCTATTTGATATGTTATTAGTGATTTATTCACATGTGAAAGAGTTTGAATAAGTTTATGAGGATTCCCATACAGTATAGATCTTTTCAAACAGTATTTCCCCATTGAGGAAGAAAGTTGTGACGAAACAACTATGTCATTATCATCCCTAAAGGCCAATGTTTATATTTTTAACACCCTTAGATATTATGATTTAATATCTTTAAATAAATTTTATATCATTAATAGTTTTCTTTATACCCAAAACAATGTTTATATGAACTATGATATACTATTGAAACATTATTATTTAATATGATAGTTATTTCTTATCCATTGGATAAATTAAATTATGAAAAATTATTGTTTACACATATATAGAATGAATTATTTGGTAGTTGGTTTGGTCTATTTTGTATTTATATTTTCCACATCATGTTATTATATTTTTTTATGATTAAATTAGTACAAATTTCATTAAATAATAAATAATTGATCTTTGATTATCTGAAGTAGAATTTCTAATTAAATGAAATATTTTAGGAAAATTTTAATTTTAAGGGTTAAATTATTTAATGTTCTTTGCTTTAAAATTGATTTTTATTTTTTTTTGTTCTAAAAATCTTAATTTAAAAACATTGAAATTATATTTTGAAGAATTGAAAATATTTAAAATTTGTATTTTTTCTTGAATTTTTGGTGGAATTTTTATATGGAATTTTTTAATTTTATTTGCTAATTTTTTTACTTATGAAGTTTTCTCAAGTGTAGTTAGTGACCAAGAGAAGTAATTTTTCAACCATGATGGTGATTGTTTCCTTACTAAACTTACATACTATAATGTATAATTCAGTGAAGGACACACTACCATGGGGGTGCTTCTATTCCCTAATTTTTTAACATGCAACCATTCTACTCCCATCATTCCCGTTATGCTGCTATAATGATGAGAAAATATGAAGCTGATGGGATATTATTATATGGGTTGCTTTTATGAGAATATAATCCTTCTAATATTCCCCCATTTTATTTTTCTAACATTACTATTATTTTAATACCATGAGTAACATACTTTGATCTCTCTCTAGATATCATATCTGGAATAAAAAACTTAATCACAAAACTAATTTCAATGATTTTTATAATCATTACTAATAATGAAATATGATATAGGTTTAATTATTGAAGGAAATTTCAAATCTAGGGTTTTGTTGTTGAAAGTAAATCAAAATGAGGAAGACATCAGGAGCTGAATCTGGTGTGGTTGAATCTGAGATGAATATGTGCACATACATAAAGATATCTTAGTTTGTTAAGTAATATGCAATCTGAGAGTTTCCTAGTTGATGTTGAGATTCACTGATGTAGATCGATGTATAACTAGGTTTCTCATGAGTTATAGTAAATAAACTATATGTCACCAACCTAGATATTGAAACAAAGATGATCAAACCCATGATTATTGTTTTATGTAGACTAAATAAATAATAAAAAGGAAATTGAAAAATAATTTCACTACCAATAATGACACATTAAAGGATGGGATTATGTCTGGATGAATTTAGTGATCCGGAGTTGAGAAGATATAGATTGTGTGATATAGTGATCGATTCACAACATTAGATCACTAAAAAGTTTCTAGATTTTTTAAAACTAGAATTGTAGACAACCACAAACATTTGGTGTAATGATATTAGATAAATTTGAAGAATCTGTTATTGTTGAGGTTAAGCTTAGTGATTTTATTTGTTGTTAGTTTTGGTGTTTGTTTACAGATTTGGTTTATAACTGAGGTGGGTGAATCGATGGTTGTCTATGATGTGAATTTAATGATGGGAAATGTAAAACACCATTTACTCATATAAATATCAATTTAGAGCTATAACATTCATCTTAAAGAATTTTTCAGGTAAAATGTAGTGTTGCAAATAGAAATTTTGTTGAGTAGTAATTAAAATATGGGAATAATTCAAGATAGATTCTTAAATACTATCATAATTCAATTTATATGAATATATTTTAAATATATATAACATGAATCAAGAATTCATCAAACTTAATATATATTTCACATGGTCCTGTTTTGTTTTGTTAAAAAATTAATAGTGTACTTTGCAGGTGATAAAGTTTTTTGACTAAAAACACATGGTCAATGAGGAGTAAAATAAGAGAATTAAATTGATGGAATAATCTAATTAAATGGGAAAGTATAAAACCTTCAAATAGGGAACATAATTTAGGCTGACTTATTAGAGACCCCAACAAAACTGTTTGATATTCTAGGAGCTCGGGAGTATAGGAAAAGAAGAATTTTCATGGGAAATATGAATATAATATTCAATGATTTTCATCACTGAGGTTGAATGAGGGAGAGATAAAAATCAACAATAGAGAGAATATATCTCATTTATCTTATCTTTTCATCCTCTATTTCACTTAAATGGTCATTCGTGTGTCTTATGACTTTAAACATACATATATTAATTTTATTATGGGGACTTAATTGTAGAAAACTAATTATTTTTAGGATCTTAATTTTTTGTTCTCATCTATAATATAATCTATTCAATAACACATCTTAACGGAGTTCATGATTTTTTATGGTAGTAGTTGTAAATCTCAAGTGAAATTATGAAATTTATAAAAAATAAATTTCATTTTGGGACGAACCTTTTCAGGATATCTGTAACTCTTTAATGATTTTTGTAGTTGTTAATTTCCTTATTATTCACATTTTTTTCCTCTATTTCTTGACATAGTTAGTTTCAAAACTAGTAACACAGAATTAAATACTTGAATATTCAAAAACTAAATACCCAATTTCCTATCATTAAAATTCTATATTTTCTTATTTAGTATTTATAATTTAGAATACTAAATTTGAATCACTTACCGAAATTTCCTTGGGTTCAAACCTTCACTCTTATTCTAGTGTAAGTTTCATTATATTTTTATGGGCATTCACATAAAAAAGTTACCACATCATGTTTTTAAGTTTCATTATAATTTTATGGATTTTATGAATTTTTTTCAATGGATGAAATTAAAAGATGAACCATTTTAAAAAACATAAAACTAACGTTATAGGAACCACCCAAAAAATTCTTATAAGGATCAAGGTGTTTTTATATCTACTACGACCTTGGGTTTTTCACTACAACTTATGATTGATTTTCAAATTAAAAAAAAGTGACGACCCTTCAAAATATAAAGGAAATATTGAGGGGTTGATGTAGCATATGATTTCTAGAGTGGATTCTTTGAATTATACTAATAAATATGATATGGAATCAAAAAATCCAACCATAAAAAATGACATGAATAACCTTTAAATGAAAATATTTCAAATTACTTGATAATTAGGAGGTAAATAAAATAGAAAATTACCAAGATCAAAATAGCTTAACCCTAGGGATTATTTAATTTATTTTTTACAAGAAGTTGTTTAAAAACTCCAACAGAAACTGGAAATGACCCTAATAATGCTCAAATAAGAAAATTAAGTCAATTTGAAGGTCAAAAACTACATACAACTGAATCTTGAAATGAGGGAGGTAACTTGAAAAATGAAGGAAATATCACTATTTCACATGGAAAACAACTTGAAAAAGACACGAAAAACTGGAAGAAAGGGAAGGATAAGAATGGTGACGAAATAAGAGACATTCCTTTTATTTTATTGAACCATTACCCACTCATCCATTTCCTAGAAAATTTAAATCCAAAAATATAAAAAAACTTCTCTAGTTCCTTGTACTTTAAACCAAGTCACAAATGAATATATTTTCATTAAATATTAAATTTATTTTCCACTTTTCATTAAATATCTTAAAAAAATTATTTCAAACAAGAAAATATTAGAATAATGTTCAACATAAAATATTATGGAAGATTTTAGTGATGTTATTCAAAAAAAACCTCAAAAACATAAACTTATAGAGGGTTTTATCATTCCATACACCATAAAGAATAGTGTCTAACTCAACTATCATTTTTATATTAGTGATACTATAAATCAGATTCTTTTTTATTTATTTAAATGGTTGTGGTTAGGTGAATTACAACCCAATACTATGATTCTATAGTTGTATGGACCATCTATTACTTGTCCCATATGAATAATTGACGACCTATAAAGGGGATAAGATAAGTAGTTCTTCCTAGATGATTTTCGTTTGATTGGTATGGAGTGAAACTAGGATATTACAATTATTCGATGAAGCCCTTTCTTAGCCACTAAGGATATTGCTATTGATTTTCCAAGGATTAGATTAATTTATATTTGGGGTGAAATAAGAGTAATTCATTATTTAAAAAAATATTAAACAACCCAATATAGGTGGTAATTGATCAAGAGTGTAATTTTTAGTAGCTGATAACTCATTAGATCATTTAATAGAGTTATATAAAAACTCTTCAACTGATGAAAATCCTTTGGATGTTGAAAATATTATTTCACGCATTGTTGATTATGCTCAAAATTAGAATATTTACATGATTTTTGATTTGGAAATAAATTATTTTCTAGCTGCGAGGTGTGGTGTTTGGAATGAATTTTCATTATCCAGATATAAAAAACATGTAGGATATATCGAGCCTAACTTCTCCTCTATAAAAAATATTAATTTTTTTTTGACAAAATTTAGAGGTATTTGTTAGAAAAATATTATGTTTTTAATGGAAAACAATCATGAAGTATGATCCAAAAACTCAGTGTAATGGTAAGTACACTTTAGATAGCGATAAATAAGACATTAAAATCGTTTTAGAAACTGAAGTTTTTTCTACTTTTGGAAACTCAATTTTAGAAACATATTGAATACCATGGAACTACTATGCCCAATTTTCTTCGCTTTAGTGAACTAGCACCTAATTTAGAGCTTAATTTTTTTGATTACACCTATAATAATATTTTTCTTGTTGAATAATCAACACATCATATTATTATCTTTTCTTGGCATAATGAAAATCTAGAGTAAATATTTATAGGTGTCCTAAGAATAATAAAAGCATCAAGAAGTTGGAGAATTGGTGATATGAAACAGATTTTCCCTTCATTCTGCATGCATAAGATTCCTTTAGAACTAGACCACAATCTAAGAGTTTATAGTCAAAGGAGATTGAATCTAAACATGAAATATCTTGTGAGAAAGTAGGTTATCATGATATTAGATATAAGTATCACTTTTCCCATTTTAGATATTTCTTGGGTTATCCTATTATTATTTGTTCCAATGAACGTAGGTTTCAAGATTGCAAAAAGTGAATAGAATGAGAAAAATTAGTTTTGGGAGGAAGCCCTATGGAGAGTTTTTTTGATTGTAGAAATATTAATTCATATATTAAGAATGTTAATTTTAAAATTCTATTATTTGTTAAATTTTCTGATAATATTTTAGTTGAGGAGTTTATTTATTTTCTGAATGTGTATTTTGGTTTATTAAAATATTCTTATATCCCTATAAGGCTAATATAAAACCAATTTCACATTACACTTCGTGATATTTTCCAACTGATGAATTCTCTTTGTCCTTTATGGTGCCTTGAACACCATTCAAAGGTGGATAATGGATATTTTTGAGATATTATAGAGAGAATCATTTAGGTGTTTATGAATGTTTTCCCCATTATTTAGAGAAAATTTTAGAGGTGTTTTTAAAATATGGGATTAGTTTAGAGTTATTTTTGGAAACTAATATTTCTCTCAAATAGAAGAAATGACAATTTATGGTGACAAAAGAAATTTTTTTTGGACCTATGGTATAAGAGGGGGAGTGGGGATGATAATTAAAAAATAGAGGTGATTTAGAAATTTCCCAGTCATGAAAATTTCAATGTAATTTGAATCTCATTATGGAATATTATATTTTAATCGAGGTTTATTAAATACCTTTTAAAAATAAAAGGACCCTTATGTTCATTATTGTTGAAGGTACACCATTTCCCTTTTATGACAAAGGTTTGGAGTCTTTTGATTTTATGGAACAAATATTAACATTATTACCCATAATCAATGCACTTAATTATAAAGTTCCTTTTTTAATTATGAGTGATACTAGTTATGTAGCTATTAGAGAAGTTTTAGGCTAAAGGAATGATATGAGATTAAAAGTGGTGTATTATGATAGTACACTATTAGATGAAGCTCAAAATAACTATAACACTATCAAGGACTATTGGTAGTTTTATTTTCTCTATTAATTTTCCTGAAATACCTATTTTGTTCCAAATTCATAGTATTTAGAGCATACATTTCCAAGAAATATTTTCTATTATGAAAGAATGAAACCCTAGGCTCATTAGGTGGATAATTTTTTCACATGAGTTTTATTTCGAGATTATAGATAAACAAGGATCTAAGTATATGTAACATATCATTTTTATAGGTTGTTTAATACTTATTTTAACAATCCAAGTCAGATTAATTATGCCTTTTTGGATTAAGAGTTATTAATTGTTTCAGTTAAGCAATATTATTAGTATGTAGATATTTCCAATTCATTAGAAGAACGAGTTATGCCCAATGATTTCACACATAATCAAAAAATTAGTTAATTTTCAAACATATGTACTATATTTGGGATGATACTTTTCTATTTATGAGGTTTTATAATGATATTTATAGGAGATATGTTTTATAGGAAGATATGTTTCCAATTTTAGATAGTTTTCACTCTTTACTTTGGGAACGCCATTTTGGAGGATATATAAAAAATCAAAAAAAAAATTCAAGATGTATTTTATTGTATTAAATTGTTTAAGTATTCTAGGAGTTTTGCTTTAGACTATGACACATCTCATAGGTTTTCAAACATTGGATAAAATAAAGAGATGCCACAAAAAGTAATTTTTTAATTTTATGTTTTATGGATTTATTTTATGGGACCATTTGAATCTTCTAAGGGAAATGAGTGTATTTTAGGGGTGACTAATTATATTTCCAAGTGAGTTAAGGTAGTATAACTACCCAAAATTCATGTAATTAGTGTTATTAAATTCATTAAAAAGAATTTATTTTCATGATTTGAAGTTCCTAGGGATATTATAACAGACAATGTGACATATTTAAAAAATTTAAATTGAAATAATTGAAGGAGAAATATGGATGATCACATAGAATAAGTACCTATAACCATAAAAAGTATAGTGGTTAGACTAAAATTTCAAATAGGTATGTTAAACAGATCCTAGAGAAAATGTGCATTAATTATAGGAAGGTTTTTTACTAGAAATATGATATTGAATTATGGTACTATTGAAAAATATTTAAAACCATAATTTCATGTCTTCATAGTGGTTATTTTTTTTAAAGTCGAATCATTTACTTATAGAGACTAAACAAAATTTATACTGGTTTTTAAAGACTTTGAAATTTTATTTTAACCCAAATGGAGTAAGGATATGTCTTGAGATGAATGAGCTAGATGATATTATGAGAGATTCATATTATAATGATTTGATTTATATTTATATGGATAAATATTTTCAAAAATCCATCATCTAGAATTTAGATTTTATGGTTACAAAAAATTTATAATTTTGAATCTAGAATTATAAGTTTTTTCGGAGAAGTGTAAATCAAAATGGTTTGGACCTTTATCAATACATAGAGTCTATTTAAATGTGGTTTTTATTATTCTAGGAGATGAAATAATACCATTACTAACTAATAGAAAAAGGATTAAACACTACTTTAAAGGATGGACATGTGGTTTGGATTCAATTTTTGTGGTGTATAATTGAATTTTCATAGAAATCTTACTAAAGACTGTAAATCCAGTCCCTCATGGTAGTCAACCCATAGTCATGATTAAATTTTTTACCTTTTTTATTTTTAAGAATAAATTGTTGATGTGATCTATATATTACTATATATTTCATACTTTTCATTAATTCTTTGTCTCCTACCATTATTATAAATAATGTTTTTAGTGTGGTTAAAATATAGAGAATAGAGTTTCAATTGTTCTCATGTAAAAGATAAGTGGTATACTGAAGCCTTAATGGATATACATCCCTACACTATACCTATACTTCCAACTTCTTTTAAGCTTAATTATTCACATACAATGCTTATATTCTAAACATACAGACAATAAAAGTTTAATAACTATATGGTATTTCACTCATTATTAAGAGAGAAGAGGTGTTTTTAGAAGAACTAAAAATATAAGTCTTCTTGAATCAAGGGAGTTCCTATAATAATTTCAACATTTTGACTCTACTTATTTAAATTTTTACTAGTAAAATTACATAATGATTGTGAGTTTTTATTTTTAGCTGAAAATTGAGATTTATTATTTTTATATATTCCATTAATTATAGTTATATGTAGAGGATATACCCAATATTACTGTTTTCATCAATGTTTTACGTGATAATTCTTTGCGATTATTTGAAAATTCAAGTGTCTATATAGAAGGGGAAAAATTAATGTACATTTTTATTTCTTTTTTATAGATTCATTAGAAATTTTGGAATATATATTGTTGAACTATAATTTCACCCTCAAATAGTCATCGAACAATACTCAATATAAATTTTTTTCTTGATTTAATTTCTTCAGTTTTTTCTTCCACATTAATGTTTAATAATTATGATATTAGTGTACTATAATTATGGGGGATAAGTATTTATTTGTTCTAAAATATACTTCAATACATTCCAAATCGAAATTATAACATTTTTTTTCAAAATTGATTTATTTTCAAACTTAATCATTATTATTCATTGGATCAAATTTATTTATTAATTTTGAGATTTAAATTTCCTCCCTAAAGTGTTTAACTTTTTATGCACTCTCGTGGATTTAATGAAGTTAATAAAATTTTTAATCTGTTGAAATATCTTTTTATCAATAATTATAAAAAAGTGATATATCAATAAATGAATTGAAACATTTTTATTTGAATCAAAAATATATAATATGTATTTAAATAGGTATGAAAAAAAACAAAGTCCAGGTAAAGCTTTTATTACTTTATTATTTAATTACATTATTCTTTTAGCTATTAGATAAGTTATTTGTTCTTCCCTATAATTTGTAATTTTGATCATCCAAAAATAGTATATAATTATTATGACTTCTATTTATGTGAATATATTCTTCTGTATGTAAATATAATTTTGCGATTCCTTGTAAAATGCATAATTATTTCTTTATAATTAAATATAAAAACTTTCAATTCTAATAATTATTATAAAATACTTAATGAATGTTATATTAAAATTACTTTATATAAAGAGAAAATTTTACTGATTTTACTTAAAGAGAATCCCTAGGAAACAATATCTCATAAAAAACAATACTTGGTGGCATTAGAGAAATTTCATCTAAAATGATTGTTTTACTCCACTAAATTTGATTGAGAGAATTCTTGAGGATATGAAAAGTGATATGTGTATGCGATTTTGATATGGTGTTTATTTTATGTATTTTTGGAAATAGTTTATGTTTTGTATATAGTGATTTTAGTGATAATTAGGTCATTATATTGGTTAACTATAGTGTAGTTGTTATTTTGTATGTAAATTAATAAATAAATGAATTTTATATTTAATGAATTTTATTTATTTTTGAATTATTAACATGATGAGATTTGAGTTTTAAATTTAATTATTAATTTCTTATTAGAATAAAAATTTTAAGGATTTTTTTATTATTATATGTGTTTTTAACTAAATCTTCCATCACATTATTTATTTCAGCAATCCATTATTTAATTATCTTTTTGAATTTCATTTTTTTAATTATATTTTATTTTTTTCACATTTTATTATTTTAACTTATAATTCATGTACAAAATAAATAATTTATTTTTTTAAAATTTAACTTCTATTTTTTAATGCTGTAATAATTTTATTAATTCTAATTTTTAATTTTTAATTTTTTTTATTTTAGCAATTCAACCATGTGGCACCTTTAATTCCGAAACCATTAAGTCATCCTTCTATTATTTTCTGGCATGCTGCCATTCCGTTCCTTTTTTACACCATCATTAACCATATTTTTTCACTACCATTAAGTGCATTCACCCATGGCACTACATTTCCTAGGAACGTACATAACTATTAATTCCATGAAATCCATACTTCCTTGAAGAATTTTTTTCTACCATATAAATAAATTCATCCTAGAATGGGTTTCTTTCTGGCCTACCTTGATTTTTTCTATCTAACAATAGAACAAGTGAATACCCTATATCTATATTGAATTTCTCATGAAATTTAACTTGATCACTCTTGATGATGATAAATATGAAAATTCTATATCTCTTCATTGAGTGGAGCTCTGGATATATGGATAAACTACATGAGATCAATTGAATCCAAAATAGAGGTCCAGAATCCAGATGTAAATAGTATTTATAAATGGTATAACTGACCTCAAGGGGAGAATATTGTATCCCATAGAGGAAACAAAATTCTCAACCAATAATGGACTTATAGGGAGAAAATAGTGATAAAACCAATCTGGGATTTTATTACAACATTGAAGAAAATATGTTCAGATAGAATCCCGATGATTCCTTGAAGAATGCAACATGGAAAGAATTGAAGAAGATGATCTTAATTCTATGAACACATTGGATGAATTTCACTAATTCTAAAATGTGTTTTATTTAGTATTACATTTTTATGATACCTATAGGAAGATATCCCATGGAAAATTGAGATAGAGATTTCAGAAGAGATCGGATTCGTTGCATTAAAGATAAGACTTTATCAACTCCTATTTATGATTTTGGACAACTAGTGCATGACCATGTATGAATATAAAAAATGGAGATTGATTTTTGGGTATTTAAGTTAATGATTTCTAGTTTAGTTTTTAGCATACGTGATAATGATTCAATGATTGAAGGGTCTCATAGCTTCCCAACCTTATAAAACTTCCAAGGTGGATTCATGCACATTATCTACTCGATGAATTTACTCAATGATATCTAACCAATTGAGTTCTAGAATCAATTGGTGAAGTCTTCTATTTGAAACCAAGTGAATTTAAGGTTGTTTTTTTATAAGAATTTATAGTTGAAGAAAATGTGTAGCAAATTGTGAAGATAATTTTTCCAGGTAGCTGATGGGCTGAAAATGGTCGAGGGTGAGGGTATTAATACAAGACTAAAGAATATATAGATAACTTACTAATGAATACCTATATACAATTGAGACCTTAACCATATAATTTAGTGAGAAAATAATAATTATTAGTAGAGACAATACTTAGTGCATGTTAGATCTAGGTATATCATATTGATGAAACATTACCAAATATTATAGTTCTCAATGAATAAATTTTGGTTGATAGTCTCTTGAATACATATATAATGTTTAGAATGGAAATAAAATAATTGTGTAATACAAGTGGTTGTGGAATAACAATTTAAGGATAATGGTGATAATATCTAGAAGTTATGTGACTTTTTAAAGACTAGTGATATTTTTGTATCCGTCATGATAATATTTAAATAAGAAAAAGTGGTGAAATATTAAAATCTAAATGAAAATGATTCTTTAATTTTAGATCATATATTTGATAGGATTATAATTTAATAGAGTCTGATTATGTCACAAAAAAGTGATGATACACCATGAAAATTTATATATGGTTGGTGTAATGAAAAATCAGGAATTAAGTTGGGGAATAATATCATTAAACATGTAAAACTAGACAATTTTTTAACACTATATAATCCTTGGGATGGGGGAGACTAAATTCCATGAGATTCTAACTGATACAACAGGTTCCTAGAGTTCTAGAGAATAAGAACATAAGGGTATTTCATATTGATCATGAGAAAGATAAATATATTGGGTTAACGTCGAGGATGAAAGACAGGAGAGATAGAATTTTATGAGAGTGAATATACTATGTTACCCCTCTATTTATTCTTCCTATGTTTTAAAATTATATTTTTATGTGTTCTTACATTTTCAAACAGGATGAATGATTAATTTAATGGGGTGAAATAATTTTCATAAATTTAATTCTTTTTCATGTTCATTATATTTCCTCTTTCAATTGATTTTTTTCAATTATGTTTCTTGATAAAGGATGTTATGCTTAATATAATTGATTTTAATTATCAATTGATATTTAACATTTCTATAAAATATATTTTTTTTTTGAGATTACACTATTTTCTAGGAAAACACATCAATTTAAATTTCATGAGTGATTTTTCCAATGAATAATTATAATTACATGCCTATACTAGTTGATGTAGTTAGTTTTAACACTATTATCATTGAATTTCATAAATCTATCTTCACAAACTGGACACCCAATTACCCATAATTCAATTTCCTTATTTACTTGATCTTGAATTTTACTAATCTCTTCAAAACATTTCTTACATTCCATTGGGATAAACCCTTAACTACTCTATTATTGTATGTTCATACATTATATTTTGATGGCTATGAAAATCATTAGTTCTAGTCAAAATTTTCATCCATTTATGAGGATGAAAGTAAAATATGGTCTCACTAATTATTCTAGCATAATTGATGAGCTATTTTAAAGCATCATTTTTTTATTTGTAGATTTCGAAACACTATAACAATTAATATTAGGGTGTATAAACCTTAAAGAGGGGTAAAAATTAGTATCCATACCTGGAATTAGAAACTCAACTCATGAAAAAAATAAATACCACTAACCCCATGAAAAATCAAATCATATAATTTTATGAATTAAAAAATTAATGATATCAGGGAAATAATATATAACTAAAGAAAATAAAAAACATCATGGGAAAAAACATAGATTGAATTAATTAAATATTTCTATCAAATTATTTTAAAAGATTATTTTTGGACATTCATCACTCAATATATTTTACCCATCAACTCTCTAAAATTATGTCCGAGTCAAATAAAAAAATCACATAATTGTTTAATTTAACATCAATAAATTAAGGGCTATGAAAAAAATTGAATTAAGATTAACATGATTTTTTATTCAAAATTTACTCTAAAACCATTACTTATCAAATAATTCTATTAAGTTAAAAGAAAATACTGACCCACTTTTCAATTGATTTTGTAAATGAAAGGGAGAAAAAAATTACGTGTAATCTTGATTTACCTGACCAAAAAAATTATCTAAGATTCATCTTATTTCATTAATTGATAAAAAAATCAAATAAATTATATTTAAAATGAAAAAATAAATTAAGGGAAGATAATATCGCCATTGATATTGACCTTGAATGAGAACTAAAAAAATCTAATTCTTGTTTCCATCACTGAAACTCTTTCTGATGATTTTCTCAGACATCCTATACAAATAATCCCCTAATTATCACTCTTCATTTTAACTATGGAAATATCATAATAATGAAAAACGGAGCTTGATTTAGCCTCTTAAAACATGCATTAACATTCAATGTTCAATTTAATTCTTCTACCCATTGACAATCTGACTCCTTTGGTTTTACTTTGGTCAAGATTAAACTCAATATAAGCTCTAATATTTCATAATTCAATCTTTATATGGACTATTTAGAATCACCAAATTCTTGTCCTACTGATTTTGAGTCCATTCCAGATTCAACTGTAGCCTTGTTCACAACCTTTCACTACACTAGTTTGGATAAAATCATTAGGGTAATTGAAGAAATAGGTGGTGTGACTCCAGATTAGGACTCCTAGAGACATCCATGGGTAACTTCAACACCCCAAATAAAAATAAAATCCATACTTGAAATTCAGGAAATAACTAACCGTCAGGATATATTTAATCTCCTTCAAAATCAGTACTCTATGTTTTAGTTATATAGTCTTGATCCACCTCATTTGTCCATGATTTTTCATCTCCTTTAGCTACAATCTTGAAACTATTATGCTCATTCATCCATTCTCTTTAATCATCTATTCACCTTTGGTGAAACCTGAGACAAGAAATCCACAAAACGTGGTTCTAATTAGCTAATCCTTAATATAATATTGATGTCGATGAACATGGTTGAATTTGGGAAATCTTGAGATATAATCTAAATTAGAGAATCATATGGTTTTGATTTTACAAGTGATTCATATAATCTACTATAACCTAAAGAAACACATTCTTGGCTTGCACCACCATCAAATGACTGTTCAGTTATAAAATAGTGCCCGACTTTTGATTTCATTTGGTTTTCTCTATTTCTCAATCTGAGTTCAATATCCTTGTTTTGGAATAATTAAATTCCAAAATTGTTAAAGGGAAGTCACATGGTAGTGAGAAAGTTTTTGATAGAATCATATGGAATAGTATCACTCCTTACCTATATTTAGGTATAATAGGGGAAGCATAGACGCAAAATAATTCTTCACAATCGATAAATGGGAATGATAGTTAAAGAAAATGGATGTTTAGTAGAATGGGCATAGTGGTATGGAAACATAACATTGAATGATAGCACACCAGCTAGATTCTATATTCAAAGAAATTGAAATATTTAAAAAAATCCAAAAATATAAATTAAAATTCAATAAAAATTTCAATCAAATATACCAGACACTAAAAAATTATATTTTTTACCCAATTAAAATTTCATTTTTATTCACTTAATATTTTCATTAAATAAAAAATAAAATCAATTCCAATTTAAAATTTTTATGCCAATAACTAAATAAAATTTACATGTAAATTTTTTCAATAAGATTAAAAATTTCCATAATAAAAATAGAAAAAAAAAATTCTTCTAAAATAAAAGAAAATTAAAGCAAAGGGCATTCAAATATTTAAAACATGAAATAAACATTTTAATGAAATAATAAAATTAATTTAAAATTTATCTATAGTAAATTAAAGATCAAATAATAATAATTTTATGTACATTTGAATATTTGAATCATAAAATACATAGGATCATGATGTAAAAAACATACATCCAATAATATCCACCTAAAATCCACCCATACATAAAAACATGTTTTCCCTCAAGAAATTAATTTTATGAAATTTAGTTGAAGAAAATAAATATCAAGGGTGAAAATTTGAAGTTACTCTAAGAATCTATTTTCATAGAAAATATTCTCCAGGGATTATCTCTAGAATAAAAATATATTTCCTTTAAGAAAAAAGTGAGTTGGTCAAATTTTTGTTTTTGTTTTAATGAAATGATTGATAAAGAAAATTTTGAAATTGATTCAGAGGTTATTATAAATGAAAAAAATTATAAAACTACACTAGAAGATAAGTGAAGGGTGAACTCTAAAGGATGGTCGGTGAGTTTTCAAATAAATTATTTAAAATATAAACTAAGAAAACATAGAAATAAAATGATGGGTTATTGGGTGTTCAATTTGTGAAGAGTTATCTAATTATAATTATTCTAGGTAAAAATCACTATGGTAATTTAAATTAATGTTTTCTCAAAGAAAATAGAGTAATATTAACAAGAATCTGTATTGTTTATAAATGATCAGTATACCTCAGGAATTAAAATCACCTCTACTAGGAATCACATTTTTCTATAAGAAATGTAATTGAAAAGGAAATTCTAAAATTGAGGGGAATATTTAATGAACATGAAAAATAATTCAATTTTATCAAATTAATTTTACCATGTTCGATTCCTAACTCATCAATATACATCCCTCCTTTATTTCATCCTCAATGGTCATCCTATATGAATCTGTTTCTCATGGTCACTATGAAATTAAATTTTATCTCTCTTATCTAGAGGTCTAATAATCTATTAGTTGATTTGTAATCTATATAAAGTTACAATCCTCTATCCTAAGGATTTCAGAGACTGTAATAACAATGTTTTTCTAAATGTAAAGATTTAATGACTTGATACACATACTTAATTTTAATTTTTTCCTCCTCACTAACCACATATAATATTTCAAGGTGTATTATCACTTAATAATGACACATTTATAATTCATTAAAAAATTATCCACTCTCACACATGGTCTTAAAATTCAAGAAGATATTCTAGGAATCTTATCATATTTCACCACCTGTTCTTATTTACACATTCCTAGGAATGGACAAAATATCACTCGTGTTTAAAGAGTTACATGACTAATAGTTTCTGTCATCTCGATCCTTCCATCAACCTTCCACTACCATTTGTATCAGTCAATGTTGTCTTTACATTCCACAGGTTACATGCTTAGTCAATTGTCCATCTATAAATATTTATTCATTAGAACTATAATATTAGTCAATTTTTATTCACTATTCCATCCCAATATTAGAAATTACACAAGTACTATCTACACTAATCACTAATATTTTACGAGTCAATTGAATGGTCAAAATAAAATTTCTAAAATTTATTTTATTGGTTCTGACATGAATACATTTTCTATCATTTTAAGAAAATTTTACTAATTAAATCATAAAAAACTAATAACATGCTACCATAAAAATACATAAAAAAGAAGCCGCTTCAATTCCCCCCCCCCCCCCCCCCGCATGTTGAATTTTTGTTCTCCTAAAGAAATAAATTTTAATAAATTCATTGGAAGAAACTAATTCTAAAGAGTGAAAATCTTTTGTGGAATTATGAATATATTTTTTAATATATTCTTCCCCAAAGACTATTTCTATAGGAATAAATTGATTCTCTCTTGGAAACATATGATTTGGTAAAAAAATTGGGTTCTTATAAAATTATTAAGATTATAAATTCTGAAAGGAACCAATTATCAATTAGTATTTATCAGATACATTCAAACCTCTCTATAACTCCAAGAGAAAAAACTCCCATAATTAAAATCAATAATAATTATACACTCTATTTGGATGAAAAAAATTAAAGGTAGTATAAATAACTCATCCAAAAACATGAATAATGAAAAAATGAAGGAATAGTAGATCAACCTAGATTAATATTTTCATTATATAGCTCATTTAAATTCATAGATGAAAATTTTGAAACTGGATCCAAAATTTTAAAACCAATGATGATTTTAAATCATAGTTCAAATGTTTAGATAAAGAATAAAATATTTAAAGATAGAAATAAATTGTGGAAATCAATGAAATTCATTAGAACATAGAACAAGTTATCCTTCTCAAGGTGGAAAATCAAATCTCAAACTTCAAAAAAAAAATTTATCCACTAAATGGGATAGTCAATTCCTGAAAACTAATAAATCTTGAAAAAAAACTAGGGGTGGTTTTGTTATTTACATCATTGATGTAAAGTTTAGAACAAATTATAACCCCTCATCAATACTAAAAATATTTTAATTTCCCCATTGTTTAACATTAATATAAATTTAAAAAATGAATTAGTAAAGTTAAAAAATTGATTTACAAAACAATAGTTAAAGTTTTTGTTCAATGGTCGCAAATTAGTCCAAAAATAATGCTTTACAAAAATTTCAAAACATTTCTCAAAACATATTTCAAGTTATAAATAATAAATCTTAAATTATATGGGATGAATATATTCAAATAAACTCATGAAAATTACATTTTTATCATTCATTCAAGAAAGTAACTGTTGTTTTTTTCACCATATGTTTTCTTTTTCTCTATTTGATTTAAAATTAATTAAAATAGAAAAAAAAATTCAAGAATAAAAGCAAAATTTAAAAATAGATCAGAACTTATTCAAAAAATATGAGGGATTTCGCAATACACATAATTTTAATCTTTAAATAGATTTTAATTTTCAAATAAAAATTCATTTTTCATGAAATAATTAAATGATTTTATTGCGTATGTAAAAATAGAAAATGTAAATGTAGCTGAACTAGAAATTATTTTTTTCCTCATTACATGGATCAATGATCACCAATAGATCATTTTAAGATTAAGTTTGTCTCTTCATAGAAGTACCTTCAATGATAAAATATAAAAAACATTAACCCTAAAAAAAGAAATAACAAAAGATGAGACTAAGATTATAAGGAGAGGATATAGAAAAGAAAATTCCATATCCTTGAAAATAACTTACCAACTGCAATTCTACATAAATTTGAATAGGGGTTCATGTGAGAATGTAACAGACCATATGAAGGGTTTATATTTAAAATAAATATAGTAAAAAATATGAATAAAACATTAGGATGCCTCCCAAGAAGTACTAACTTTTTATATCTCAAGCTGAACAACCCAAAAATTAATCCAAAGTCACTTTTTTGGGTGTTTTTTCTCATCCACAAACCACCACATGTGTATTTTCTATTAATGTTTAATTGAAAATGGATTCATTTTGGCCATAATGTTTCTAGAGAATAAAATTCCCATAAATTTTTTAAAAATATAAGGAAACTTCCTTTTCCATCAATACATTTTTCAAGGAGGTATACCAATAGTGTAGATGATTCATCACAAAAATATACCTTTTTAGTAAATTCAAAATACTTATACTGAGTTGTAAATGGAGAGACTCCTTCATGCTTTACCCAGAAATCACTATTCTTATCAACAAAATACAAATCACAAAAAATACTCTTGATAATAGAAGGATTCATGGGTGATCCTAAGGATATGTCATTGATTTCACTTCTTTATATCTCAATTTCCGCTTCCAAATTTCCAAAAACAATGGTGATATATGATGAATTTTGGAACAATGTTTTAGGATGAATTTTATAAAGTGAATTTTATGTAAATTTATTAATATTACACATCAAATGAATTTATCCTTCCAAATAATTTTCAATATAAACTTGACATTAAAAAACTATTTTACTGATGAATACATTTAAAATAAGGCAAGATTTAACTTTTCTTTATTCAAAAACCAATATTTCTAAGAACTGTGATCATTTTCCAAAAACTCCCACTTCTGAAAAGATAAAATCATCAACCATATTATTTTTAAAAAATTATATCTACTTAAACCATCTAACGTGTTATTAAACCCTTTACTAAAGATCAAAATTCATTTAATTTATCTATAAAGGAAGGATTAAAGTCTTTCAATTCCATTTTTGTAGGGAAATCATTAATTCATGTTCTAAGAAAATCATATTCAAGTGAATTAAATTTAAAATAATTCTCACATGTGTCAACAAAACTATTTTCCATTTCATTAGAAAATGACTTAAAGGTATTATTAGTGAGAGAATAATGGATTGTATGATCATCAAAAAATATTTACTCAAATTTTACCCCCTCATCATCTTCTTTAAATTTTTTTTATAGAATTATAAATTTTAAAATAGAGAAGATAAACATTATCTATAGTTTCAAAATTTCCAATATAATTGAATTCTTGATTATTGTCTTCTTCCAAAATATTTTTGACATACAATTTTATTAAACATTCTATATTTTTATAAAAACCGGTGTAATAATTTTTAGCTTTTTATATCTCATAAGTAATATTTTACTTCACCCCAGATAAAACATTCCCAATACTTCTATTATTGTGAACCTTCTCAAAACTAGGAAAATTGGGAAAAATTAGAACGTATTTTTATAGTTTCTAAATTTTTCATAAATCCACTCCATTTAGGTACATCACATATTATATATTATTTTTTCTTTATCCAAATAGTTTTTCATGTTAAATTTTTTTTCTTCTCCATATTTTTAAATATCATAATTAGTGGATTTCATTTTCAAATTTATCTAAACATTCCAATATAATTTATTTAATATTCAAAAATTCACTATCATTCTCAAAATCACTCAATTTATATTCACTTTCTATTTCAATTTCATCCTAAACATTTAATTTTTTCGTGTAATTTAAAAAATGAGTTTTGTGATTTTATTAATTTTAAGTTCAAGGTCTTGAGATCTTTCTAAGAAACTTTTAATTTAATTTTCATAAAAAATTTCAATCCTAGAGTTAATTTCCATCATATTTTTTTCAAGTATGAATGTTTTTTTTAATTTTTGTTCAAATAAGTTTTGGTTTTCTTCAGAATGGTAGATGTGTTGTGTCTTTTCATAGACACGACAATTAATTTTATCCTCATTGTGATAACTCTAACCATATTGATCATTAATTTTGTTTAAAAACTCATAAAACAGATTACAAACTCTGGAAAAAATAATAACAAGAGAATAAAAATATAATACTAGATCAAGAACACACATACATATAAAAATTACATATTTTAAAATTTAGATCTAAAAATATAATTAAAATCATGTTTTATTATTTATATTTTTTTAATTTTTTAATTTTTTAAACCTAATAAATTATAATTTAACCTTTCCTATAAACATATTCAAATTTTCATAACACCATTGGTTGTCACAATTATAAAAAAAACTTATAAACCTACAGTATCATAGTAATGAAGGGTTGAACTCAAGGGAATGTGGGTGAATGATTCAATGGTATTATTTTAAATTTTAAACTATGAAGATAGGGGATTGAAAAGATGGGAAAATGTGTATTCAGATTTTGAATATTGAAGTATTGAATGCAATGTTAGTGGTTTTAAAACTAAATTTGATAAAGAGAAAAGAATATAGATGTAAATACAAAAGGTATTTATAATTTTAGAAATAATGAATGATTTCATGATCTAATGAAAAGGTTCATATCAACTTTAATATTATTTATTATATGTTTTGTAATATCTATTAATATATACAAGTATTCTAATTCCAAATCATGGTCTTTCTAAAAATTGATGCTAAAAAAGATTAAATTTTTTGTAGAGAAATAATTATCATGATTAATAAAACAAATAAATTGTGAATATTAAAAACCATCAATAATTTTATAAATATTATATTCGAAATCTAATAAATAAGAATGAAAATTTAAGTGAAATAAAGTAATAAATTATAATCTAAAAGAGGTATCTTCTCTCTCATGTTTATTTTTATCTCTCCATTTTCTTCCTTAATATTTATTATCATTGAATCATCTATTTTTTCATGAAATATTCTTCTTCCCATCTCCTCTAGAGCTCTTATAATATTTATTAGTTGAGAATGAAGAACCAAGAATTTAGTCTAAATTATGTTCCCTTATTAGTGGTTTTATATTTTCACTTTTAATTTTATAATTCAACTAAAATAATTTTTTACTTTCACTTATCCTTGGCCACATGTTGTTGATAAAAAAATCACAAACACGTGACACTATGAAAAATTATTAACGTAACTAGAAACTCCTAGGTGGAATCTACTCTAAGGGTGATGTACCATTGATAAATATTTAATTAGTAAAAAATTGGATCATGTAACTTAACCATGGACTATCGTTACGCATCGAACATGCATCATTCTAATAAATGAATTTTTTCTTATATTTACTTATATTTAAAACATTGTAACTGATTTACAAAATCCTTCAAACTATCAATTATAGCTCCAAACTTGCATCTTTATAAGAATTTGGTTTGCACCATTTTTCATCTTCACTGCCATATATTATTGTACCATCAAATCCTCCATCTCTATTCCGAATCAATATAATAAATAAACACACAAAAATATAAGGGAACAAAATCACAGAGTTGAAACTAAATAATAATGGATTCATCATCTTCATATGATATTAGTACATGTATTATTGGTTTCCATCTACCATTATAATTTTTAACAAGATAAAAACTTATTTAGGGAACCAAAATCCATCCTTTTCATCAATTCACGTAGTCCACTCTCTAGTTAGCATGAGATTCCTAAATTTGACCTGATTCAAGAACATACCCCAATTTGTTATTTTTTAGTAGATTAAATCTTCAATGGACTCCCTATTCCTCATTTGGTCAACATAAAAAAATAAAACATTTTGGTTTGATCAAAATCATTTCGAGATCATGTTTAGTAAAATCTAGTTGATTTGGTATATCTCATGTGAAACCTAGTTTTGGATCAATATCTGTTACTGAATCTCAACATCAAATGGGTAACTCCTTATTTACTACATAATCAACACATAGAGAACTATTTATATATGTGTACTTATTCAACTAAAATTAATCGATAACAAATTAGGTATGTGATATATTTCACATTTTTATTGATTTTTTGCACAAAAACCCTAGATCTGAAATCTACTTTAATAACTAAACATTGATCAATTTTCATTATGATTCTTAATTTTTATAATATTTGAAAATAGGTTTTTGAATACATTCTTCACTATTGGTTTGATCTCTAAAGAACAGTTGATGTTGTCACCTCATTGTATATGAATAATATGCCCATAAATAGAAGAAAAGGGGGGATAGTTGTAGGATTTTACTCTCATAGATATAACCCATATAAACATGTCCCAGCTACAACATATTTTCCTAGTAGGGTATTATAATAAATGACATGGTAGTAGTAGGATGGTATCTCATCACATACGTAGGGAATGTAAATACCCTCATGGTATAATAACCATCCTTTATTTTTTTTCGTGGTTATAGAGAACATCAGTAGGGCATGAAATAAACCTCACATTAGTAAACTAATTTCTCCCACCTGCACACTACACATAAAAAATTTTCAGATGTAAAAATGAAAACTAAAAAATATTTTCCGAAAAATGAAACTCAAATTAAAAAAATCTGGATATTATAAATTCTTCACAATTTAATTTGTATGTTCTTCATTTAAATATTTCAATATAGTTATCATTTGATAAAAGAATTGAAATTTAATTTTTTTCTAAAAACCATTTTTATATGTGGAGTGTGTTTTTATTTTAATAAATTAAATTAATCACTATTGATGAATTATTTTAGTGAAATTTATATATTATATAAATTACAATATTTTAAAATTAATCTAATGGTTTTTAATAGTAATGAGATAAGAATAAATCAAGTTTCATTCTTAATTTTTTTCTTCAAAAAATGATATTTATTACGATGTGATTTAAAATATATTTACGAAACTCCTTGAAATTTAATCCTTAAAAATGGATTCCATATTTCGAATCAAATGGTTCAAATTTGGTAAATAAGTACCTTTTTGGGTCATTATGAATAATTTCTATTGTAAATATTTGTCACCTCGATATGGAAAAAAAGAAAAACATGGTTAAAACAATGGAATAATGATTTATATCTCTATAATCATTTACATTATCCAATTATATGGGAGTATTAAGGTCATTATAATTTATTTTTTTAACTATGGATAGTTGGGGGCATTTTTCTTTTATTTTTAAAGTTATATTATTTTTAAAAAATGATAAATAACAATAGAACACTCTCTTGATTTTAATTTCACTTATATTTTTACATAGGGATAATAGAAGTCATGAAAAATATAAAATTTTATTTTGAACATAGAAAATTATTATTTTTAATGTAATTAATTTTTAATTTTTATTTATTATATAATTACATTAAATTTTTAGGCAACACTGCTATAGTTCTTCTGCAAGCAATAGAAAAATCAACATAAATGATTTTAAAAACAATAAAATTAATTAGTTTTTGAAGAATTTTGGTATGAAAATAATTTTATAAGTAATTATAAAATAATAATAATGTTAAATTTCTATATATTACAATTAAATCTCTTTCTTTATGAATTTGAAGTTAAATTAATTAAAATTTTCAAAAAGTAACTTTAATGATATTTTTTGTTAACACATATTTTATTAAATGATTTAAAAAATAAAAAAATAATTCAAGAGTACATGTGTCCTAGGGAATGGTATAAAATTTCATCCATGTACCATTTTTTGAGGTAAATTTCAACTTATATGTAATTTTATAACCCTTAAAAGGAAAAATAATGTGTTCTAATGGTTATGTATAAAAACATTTATTGAGGAGGTTCATCCTATAAATAAGGTTTAAAATGAAAAATATTATGTTGTAATTTTATTGGGAAAGGATTTAGACCTTATAAAATACTACCTTATAAATCAGGTCAAATTTTTCAACTGGACAGGATTACGATATATATTAAATTTAAAAAATTTTGTAATTCTAAATGCATTCCTTCCCTCATTTATAAAAGGTATCCACCTATTCTCACATATTAAAGATGTTTAAGACTTCTATATCAGAAAATAACTACTTTAATACCCTCGTATATTTATTAACCATTTCATAGATCTTATTTTCTTAATATAATACATTCCTCTAAGGATTAATGTGTAATCAAAAAGTGGTTTCCCAATAAAGAGGTATAACTATTAACCGAGTACTTTCATTTTGATTTCTTCCAATAAATCCTCTATATCTATGGTATATATTGTAAAATAAGGAAATAGGTGTCTTAAATAAAATTAATTGTTATTATGACTATGGAAAACCATTTTCCTCTACATTTCCATTATATAGAAAAATAAAACATCACTCGTTCATACATGTGTATTACCCCTTCCACAAAGCGATGAATTTCATTTTTTATCACAGATTCAGATTTATGGTTATAAAAGCGGATTTATAAAATATATATGATACCTATAACATTATTATTGATTTTTCAATTTGAATTTTTATTTAATTTTATTTTCTTCCATCCATCAAAATATTGAAACATCACTCGTGCGTACATAAGGAAAAGAGTATCCATGAAGCGATGTAATTCATTTTTCATCATTATTTTATAATTATAGTCATAAAAGTTATTATAATTATTAAATATGATAATAGTGTTGTTATTAAAATTATTTACATGATGTAACCATGATCAATGCATATGGACAACGACCGCTGAACTGAATAATGAATGAAAAACAAAACAGTTATCCCACATAACTATGATTTTAATAACGAATTATTAAAAAGGGTGATTAGATGTCAAAATTAAATAATATATGTGATGATATATATATTATTCTTCTTTAATATATATAAATAATAAATATATATTTGTTATATAGTAGGATAAAATTTTTATGAAGAAGGATGAGACCTGAGGTAAGGGTTTATCAAACAATCTCATTTCCTTTCAAGATTGTCATGGATAACTTTTCATTGAGGTAAAATTTATAGATGTTATTCTTTAATCCTATATATTTAATTCTATTAAATTTATTCATGGAATTTTCAACTATTATTTCCAGTTTTCTATATTTGGAACATAATATGATGAAGAATATATTTTAAAATAAAATATTTCTTTATTCCATCTTTGGTCGATATACCTTTGAATCATTGTACGTTATATTATTTTTTTATAAAATTTCTTACCAATAATAATAATGTTTTAATATTTTAATTTTATTAAAATTTGAATTTATGTAAACATTTTTAAAATTTAATATGTCAAAAAGTTATTCGAATAAGTTGTATTTTTATTTTCAATGCCATTTGAAAATAATGTTTGATTTTAACACACATGATATGAATGGATTTTTCCACCATAATTAATGTTAATTTCTTTGAGTATTAATTGTAATGTTTCAATGATTATTTTCAAGGAAAATAATTTCTTCAATATTATGGGATTTTTTAGTTAAACATTTTTCAATGTAAAATGATATTTTTTCATGTTTTCAAAATGGCATTCAAATGAAATTTTAGAGGCATTGTTCATCTACCCCATCTTACAATAATATATTTTTTGATTTATATAGGATATTATCTTATAAAACCATCCAATTTTCTCATATATATCATGATGCCAACGAATATATGAAACATGTTTCTCCCCCGCAATTTAATTATGTTATTTTTTCCTCTTTAGGAAATTACTTCTTTCTAACGGGTTAATTTTGTTACATTGAGATATTTTTTGAAACCCATATCTTTTTTTGGGTAAATATATATTAAATTTTTTAATGTATTACCAAATTATAGAACATATATGTATGGTTTTCATTATGTGATAGGTGGGTCTAATTTAGGCCTCCAATGTAATGGGTAAATCCTTATATCACATGAGATAATTATGGGAAACAAGTTGATGTGATCAGTCCACTATGAGAAATGGGTAGAGATGCTTGATACACAATGATATGGGTAACATGTGGTGATTCCATATTCTATATGAGAAGGGAAACGAGTTTTGATTCCTGATTGACATGATATGATGATTTGAGTAGTTAACATTGTTTTATGATATAATTAATATGTCTATGATGGTGTCATACTCTTATGAAATGTTGTTGTGATTAAGATTTGAGCACACAAATAATTATTTATTTTTAATGATTCCCCAAATATGTGAAATGATAATGATTTATTCTATAACTCATTATTATGATCTATCAATTTTTGGGTATGATTTTTAGTGATAATATTATAATATCATAAACATATAATCATGACATCTTTATATATAATCATTTATAGATATCCTCCATGTTTACCATTACTAATCATTTGATCTGACCCCTTCTTAAGATTTAATTTTATTTATGTAATGAAGAAGGGTACTAAGTATAATGAGTATATAAGGATACCTTATATAATGAATGATGTTATAGATTATTAAGGTTATACTTAAATTGTAATTCCCCGACCCCAGTATCCTGGAGTCGGTGCATTATTACATAAAATTGGCATGATCACAAGAAAGATCAAGTCTCAAAAGACCGATTAGTTTAGTAGCCTTGGAATAACTAGATACATTCATAATGTTTACATTACATCATAAAGTAAAAAACTACGACAACAACATATTGTCTTCATATCCCCTCATATTATCCCTGCAGGTCATTCATAAATTACTTTTTCACATCTTGGAAAAAATAAAACATTGAAAGGGGTGAGCTCAAATTCTCAGTAAGGATACCAATATAGCGGAAAAATTCATAAATAGTTATAATCATTTAATGCAATGTATAGCTAAAAAAGCCTTTTAAACTTGAACTTCTGCATAATATGGAAAAGATAAAATGAAATAATGCCATTTACTTATTCACATGGATATTCTACTAGTTTAATAATCATATGCAATATCAATAACCACATTCATAATGATGGAATACATAATGCCAGACTATCATAACCACGTAGCCAAGTCCTCGTGCCAAGACTACAAATAAGTCTTTGTCAAGGCCTTATGCCAAGACACTAGTTTGTCTCATCATACGTACTAATTCATCTAGGAGCTATAGTAGGCTCCACCCTTCACTTATTAAGTCCAATGCATTCCTCATATGAACAGGTTTCAACAAAACATAAACAATCGTATTAAAACTAGCATACAAAATGTCAATACTTTCACCATAAACCATGAATGGTATAAAAATAACACATGCACAGTCAAACATATCACAAAACCTTCAATATAATATGGAAGTTTTGTATCATAATAAATCAACTTCAAATAAGCTTAAAATCCATCAAAGGATGTTGACATAGATGAAATCAAAACTATTTGAGAGAAATATATATTTTTTAAAATCATTTAAAGGTCAAATAATTATAAAATAAAACATTTACTTTGAAAATATCCTTATAAGATTTTAAGGGAAGCATCTAAGATTTTATAAAGGCGGAAAATAGCCACACCCACTGTGTAAGTTATAAAAATACATTCTTACCTTAATTTTGTCGAAAAGTTTAAAAAGGACCTTGTTTGGAAAACGACGGAAAGATTACTTTATAAAACTCTTATAAAAAGTAAAACAAGGGTATGAATGACTCTAACCCATATTTAGTAAAATATCAAGAATGTTTTGAAATACATTTTAAAGAAACATTGATTTGGATGATAAAGAGGTCTTAGTAGATAATTACGTATAAACAACCTCAGATAATGAAGAGATTGTGAAATAAAATTTACCTTGTACTTTTCCTTAGTCGATGGTATGTTATCCTCCAGTATAATATTTAATACATTTTTATTAAATTATACAAGAACCATATAAATAATTATGATGTTATATATGATCTTCTATTAATTCTTTGTTAATAATACTTTAGTATTATTGTAGTTTCGGGTGTTATCTTACTCGTTTTCTTTTATATGTTTTGTTACATAAGTCGTGTTTGTTATGGATAGGTTGTATCTTATTCATATCCAAGATGATATAAAGTTCTTAAACATTACTTTTAATCATCAAATGAGAATTAGTCATGAATGGATACGATGGGGAATGAATCTCATCGCGTTTGTGGAGATGGTAGTCTGTACGTACGCACGAGCGACAATATCATCCTTTTGATATTAAAATAATATATAATTGGATGTTATATCATAAATACAGAATCATTATCATGTTATATTTATTATTTACATGTATTAAACATCATTATTATACCCATCCAAATAATAATTTATTGAATAACAATTACACCACGACGTGGAGATGGTAAGCCGTACGTACGCACGTATGGTGACATGTCATTCAAAGGATGGATAGAATACTGAATATGGTTGTACCATATTTATAATAAAATCATAGTATATATAATATACCAGAGTTATTATTTTATAATTGGAATAACAATGAAAGAAGAAGTTGAAGAAGAAAGGAACTTGAAAAAGGGTGGTGAAATCATTACCTCTTCTTCGGGTTCTTCCTTTTGATTTGATCAAAAGGGCTCCTTAGGTTGTCTTTATGATCAAAATAAGGCCTCTATGATGTATTGAGGGAATTTTAGAGAGTATATGGGTAGGGTTTGGCCGATCCAATAGGCTTTGAATGTGTAAATTAGTGAGAAGGGGGAGTTCTCTTTTATAAGAGGTGTGAGGGGTACCTTTGGAAAAGATAGAAATATTATTTTATAATAAATTAATATTTGGATTATAATGGCTCCAAATTGGATTATCTAAATTTTAAGGTGGGTATGGGTCTAAAACCACTCAACCAATAGCTTTTAGACTGGTTTGGGTCATTATAATAACCTTATCTTTTAGTTTTAACTCTTAGTTAATTAGTTTGACATTTACCATGTCACTTTGTATTTTAATATTAATAGTTAATAAACATACTATATACATCCAAGAGACCCCAAAGTGGTCCATTAATGATACAAATTTGAGGATACATGTCTTTTGGCTGAACCGTAGATTTTGAGGAATAGAATATAAATTAATAATATAATATTTGTTTTAAAAACTCTTTTCTGTCAATTTTGACACTATTGGGTATTTTGTTTTTTGATAATTTTATAACAACATTATTACATCGAGAAAAAATTATATAACCAATAATAATATGTCATATTAAACTATAATATCAGTGGAATTCATAAAAAGTCTCAAATTACATTTATTTTCATATTTATAATATCAATTATTTTAATATTTCATTAATTATGTAATTACGGAATCATTATTGTGTCATAATTAAATTAAATTATTTAACGTCTAAAAATTATAAAAAAATACCATTATGTAGGAAATATTATTATCTTTCTAATGAATATTTACAATCGAATTTATCTTATGTAAAACCCTATATTAAAAATGTTTTAGTTAATAAACTTTGATTTTAACCCTTTTAACTCTTCGATGAATTAAATAATAATAAATGTCCTAATCTAATCCAAGTGGACTAAATGACTATATTTTATTCCTAAGGTTGTTTTTGGTCGAGATACACTTGTCCAATAGAATTAGGATACGTGTTAGTGTAACATCCCAGGTAAATAAAGAATAATACATTTTCATATTTATTAATATTTGAGAATTGAATATTAATTTTACTTTAAAGGGGTTTCTATGTTCGATAGCGTACCCGATACACAACAAAGAGTTTCTTTGAAATCTTGCATTGCACACTAGTAATAAAATAATATTATTTTAAATGGTAGTTAACACATAACCTTTGTATTAGTGAGAATGAATAGAAATAACTAAAATATGATTATATATGTTTTTTAATTGTTTTTACATTTATCCAATAAAAGATAAAGGCTTAAAATAATAAAAGAATTCAATTTTAGGCATAGATACTCTAATATTCACTAAAGGTCCACTTATCACCTTTCCATGGTGAACCTTCTTTAAATATAGTTTTGGTCACTCTTATACTTTTTATTGGACCAAATAAAATTCTTCTTTAGAATCGGGACATCAAAATTTACTTTATGTAAATTTTTGGTATTTTTCCGAAAAAGTTCATTTTTTAATGAATAGTGAAAAATGTTATATTTTAATTCAAAAAATCTTTTTAATATAATTTATTTATATTATTAGATTATCTTTTGAATTGGTTTTAAAGTGAAATTAGAATATTTTTTTACCATTAAATCCAATAGTGGTCGTTGGAATTAATTTCACTTTGAAATCAGACTTAAACTAGTGTCAATCTTTTGATACTTATTGTTTCATAAAAACACGCTATTTGCTCTAACAACGGGAATTAATTATTAAAATAATTAATGAAACTGATATGTTTTGAATTTTGTAAAATAGAATTCATTTTTGAATTCAGAATATCAAATATATCTTAAGGTGAATTTTTGGTATTTTTCTGAAAAACTTCAATTTTTGATGAATAGTGAAACCACTAAGTGGTACTTAAAAAACTGATTTTTCGTTTAAATGAAATTTTAGCACCTCTATGTTTTGAATTTCAAAAATCTGACATACATGGTGTTAATTAAGAAGTAAAATGTTGTTCAATGGGATTAAAATAATTTTTTGGTGAATAGTAACTTTTAAGTTTTTAATCGCGATTAGAGGTAATTAGTGTAGTTTAAGGTAAAAATAATGTTTTAATGATATTAAATGAACTTGACACATGTACTACCCTTATTGGATGTGTCATGGTAGACCAAGACAATCCATGTTTCAACTTGGGGACCCCATGGAGCAACTTTGGTAGGAAAATGACATTAATACCTTTTTATTTAATGTTAAAATAAATATGTCACAAGCATGAGTTTTTTTACTAAACCAATTATTAAATGGGGTAATACAAGTCAAATATTTGACTATAAATATTCATTATAAATATAAAAAGATTTCCTACATCATGATATTTGTTTATAATTTTTAGACATTAAATAAATTAAATTATTTGTGACACCATGATGATGCAGTGATTACCTCATTATTTAACGATTTAAATAAAATGAAAAGATAATGTAAAATATAAGACCTACACATGTCAAAAACCTATTGGATGAGTGGATTTTGAACCCTTATCACCTTATCCTCTAAATACATCAATGTGGAACCTTTAAAATCCGAAACACATTTGAAAATAAAGTAACCTTTTATACCTTTCCAAGAGTGCCCCTCCTCTCCTCTTATAAAAGGCCCCCACCTCTACCTCCTTAACCACACCTCTAAAGCCTTTTGTTCGGCCAAGATCGGCTCTTTTTGTCTCTATAAATCCCTATATTACTCCTAGAAGCCTCACATTGGGTAAAAGTCTTCCCAAGGGTTCCTTTGAACTCAAATCTAAGAGAGTTACCGGATTTTAAGGTAATGTCTTCACTTGTGTTGTTTTGGTTTATTTTGCTTCTCCAACCCTCTAAACTCTTTTTATTACTTTCTTTTGTAACAAAAAAAGTATCTTCAATATACTAGAATGTTGTTATAAGAAGGATTCTAGCTGCACTTACACACACATACATCTAATGTTTGAAGAACATACTGTTTTTGTGGATGGTGAATTTATGCCTCACGAAATGATGATTGTTCAATATTCTTATAAACCTTCAAAGAAGGCCATCAAGATGTCACTATATTTATATATGATATATAATATGTTTATGTTTTCCTTAATCTTCTGTATTTTTCATTTATGGCATACCTTTATGACTTCCATTATGGGTATACGCGATATCATCATTTTAGGAAGTGCGGACTACTGCCCCCTCAAAGTGATTTGATTAGTTAATGCCATGTGTGGGATGTATAAAGGAAGGATTTAAAGTTATTATATATGATGTATGTTAAAAATAAATTATTAATATAATTTTTGAATTAAAATATACATACCTCTCATTTAGTTTTAATTCCATTAATATGACATAGAAATGAAAGTAGCGTTCATGCGTACGTACGGCTTACCGTCTCCATGAACGGTGCATTTCATTTATTACCTATAAATGATTATGTAATATTATAATTACATGTATATTCTGAATATATATGATATATATGATATCCAAATCATGAATATCGTTCTGGATATAATGAACCTTTGACCACACGAACAACATGTAATGGTAAGAAGTCCACTTTCGACTTAAGAACAAAATATCGACAAAACAAACATTATTAACTTAAATGATTACATAATGTTTATAACTTGTCAATAAATGATATTATAGTAATAATTAACTTGAAAAAGGTTCTTAAGAAAGTATAAATTTACTCAAGTTTATTATTCAGGATGTTAAAGAACGATCGAGTCAAGTCGGACCTGAGGTAGGGGACTTCGTCTCAATCTCTTTTCATTGAGGAATATTTTTTTTATACACAAATTTCTTTTATACGGTGTATAAACCCCTTTGAATTTTAATTTTATTCAAAAGGAATATTTTTATACAGAGCGTTTTACTAAACGACAAAAAGTAATGTTTCATTTATCGTACGCGGTGACAACGACCTTTTCCGCCGCCGCGAGTACTATTTGGTCTTTGGCTTCCTCAACAAGCTGTAATGTTTTTAAAGTGAAATAAATACCATATACTCTTTTTTTTATTTTGGTATTGAAAATGGTTTTTATAATGGATTTGTTATGTCAATATATTTAAGTGATATATTGTGATCAATGTGTAGAAATGTTTTCTTTCCATTATATTTGTTCTATATCTTATGATTTTATAATGGTACTTGGACATTTGATGGGTGGTTACATGATAAACCATATGATGGGTGGTGTCGTGAATACCAGGACGGGTGGTTACGTTATAACCTCCAATGCATTGGGTATGGAAGTCAGCCATATGGCTATTCCATTAAGTGATATGTATAGAAGTCGACCGTATGGTTATTCCATTTAAGTATGTTTATTTCCCATGATTCCTTTATATGTTATGTGATCTTTGTATGGGTTTTATGGTAATCGTTTGGTTACAAAGGGTAAGTAATGAAATTTTATTCGGTGAAGAGTTTTTACTACTTCATAAAGGTGAAAAGTATTACTTTGATAAAGTATGCATGGTTTACTTGTTGTTTTGAAAAACTAACAGTTTTCATTTATTGTGTATCCCTTACTGAGATTTTTATGCTCACCCCATGTTTTTTTGAATTTTTTTTCACAGGACTTAACGTGGAATAGGGTCAAGGATGGGTTCAAGGGAAAGTCATGCTACCTAAAACATGGAACTAGACATGTTTCTTTTTAAGGGTTTTTTATTTTATGGAAACTTAGTAGAAGTTTCTACTTTGTAATCATTTGAGATGTAATAGTTATGTCCTAATTCTATAAAACTCTAAACTTGAAAAGATCGTTAATTTGAATTATTAATTTAATTCAATATTAAGTAAGGTTTAAGGCCGGGGCCTTATAGGTGGTATCAGAGGTCAGTTTAGATAAATTTAGGAGTAAGAAAAGTGTTAAATTATAAGTTAATTTATGGTATGATTGAAATGATATAGCATTTAAAGATTTCCATGTTGCTTCGCCTAAGATATTTCTGTGTTCAGAATGGATTTCCACAGAGGAAACAAAGCAGCTATGTTGGGACGACATCAGGAGAAAGACAACCTTCAAAATTAGCAACCTGAGATGGTTGGAATTAGAACTGAACAATTTGTTGCAGTGATGGCACAGTTGACTCAGGCTATAAATGGTTGTGGTATCCATGCAAGAGATCATCCAGATAAACCGCAGAAGAACATGTCATTAGTGGAACATTTAATGAGGCAACATTCCCCACCATTCAGAGGATCATCTGATCTCGTGCAAGATGAATGGTGGATTAAAGCACTATAGAAGATTTTGGATGTCATGGGGTCTTCAGAACATCAAAAGGTTAGTCTTGATTTTTACCGTTTTGAAGGAGAAGCTGATCAGTGGTGGTCGATGGTGAAAAATACCAGGGATAGTGATGAGATTTATGATCTTCATTGGGATTAATTCAAAGGTATGCTTCTTGAAAATATTTTCCTAAGGTGGTTCATCTTAGGATGAAAAAACAGTTCCTAGAATTGAGGTAGGAGGATGACTCAGTGGCTGGTTATGTAGCAAAGTTCACTCGACTGGCAAGGTATGCTCCAAACTTCATACGAGATCTTGATAGTAAAATCAACCATTTTTACTCAGGGTTAATGCCAAAGTATCAAAGGTCTTTAGCTTCACATGAGTTCAAAAGTTGTGAAAAACTTGTTCGATGTGCGGAAATGGAGTTTGCCGATGATCATGTGTTCTTTGACAAACAATAGAATAAGAGGTCCAATTGGCAGGAAAAGGGGAAGAATTCATCAAAGAAGCAAGGAGGAAAGAAAACCAAATATCCATCCTATGAGAAGTGTTGTAAAATGCATCCTGGAGAATGTTTATCCATGTCTGGTAAGTGCTTTTGGTGTGGTAAGTCTAGTCATATTTCTCGTAACTATAAGGAAGATGATCAAGCAGGCAACGAAAAGCCAGCTGTAAGATGTTTTAAGTGTAATGAAATTGGTCATTATGAAAATGAGTGTCTAACGAAGAACTCAACTGGGGAAAATCATCTAGAATACAAGCAGAAAGGGGTGGTGAAATCCTTTGCAACTACTTTAGTAGATGTTGGGCCATTGAATGAAGCAGTATCAGATACACTGTTTGTTTGTTCAGATTATGACAATGTGTTGTTTGATTCAGGGTCTACAAATTCTTTCATTTCTGAGAAGTTTTCTAGTAAATTGGAAATTCCATCTCAATATATGAATCCTGAACTTATGGTAAAAACACACAGAGGGAACGTTGAGACAAAAAAGGAATTATAGGAACCTTCCTATCCTTGTGTGCGGAAAGAATCTACCAGCAAACCTTATTGTTTTTCCTCTAGTAGAGTTTGATGTTATTTTGTGCATGGAATGGGTTTCTATTTATCATGCAAAGATTGACTTCAGAGGTAAAATGGTTTCTTTTCAGAAATATTTTCAGTTTGTGTACAAGAATGAACCCTTGCTTTTGATAACATTTCAGGAAGTTGAGAAACTAGTAAAATATGGAAATGAATGTTATCTTGCACATATTTTTGAAAACAAGGGAACTGTTCATATTAATGATGTGCCAGTGGTAAATGAGTATATTGAATTTTTTCCTAATGAGTTTTCTGGTATTATTCATGATCGAGAAGTTTAATTTACTATTGACTTAGTTCCTGATTCTAATCCAATTTCAAAACCCCCTTATCGAATGGATCAATTTGAACTTGTAGAGTTAAAGAATCAATTGCAGGAGTTATTGGATAAATGTTTCATTCGACCTAGCACATCACTATGGGGTGCTCCTGTCTTGTTTGTTAAAAAGAAAGATAGTTCAATGAGACTTCGCATTTATTATAGAGCCTTGAATAACATTGCCGTTAAGAACAAGTATCCTTTTCCTCATATCGATGATTTGTTTGATCAGCTCCATGGAGCTCAGTATTTTTCGAAGATTGACTTGAGGTCGGGGTACCATCAGTTGAAAGTAAAAGAAGCTGACGTTCTGAAGACTGCGTTCCATACTAGATATGGCCATTATTAATTTGTAGTTATGCCTTTTCGGTTAACCAATGCACCTACTGTATTCATGGATCTTATGAATAGAATTTTCCATGAGCTCTTGGATAAGTTTGTGGTGGTTTTTATTGATGATATTTTTGTGTTTTATAAAAGTAAAGAGGAGCATGAAAGTCATTTAAGGGTTATCTTTCAAACCTTAAAAGAAAAGAAACTATATGGAAAATTCATCAAGTGTGAGTTTTGGTTACAAAAAATTTCTTTCCTTGGTCACATTGTTTCAAAAAATGGCATAAGTGTTGAGCCTGCTAAAACAAAAGTTGTTGAAGAATGGACAAGACCCACAAATGTAACTGAGATCCAAAGTTTTCATGGTTTGGAAGGTTACTACAGAAGATTTGTTGAATATTTTTCACGATTATCTAGTCCAATGACTAAGATAACTCGGAAGGGTGTTAAGTTTATCTAGAGAAAAGAATGTGATGATTGTTTTTTGGAGTTGAAAAGAAGATTGGTGAATGCTCCAGTTGTGGCACTTCCTTCCAGGAATGGTGAGTTTGTTATCTACAGTGATGCTTCATTGAAAGTACTTGGTTGTGTCCTTATGAAAAATGATTAGGTAATTGCTTATGCTTCACATCAGTTGAACACTCGTGAGGTAAAGTACCCTACACATGACTTGGAATTAGCTGCTGTTGTTTTTCCCTTAAAAATTTGGAGGCATCATTTGTATGGAGCAAAGTGTGAAATATATACTGATCACAAAAGTTTAAAGTATATATTCACTCTGAAAGAATTGAACATGAGACAGAGGAGATGACTAGAATTAATCAAGGATTATGATTGTACAATTCATTACCATCCAGGGAAAGAAAATAAAGTGGTTGATGCTTTGAGTCGAAAAAGTAATGCTTCATTAACCATGCTACGATTGGAACGAGATCCTTTGGTTTTTGATTTGATGAACTTTGGCATGGAAGTTGTTTGTGCAGGAATTCCTTCTGTTTTGTTTGAAGTATCAGTGAAATCTTCTCTATCAAACAGAATCAAGCAAGCACAGAAGCAAGACAGTGAGTTGTAGAGAAAGGTAGAGCTGGTTCAGAAGGGTAAGTTTCCTGAATTCAACATTGATAATGATTGTGTTTTGAGATTTGGTAAGAGATTGTGTATGCCTTGTGATTCAAAATTTAAGAGAGAGTTGTTATGTGAAGCTCATATTTCTCCGTTTTCAGTTCATCCAGGAAGTACTAAGATGTACAGAGATCTGCGAGAGTATTATTGGTGGGATGGAATGAAAAAGGATATTGCTGATTTTACTGTGAAGTGTTTGACTTGTCAGCTGGTTAAAGTAGAGCAGAATTTACCGAAAGGGATGGTGCAGCCTTTACCAGTGCCAGAGTGGAAATGGGAAAACATATCCATGTACTTTGTTGTGGGATTACCGAGGAAATCTCGAGGTAATAATGCAATCTGGGTTATTGTTGATCGCTTGACTAAATCTGCTCATTTAATTCCTATTCGAGATACATTCTATCTAGATCAACTTTATAGATTGTATCTTAAAGAGATAATCAGGTTGTATGGAGTTCCCCTCTCCATTGTATCTGATCGTGATCCCAGGTTTACTTCTATCTTTTGGAAAGGCCTTTAGAATTCGTTGGGTACTGAATTAAATTTTAGTACATCTTTTCATCCTCAATCATATGGGCATTCAGAACGAACAATTCAGACCATGGAGGATATTCTACGAGCTTGTTCGATGGATTATCAGGGAAGTTGGGACCAACATATTTCTTTGGTTGAGTTTTCTTATAATAACAGTTTTCATTCCAGTATACAGATGACACCATTTGAGGCATTATATGTGAAGTGGTGTCGAACTGCAGCTTTTTGGGATGAAGTAGGTGAAAGGAAGCTGATGGGACCAGAATTGGTAGAAGAGATGGCAGAAAATGTTCATTAGATTCAGAAACACATGAGAACAGCTCAGAGCAGACAGAAAAGTTATGCGAATAACCGAAGGAAGGATCTATCTTTCGAGGTAGGTGATCATGTTTTTCTCAATGTCTCACAGTGGAAAAGTGTGAAGTGATTTGGTAAGAAAGGAAAGTTGATTCCAAGCTTCATTGGACCATATGAAATTCTGGATAAAGTTGAATCAGTTGCTTACCGAGTGGCTTTACCTCCGAGTTTATCTCAGGTACACAATATTTTTCATGTTTCGATGCTGAGAAAGTATATTCCAGATTCATCTCATGTTTTGAGCCCAGAGGTAGTTCAGTTGGAAGATAATCTCTCTTATAAAGAACAACCAGTCCAGATTCTCGACCGAAGAGAGAAAGTGTTGTGAAATAAGATAATTCACCAGGTAAAGGTTTTGTGGAAAAACCAAATGGTTTAAGAGGCAACGTGGGAATCTGAAAATTCTATGAGTGATAAATACCCCCACTTATTTTGATAAGTGAATAAAATTGTGAGGACGCAATTCCCAAAAGGGGGGAATGATGTAACATCCCTGGTAAATAAAGAACAATACATTTTCATATTTATTAATATTTTATAATTGAATATTAATTTTACTTTAAAGGGGTTTCTATGTTCGATAGCATACCTGATATGGAACAAAGAGTTTCTTTGAAATCTTACGTTGCACACTAGTAATAAAATAATATTATTTTAAATGGTAGTTAACACGTAGTCATTGTATTGGCAGGAATGAATAGAAATAACTAAAATATGATTATATATGTTTTTTAATTGTTTTTACCTTTATCCAATAAAAGATAAAGGCTTAAAATAAAAAAAGAATTCAATTTTAGGCATAGATACTCTAATATTCACTAAAGGTTCACTTATCGCATTTTCATGGTGAACCTTCTTTAAATATAGTTTTGGTCACTCTTATACTTTATATTGGACCAAATAAAATTCTTCTTTAGAATTGGGACATCAAGATTTACTTTGTGTAAATTTTTGGTATTTTTCCGATAAAGTTTATTTTTTAATGAATAGTGAAAAATGATGTATTTTAATTCATAACCACTTTTTAATATAATTTATTTATATGATTAGATTATCTTTTGAATTAGTTTTAAAGTGAAATTAGAATATATTTTTACCATTAAATCCAATAGTTGTTGTTGGAATTAATTTCACTTTGAAATCAGACTTAAACTAGTGTCAATCTTTTGATACTTATTGTTTCATAAAAACACACTATTTGCTCTGACAGCAGGAATTAGTTATTAAAATAATTAATTCAACTGATATGTTTTGAATTTTGTAAAATATACATCATTTTTTAATTCTAAATATCAAATATATATTAGGGTGATTTTTTGGCATTTTTCTGAAAAACATCAATTTTTGATGAATAGTGAAACCACTAAGTGGTACTTAAAAAACTGATTTTTCGTTTAAATGAAATTTTAGCACCTCTGTGTTTTGAATTTAAAAAATCCGACATATATGGTTGTCATTAAGAAGTAAAATGTGGTTCAATGAGATTAAAATAATGTTTTGGTGAATAGTTAATTTTATGTTTTTAATCACGATTAGAGGTAATTAGTGTAGTTTAAGGTAAAAATAATGTTTTAATGATATGAAATGAACGTGACACACGTTATACCCTTCTTGGATGTGTCATGGCCGACCAATACAATCCATGGGTCAACTTGGGGCCCCCATCGAGCCACTTTGGTAGGAAAATGACATTAATACCTTTTTATTTAATGTTAAAATAAATATGTCACAAACATGAGTTGTTTTACTAAAACTATTCTTAAATGGGGTAATACAAGTCATAATTTTGACTATAAGTATTCATTAGAAAGATAAAACGATTTCCTACATCATGATATTTTTTTTTATAATTTTTAGACATTAAATAAATTAAATTATTTATGACACCATGATGATGCAGTGATTACCTCATTATTTAACGATTTAAATAAAATGAAAAGATAATGTAAAATCTAATACATACACATGTCAAAAACCTATTGTAAGGGTGGATTCCGAACCCTTATCACCTTATCCTCGAAATAAATCAATGTGGGTCCTTTAAAATCCGAAACTCATTTGAAAATAATGTAACCTTTTATACCTTTCCAAGAGTTCCCCTCCTCTCCTCTTATAAAAGCCCCCCACCTCTACCTCCTTACCCACACATCTCAAGCCTTTGGTTCGGCCAAGATCTTCTCTTTTTGCCTGTCCACATCCCTCTATTACTCCTAGAATCCTCACATTGGGAAGAAGTCTTTCCAAGGAAGTCTTTGAGCTCAAATCTAAGAGAGTTTCCCAATTTTAAGGTAATGTCTTCACTTGTGTTCTTTTGTTTTATTTTGCTTCCCCAACCCTCTAAAATATTTTTATTCCTTTCTTTTGTAACAAAACCTGTATCTTAAATATACTAGAATGTTTCTATAATAAGGATTCGAGCTACACATACACACACCTACATCTAATGGTTAAAGAACATATTGTTTTTGTGGATGGTGAATTTCTGCCTCACGAAATGATGATTGTTCAATATTCTTATAACACCTTCAAAGGTGGCCATTAAGATGTCACTATATTTATATATGATATATAATATGTTTATGTTTTCCTAAAGCTTCTATATTTTTCATTTATGGCATACCTTTATGGCTTCCATTATGGGTATACGCGATATCTTCATTTTAGGAAATGCGGACTACAGCCCCCTCAAAGTGATTTGATTCATTAATGCCATATGTGGGACGTATAAAGGATGGATTTAAAGTTATTATATGTGATTTATGTTACATATAAATGAGGAATATAATTCTATAATTAAAATATACATACCTCTCATTTAGTTTTAATTCCATTAATATGACATAGAAATGACAGTTGCATTCATGCGTACGTATGTCTTACCGTCTCCATGAACGGTGATTTTCATTTATTACCAATAAATGATTCTTTAATATTATAATTACATGTATATTCTGGATATATATGATATATATGATATCCAAATCATGAATATCATTCTGGATATAATGAACCTTTGACCACACGAACAACATGTAATTGTAAAAAGTCCACTTTCGACTTAAGAACCAAATATCGACAAAACAAACATTATTAACATAAATGATTACATAATGTTTATAACATGTCAATAAGTGATATAAAAGGAATAATTAACTTGAAAAAGGTTCTTAAGCAAGTAGAAATTAACTCAAGTTTATTATTCAGGACGTTAAAGAACGATCGAGTCAAGTCGGACCCGAGGTAAGGGACTTCGTCACAATCTCCTTTCATTGAGGCATATTTTGTTTTATACACAACTTTTTTTATACGGTGTATAAAACCCTTTGAATTTTAATTTTATTCAAAAGGAATCTTTTTATACGAAGCGTTTTACTAAACGACAAAAAGGAATGTTTCTTTTATCGTACGCGGTGACAATGACCTTTTCCGCCGCCGCGAGTATTATTTGGTCTTTGGCTTCCTAAACAAGCCATAATGTTTTTAAAGTGAAATAAATACCATATACTCTTTTGTGTATTTTGTAATTGAAAGTGGTTTTTATAATGGATTTGTTATGTCAATATATTTAAGTGATATATTGTGATCAAAGTGTGGAAATGTTTTCATTCCATTATATTAGTTCTATGTCTTATGATTTTATAATAGTACTTGGACATTTGATGGGTGGTTATGTGATAAACCATATGACGGGTGGTGCCGTGAATACCAGGATGGGTGGTTACGTTATAACCTCCAATGCATTGGGTATGGAAGTTGGCTGTATGGCTATTCCATTAAGTGATACGTGTGGAAGTCGACTGTATGGTTATTCCATTTAAGTATGTTTATGTCCCAAGTTGCCTTTATATGTTATGTTATCTTTATATGGGTTTTATGGTAATCTTTTGGTTACAAAGCGTAAGTAATGAAATTTTATTCAGTGAAGACTTTTTACTACTTCATAAAGGTGAAAAGTATTACTTTGATAAATTATGCATGGTTTACTTGTTGTTTTGAAGAACTAACAGTTTTCATTCATTGTGTATCCCTTACTGAGCTTTTTATGCTCACCCCAAGTTTTTTTTGAAATGTTTTTCATAGGACATAATGTGGAATAGGGTCAAGGATGGGATCAATGGAAAGTCATGGTACCAAAATCATGGAACTAGAAATGTTTCTTTTTAAGAGTTTTTTTTATTTTATGGAAACTGTGTAGAAGTTTCTACTTTGTAATCTTTTGAGATGTAATAGTTATGTCCTAATTCTCTAAAACTCTAAAGCTGAAAAGATCCTCAATGTGAATTATTAATTTATTTCAATATTAAGTTAGGTTTAAGTCCGGGGCCTTATATTTAGGGTAATATTAATATCATTTTTACCCTTAATTATCCTATTTACTTTTAACCGTGGCCAATAAAAGTAAAAAGATACTATTCACCAAAAATTATTTTTATCTTATTGAACCACATTTTACTCCATGATATTAACCGTGTCTCTCGGATTTTTGAAATTCCACTCACAAAAGCGATAAAATTAAGTTTTATGTGAATTTGCAAATTCTCCTAGGAGGTGGGTAAAAGACGGTGAAAATTTCAATAAAATTTTAATATGTCAAAAATTACTATAAACCGACTCCAATGAATTAAATTGAACTTATATAGTTATTATGTATCTGTTTTGACCTAAAATAAATTTAAATAAAATAAATAATTATTTAAAAAAAAGTCGTTTTTTAACTAATAACTTAGTGTTTTTCACTATTCATAAAAAATTGAATGGTTTCAGAAAAATACCAAAAATGCACCTTAGGATAATTTCGATATTCCGAATCCAAAAATGAAGTCCATTTAGAAAGATAAAATTTATAAAATTTTAAAAATTGGGTAGTACTATTCATAACGACTAGTTTGATTGGTTGTGGTCTGTGTTAGAACTCGAAGTTGCGTACAACACACGCTACTGTATTTTTCAAAGAGAAGCGTACCATAGAAGCTTGGGGTGTTACATTCTCCCCTCCTTCAAATAATTTCATCCTCAAAATTTCTAGAATACTACCGCATGAAAAGACTCAGGTGGTTCTTCATCATAAGTTCCTCGGGTTCCCACATTTCCTCTTCCATCTTATGGTTTCTCCATAGAACTTTTACCAGATGAGTCATCCGGTTTCTCAGCCCTTGTTATCTTATATCAAGAATAATGATGGGATATTTGCAATAAGATAGATCGGGTTCCAGTTCTAATTCCTCATAGGTGATTACATGCGTTGGGTCAGGCATGTATTTTCTCAATAGTGATACGTGGAACACATCGTGAACTTTGGAGATATTTGGCGGCATTTTCAAATGGTAAGCTACAACCCCAATTCGTTCTAGAATTTCAAAAGGACCAATGTACCTGGGACTCAATTTACCTTTCTTTCCAAAAAGTATAACTCCCTTCCATGGAGATACTTTTAAGAAAACATGATCTCCCACCTAAAATTCCAAATCCTTTCTTCGGTTGTCAGCATAGCTCTTTTACCTACTTTGAGCTTCATTGATGTGGTTTTGGATTGCCTTCACCTTTTCCATTGTTTCCTCCACCAGTTCTGGGCCTACAAGTTTTCTTTCACCAACGTCATCCCAACAGGTTGGTGTGCGACATCTCTTTCCGTATAATGCTTGATATGGTGCCATTTGAATACTCAAATAGAAGCTATTGTTAAAGGAAAATTCTACCAGAGGTAAATATTGATCCCACATACCCTGAAAGTCAAGTGAACAAGATCTCAATATGTCTTATAAGGTTTGAATAGTCCGTTCTGATTGTCCATCTATGTGAGGGTGGTAGGCAGTGCTCAAATGAAGTTCAGTATCCAAGGCCTTCTGAAGACTTTTCAAGAATCATGATGTAAAATGGGGATCACGAACTGAGACAATCGATAGGGGAAATCCATGAAGTCTCACAAATTCATTAATATATAGTCTTGCTAGACGTTCAAGTGGTAGATCTTCTCTTATAGAAAGAAAATGTGCTGACTTGGTAAGACGATCAACAATGACCCATATTGAATTGTTCATTCTAGGAGTCTTTGGTATCCCCATGAAGAAGTCCACCGTAATATTATCCCATTTCCACTCAGGTATGGGAAGAGGTTGCATGACTCCTCCAGGATGTTGCCTTCCAGCTTTCACTTGTTGAAAAACCATACATCTTGACACAAAATCAGTAATCTCCCTCTTCATGTAGTCCCACAAAAAATGTTCCTTTAAATCTATATAAATTTTGGTGCTCCCATGGTGTATAGAGAAATTGGATCTATGAGCATCATCCAACAATTCCCTTTTTAGATCAGGTATATTGGGAACACAAAGTCTTTTCCCAAACTTCAAAATTCCATCTTCATACACAAAGTCTCTCAATCTCCCATCACTCACAGCTTTAATCTTCTTCTGAAACTCTTCATCATCGGTCTAAGAACTCTTTATCCTTTCTAGTAAAGTTGGTTTAGAAACCATTTGAAAAAGCACTGATGTTTCAACTTCCATGGTTATTCCCATTCCATCTTCACTATATCCATGAAAATTGGATCCCTTTAAATTCTCATATTGTTCAAACCTCCATGATCTTTTCTGCTCAAAGCATCTGCCACCTTATTTTCCTTCCCTGGGTGGTACTGTATCATACAATCATAATCCTTGAGTAATTCAAGACATCTCCATTGCCTCGTGTTGAGTTATTTTTTTGATAAAATATACTTCAAACTCTTTTTATCAGTATAAATCTCACATTTTTCACCATAGAGGTAGTTTATCCATATCTTTAAAGCAAAGATCATAGTTTCTAACTCGATATCATGAGTAGGATAGTTTTTCTCATGAATTTTCAGCTATCGTGATGCATAGGCAATAACCCTATCATTCTGCATAAAGAAACAACCAAGTCCTTTCTTCTATGCATCACTATAAATAATGAACCCATCATTCCCTGATGGTAGAGTCAATATAAGAGCATTGACTAATCTTCTCTTCAGTTCTTCAAAAATATTCTTCACACTATTTGGTCCAAACGAATTTAACCCTCTTATGTGTGAGATTTTTTAATGGGTTAGCCAATCGAGAAAAATTCTGGACAAAACGTCGATAATAACCTACTAAACCAATAAAAATGCGTACCTCAGTTATACTCGTAGGTGCTATAAATTCATGGATTTACTTGGTCTTATAAGGATCAACATAGATTCCATCTTTAGAGACAATATGTCCAAGAAAAGAAATCTCCTAAAGCCAAAATTTACACTTGCTAAACTTCCTATATAATTCATGTCTTCTCTGAGTCTTCAGGATAATGAGCAAGTGATTTTCATGATCTTCATAGATTTTGGAGTATACCAAGATATCATCAATAAATACCACCACAAATTCATCTACATATTCCTTGAAAACTCTATGTGTTAGATCCATGAATACAGAGGGTGCATTAGTCCGCCCAAAAGGCATTACCGTAAACTCGTAATGCTCGTACCTTGTTCGAAATGCTGTCTTCGGAATGTCTTCCATCTTCACACACAACTGATGGTATCCAGATCGAAGGTCAATCTTTGAAAAGTATTGAGCTCCATGCAATTGGTCAAATAAATCATCAAAGTGAGGTAGGGGATACTTTTTCTTTATTGTTATAGCATTGATCTCCCTATAGTCGGTACATAACCTCATAGATCCATCATTTTTGTAACAAAAAGAACAGGGGCTCCCCATGGAGAAACACTAGGGAGAATAAATCCCTTATTACTCAATTAATCTAGTTGTTTCTTTAGTTCAACTAAATCTACAATGGCCATTCTATATGGGGTCTTCGATATTGGCCTTGATCCAGGAATTAAATCAATGGAAAACTCAACTTCTCATTCTGGAGGATGTCCATGTAAATATTCCGGAAACACATGTACATATTCTTTCACAATAGGTACATCCTATATTTGAACATTCCTTTCCTCACCCACTGTCATTTCATTCTCTTCCTCCCCAATAAATGAATTTATTTGAGCTAATGGGGGTGGATCTAGATAAGAATTAGGTGGTGACGATTCTTCTATAAAGATAAGTTGTTCATTATCATCATCATAAAAAATCGTAACCTCCTTCTTCTTATAATAAATCTTCACATCACGGTCGCTGAGGATTATATAAAACTCAATCATAGGGATGACGATGAGATCATAGGATTAAAGAACCTTTATGTGCTTTAATGGGGACTAATTCACAAAACTTTGTTGCAATGATACTTCCCTTAGGAGTTTTAACTGAAAACTACCTTGTTAAATATAATTGGAAATATCTAATTTTCTTAGCAAACTGGGAAGATATGAAACAATGCGATGATCCAGAATCAAATAATGCATTTTCTAAACTTGAGGAAACCATTAAATTACCTGCCACCACATCTTTCGGAGCTTCTACCTCAGCAGTAGTGATATCAAAAGCTTGGCCTTGATCTCTTGGCCTTTTCTGAGGCAATATCCCCTGATGCATATGAAATTCATTTGTATAATGTCCCATCTCCTTTCAATTGTAGCATTGGACATCAATAGCTTCCTTCCTCACCTTGCAATCACGAGCTTGGTGGCCTTTTTACCACACTTGTAATAGACTCTCATTTCTTTTAAGCAAGTACTGGGGTGTTTCTTCCCACATTTACTGCAGGATGGATATTCAAATTTTCCCTTCTTCCCCTTATTTCCATTCCCAGATTGATCAGAAGATCTCTTCTTTTATTGCTTTTCTTTAAAGTCATAAGACTTAGAGAATTCTTTTTCTGTCTTGATAGCACATGAGACAATGTCTTCGTACGAAGAGAAGGATTGTGAGACTAATGCTCGACAGAGAAATGGTTTTAACCCATCGAAGAAACGATCAATATTACTTCTTGGGATACATATATAATATCCAGTATACCTTGCTAACCTTCTAAAGTTATCCTCATACTTTGCAACATTCTCATCCTCCTTTTGTCTCAGACTCGAAAATTGTCTTTTCATATCTTCTCGATGGTCATGAGGAAATTATTTTTCTAAAAATAGATCATTGAATTCCCTCCATTCCATATTTTATACTTAATCATCTTCCTTCATGTTTTGAATCAATGACCACCAATGATCAACATCTACAGTGAGGCGGTAAACTGCCATGATAACTTTTTCCCTTTCACTACTCCCCAAAGCCTGAAATATTTTTTCTAGGGAATTTATCCATTGCTCAGCTTCTAAGGGATTTGTACTCACATTGAATGTTGGTGGTTGTTTCCTCATGAAGCGATCTAACATTGATCCTCCACCCTATGGATCGGGGTTCTCCATACGGGTAAGGTTATTATTCATAACCCGAGTGAGTTGTCCTAGTATGGTGATTAGCTGATCAGCACCAGTTGCATCACCCGCTCCACTATAATTATCTTGAGCAGGAGGGAAATCCCTACATGGAGTGTGTTCATTGATACATATTCCATTTCTTCCACTAGGTGCCATTTCTAAAAAATAGCATAAACTAGATCAGTTTACAAATCAAAATACAGAATTCCATTCTTATAAAACACTTAACATAAATTAAACTATTTATGGATGTAATCCATAATCATAAAAATGTTTTCTTTGAGTAATTATATACTCATAATCCCTTCATAAGTATTTATAAAGAAAATTAGAGTTATCCTAAGAATATCCCCCAGGAGTGTCGTAACCAGGAGTGCAGCAAGGCCCATTATCGTGCACCAGTTCCCGTTCAAGTCTAGCTCAAATCGGTGTTTTCGGGTTTTACACCTAGGTACATATGTGCCAGAGTTGCCTCTACCTGCTCATATCCAGACAGGGATGTATTTCTCAGAAAACTCAAAAAATCACTACAATACCAAAATTCTAGGATGTTCTTCTATATTAATCCTCAAAGTCCATCTTAGGTCTATGTGCTCTAATCAGAGTTTACCTAAATCAAGATTACAAGGTTTGTACTAAACTTCCACTGATACCAAATGTAATGCCCTGACCCTAGTTTCCCAAAGTCGGTGCATTATTATATAACATTGGCATTATCACACGAAAGATCAAGTCTCGAAAGACCGATTAGTTTAGTAGCCTTGGAATAACTAGATACATTCATAAAGTTTACATTACATCATAAAGTGAAAAACTACTACAACAACATATTTTCTTCGTATCCCCTCATATTATCCATGCAGTTCATTCATAAATTACTTCTTCACATCATGGGAAAAATAAAACATTGAAAGGGGTGAGCTCAGATGCTCAGTAAGGTTAACAATATAGCGGAAACATTCAAAAATGATCATAAACATTTAAGGAAATGTATAGCTAAAACAAAAGCCTTTTAAACTTGAACTTCTGCATAATATGGAAAAGATAAAATGAAATAATGCCATTTACTTATTCACATGGATATTCTACTAGTCGAATAATCACATGCAATATCAATAACCACTTTTATAATGATGGAATGCATAATTCCATACTATCATAACCACGTATCCAAGGCCTCGTGCGAAGTCTACAAATAATATTTTTTCAAGGCCTTATGCCAAGACACTAGTTTGTCTCATGAGACCTACCAATGCATGGAGGATCTATAGCGGGCTCCATCTTTCACTTATTATGTCCAATGCATTCCTCATATGAACAGGTTTCAACATAACATAAACTTTCGTATTAAAACTAGAATACGAAATGTGAATACTTTCACCATAAACCATGAATGGTATAAAAATAACACATCCAAAGTCAAACATATCCCAAAATATTCTATACAATATGGAAGTTTTGTATCATTATACATCTACTTCAAATAATCTTAAAATCTATCAAAGGAAGTTGACATAGATGAAATCAAAACTATTTGAGAGAAATATCTATTTTTTGAAATCATTTAAAAGTCACATAATTATAAAATAAAACATTTACATTAAAAATTTCCTTATAAGATTTTAAGGGAAGCTTCTAAGATTTTATAATGGTATAAAATAGCTGCACCCGCCGTATAAGTTAAAAAAAAGACATTTTTACCTTAATTCTGTCGAAAAGGTTAAAAAGGACTTTGTTTGGAAAACGACAGAAAGATTACTTTATAAACCTCTTATAAAAATTAAAACAAGGGTATAAATGAATTTAAACCATATTTTGTAAAATAGAAATTATGTTTTGAAATAAATTTTTAAGAAACATGGATGTGGATGACAAAGAGGTCACAATAGATAATTATGTATAAACAACCTCGGATAATGAAGAGATTGTGAATTAACCCTTACCTTGTACTTTTCCTTAGTCGAAGGTATGTTAACCTCCTATATAATAGTTAAAACATTTTTATTAAATTATACAATAACCATATACATAATTATGATATTATAAATGATCTTCTAATAATGCTTTGTTAATAATACTTTAGTATTATTGTCGTTTTAGGTGTTAACTTACTCGTTTTCTATTATATGTTTTGTTACATAAGTAGTATTTGTTATAGATAGGTTGTATCTTATTCATATCCATAATGATATAAAGTTCTTAAACATTACTTTGAATCATCAAATGATAATTAGTCTTGAATGGATACGATGGAGAATGAATCTCATCACGTTCGTGGAGACGGTAGTTCGTACGTACGCACGAGCGACAATATCATCCTTTTGATATTAAAAAAATATATAATTGAATTTTATATCATATATACCGAATAATTATAATGTTATATTTATTATTTACATGAATTACACATCATTATTATACCCATCCAAATAATAATTTATTGAATAACAATTACACCACAACGTGGAGATGGTAAGCCGTACGTACCCACATATGGTGACATGTAATTAAAAGGATAGATAGAATAATGAATATGGTTGTACAATATTTATAATAACCTCACAATATATATAAGATACTGGAGTTCTTATTTTATAATGGGAATAACAAAGAAAGAAGATGTTGAAGAAGAAAGGAACTTGAAAAAGGGTGGTGAAATCATTACCTCTTCTTCGGGTTCTTCCATTTGATTTGATCAAAAGGGATCCTTAGATAGTCTTTATGATCAAACTAAGGCCTCTAGGTTGTAGTGAGGGAATTTGAGAGAGTATTTGGGCAGGGGTTGGCCGAGCGAAGAGGCTTTGAATGTGTGAATTAGTGAGAAGGGGGAGTTCCCTTTTATAAGAGGGGTGAGGGGAACCTTTGGAAAAGCTAGAAATATTATTTTATAAAAAATTCATATTCGGTTTCTAATGGCTCCAAAGTGGATTATTTAAATTTTAAGGTAGGGATGGGTTGAAAACCACTCTACCAATAAGTTTTAGACAGGTTTGGGTCACTATATTAACCTTATCTTTTAGTTTTAACTGTTAGTTGATTAGTTTGACATTTACCATGTCACTTTGTATTTTTATATTATATAGTTAATAAACTTACTATATACATCCAAGCGACCCCCAAGTGGTCCATTAATTATACACCTATCACGATACAAGTCTTTTGTCCAAACCTTAGATTTTTAGGAATATAATATAAATTAATAATATAACATTTGTTTTTAAAACTCTTTTATGTCAATTTTGACACTATTGGGTATTTTGTTTTTGATAATTTCATAACAGCATTATTACTTCGAAACAAATTTATATAACCACTAACAATATGTCATATTAACTTATAAAATTAGTGGAATTCATAAAATGTCTAAAATTACATTTATTTTGATATTTATATTATCAATTATTTTAATATTTCATTAATTAGATAATTACTGCATCACCATTGTGTCATAGATAAATTAAATTATATAATGTATAAAAATTATAAATAAAATACCATTATGTAGGAAATATTTTTATATTTCTAAGTAATTTTCATAATTGAATTTATCTTATGTAAAACCCTATATTAAAAATGTTTTAGTTAATAAACGTTGATTTTAACTCTTTTAACTCTTCTTTGAATTAAATAATAATAAATATCCTAATCTAATCCAAGTGGACCTAAATTACAATATTTTATTCCTAGGATTTGTTTTGGTCGAGATACACTTTTCCAATAGAATTACGACAAGTGTTAGGGTAATATTAATATCATTTTTACCCTTAATTATCCTATTTACTTTTAACCGTGGTAAATAAAAGTAAAAAGTTACTATTAACCAAAAAATATTTTTTTTATTGAACCACATTTTACTCCTCGATATTAATTGTGTCTCTCAGATTTTTGAAATTCTACTCACAGAAGCGATAAAATTATGTTTTAGGTGAATTTGCAAATTCTCATAGGAGGTGGGTAAAAGACCGTGAAAAGTTCAATAAATTTTTTATGTCTAAAATTACTATAAACTAACTCCAATGAATTAAATTGAACTTATATAGGTAGTAAATATATATTTTTACATAAAATAAATTTAAATAAAATAAATAATTATTTAAATAAAAAGTTGGTTTTTAACTAATAACTCAGTGTTTTTCACTATTCATAAAAAATTGAAGGTTTTCATAAAAATACCAAAAAGTCACCCTAGTATAATTTCAATATTCCGAATCCAAAAATGAAGTCCATTTTGAAAGATATAATTTTTAAAATTTTAAAAAGTGGGTATTACTATTCATAACGGCTAGTTTGATTAGTTATGGTGTGTTTTAGAACTTGAAGTTTCATACAACACACGCTACTGTGTTATTCCAAGAGAAGTGTACCGTAGAAGCTTGGGGTGTTACATAAATAGGATGTTTATTTGTATAGACTCTAAGTACAGTAAACTGTTTTGGTTTTAGGGAGTGTAATGTTAGTAAATGTATTGAATATTCATATAAAATGATTTAATATATATTTATATTATTCTTGGGTATCCTTAGTTGGTATCAAGGAATGTTTTATTTATTTTTAGAGATTATTACTTGATAAATTTTATGAAAACCCAAGGGATAAGACTATGTATAGTATAAATCCTAATGTTTTGTTAAGGTAGAATTTTTTTGATTTTACTAGTAATATATCATTATCTGGATAATATAAGTGGATATAGTTTTGGAAAAGATTAATCTATTGGTAATAACTATGAATATAGTTGGTTGAGTATATATCGAACAACATTTTGGTATAGGATTAATAGGACCTTACTATGCACATAGTTTAATATTCTTGGTGATATGATTAAGTTGATTTAAATTTTATTTATAAACCATTATGAAGGATTTTAATAGATAATGACTATGGATAAACTCATTTAAACATATGTATTCTTATATTGAAATGATGGTGTCTTGATTTAAACATCACATGAATGATTTTTCATGATTATATGATTTCTCAGTCTCATTAATGTAAAATTATTCTTAATCTATTTTTTGGGTTTTATTGTATAGTTTTAACCGGAAGGAATTATACTAGAAACAAATCTAATGGAAAATGCAATGATTTTACATTTATGGAAGCAAATTTTATTGGAACTGGAATGAATTTTTTTTTTAATTCTCACAAAACATTATTAGGTCATAGATGATAAAAGGACTCTAAATTATCAAGGGAAGAAAAAAAATTTGGTTGATTATTTTGTGAGACGAAATCTACCTTATATGTGTGGGTGTTCTGATCCTCCAATGGTTGAATAATGGATTAGTACCATTAAAGAAATATTTTATATTATCAAGTCATCAGAACATGAAAAATGCATCCAAGGTATTTATTATCTATAAGGATAAGTATATCAATGATTAAATCAATTTAAAAATATGAGGTAAGAGGAATAAATTAACTCTATATAATTGGATAATTTTAAGATGATATTTTTAAGTACTTTCCTCACATTCTATGTATGAACATGGAGAAAGAGTTCCATAAGCTTAAGAAGAAGGATAATGAATCACTTAGTATATATGAGGCTAATTCTAAAATACCTTCAAGGTAAGATTCATGCATAATAATCAGACCTAAAATAAAAATTGATCAATTTATTGGTTTCTTGAAACGAAATCTCCAAAATATGTTAATTATAAGATACATTAAATCTATTAAGAAACTATTTTATGTTCTTTAATGGTTGAAATTGAAATTAGATATTCTCACCATGTTCATGGTTATAATATGAAAAAGTAGAAGATGCCTCATGAAAAATCTAATATATAACATGGAGAAATGAAATTTAAAATCACATATATATAAAAAAAATTAGAATAAAAATAAATAGAATTTCCATAGTGGAACTGGGAGGTTTTTAAAATTTTGAAGGGCCAGTAATAAATCCCATGAATGTCAAAATTTGAAAAGCATAGTCGTTGATACAGTGGAAGTAAGGTTGATTCCAACTAATGCATCACCCACACTCTAATGATTCAAGTTCAATGAGTATGGGAATTTCACACTATAGTGTAATAATCCAAATGTTTATATTGATGATAAGTGTCAAAAACCTCTTAATCCTAAAGACAAATTAAAATCCCATGAAATCATGAATGGTAATGTGTTCTATAACAATGATGTGGTGAAAGTCACACTTATCAATCACTCTATAATATATAATTTAGTTTTTTATTATGGTTTCACGAACTATTTTATTTAATATTAATTTTCTAAATGTATCACATTACCTCCATAATGATTATATATATAGTCAGTGGTGAAAATTTCTAATTGTATGATGATCACATATCAAGTATATAGTTTATCTCTAATTGAAGTTCATGGGAATTTTCATCCTATAAATCTTGTTATTCTACCTCAAGATGAATTTGATGTGATTAGGAATGGATTAGATTTCTATATATAGATCCTATATCAATTATTGAGGAATAAAAGTCACATTTCATATTTTGAGTAAACCGTTGATCATTTATCTGTGTGATGATGAATAAATATTTCTAATGAAAATTAAATCTATAATTTTGGTCTTAATTCATATCCATGAAGTTTATTTATATAATATGGAAGTGCCAAGGAGAGTGAACACTGAGAACATGCCTATTTTTATGTCAGTTTTTAAAACATTCCAAAAGAGTTCCCTAATAATCTTTCAAACCATGAGGTTGAGTTTTCAATAGAAATCACATATAATTCAATAACTATTTCAAAGTCTCCAAATATAATGGAGCCAATTTAGTTTTAGTAATTAAATAAGTAGCTCCCGGATAAAGTTGATATGGGATTCATATTTCCAAGTGAGTCACCTTATGATGCACATGTTCTTTTTGATAAGAAGAAATATGGTTCAACACATCTTTACATTGATTATCAAGAACATAACAAGATAACTATCAATAAAATATATCGTATACACTGTATTGATGATTTATTCAATGAATATAAAGGCGATTAAAACTTTTAAAATATTAAAATTCAAGATGGATAATATAAATTGGGGTGTAATAAGAAGGTTATACCTAATAAATCCTTCTATACATGGTATGAGAATCATGAATTTATAGTGATTCCATTTGAACTTTCAGAAACCCAAACTATATTTATGGATTTAATGAATAATGTATTTTGAGATTAACTTGATTTGTTTTTTTGGTATTTTTTGATGATAGCCTTATATATTTGAAGAGTAAGGAAGAGTATAAAGGTTGTTTAATAATTTTGTTGAAGACCCTGATGAAGGATAAGTTGTACTCCAAATGACTAAGTGTAATTTTTGTTTTAAAAAATTTTCATTATTGGGTCATATAATATCATGTGGCGGTATATCAGTGTATCCTTAAAATATGTCAGTTATAAGAAAAAGGCCTAGAAAAACCATGGTAATAAAGATACATAGTTTTCATATGTTGTTAGATACCACCAACACATTGTGAAATATTTTAAATTACATTCTAATCCACTCTCTATGTTGAATAAAAATTGATTTTATTTATTATCAATAGATAAATGTGAAGAGAGATTCAATGAATTGAAAAGAAGTTTGGTAAGTGCATATGTACTTACCCTATTTGGCTCGGGAGAATTTTTTATGATCTGTTGTGATTTATCAAATAAGGGACTGAGATAAATCCTTATGCATAGTGATATAGTAACAACATATTCCTCTTTCCTATTGAAAATACATTAGAAATATTACCCTAAGTCATTATTTTCAGACGATGGTCGTATTTTTTTCATTAAATATATAGAGTCATTTTATTTAAGGTGAATGGTGTGAAATATATTATAATTATAAAAGATTGATGAATATTTTCACATATAAATAGTTGAATATTCACAAGAGAAGATGGGTTGAGTTGATAAAAGATTATGAGTACTCATTATATTTCCACCCAATGAAGAGAAATAAAGAGGTTGAAGTGCTGAGTCAAAAGTACCATGTTATTTTATCCAAGATAATTATTTAATGAGTTCCATTACTTATGGATATGACAAATATGGAACTTGAAAACCTGAGAAAAGGGGATAGATAATATATTGATCAAATGCATTTGGAACCATCCATCCATGTGAGTTTTGAATAGGTGTGTAAGAATAATTTAAAACTACATAAGAAAGTGTGTAATATTTCCAATTTGAACCATGATTATGATGGAATGATAAGTATCATGAATAGATTATGTGTCTCATTAATAACATAATTAAATAAGGAATTGTTAGATTATGATCATAGTTCATCATTATTTTTTTATAATGGAATTATAAAGACCTATAGAGACCTGAAAGAATATTTCTGGTAAAATAACATGAAAATGTATATATATTTATATATATATTGATTCTTGGTATGTCATAATGTTAAGGGTGAGTGTAGAAGTATAATGGTATTTTATAACTATTACCCATACCATAATGGAAATGTAAAAACATTAACTTGGATTTCAACATTAGAATAGAAACTCTAATTGGCATGATGTATTTGGGTTGTATTAATTCAACTTATAAAATAAATTCATTTTAAATATATTAGAGAATATTTATCTCATGATCAAATTAATCAGTTATACATTAAAAAAGTTTTGATATTTCATAGATTAGCACTCGCAATCACATCTGATTGGGGTATGAGGTTTACATCAATGTTATTGACAAAAATTTAGTGGGATTTAAATACTATGTAGAATTTCAATACTATATATCATTCTCAAATAGATGGTCAGTTTGAGAGGACTATTAAAAAACTATATTAAATGTTGAGATCGTTATCTATGGATTTTAATGGTGGTTGGGATCAACACCATCTTTGGTGGAATATTATTACAACAATAACATTCACTCAACCATCCAAATGGGTCCTTATAAATACCACTATGGTACAAATTGTTTAAATATAATGTGTTTGGATGATGTTATAAAAACAAATCATGTTGTGAATAGATATAGATAAGAAATAACTGTTAAGGGTTGAGCCATTAAGTAACACATGATGGAATCTTAGAGTTGATAAAAAATATATATATACAATTGGAATCACGATCTATATTTTGAATTTGGTGATAAGTAATTCCTAGAAATAACTATTTGGAATAAGTTTATGAGTTTTTTATATAATGGAATTCCATGCCTTATATATATATCAATCACATTGAAAATATTAATCATATTAGGATGGTAGCTTATCATCTGGAGCTTCCACCAAATATCTCTCAAGTTCACAATGTATTCCATGATTCTCTCATAATTATGTAAATACTTGATCCTTAATAGGAACTAATCTTAGAGGTTGAACCATTAGAGTAAGGTATATATTATTAGGAACAACTAGTAGAGATTCCAGATCATATATAGAAATTTCTATGAAATAAGACAACTTGCCTAGTCAATGTTTTATGAAAAATATAAATTATAAAAAGATATGTGGGGACCCAAGGAAATTATGAGGTAGAACTATCAATTTTTTTCGTATTAGAGTGAAATAATCACTACTAGAAAAATAAACTATACCCATGGTTTAAAACCGTGGGTATAGGCTATACCCATGGTTTTGGGAACCGTTGTCAACTGAGGTTTCAGTATAGCTCCATGCCCTATACCCATAGTTTTATAAACCATAGGTATTTATTTTTTCTACCATTTAATAGACACTGTGACACATCCACTTGAAACCTCATAGCGTTATACCCACAATTTTAAAACTGTGGGTATAAATAACTAAAAAATCCGGAGAGGGAGTTTCAAACATGTAACGTTCTCATCTACAACGCAGTGTCTCACTAACCTAGCTACTCAAATTTTGTATATATATATATATATACTTAAATATATTAATATGAAATTATTGCATAGAAAAAAAACTCATCAACGAGTTTCAAACACCTGACCTACACTTCAAACACACATCGCCTCACCACTCCAGCTACCAAACCTATGTTAATATATATCTATATTAACTTAAATATATTAATATAATTTGTCTATAAAAAATTTACTTTGGTGAGTTTTGAACACTCCACCTCCTCTCCATCACTGAACTCCCCTACCACTAAATAAAATTAACATATAGTTATATATATATATATTATCTTATATATATTTATAAAACATGTGTATAAATAAAACATTATGTGGGGGTTTCGACCCCATGCCGCTACTCTACCATTAAACTCCATTACCATTACACCAAATGAACTTATATTTATATACATATATATTCTATTATATATCTATTCATAAAATGTGTGTATAAATAAAAAATAGCATGTCAATTTCGAATATATGCTACTTCTACGATGCTGAAGTTCCCTACCACTATACCAACTATAATTATTTTAAAATATACATATATTATCTGATTTTTTTCTCCCACAAAATATATGAGACCCTTTACCCACAGTTCAGTATAACTGTGGGCATAAGTGACACTTATACCCACTCTTTTCATGAACCATGGGTATAGGATTATATACCGAAGGCTATACCCTTGGTTCATGAAAACCATCGGTATATATGACAACTATACCCATAGTTTAGTGTAAACCAGGAGTATATGTTTTCTCGTGGAATTCCCATGAATTGTTTTGTCTTACCTCACATACGCAGGTACCCTATACCCACGGTTTATCAAGAACGATGAGAATATGTTAGAAAATGTCACATATACCCATGGTTCATGAAAAGAGTGGGTATAGGTGGGTCTATACCCATTATTTTTGGGAAAAAACGAGGGTATAGACCAATTTTCTAGTAGCGACTTTTGAGGGAGTAATTCTTATACGGTGTTATAATATAAAACCATGAGATTTTATGAAACATATATCTTTAAATAAAATTTATTTATGTCATATCTTACATTATATAAAACACCATGTTTAAAAAACCCTAATATACCACTAAATATCATAATTTAATGTTATAGTTATTTCATACCCATTCGAATAAATAAATTATGAATATTTATTTCTTATATGTGTATTTAATTAGTTCATTGATAATTAATTTATAAATTCATATGAATGTGATAAAATAAATGGTCCTCTTAAAAATGTTTTCTATTGTTGCAATATGTATTCATATTAATATATTAATTTAATCATGACTCATGAATGATTTTAATGAAATTTATAGACCTTATATTCAATAAAATGTTTTAAGATTAATCTAATGATTTTTAGTAAGAATTAGATAATGTTAAATATAGTTTTATGCCTAAAAATTAATTTCTATAAAAAATGGTTTAATTCCATTATGAACCCTTATTTTATGACGGATTTATACCACTTCTAGACATTTAATAATTAAAATTGGATTTCATATTTTGAATAAGTAAGCATAGATTTTTTATATAGTTCCTTATTATTTGTTCATTATTAATAATAACCATGGTAATAATTATCACCTCTATAAGGGTAAACATGCGAAATAAGGATAAATTTTGTTGGATAAATATTTAAAATATCTACATCAGTTTCTTTAATCCTATTAGATGAGAATATTTAAACCATTCTAATACATTTTTAAAATATGGAAACTTTTTTCCTTTAATTATTTGATTATGATCTTTATAATATTTTAAGAAAATGTTATACACAAAATGTCACTCTCTTGATTTTTATTTCTCTTATATGTTTCTATATAGATAAAAAGAAGTTATTGATGAACCTTTTTGGATTAGTTTCCTCTAACTGAGATGGGGATGAATCATTAGAGGATAGATTTTATAATTTATTTTAAAGATAAATAATCCTCTATGAATCGTTAAAGTATGATATAATTACAACAGAAAAAATCAACCTTATGTGATCATTTAGAAAATTAAAGAGTAAGAAACACCTATATTTTACAAGGTTAGAATACAATATGGAATCCTACTCTATCCCATGGTTGGTTACTCTACCCACCACATATTATTTTCACTATTCCCCCAAGTTAAATCCTTTTATATATATTCATGCATTATCCAACCTCCCATATTATAATTATCAACCAATATAACAGTTTCAGGTTGATGCACAAAAGACTATTACATAATGAAGAAGATCGCAAAAAACAAACAAGTTTCTATGACAATAGGGAAAGATGATCCACTTCAAGGAGACTCTAGGATATGAAGGAAATTATTTCTCAAAAAGAATTATTGAAACCACTAAACCAATATTCTCATTCTAAAATTAAATCTTCTAGAGACATGAGTTTCTTTATATGTTGATCACTAATGAAAAAACCTCAAATTCAGACTCCCCTTTCATGTTTTGTGTCTCCCACAATCATATATTCCCTTCACATTAACAAGTTTTACCCATTTTTATTACCAGACAAGGGATACACCCTATGATATCAATTATCTATCTTTTATTACTCTATAGAGATCATGATCCATTATCTACATATTTTTTATTGACTAACAATCTCTATGAAAACTAACAAGGATCATTTCTGCATTTTGGCTCAAAAATTATTTTACTATATATTAAAATCACCATTAATAACTCATAATGAATCATTTAAAAATTCATAAAAACATGCAAGAATAATGACATGAAAATAAATACCTCTGATTAAAAACAAATTCAAAACTATTCAAGAATCATTACAATTAATTCTCATAATAATATTTGAATTTCCCAAACATGTGGAAATATAATCCATACATAGATTGAAATATGATTTAGTTACATGAAGACACCCTCTATGTGGTTCTCAATTTTTTTGGGCTACATAGCATATTATCTTACATGATTCATCATTAGGATTTGTAACAAATAAGCTATATGATTATTTATTGGTTATGTATCAAATTGCCTATGTGAAAAACTTGGTTATATGTGTACTCAAATTTTCTATATTGATCTTTTGGATATGTGACACATTTGGTTACATAGATAAATTGGATATGTTATTCTCCTATATAGTGAAAAAAACTATGAGAATTACGTACATGAATTTCCCTTCACCAAAACCAGTTACATAGTATAAATGTTTATGAAGATGTTTCATTTAGAAAATAAGCTATGTGATACCTTAAACCACTCAAAATCAAAGATTACAACTTCATCCAACCTCTTGCTATTATAAAGAAATTATTTTTGTATCATAAATCTTACGTCCATGATATTTAATTTCATACAAAATATATTGATAACCATCAAACTTAAGGGTTACTCATGATGGTTTATAGAAAAAAAAACAACCTATACCTACCAAGATCCATGTAATTGTCAATATTTCTCGAAAAAGCCAAAAATTTATGGGGTTCTTAAATATCCACCTTTGTATTTATAGAAAATAAATTTGAAACCCCCTGACTTACCAATCCTTAAACAAAAACCTTTCATACATAAGTAGAACCATTTTATCATATTTGAATATAAATAATTATTTAAGAATCCTATTTTTTTCTCTGATGTGTCACTACCTTCACCACCAGGAAGTAGAACTGTTTTAATACCAATCCCATTAACCCAATAGGGTAACTACCTTCATCGCTACTTTCATCACATGTTGTTTAATGATTCATCATAATTGATCAAACATCTTAATCATCATTATATATTTTTTACTCTCCCCGACATTACATTACTCTCTCCCATTTAAAATAAAATCTAAAGAACTATAGGGGATCTCAAATAAATAGGCATTCAAGTGTATGGGGAGGGTTGACTAAGAAATATCCACATCATTTCCCAAAAACCACATAAATGGAACATATTTTTTTAATGTTTTCTAAAAGTTTCTATTTAGTACCTATATATAAATATTATATTTCACACAAAAAAACATTATATTTTATGAAATTAAAATGAATGTAAATATTTTTGGATCAAGATTATTGAATCATATTTTTTGACACATCAATTACACTTTTATTATCACACAAAATATTTAATGGCCTTTGAACATTAACCCATAGATCTGCTAGAAGATCCTCTATGCATAAGGCATGTGTAACTGCATCTATAACCACCACATAATTAGATTCTTATCTAATAAGGTTCACTAAACTTTCCTTCTTAATATAGAAACTCATATAACCTTCATCAATGAAAAAATATCCACCTAACGTGGACCACACATTTTTACATTTACCTATAAAATTCTTATTAGTGTAACCAATACAATCTATATCTAAAATTAATTTGTAGAGTAACCCATAACTAATTTTTTCCTTTCACATATCACGGAGTTAATTTCACTTCAATTACATGTGAATCCTTTGGTTCACTTTGATACATTGTACATTTAGTCACCACACAGGTAATATTATGCTCGGATACTTTGAGATAAAACATATTACCATTTATGGAACTAAATTTATTAGGAAAAACCTTTTTTCATTGGTAATAATTTTAAAAAATTGCAACTGATATCGGTCTATAAATATATTTATAATCATCCTTTCCAAACATTCTCAAAATTTCTTTGGCATAGTTATCTTGTGAAATCAAGTTTTAGTCAATATTATTCTCAATCTGTAAACCCAAAAAGTTGTTTAGTTCTCCCATAAATGACTTATCAGACAACTTATATATATTTTCTATGTAATAGCCACTTAAGAAATCATTTTTATTGGAATAAATGATGTTGTCCACAAGTACTATTACTATCAATGTGTTTGAGGAATTTATCTTCAATTAACAAATATTATCAATAATTCCCATGAAAAAGATGAATATTCATCAAACAATCATCATGTTTAGAATAATAGGACCATACACCATGTTTAAATCCATATAATGCTTTCTTATGTCTACATACCATTATTACACCATTTTTAGGAATGAAGCCTTCTGTATTCTCAATAAAAATATCTTATTCAGGGTCATAATTAATAAATATAGACATTACATCAATTTTATATACCCTCTAATTTATATGTGTTGCAACATAAAAGAACATTATAATTTTATCATGTTTAGAAACCATTAAAAAATAATTTTTAATGTAATTATATATGAGAATTAACATTGATAATATGTTCAGACTTATTCTGTGTGAATTCCCCTTTTCCATTAATTTAGTTCTAAATCTCCAATAGTATAACACTCACATTTTTTATTTAAGTCTTGGAAAAAGATGCAATGTAAGTGATTTTATAGTTTTATTGTGTTATTTATTCATATATTCCATCTGTTAATTATGTTCAATATCCTTATCCACTATTCTTGGTTCAACCTGTGACACAAGATCGACCTGGTTTTGAAATATTAATCGTATTTTTATCATAACTTTTGCATTTTTATTACCAATGATATTATCAGTGAAAATAGGATTGCTCAATATTTGAACTTGATTTATCTCACTACTATAACCCCCTTTCTAATCACTAGTACTTTTTAAAATACCATTAACTTTTTATGGACTAATTGCATTAAAATTTCCACCAATTACATCAAAAATCCACTAGTTTTTTCTATAGAATACTTAACTTATTATTTCATATAATACCTTGTATTACCCATATTTTTGTCAATATTAACATATATACTCTAAATAATATTAAGAAATAATTTTTTCTAGCATCTATACAAATTTTAATAAGATAAATTGACAGTTCATAGTCTCTCATCTTCCTTTTCTACAAACATCCCCATTTTTCTCCCAATGATTGCAAAATATAAAGGGCTTAAAAATACCTTAAAATATTTAATTATAGGATAAATTTGGTACCATATATCAATGAGGGCTTCATGTTCCTCAATTATAAAAAGACATCTGTTTAGTTTGCACCACTTACCTCCACATGTATTTTGAAATATAATTGTCATCCAACATTGTAATAACCATTTCAAAAATTCTCATATTCTTCTTATATAAAACAAAAAATTTGGTTTATAATTCATTTTATACTGTTGTATTAATCTATTTTTTCTATGATAATTCTTAAACAAATTTACTTATGTATTCATTCAATTTATTAGATCTCAGTTTTTTGATACACAGTCAAATATTTTTTTCATCATTACTTTTATACAGTTTAAACATCCAAATAGTCTCATAAATATACTTAATTAAAGTAACATTAGTCATTCAAGTGAAACCATCTATGAATATACGGTAATAATTATCACCTTAAGTATAATTCTATCTCATGGGTCAAAAAATATCTTTGTGGACTAACTCTAATGGTCTTGTTGTAGTATTATAAACCTTCTTATTAGTATTTAAAGTTATATTTACTTTATTAAAAGTTCCAAATATTCTTTCTTGATCTATCTTAAACAAAGGTAAATCTCTTACCACATCATGTTTAAGAATATTTCATAGTATTCTTTTGTAGAGATGCCCATGTATTACATGTAATGACATTTTCTCATCTTTTATGATCATATAACAGGTGTTACAAGGATCATGAAACAAGAATAAGTTTATAGTTGTTAACTACCATAATAGATACTTCATGTCTCACTTGTTTTTTTAATTATACATGTATTTTTTTTAATGTCACCTTATTCCGATTAACACAATGTTGGATGACACTCAATAATTTTCATTGTTAATCTTATAAAAGGGAATCTGTGTGAGTTTACCCTAAGAGGGGGTGAATTATAGTACTCACTAATATAAAAATGAAATATATTTCATATTAAGCCATCATGTTCCCTTTAGTATATTAACCTCTAAAACTTGATGGACTCCTTTTATGCTCTTTATTATGATGTTCTTTAGATTAGTTGATATATTTTTGGGGTGCATTGATAAAGTAAATATGAACAAAAGGATTTTACTTGGTTCAAAAAAAAAAGGATTAATCCATGGAGGATTAAACCAACATTGTGGTGATGCACTAAACATACTAATATCACTGATTTTTGGTTCAGGCTAGGCCACTCCACTACCTAGGCTTCCATCCTTATATGTTTAGGGAAAACTCACTTATTAGAAAGGGTTAATCCCTTGAATATTCCTTTGATGGGTCACTACTTATGGAAAATATCACCACATAGTTTAGAAAGATGTATTTCCCTTTATCTAAAACCCTTAATTCAACATTGAACATGGTTGATGCTATGCCACAATCCTTGTTGGGATTCTACTTCACTTTTTGGAAATCACCTTGGTGTAGAACCTTTCCTTTCAAGAAATAGTTATGAATGAATCTTCTATTTGATTTAGGCACAAAAATCACAAAATCCCATTGGAAATAACATCAATGGTTTCCAAACCTGCATTATTCTAACCCCTCACTGGGGAAAACCCATCTTCTTCCTGATATATTAATATTTTCAATGTGTTATTTATCTTGGTCTCCCTTTCTCTATAATCTAGATGTGCAGTGAGGGGACAAAGAATAATTAACCATCCTCACTATTCTTTATGGATGATATCTCTTTTTAAAATATATAATTTTTTATCCCATGAAAGCAGAAACTAGAGGAAGACATTATTTTCTTTGAAAACCGCTCATAAATACTCCATAACTATTTCATGACATTTTGAAATAACTGCTAAGAGATAAATTATTTTAGACTATAAAGAAACACCTATATTCAACATTGACTGAATTAATATGTCTTATCCTCCCCCATTTTATAGAAACAAAGACATTGTGGGATCCACCACGATGCATCCTTTAATTTCACATGCTTCACTACACTGTTTTCATTCACAATGCAGTTTTGATATTTGAATTTTACTAGATCCATAATTTTAAAATTAAATAACATCTCCATAACACCCTATAGAATATTAACTCATTCAAAGAACCAATTATCTTTTAAATAAATATAAATTGGTAGAAGGGTTTTTTATTATTCCCACAATGCATTGACCATGAACTAGATTGTTGAAAATATTTGGTTCATAAAAACATGGTGGGTTTATGTAGTTTTATCCTTTATGTAAGTAGTCATGAGGGTTATGTAATTATAATTACATGCTCCAAAATTAAAATAGGTATCTTTTGTATTATAGGAAAGCTGACTACATCGTGGTATGATAGTAGATGTCGTAATCTTTCTTCTTTACTTCATTACAATATATATATTATTCTAATATCAATCATGAACTCATTTTACAAAATAATAAAAATATGAAATCCATATTAATATGAAATCTCATGGAAAATGTCTATTTAGAACCCTCCATGATATTGAGTTAATATACTATGCTCGTATCTCAATTTCAATGGAGTTTACAATGAGACAAAATCAGTGTATCATAGTTTTACTCGAAATAAGGGTCGGGAGGTTGAAGAAGATCACTACCACGATTAGATGGCTTGGATCAGCTATATCTTGTGTCCATTATTATATCCATATTTTATTTAATGGAGGAATAGTGCGTGTAGAATTTATTCCCCACATCATGTTCTGTCATGGAACATTATGTCACACACCACATCCCATGGACTCCTTAAGCTAACAATAGGGTTTAGATGCCACCAAAACATTCAAACACAAGGTCCTCATGGTTTACACCACTATGAACTAGACCATAGACCATATTACTTATTCTCTCATACCCTAGAATTCGCTCTTGTGGCCCTAATGATTACCAAATCACCATGTCACCTTATGAACTAACACAGTTGGCTCACTTGAGAATAGTTGATCATGCTTTCATATAATCATTGGTCATGCTGGCTATCATTATTTTATGAATGGCCCTTATTTTTTTTAATGTCAACTATTCCAAACAAACCTACTCACTAAAAAAATTACTTTTTTCAAGGTATTCAATTTTTGTAGACATTATGATCCTAGGAATGAAACTAAATCTCATCAACTGAGTTTGTAAACATTCTCTAGGAATCAAAACTTCATCAATGGTATTTTTAAGAAACAAAATATCCCAAACCTTTTTTACATCAAACATATTTTAAAAAAATCCATTCTACACTCTTAGGTGTCAAACAATACCCCATTGGATTTAGTTTTAATATTCCTATCATAATATCACATTGAGACAATGTGAACCAAAATTTACATTCACATCTGACAAACATATCAGATGATTAAATCACCTTGAGATAAAGGGAACAAACTTCTCTACTTCTAAACAAACATTTACATTCAATTTTCTCCCATGTTGTAGATAAAATACAATGGGTTATTCCATGTTCTTATTTTTTCATTAAAATTTTAAATTTCATATGAATAATTCCATCAAGTAATGAATGTTCTCCCCAATAAAAAAATGATTATTTCCATAGTTGTATAGAAAGAATCCAGGAAGGAAAACTACCCCTTTAAGGATTTATTTTCCAAATGTTTCAAAAAAATCATCTTTCGGTATGAACTACATGCTGATATGATAAATCCATATAAACCACATGTTACATAATTCAATTTCCATTTATATTTAATTTTAAAAAGAGAATCATTGAGTGAATTTACCCCATGGAACATGATAAGTAATATAAATTCTTTAATCCTACCATGTTGGGGAATGTTTTAGGAAACGAAGGTTTCAATAGACAACAAAAAAGTTTTTCCACATCACTAATGAATTCTAAAAAACAGTAAAAAAATTTGTCAATCCAAAATCAAAATACAACTTCTGATGTCCCCCACTTCACACCGAACAATTAATAAATAAAAAATGTATTAGGTTTCAAGAAACATACCACATTATGAGGTCATTGATACCCCATGATAAACATTAACCACATATTGAGCCTTAATACCCTATGATGTTCAGAAAAACTCAACCTAAGTATATTTCTCTTGATTAAAGTTGAACATAACACTTGATAGTATACAAGAGTACAAGAACCACTTGTTTGAGAATAAAAAATTCTACAACTTTTTGACATCTTAAAAATTCAGATGCTTTTAAACACAAAACCACGAGTTAGAAAAACAAATATAATCAAATGGAATTAATATTACAAGATGCTTCTTTTTCTTATTCAATATTATTTAATAAGACTAAAATAAGATGAATTTTGGATTTATATAAAAACATAACCAGATACATACATTTTTGAACATAATATAGGATTTATTTTTCCTTTTTCCTCTATAAGGGTTGATGTGACAAACCATATTTTAATTCTCAATATACCCTTTTTTGTGGCTCATCTTCATTATACAAAGTGTTGAACCTATTTTCCAACTTCATAGGTATTTTTATTGGATATGTTATCTTTTTTTAATTCATAGTAGTTGGGTGTCACTATATGGATTCTTTACCCTTCGATGAATATTTTCAATTACAACACCTTTCCATATGATTGGGGTTAGAAAAAAATAAAACATCTTCCAAAATAATAATACATCACCTAGTTTCTCCTGAAATGGGATGTTGGAACTACAATATCTCTTCCTGTTTAATTAGTCTTGTTTGTATCAAAGCATCTTGACATGATATGCCCAAATCATCCACAATAGAATCAATTTAGTGGATCCTTTCTTTGTGGAAGAATATTTCATACATGGAACAATAGATATCCTCTAGATTTTATATCTAGATAGCTCTTAGCTATTAAACATGTTGATATGGGGTTTAGAGAGATATTTACCTTCTTTTTTGTTGTTTTAATAATTTTCTCAAGGAATCTAATCTTATAATATTTTTCATCCAAAATTGATGAAAACATCTTCCTCTCTAAGATAGAGTCCCTATAATTTGGTATACTTTTTTCAAAATGTGTTCATATAGAAATAATAGTTTCCTCTAATTCAATATCTATGGCCATATATTTCATGATTAATTGGTAAATATATCTAATGATGTCACTTTACACTTTAATCATTATTCCCATTTACATTATACTTAAATTCTATGATTCGTCTTCATTTTTCATCCTTTTATTTTCAAAGAATAATTGTTCAATAATTTAATAGTATACACCATGCATGATGTAAGAATGATCTTTTGTGTCATTTCATGAGAAATCATAGGAATAAAAACATGATGGTGTTCCAATTTCATAACTAGAATCACATATTTTTTTACATACAATAGAGGGTATGAAATTTCACAACTTTATCAACAAATTTTATAAATTCAAAGAAAAAATTGGGTTTACATTTTACCTTGGTTAGAGAACACAATTTATAGGGTGACTTCTCTTACTTTTCTCCTTCTTGATTTTTCCTTCTAGTACATGTCACTTGACTTTTCTTATTAAACAAAAAATGATTCCACTTCAATCCATACGTTTTTTAAGAATAATACATTATTCAATTATTTATTTAACATTTCTTTGAGATCCTCCACTAATGAATCCTTTTTTGAAGAATGTTTTTTAATTTTTCTTTGATTAGTTTCGAATAAGCATATGCATTTTCTTAAAATAACAATTCCACCTTCATCCACTTCTTGAGAAACTCCAAAAGAAATTTTCTTGAATTTTAGGAAATAGTTTTTCTGTGATTTTAATTTTTTTTCATTAAATAATTGATCTTTAACGTTGGTTTTCAACTTCAAGACAACTTCAGATCAATTCAAAGAAAAAAATTCCAAAAAAGAACCTACCCATTGACACTACTTGTTAAACTTTAACATAGAACCTAGTATGAGAATACCCTAAGAGGGGGAGGGGTGTATCATGGTGTGAACTATCTATAAAAATTAAAAATCTTTCTTTATAAAGTCTCAAATTTCCTTACGGATTTTGACCTATCAACCTTTGGGGTCCCTTTTTATTCTCTTTAATATGATGATCTTTAGATTTATTGATTTATTTTTTATGTTAATATATAAATTAAATATTAACATAAAAATTTTATTAGGTTCACCACAAAGGGATAGTCAAATTAGATTGAAACATACATTGATTTCGTGCACCATAATTACTAAGCTCACTATTTGTTGGTTTGGATCAGGTCACTCTTATTCTGAGGCTCGCTGCCTTAAAATTTTAGTGACAACTCACTGCTTCCCAAGGTTAAATACCAAAACCACCATTCAATGGATCAATATCAATGGAAAGGATCACCAGTGAGTTTATGGACATTTAGGTCCAGTCGTCAGCAATGCTTAATGCGTATTAAAATAAGATATATGATCTGTTGAAGTCCTTGGCACGAACCAACCCAGGTCAACCCTGACTCGGTCACTCTAGTTGGCCTGTGATATCACCAAGGCCCCTTTCTGATTTCCCCAGGGTGAAAAAAGAACTAGGGGAATCAAAGAGTGATAGTGGGAGAAATATTTACCAAGATAAACATACATTACTAATTAAATGATAAAAACCCCAATATTAATAAAAAACCAAACAAGGAACCTAAGAATAAACTAAATAAACAAAGTCGAATCTTACCAACAAATATATCTTCAAGTGAAAGCATTGGCCACTCACCAAACCCAAAACCAACATCACCCCACAATGATGGAAACCAAAAAGTAGTTTCACTTGAACATAAAAACAATAATATAAGTATATTAATTACTATTAAAACTCATAAGGAATGCACAAGTAATCTATTACCTAAGAATTTATTTTAAATAAAAGATTCATTTACTATAAATTTGAAATAAAATATATAAATTTAGGTTTATCATTATTTCAATTAAAAAAAACACTATTAATTTCCCCCTTTATTTAAAATATTATTTTATTAAAAGTAGAGGCTTGGTGATTTTATAGAGAGAGAGATAGAAAATGAAAATAGGGTATGTAAATGGGGGTTAAATAGAGTATGAATATATTCTAAAATTATTCTTCATGAAATCATTTAAAACCCAAAAACTCAATTTTTCTAAAGAGACACATTATAGATAGGGAGATTAAAAATTAAAAACATAATGGGTAAAATGGGAAATAAATACTCATGTAACCACACTAAAAGATGTATCTTGATTATCCACAAAAAATAATCAAGTGACAAAGAACATATGAATGTTTAGGAGCTCATGGGAAAATATAGAACACAATATAACATGATTTATTCTATCAGTTTTCATAATGAAATCAAATATCACCATCACTAATTCATATCCTACCGAGCTTAAATGAGGGGTAACATCCCTAAAATTTGAGCATGTCCATACTAAGGGTCCACTAGTAGATCGTAATCCCAAAATAGTGCACCAAGTGTTCTTAGATAATCTACATGCTCTGATAGGATTCTATTTTTTTATAAGGGGGTGGGCTAGAGGGAATTATAAAATCAGAAATATATATACAAAAATCAAACACACAAGCTTCCACCTAGACTATGCATCCAAGAATCACCCCTAACGCACCCAAAGGAATAATAGATATTTCCTTCCAACCATCAATTCCCAAGGGAAGGACCATACCAAGGACCTCGCATTTCATTAAACAATGAATAAGGTTAAAGTGAGATATCTTAAGGATATTTTTCAAATTAAACCTATTTCTAAAGGATCCAACTAAGCCTCATATATTAGTTGAGTGAAAAACCATTTCAAAGAGATCTAAACACGCCACTTTGAATTTCATGGAATATTAAATAAAAAATTGGAATGTCAAAGCATCATTTAGAAACCACACACCACTTAGAATGGATAATCAGTCATTTTATCAAACACTTGGTGTAAAATTCCTAGAAAAAAATACCACACAATTTAATTTAGATAGGAATCAACTTGTATTCATTAAAAATAATCCTTCAAACATTATATACTACTAAATATCATTAAAAAATTGTATAAACATCAAGAAATCAATAATTGTTAAATTTAAGTACTGAGGCATAAGAAAAACTACCTCAAATGGAAAGCACTTGGACAAAGGCAACCCCAAAAAACATCACAATGGTCCAAAGTGTCAAGAACACCTAAGAAAAAATTTAAATAGGAAATAACTCCCTAATTAAAAAATGAAACATAAAACCTAGAATGATGTAACCAAGGGAGAAAGGGAAACAAGATGAAAAAATAATAAGGAAGAAGAGGTAGAAGAATGTATGGGATTATGATTGGAAAAAATACCTTACCTATCTTGAAACTGAGTGTTTTTTGTGAATCCATACTATGGTTGATCATGTAGTTTTAAAATCAAGTGATTCTATAGTGTAGACGTATTTAGTGTTAAAGGTGGTATAATTTCCCAATTTTTTCCATATTTTTGGTTCTAAAAATAGAAATAAAGATAAATCTTTGTTAAAGGTGGGTTTTTAGGATTGAACCATATAAAATATTTCAAATGCATGGATATTGTAAAAATTGTAGTTTTATGAAGGTGTAAAGATTCATATAAGAATTCAGCTTTATAGCAGTATAGAGCATCATAAATTTAAAATATACATAAGGATTTCTCCCAATTACAACAAAGTTTACAAATTTTATCTGTCATATTATTATCTATATTACAACAAAATGCTTCATAAATAGGTAAAATTTTATTAGAGCTTCACAAAAAGCTGATTTATGAATAGGAATTTAGAGTTCCCAGAAAAATATACTGGGATCATAGAATATTTGTGAAGGGACAAGTTTATAATTAGGAAGAAACACCCAATTAATTTCAAACAGACATAATTAGAAAAATTAATAAGACTCTTTGAATTTTTGAAGGCCAGGAGCTTCATGAATCAATAATTCTATGAGATCTTGAGCATTATTAAAATATTGGTTAAGTATTGACTAATGATAAAGATTTTTAGAAAAGGTAGTTTCATGAATACTATTGGTTTCTTCAAAGACATATTTGTTCGTGAAGGCTGTGATCTGGGATAAGGTGGTAGGCTCCAGGAATACTGGGAGATTTGTGATGGTGTGTGGGTTTGGAAATGCTCTAATTTATTTGAAACATAAAGGCTATTTTGTGATGGTTGGGAGCTTTGAAAATAGTACTATCAAGCATCAAGTTTATGTGAATAGTTGAATATTATGAATCAACTTAGGAATATGGTGCAAGAAGAGTATCATTCTAATTAGGTTCAAAGACATGAATTCCCAATCTACTAAGTTGACCATCAAGTAGTTAAATTGAGTAATACTTCACCCAAAGTAGTCAGCTTGGGGGATTTGACAGAATTTTTCTAAGGTAGGTAATGTGTTATACCTAAATTTCATATAATGGTAACATTCCTAGAATAGACAGACTGTGTCTTATTTTCAGTACTCCATAAAAACAAGTTAAGCTTAGTGGATTTAGGTGTGACTAAAACACTGTTAGCATCCTTAGACTAGACCATGGTGGTGAACTATTAAAAACAACTATGGTGTCTCTCTAAATGTGAATGTTTAATGAATATAATTTTACATCATATAGGTTTTCCAAGTTCCTACCATTGTAGAAAAAAGATCCTTCACTTTAAAATAAAATATTGACACCCTGATTCACCCCTACACTCTCAGGGTTCTTTAGGGTCCTACTAGTGGTATCAGATTGAACAAGTTATAAGTATTAAATCTATACTCTCTTTTTTTAATGGATAATACAATGATTAATAGGGGAGTTACCCTATTTTATGGAATAAAATAATAGATTTGGAAGAATATGATGAGATATCATCTGATATTTATTAGGATAGATTTTTTTTCCAAAGATTAGGGGATTTATTTCAATTGTGGGATTGGTCTTTCTATGGAGAAAATAAACTAAAAATTATCAATGTAGATAAAAATTCTCAAAAAATATATCACTTTATCACTTTATGATCAAATATATTTAAAGGTGATGAGTTTCACTATATCCAAGCCCAATTGGGATAAACTATAAAACATATATTAATGTGGTAACAAAGTAAAAGGGTCCAAACATAAAGTCTTTCAAAATCAGTTTTATGGTATGAAAATGGTTTTAAATGAAAATGGCTATAGTTTCATTAATATCATAACTAAATGTTTTGGATAAATTAAAGGAAATGGGGAATAAATTGAGGATATTGATTAATATAATTAGATGTCTCCCACCTACACGTGATCCAAATGTGTTATACCTTTAGGAAGGAGATCTATATAATATTTCTCTTAATTATCCACGAAGTACTCTAGGGGGTTATGAATTGAGAGTCAAACCAGAATATGAAAAAATTCAATTAAGAAGGTAAATGAAATTCAAATCCATGTAAAATTTTGAGATTTAAAGAGTTATTGATGTTGAATATGATGAGGAAGGTGAAATTATTTCTCTTTTTCCCAAGAAAATAAAGATAGGAAAAAGAATATTTTAATTAAACATTCTTATAGTTATTTTTTGATATGGTAGTTTCGAGAACATTTCCAATCAGTGTTCATACATTTTTGGTGATGAAGAATGTGAAGGAGGAATCATACAGTAGCCTCTAAAAAATTTTGATCAAAAGGAAGAATTAAAATCAAAAAATAAATTATATGGAAAGATCTTTTTCTATAATAAAGAACAATATGATAATGTTTTTTTGGAGGATATAGAACCTATGTATAGATTTTAAAATGAAGAATACATGATTGATATAATTGAAAATATAGAACCAAAAAAGATGATGATAATCATATGATTGGTGTTTTTGATCTTAAGGTGGAACTTGAGGATATTATTGATGAGCTTGACATTCAATGATGGAAAACTAAGTGATGACAACTATACTTAATGAGTTATAAATGTATTTTGATCCTCTGGATGAAGAAATTGATCTATTTGAATGAGGGGACAAATAAAATATAACGAATAATCATATCTAAAAAAAAGTTATGAAGTACAAGAATATGATTTAATAGTACAAAAAATTCTTTAGAGACCATACATCAATACTAGAGTAGAAGGATAACATGGTTGAGGGGAATAAAGATTAATTTTTTAATATAAAGAGTAAACTAAAAATTGAATCAAAATCCAGAGAAATAAATATTAAATTATAGTTTAGAAGATTCTTAGATATAGAGTTATTTAATATAGCGGAATGTGGATATGGAGGAGTAGATAAATCCTTTAATTATCAAATATCCACATGTATTAGAAAATGTAGAATTGTATGTGATGCATAAAAATGAAAGGCTAGAAATGGGATAAGCTAAAAAAAGGTATTTATAATTTTGGACATATCACAGAGGTGCGTAATTTCCCAATAAAGAAAGAATCAAACCAACCAAAAAAGAAAATTGAAAATAATCCTAAAGTATCCAAAAAGGATCCTAAAAAATACCATGAAAAATAAGGGTATAAGTGGAGGAATGGATATGAGAATATTTTTCCCATTATTAAGTGTCAATTATGTGGATTTATGGAGTCATTCCATGTCTTATTATGAAGAGTAAAGGAGCTATCATATTGGGGAAGTTCCATAAAGTCGGCAAAAGAGAATAAGACCATGCCATTCATCATATAGAATAAATAACTTCTATGGATATTTTTTCAAAATTCTTACTATGTATATTATGTTATTCATTGATGGAAAAAAAGGTGGGAAGAAAAACTACAAAATGACAAGGCATGTTAATACCCATTGAATAATTATAATTACCCTTAAAAAAAAGGTATCCTCCAATAGTATAGGAATATGATCATGATTGACCCGTTCATATCGAAAAGAGATTCAAAATAAAATAATTTGAATCCACTCAATCAGGTATCTCAATAAAGGAAAAGAAGAAAATCAAGAAATCTTAACCTTGAATAAATACCCTCAAAGAAATAGATAATAGTATCACCTCAATTCTTGATAGTGGATTCTCATCCCACCTGATAATAAATTCATATTTATTTATGAATGTTAATAAAAGGGTTGATGTGTCAAAGATGTTCAGTAATGATGATTCGTTAAAAATAAAATTAAGTGTAAATACAATACTGGAAAATAATGATCTAAGGAAAAACAAGGTTTTATAAGTAGAAAATTTGTATCTCAATATCAAGAGTGTGATTAAACTATGTGACTCAATACTGATAGTGAAATTTAATAAGAATATCTACACTATCAATGAATAGATAGGTAATTCTCCAATGAAATGATGAAAAGTAGATGTAAATTTATACCTCATTGATAGAAAATAGGACACTTGTCACTAAACGGTTGAAGAAGAAAAATACATTTGGCATTGGTGGTTGGGTCACATTAATCAGTAAAGCATGGAAAATAAATATAATATTAATAATGTTTTCAAAATTACCAATCTGAAGTGTCATCTATTAAAGACATGTGATGCATGTGTGTGATGAAATAATGGTTGGGAGTTTATATCATCTAAATTTCAAAAAAGAATAAAACCATATTGATATTATTAAAACATGTGTATGTGGTCCAATGAATGTGGTAGGAACATATAAATATTGGTAATTCATTTATTTTATTAATGATTATAGAATAATGTATTCTGTGATGTTTATACAGAATAAATAGAATTTTCTTGATTTCATGAAGAGTTATCCTCAAATATCAAAGAATGAAACTAGCCACACAACCAATATTTTATGATATGATAATGGAGTAGAATACACATCCATTGAATTTGAAAATTACATATAAAAACATGGGATAATGCATGAAGTGTCAAATGTGAGAACCCCTCAACAAAATAGTGTTTTTAAATGTAGAAATTGACAGGTGAAAAATGTGGTTAGAACTATGTGGACTAGGAATCATGTTCCTCATCATTACTGGAAAGAGGTTGTTCCGATAGTGTTGTACACTCAAAATAATATAGGGATTTATTTGGGAGAAACCAAGACAACTTATGAGATATGGTGTGGAATGAATACTTGTCTGAATTATTTTCCTTTTTTTAATGTAAATGTTTTATCCAAAATAAAGAATGAAATGATGTAAATTATAATAATTCTATAGATTAAGGAATATTCATTAGATATTCAATGAAGATTAAATCCTACAAACATTACAATTTTCATCTTATTAAGATTGTGTAAATTAGTTATTTCATTATCATTTTGGATAAAACCATAAATATGTTGAGGAGCTCATATGATGATACGACTAAATATGTTGTAGAAAGTAGAAATGGGGTATATTCAATTTCTGAAATAGTGGTAGTATTGAAAAACATTTAGGCCTCACAAAATGATGATGATTTAGAAGAATAATCATAAGAAGAAAAAATTACTCAAGAAACTTCATTAGAACCTCATAGGAGAAATAAAAGAGCCCAAATAGATCAATATGATGTCATTGGGGATTGGAAAATACCAACATAAATAAGGAAAATAAGGAATGAGACACATTATAACTTTCTATCAATTGTAGAACCAAAATCATTTGAATAAGTAGCAAAGGATGAAGCATGGGTTAAATTCATGAATGATGAACATGATCTGATTGATAGGAACCATACATGGGATCTTGTTTAGAGACCCAAAAATCATAATGTTATTAGAAAAAATTTGAACAGTAAAAAAATCAATGAAAATGGAAATTTGATAAAATAAATAATTCTTGGTGGGTAAAGGATATGCACATTTGACAGCATTGATGTTGAATACATGGTTTCCCTAGTAGAAAGACTCGAGTCGATGATGCACTTCCTTTCTGGGGAAATTCATAGAGGGTACAATGTCTACCATCTAGATTATAGAATGAAATTATTAAATGTGGTTCTTGAAGAAGAATTATATATATTGAACAACTATGGGGATTTATGATTGGAAATGACAATACTAAGGTTTGTAGACTAAATATTTCTATCTACAGTCTGAAACAAGCACCATAATTTTGGCCTTCTTGCCTCTATGTTTATCTGAAGAATAATTAATTTAAAATAAGAGGTTACAACCATATTATATATGAGAATCATTATCATATTGATCAATTTATATTTCTTGTGTATGTGGATGATATTATATTTTGTAGATGAAGGAAGGGATCAGTGGATAAATTTTCTAATCACATCAAATATGAGTTTGAAATGTTTATGATTGGTGAAGTAAGGTAATTTTTTAGGATTTAGGTGGTTCAAAAGAAGGTTTATAACTTAACTTCTCAAAAGAAATCTACAAGATAGATATTGAACCATTTCAATACACATGACTCCATACTAATTTTTTCCCTCATTTAATTTGGGGAAAAACATGAAAATCATGATGATGAGACATCTGTGAAACCCACACTATACTGGAGAATCATTGGAAGCATATTATACCTGTCTAAAACATAGCTAGATATCATCATTGAAATATTATTAGAATCTCACTTTCAAAGTAATCCAAAGGATGAAAATTTGGAAACAATTAAAATAATCATGAGGTATATTCCAGAAACTCCCAATTTTGGATTATATTTTGTTGTAGGAAGAGATAATGAACTATAATTATTTTGAGATGCCGACTGGACTGACAATGTAGTGGATAGAAATTCCACCAGTGGTGGTGAAATATTCATTGGAAACAAATTTTTTGGATGATTGATCATGAATAAAGAATGAAATTCCCTTAGTATTGTGAAATAATAGTATATCACTTTGACAAATACATGCACCCAGATATTTTGGATAATGAAGAAACATAATAATATTGAAGATGAGGTGAAATAGCCAAGGGTGATACATTGTAACAACAATAGTGTGATTGATCTTATGAAAATCTAGTCCAACACTCTCATACCCAACATATTGAGATCAGATATCACATCATCATAGAAAATGTCTAATAAGGTGTTATTCTGATAGAACATGTTGAATATAATAATCAATTGGCTGACATAGTAGAAAAGCGACTACAATTATAAATTATTGATAAAAATCCATTGTACCTCAGTGTTCAGCCACCTCCAAGGGCCCAACGTGGTTCTGGTTGTTCCCCTCTTCCTATTTTTGTAAAGTTTTTTAATTTTTTTGTCGAAGTGATGTAGGTTTATGGAGGAGATATGATCATTGGGAAGTTTTTTAGAATTAAAAGTACACATATTTTTTCTTTGGGTTATTTTTAAAAGGAGGAGATAAGTGAAGTTCAATGATTTATGTTTTTAGTATTAGTGTGGCTTATCAGGGATTGAAATTATCTTTTCCACACTTGTTTTCTACACTGATCATTGCTCATTTAGACTTCAAGTTATTGATGAATAATTTCTTTACCATTATTTTTTTTCATTAAGATCATGCTTTATTGAATTTATCTATATATTTCCATCAAACACAAAGGGGGAGATTACTAAAACCAAGAGGTTTTAGTTCTTGAAACAAAGTGTTTTTTTATCAATCCACACCTAGGTTGATTAGGTAGTTTTTATGTCATGTGATATTATGGTGGAAATGGATTTAGTGTCAAACATGGTGTCATTTCTCATTTTTTCCAAATTTTTGGAGATCAAAATCATTAGGAAGAAGAAAACTTCATGAAAGGTGGTTTTCCATTATTGATTCTTCATAATTATGGTAATGGAATGGATTTAATGAATATTTTATTTAGTCAAAGGTGTGGATATTCATGAAGGAATCTTATTTGATGAAGGTTTTGATCAGCATGAATGTGTTATGGAAAGAATGTTTTATCATGAATATGAGAAGGTTCATGAATTTGTGATGGTATTTCAGTATCTACACTGCTATGAAAAGCTTTATCAACTGGTAAAATTTCACTTTAGCTTTGCGAGTAAAGGAGTATCACGAATTGGAATTTGATGTTTCATGAAAATACTATAGGAAAAATGAATTATTCTCAAAGGGTTGAGGCTATAAATTGGAATCCACACACAATTCATTTGAAATGACGTGAATTATAGAAAAGGGTGAATCACTCAAAATTCAAGAAAGTTGAAAGTTTTTTGAATCATGAATTCTATGGGATCTTGAGCATCGTGAAAAAACTTGTTAAGTATTTATTGATTCTAATGCTTTTTAGAAAATGGAGTTTTGTGAAGGATACAATTTTCATGAAGACTTAGGGTTTTAGGAAGGGTTTGTGCTTTGTAGTGTATATGATATTCGTGAAATTTTTGATCTTCAGTAAGGTGTGTGGGTTCATGAACACAAGAATTTATTTGAAACATTGAGGGGATTTTATGAAGGTTGGGAGATTAAAAATAGTAGTGTTTCACATATGGTATAATTGAATAGTTGTTTCAGGTACATAAAATCAAGAATATAGTGCAAGAAGAGTCTTGAGATAATTATGGACCAAGAATTAAATTATCAATCTAATGGGTCAACATTAATATTGTTAAATAGAGTAATACTTCACCCAACAAAGGGAGATGGGGGATTCAACAGAATATTTTTGAGTGATGCAGTGTGATATCCTTAAATTTATTTTATATTTGATATTCCTATCATAGAGTGACTATGTATGATCATCTATAATCCGTAAAAACTAGTGGAACTTACTAGATTTAGGTATTTTTTACACACATTCTGTGTATTCTCTTTGGACTATTCCTTAGAGTTGAAATAAGTATAACTGTTGTGTCATCTATCTATGTGTTAATGTTTAATTACTAAACAATTCCATCAGATAGGTTTTACAAGTCCTTGCCAACATGGGAATAAGATTCATATTCTTAAAAGAAAAATTTGACACCATGATTCACTGCTCCCCTCTATTGGTGTTCTAGGGTCCTAGAATTTCCTTTAGAAATTATCCTGAAATCGCAAATAAAACACTTGATTCCACCATGGTAGGAGGAGGGTAGGCATGAGGAAGAGGGGAGTAACCTCTCTTGAGAGGCATGACGTAACGCCCCAACCCTAGATACCTAGATTCAGTGCATTATTACATAACATTGGCATGATCACAAGAAAGATCAAGTCTCGAAAGACCGATTAGTTTAGTAGCCTTGGAAACCCTAGATATATTCATAAAGTTTACATTACATCATAAAATTAAAACTACAATAATATAGTCTCCATAGTCCACACTCTTATCCCCTCATACTATCCCTGCATGTCATTCATAAATTACTTCATCACATCCTGGGAAAAATAAAACATAAATAGGGGTGAGCTCAAATGCCCAGTAAGGATAAAAATATAGCGGAAACTTTCATAAATAAGAGTAAACATTTAAGGCAATGTATAACTAAAACAAAATCCTTTTAACCTTGAACTTCAACATAGTATGGCAAAAATAAAATGAAATAATGCCATTTACTTATTCACATCGATATTCTACTAATCAAATAATCAAATGCAATATCAATAAAAACTTTCATAATGATGGAATGCATAATGCCAGACTATCATAACCACATAGACAAGGCCTCGTGTGAAGACTACAAATAAAATTTTATCAAGGCCTTGTGCCAAGAAACTAGTTTGTCTCATGAGACCTACCGATGCATCGAGGAGCTATAGCGGGCTCCACCCATCAAATATTAAGTCCAATGCATTCCAATATGAAAAGGTTTAAACATAAAATAAACATTCGTATTAAAACTAGCATACGAAATGTAAATACTACATCCATAAACCACGAATGGTATAAACATAACACATCCACAGTCAAACAAATCACAAAAAAATCAAAACAATATGGAAGTTTTGTATCATAATAAATCAACTTCAAATAAACATAAAATCCATCAAAGGATGTTGAAATAGATGAAATCAAAACTATTTGAGAGAAATATCTCTTTTTTTTAAATCATTTAAAAGTCACACATTTATTAAGGAAGTACTTTAGAAGAGATTTTTGAATCAAAGTGTCCCATACCACTTCAAATTTTTTTTAAATAAATATCTTTTCAAAACATTCATGTCCATATAAATAAATCCTTAAAATCATTTTGAAAACATGGACATTAATTAAAAATATTTAGAAAGATAAATCTTTAAAAAAAATTAAAATTCTAATTTTGATAAAGAGTACCTTTCAGAAAATCATAAAATATTTATTTTGAAATCATTTAAAAGTCACATAATTATAAAATAAAACATTTAATTTGAAAATATCCTTATAATATTGTAAGGGAAGCTTCGAAAATTTTATAACAGTGGAAAATAGCCGCACCCACCCTATAAGTTAAAAAAAACATTCTTACCTTAATTCTGTCAAAAAGGTTAAAAATGACCTTGTTTGGAAAATGACGGAAAGATTCCTTTATAAACATCTTATAAAAAGTCAAACAAAGGTATAAATGACTTTAAACCATATTCTCTAAAATAGTAAGAATTTTTTGAAATACACTTTCAAGAAACATGGATGTGGATGATAAGGAGGTCCCAGTAGATAATTACGTATAAACAACCTCAGATAATGAAGAGATTGTGAAATAACCCTTACCTTGTACTTTTACTTGGTTGGGGGTAGGTTAACCTCCTGTATAATGGTGAAATAATTGTTATTAAATTATACAATAATCATATACATTAATATGATATCATATATGATCTTTTAACATTGATTTGTTAATAATATCTTAGTATTATCGTTGTTTCGGGTGTTAACTTACTCATTTTATTTTATATGTTTTGTTACGTAAGTCGTGTTTGTAATGGATAGGTTTTATCATAATAATATCTAGAATGATATCAAGTCATTAGATACTATTATTAATCATCAAATGAGAATTAGACTTGAATGGATACGATGGATAATGAATCTCATCGCGTTCGTGGAGACGGTAGTCCGTACGTACGCACGAGTGACAATATCATTATTTTGATATTAAAATAATATATAATTGGATGATATATCATATATACAGAATCCTTATCATGTTATATTTATTATTTACATGAATTAAATATCAATATTATACCCATCCAAATAATAATTTATTTAATGACAATTACACCACGATGTGGAGACGGTAAGTCGTACGTATGCACGTAGAGTGACATGCCATTCAAAGGGTGGATAGAATACTGAATATGGTCATACCATATTTATAATAACATCACAGTATATAGAAGATACTGGAGTTATTATTTCAGAATTGAAATAACAAATAAAGAAGATGTTGAAGAAGAAAGGAACTTGAAAGAGGGTGGTGAAAACATTAACTCTTCTTCGGGTTCTTCCTTTTGATTTGATCAAAAGGGATCCATAGGTTAGCTTTCTGATAAAACTAAGGCCTCTAGGATGTATTTAGGGAAGTTGAGAGAGTATTTGGGCAGGGTTTGGCCGAACAAAAAGGCATTGAATGTGTGAATTAGTGAGAAGGGGGAGTGCCCATTTATAAGAGGGGTGAGGGGCACCTTTGGAAAAGCTAAAAATATTTTTTTATAATAAATTCATATTCGGTTTCTAATGGCTAAAAAGTGGATTATTTAATGTTTAAGGTTGGTATGGGTCGAAAACCACTCAACCAATATAATTTAGACAGGTTTGGGTCAATATATTAACCTTATCTTTAAGTATTTACTCTTAGTTAATTTGTTTCACTTTTACAATGTCTCTTTGTATTTTTATATTATCTGGTTAATCAACTTACTATATACATCCAAGCGACCCAAAAGTGGTACATTAATTATATAAGTCTCTTGGTAGAACCATATATTTTTAGGAATTTAATATCAGTTAATAATATAATATTTGTTTTAAAAACTCTTTTATGTCAATTTTGACATTATTCAATAATTGATTTTTGTAAAAATCATAACAGAATGATTACTTCGAAAAACGTTAATTAAATCAAACCTAACATGTCATATTAACCTAGAAAATTATTTTTATTTATAAAAAGTCTCTTATTACATTTATTTGGGTAATTATAATATCAATTATTCTAATTTTTTATTAATTAGGTAATTACTACATCACCATTGTGTCATAAATAAATTAAATTATTTAATGTATAAAAATAATAAATAAAATATCATTATGTAGGAAATCTTTTTATATTTCTAATTAATATTTAAAATCGAATTTATATTATGTAAAACCCTATATTAAAAATGTTTTAATAAATAAACATTGATTTTAACTCTTTTAACTCTTCTTTGAATTAAATAATAATAAATGTCCTAATCTAATACAAGTGGACCTAAATGATAATATTTTACTCCTAAGATTGTTTTTGGTCGAGATACACTTGTTCAATAGAATTAGGACATGTTTTAGGGTAATATTAATATCATTTTAACCCTTAATTTCCCTATTTACTTTTAAACGTGGTAAATAAAAGTAAAAAGTTACTATTGACCAAAAATTATTTTCATCTCATTGAACCACAATTTACTCCTTTATATTAATCTTCTATCTCGGATTTTCTAATTTCCACTCACAGATGCGGTAAAATTAAGTTTTATGAAAAATTCAGTTTTTTAACTACCACTTAGTGGTTTCACCATTCATCAAAAAATTAAAGTTTCCAGAAAAAAGACTAAAAATTAGGCCTAAGCTATATTTGATATTATGAATTCAAAAATGATGTCTATTTTACCAAATTCAGAACATATTAGTTGCATTAATTAATTTAAAAATTAATTCCCATCGTCAAAACAAATAGCGTGTTTTTAAGAGATAATAATTATCAAAAGATTGACACTTGTTTTTGTCTGGTTTAAATGTGAAATTAAATACAATGACCAACATTGTATTAAATAGGAATAATATATTCTAAATATACTTTAAAACCACTCAAATTAATAATTTATCACTATTAATTATTTTGATTAAAAAAGTTGTTTTTAATTAAAATTTAGTAATTTTCACTATTCATCAAAACATGAAAGTTATCCGAAAAGTACCAAAATTTCACCATAAGCTAATTTCTATATTACGAATCCAAAAATGAATTCCATTTTGAAATATAAAAATTATAAAATTTTAAAAATTAGGTATTACTATTCATAACGGCTAGTTTGATTGGTTGTGGTGTGTTAGAATCTCGAAGTTGCGTACAATACACGTCATTACATTATTCGAAGGGAAACGTACTGTGGAATCTTGGGATGATTCATTGTAAATTTTTGATGTCCCCATTCTAAAAAGTACGTTTATTTAGTCAAATTTAATATATAAAAGTTTAAAATATTGTATTTAAAAAGGGTTCACTATTAAAAGTTTGTAAAAGTGCAATACTGAAAATGAATTTCTTCTTAAATTATGTCTAAGAAACTCATAATATGGACTCTAAAATTATAAGGATTATATAAAGTTTAAAATTTAGTTAATACTATTCATAACCTTTTTTGAGCGGCTTGTTTGGTAAGTCATGGTGCACTTGAACTCGGTGTTGCGTGTAGTGAAAGTTATTGAATTATTTTGAAGAAATAACACCCTATGTAATCTTGGGGTGTTACATTCTCTCCTCCTTCAATAAATTGCATCCTCGCAATTTGAAATTGTTCTTCGAAAATAAAAGGTTGAATATAGAAAATATCTTTTTGGGAAAACCCACATCGGAAATTGGGTTAATAAAATTTAGTCTTAATAAGAGGAAAAGAGAAATGAAAGGGTCACCACCAAATTATGATCTCTATTTGGAGAACATTGGTGGAAATTAGAGACATATAATTGGAGGGAAAATGTAAATATTTGTAGGTAGTGATTAAGGTCATAAATCACAAACAAGTGTAAAATTGAGGGCCTTAAATTCATCAATCTATGATGATTTAAAATACCATCGGTTCAGAAAAACATATGGTATTATGATAACACATTTTTTTAAAGATCTCTTCACTACAGTATAAGAATTAATTTCTTCATTTAATAAGAGAAGAAGAAAAATATATACTTGACAAGTAGAGTCTCATCCTTTAACTAAGTTCTACCACAAACTCATCTTTCACTCTAAATGATAATAGAACTTAAAATTAATATTCTATTTATCCTATTTGTATAGGGTTAAAAAATGAATTTATAATACATCTAGTAGGACTATTAAAAAAACGACATTATTCAATCCAGGACATCACATGGGTCAGTGGTAGGTGATACACCCTTGTCACCCTTCGGTTGTGGGTTCAAGTCTCGCGGCCTTGTCGGATGCGACGGGTTGCCGCCCGACCTCCAGGTTGTCCTTTTATGGAAATACAAAATAATCCAAACTAGAACTATCCAAAATACTTTAGTCCAAAATTTATAAGGTAAACACAATGAAGATCCTTTTTTCCATGTAATAACATGTGAACACCTTCATCATGTATTCTTTTAAAACACTACAACATCCGGAATTACCAAAAAACCTTATTGATTACATTCATGATCGCTTATTCCTTAAAGAATAATAGATATACTCCTTCAATAAAAAAATGTTGTAAACCCAAACAATGATAGAATATAAAAATCATTAATCAGTTTCAAGGTAGTCAAGAATATCCAATATAATTTATCCAAATCAATCATGTATTATTCTAAAATCACTACCTCGGTATCAGAACCATATTATGGTTTATCTTTCTCTCAACCATATATTTTCCAAAAATTTAACCTGTTATTGAGTTACTTTTCTTTGTTCCACACATTCTCAAGTCCTTAATGAAATAGTATTGCAGTACAATCCTTATATACTCCATAATTATTATAACAAGTACATTGTTGATACAACACTCAAATGACATAATCAACATAAGAAATCTAATCATCCCTCTTCATTTGTGGTAGTATCATAACTTGATTGTTATCCAATAGTATCATTTTCGTCTAAGTCTGATGACTCGGACATTGGTTCGCGTAGTGTCCAAACTCCTTGCAAATGAAGCATTGTACATTTGAAACCATTTTCTTACCCTTCTAGTCACATAATTTGTTCCATTTTCCTCCACACTTGTAACAAAATCACATTTCTTTCAGGAAAGTTCCAAGGTGTTTCTACCCACAGTTATCACATATGGGAAAATTCGTCTTTTCCCTCTTCCCTTCATCCATCTTTTCCTCTTCCATCTTTTTCTTCTCTTGCATCCCTTCAAAGCCATAGGACCCAGTAAACTCTTTACTAATCTTATCAACACATAATATTATTTCTTCATATGATGATAATATATGGGAGACTATTTCTCTTATAAATTATGGCTTAAGACCATGAAAGATATGATCCTTATTTCTCTTTGGATCATGTGCATTGCTGGAGTTATCATTCCTTCTACTGGGCGCCATTTCTAAACAATGGCATACAGTAGATTAGTTTATGAATAACAATACCTAATCACAAACTTGTAAAACACATAACATAAATTAAATAGTTTTTGGATATAATCCATAATCATAAAAATGTATCCTTTGAGGAATTATATACTCATAAACCCTTCATAATGGTTTGTAAATAAAATGAGAATTATCCTAAGCATATCCCCCGAGAGTGTCGTAACCAAGAGTGCAGCAAGGCCAGTTGTCGTGCACCAGTTCCCATTCAAGTCTAGATCAAAGAGGTGTTTTCGGGTTTTACCCATAGGTACATCTGTGCTAGAGCCGCCTCTACCTGCTCATATCCAGACAGGGATGTATTGCTCGGAAAACTCATAAAATCTCTACAATACCAAAATTCTAGGAAGTTCTTCTATACTAATCCTCAAAGTTCATCTTAGTTCTATGTTCTCTAATCAGATTTTATCTAAATCTAGCTTCCACGGTTTTTACTAAACATCCTTTGATACCAATTGTAACGCCCCGACCCCAAATACCCAGAGTTGGTGCATTATTACATAACATTGGCATGATCACAAGAAAGATCAAGTCTCAAAAGACTGATTAGTTTAGTAGCCTTGGAAACACTAGATATAGTCATAATGTTTACATTACATCATAAAATGAAAAATACAATAATATAGTCTCTATAGTCCACACTCTTATCCCCTCATACTATCCCTACATGTCATTCATAAATTACTTCTTCACATCCTGGGAAAAATAAAACCTAGAAAAGGGGTGAGCTCAAATGCCCAGTAAGGATAACAATATAGCAGAAACTTTCATAAATAAGAATAAACATTTAAGGCAATGTATAACTAAAACAAAAGCCTTTTAAACTTTAACTTCTACATATTATGGAAAAAATAAAATTAAATAATGCCATTTACTTATTCAAATGAATATTCCACTAATCTAATAATAAAATGCAATATCAATCACCACTTTCATAATGATGGAATTCATAATGTCAGACTATCATAACCACATAGCCAAGGCCTCATGCCAAGAATACAAATAAAATTTTGTCAAAGCCTTGTGCCAAGACACTAGTTTGTCTCATGAGACCTACCGATGCATCGAGGAGCAATATCAGGCTCCATCCGTCACATATTAAGTCCAATGAATTCCCATATGAAAAGGTTTAAACATAACATAAACATTCATATTAAAACTAGCATACGAAATGTAAATACTACATCCATAAGCGACGAATGGTATAAAAATAAAACATCCACAGTCAAACACATCACATAAACTTCAAAACAATATGGAAGTTTTGTATCATAATAAATCAACTTAAAATAAACTTAAAATCCATCAAAGGATGTTGACATAGATGAAATCAAAACTATTTGAGAGAAATATATCTTTTTTAAAAATCATTTAAAAGTCACACATTTATTACGGATGTACTTTATAAGATATTTTTGAATCAACGTGTCCCATACCACTTTAAAAATTTTGAAAAGAAATATCTTTTCAGAACATTCATGTCCATATAAATAAATCCTTAAAATCATTTTGAAAACATGGACATTAATTAAAAATATTTAGAAATATAAAACTTTAAAACATTTAAAATTCTGATTTTGATAAAGATTACCTTTCAGAAAATATTAAAATATTCATTTTGAAATCATTTAAAAGTCACATAATTATAAAATGAAACATTTACATTGAAAATATTCTTATAAGATTGTAAGGGATTCTTTGAAAATTTTATAACAACGGAAAATATCTGCACCCGCCGTATAAGTTAAAAAAACATTTTTACCCTAATTCTGCCGAAAATGTTAAAAAGGACCTTGTTTGGAAAACAAAGGAAATATTCCTTTATAAACATCTTATAAAAAGTCAAAAAAGGGTATAAATGACTTTAACCCATATTCTGTAAAATATTAAGAATGTTTTGAAATACACTTTCAAGAATCATGGATGTGGATGATAAAGAGGTCCCATTAGATAATTACGTATAAACAACCTGGGATAATGAAGATATTGTGAAATAACCCTTACCTTGTACATTTTCTAGGTTGGGGGTAGGTTATCCTCCTGTATAATGGTGAAATAATTGTTATTAAATTATACAAGAATCATATACATTAATATGATATCATATATGATCTTTTAACATTGATTTGTTAATAATATCTTAGTATTATCGTTGTTTCGGGTGTTAACTTTCTCATTTTCTTTTATATGTTTTGTTATGTAAGCCATGTTGGTCATGGATAGGTTTAATATTAGTCATATCCAGAATGATATCAAGTCCTTATATACTATTATTAATCATCAAATGAGAATTAGACTTGAATGGATATGATGGAGAATGAATCTCATCACGTTCATGGAGATGGTAGTCTGTACGTACGCACGAGCAACAATATCATTATTTTGATATTAAAATAATATATAATTTGATGGTATATCATATATACTGAATAACTATAATTTTATATTTATTATTTACATGAATTACATATCATTATTAAACCCATCCAAATAATAATTTATTGAATGACAATTACACCACGACGTGGAGACGGTAAACCGTACGTACGCACGTATGGTGACATGTCATTCAAAGGATGGATAAAATACTGAATATGGGTGTACCATATTTATAATAACATCACAGTATATAGAAGATACTGGAGTTATTATTTTATAATAGAAATAAAAAATAAAGAAGAAGTTGAAGAAGAAAGGAACTTGAAAGAGGGTGGTGAAAACATTACCTCTTCTTCAGGTTATTCCTTTTGATTTTATCAAAAGGGCTCCATAGGTTAGCTTAATAATAAAACTAAGGCCTATAGGATGTATTTAGGGAAGTTGAGAGAGTATTTGGGCAGGGTTTGGCTGAGCCAAAAGGCTTTGAATGTGTGAATTAGTGAGAATGGGGAGTTCCATTTTATAAGAGGGGTGAGGGGAACCTTTGGAAAAGCTAAAAATATTATTTTATAATAATTTCATATTCGGTTTATAATGGCTCCAAAGTGGATTATTAAAGGTTTATGGTGGGGATGGGTCGAACACCACTCAACCAATATAATTTAGACAGGTTTGGGTCAATATATTAACCATATCATTAAGTATTAACTCTTAGTTAATTAGTTTCACTTTTACAATGTCTCTTTGTATTTTTATATTATATGGTTAATAAACTTACAATATACATCCAAGAGACCCCAAGTGGTCCATTAATGATACAAATATAATGATATAAGTCTTTTTTCTGAACCTTATATTTTTAGGAATTTAATATCAATTAATAATATAATATTTGTTTTAAAAACTCTTTTATGTCAATTTTGACACTATTCAATAACTGATTTTTGTAAAAATCATAATAGAATTATTACTTCAAAAAAAATTAATTAAATCAAACCTAACATGTCATATTAACCTAGAAAATTATTGGTATTTATAAAAAGTCTCAAATTACACTTATTTGTGTATTTATAATATCAATTATTCTAATTTTTCATAACTTAGGTAATTTCTGCATCACCATTGTGTCATAAATAAATTCAATTATTTAATTTCTAAAAATTATAAATGAAATACCATTATGTAGGAAATATTTTTATCTTTATAATTAATATTTACAATCGAATTTATCTTATGTATAACCCTATATTAAAAATGTTTTAGTAAATAAACTTTGATTTTAACTCTTTTAACTCTTCTTTGAATTAAATAATAATAAATGTCCTAATCTAATACAAGTGGACCTAAATGATAATATTTTACTCCTAATATTGCTTTTGGTCGAGATAAACTTGTCCAATAGAATTAGGACATGTGTTATGGTAACATTAATATCATTTTTAGCCTAAATTTCCCTATTTTCTTTTAAACGTGGTAAATAAAAGTAAAAAGTTACTATTCACCAAAAATTATTTTCATCTCATTGAACCACAATTTACTCCTTGATATTAACTGTGTCTCTTTAATTTTTGAAATTCCACTCACAGAAGCGTTAAAATTAAGTTTTATGAAAAATTCAGTTTTTTAACTACCACTTAGTGGTTTCACTATTCATCAAAAAAATGAAAGTTTCCAGAAAAATACCAACAATTAGGCCTAAGTTATATTTGATATTATGAATTCAAAAATGATGTCTATTTACCAAATTCCGAACATATCAGTTGCATTAATTAATTTAAAAATTAATTCTCGTCATCAAAATAAATAGCGTGTTTTTAAGAGATAATAACTATCAAAAGATTGACACTTGTTTATGTCTGGTTTAAATGTGAAATTACATCCAATGATCAAAATTTTATTAAATGGTAAAAATATATTCTAAATATACTTTAAAACCACAAAAATTAATAATTTATCACTATTAATTATTTTTATTAAAAAATTTGTTTTAATTAAAATTTAGCAATTTTCACTATTCATCAAAATATGAATGTTATCCAAAAAGTACCAAAATTTCACGCTAAGATAATTTCAATATTAAGAATCCAAATATGAAGTCCATTTAGAAAGATAAAATTTATAAAATTTAAAAAAGTAGGTATTACTATTCATAACGGCTAGTTTGATTGGTTGTGGTGTGTTAGAATCTCGAAGTTGCGTACAATACACGTCATTGCATTATTCAAAGGGAAATGTACCATGGAAGATTGAGATGTTTCATTGTAAATTTTTGATGTCCCCATTCTAAAAAGTAATTTTATTTAGTTAAATTGAGTATATAAAAGTTTAAAATATTGGATTTAAAAGGGTTCACTATTAAAAGTTTGTAAAAGTGCAATACTGAAAATGAATTTGTTCTTACATTATGTCTAAGAAACTCATAATATGGATTCTAAAATTATAACGATTATATGAAGTTTAAAATTTAGTTAATACTATTCATAACCTTTTTTTAAAGGCTTGTTTGGTAGGTCATGGTGCGCTTGAACTCGATGTTGCATGTAGTGAAAGTTATTGAATTATTTTGAAGAAATAACACACTATGAATTCTTGGGGTGTTACACATGATCCAAATGGGAGAGATAAGGGGTGTTTTGTGGTTAAAAATGAGAGAGAAAATAGTAAAATTAAATTTTTAATGAACCTAGGAATTGTACACAGTTTCACTGTAACATTTAAAAAATCTTGTACTAACTCTGCATCCCTTATTAGACTCACAGGACCCCTACATGGTTTGTACACACGGTTTGGGGAATCGTGCACTAACTTTGCAGTTTGGTTTTTTAAAAACTATAGATCTATGTGCATGTTTCACATATGTTTTGGGATAATCATGATCAATATGTGCGACCTCATCCACAGAAAACTAGAGGGAAGTACGATTTTTTACTTAGGTTTTCACTATATGAATCTAACAGTGTGCTACCTATGCAATACAAACTGTTCTAGAGGGAAAATAATAGAAAATGGTCTCTACATTTGGAGGTCGAACGGTCCGTATCCATGCACATAAACATTTAAATAGATGGAAAATGTCCAAAACTAAGAAAATCCTATTTGAAATACCAAATACCAAAGATAAATGTAAATGAAAAAATTCTAAACCAAAATAAAAGAGGAAAATAAAAATTGGGATGTGATAATTCTCCCCATCATAACACTTTCTATCCCCATAAAGCCTCAGTGATTCTAGTTGATCAGGTAAATAAAAAGTTCAAACTCTCAAATGATTCAACTCCTTGAACAAAAAAATACCCTAAACCCCAATAATAAAAAACAAGCAACTCTATCTTAGAAAAAACCATTAGACTCAAATAATTTCACAAATGATGATGAAAATACCAAGCCATAATCCAAAAAACTTGTTGTCACCACAACCATTGTGCCTACTCCAAGAGACTTAAATTTTTGTAGCGAGAAGGGAAACTCATTGTTGAATGAAACCGAAGGATATGGGAAAACTATTTGACCCCTTTCCATGGTTAAAATGAGGAAAAATGATCATCTAGAAACAAGGGTTTATTTTTAATAGATGTGGGAGGTCAGGGTGGAATCCCTACCATATTATAGTACTATCTTGACACCAAACTAACACCACCAAGCTGATATTGATGTCCCAAACTAGAATAGACACCCACCATTCTGATAGGGAACTTAACTATAACATCCTAAATTTCTATTATGGTACAGACCATTATGTTACTATTCAAAACATCTTGGTTTATTCTGGTAATGTACTATAAAGTCAAAGTATTTTTTGAGAGTCCTATGCTATTTCAGAGACTAGATCTCTCTAACATGGGGATGCAAACTGAGATTCATAGTTAGGACATGGTTGGTTCTAATTTTTTGACTCAACCATGTGGGGAACCCAGTGCATAAGGGAGGAAACAAGATTTGTTTGTAATTTTGAAATCGTGGACACACACCCATGTGGGATTGAATAAATTCTTGATAGAGTATTTTCACATAGTTCTTACATGGTTGTCTTAACCATGCACCTAGCACGCGTGGGGGGGGGGGGTTCTCTGGGCAGTGGCTATCACACAATTGGTGCACAAAATGGACAACCATGTGTCAAAACCATGTGAACCTAAATTTAAAGGTTAAAATACCCCCCAAATGTTTTAATACCATCAAAATTTATTCCTCCTTCATTTTATCCTTTAGTAGGCACCTGAAGCCCCATTCCTCATGAATATAGGGATTTGATAACTCCTCTATATGGTCTTTGATTCCTTCGCCATCAGGTGAAATGGATCCATCATAGTAATTTCTACTCTAATATTCTTTTTATTCATAGTTTATCTTTGTATCTCTTATTCTATTATGGTTTAAGGATATCTTCCCAAATTTTTTGGGCATATGACTATTCTTCCATTTTTTTCTGCTCTTGCTCAATTCAAGGGTTGAAATTTGACAATGAGAGTGATATGAACCTATGAAAGGTGTTCTAGTTTCTTCCCCTCTAGTTTGGATTCTTCTATATCATGAATCATTGTACCTCATGACATTCATTTTCAATGACACCTCATAAATATTAAATAAAATTTATTAAATAGTATTCCATGTTCAATATGGTCCTAGCTAGTGGCGAATTATCCCTTTTGTTGGTCGGCATGATGTGAGCCAGCCCCATGGGTGTGGAATCTCCTAAAGGCACATATTATCCTATAATTAATTTAATTAATTAAATATTTAGGTTCTTTCTATTAAAATAAATGATTTTTTAGATAATATATTTGAATTAATAGAAATTGAAGGTCATGAGTTAGGTACCTAAACTTCCTGCCATAATTAAATTTATTAATTAGATTATTTGACTAACTTTATTAAAGTATCAAAATTTACATGCCTTTATAAAAAATTGAATCATTCTTCCTAATCCATACATCCATACATATCCAAGGTCTATACATGGGATTCCATTTATGGATCATGATGGATGAACTCCTCAGGCTGTAAGATTAGAACTATATAAGTATTATGTATACACTGGGGAAATTCTTGGTATGAATTTGATGGGATATCTGTGGATTTTACTTACATTAGTATGAGTGATACTGGTTCCCTAAGGGAGAAATCATGGATGTGCTTGATGGATGGAATGTTATACTAGGCCACAAGTGATACTTAGTCCCCTACATGATATATCCATGATTGGCTTAGAGGGATGATTTCACCCATGCTATGATTGATACCGGGGAATCCATTTATGGGTTTCATAGGATTTACTCAATAGAAAATGATTTTTAATTGTTCTTCTTAGGCGATACTTGGGTATACAGATATGGTTCTTGTTGGAATATCCTAGGATGTTTCTCATTTAATTTTGAGGGAAACCATTTTATAAAAACCAAAAAAACATAAATACCATAGATGAATCCACGAATTAAAATCACATTAGTGGGGAGATTCCAAATCTTAATGGATATTTATTTTGAACCATTTATTACTCCTTTATCATATTTCCCTAGGTAAAATTATTTTAGAGACATCCATCTTAGGTCGATGAAATTAGTATTGGTCTTCTATCCTTTGAGGAACCTAGAGTGAAGTATTTATTTATTTTTTATATCACGTTTATTCGTTTTTGAACACTCCTAATTTTACCTGCACTGACTAGACTGATCAAGAAACCTTTAGTGGTATTCTAATGAGAATATATCACACATTTCTTAGACCACCCTTGGTACACATGATCTCATAATAATTATAGGTGTAGGTAAAGGGAAGCATATGGAATCCAAGGCCTTTTTTATTACTATGATTAAGTACATTAACAGAGGACTGAGCCAATTCATGTGATGCTATTAGTGGTTTCCATTGGGTTTTTTATCTTTGTTAGAATGTGTTATATGGATATATCCTCTAGATATAATGTACCCATTTTTTTATTGTTTCATGGCATGATCATATTCAATTTTTATAAATTTATTATTCAACTTCCAACTATTAATTTTGATGGATGGTTTATTATTGTTTTGATGCTTATTATTTTAGTTTACACTTCTTATAATATTATTTACTTACATGTTACACTTTTAATCATGAGGTAATAGTCTACCAAAAACATACTATATAAATTTTGCGCTAGATAGAATCCTCTAGCATATAGGGAGGCATGCTTGAGGTCATGTGGCCAATAGTCTCAGGGTGCTGTTTCATGTCGTCAGGGGTGGGATGCAACAAAGTGGTATCATATAACCCTTTTTACATTTTTCTTACTATTTAGTTATGAGAAATGTGACTAGGATTTATTAGAATTTTGTCATGATCCTACACTTTGGAGTAGATAACACACATATAGTGGGAACCCAAATTACCAGGGATGGGTTATTTCTATTCTAGTTTGTGTCTGTTACAGTTGTATTGATTTAACCATGGGGTGAAACACAAGCTATGGGGAATTATAATTGTTTATTTTCTTAATATGAAATTTATTTACTTTTCCTAATTAAATGATAGAATATTATCTCATGCTTCATACTATTCACTTTAGAAATTAAATGTCATGAAATATGTCATGCTATATATATATATATATATATATATATATATATATTACTTCATACATTGCCTGTGTTTCATGTGCTTTTTGTGCATTCCTTGATTTTTATATTTTGAAATGTGACCATTTTTCTTGATGTTTTCATATAATTTTATTATGTAATGTTCCTACATCAATACAAATGGTGTTTTCCCACATAGATTTGTGATAAAACCTTAATTAACCAATAATGCCACATTTGATCCACGAACCACAGATTCTATAGGGTGGAATTTTTGATGAATTTATTTATGTTTACCAATTATAATTTATAAAGTTATTAATTCTATAAATTAGGAATGTTATTTCATTCAATCAAATCACTACACATGACCTGCATTATCTTGATACAAGACATAGATGTCAGATTGTAGTTAATTGATGTAACAATTTGAATTTATAAATGTATGGGAATTTATAAATTTTTAAAGGTGAATAATTTAACAGTATTTATATTTCAATATCCATATAAATAAATTAATGTTTTAAAATAAAATATTTACCACTCAATGAGGTTATTAATTGAAAATTAAATGTTGTTTTCCACTATAACTTTCAATTTAAACTCTATACACCAAAACCTATACTGTGTTATATGAGAACTTTAATCCAACCCAAACCTAGTAGTATGAAGTTCATTGTGTCTCATGTTATCCTTATGTGACTCTTACATATCACATAGACCTATATTTAGGAGTAGGATGAGGGTTATTACCCATTATAAGAAGACTGTGTATCTGTATTTTCATGCTATTAATATTTTATATCTATTTAAATATTATATAATGAATGTTCATGGAAATTGAAGACCTATGCTAACTCAATGTCCTTGATTTATATGCAGAAATGGTGGTGATGACCAAGCTCCAAATGTGGTGGGCCCTGATCTACCAGTTTTACCACATCTAGTGCAACCAAAGGGAGCTCAGGGATATCTTTTATTGGGAACCGCCACTCAGTTATAAAAGAGTTTCATCTACTTCATACAGTCTATACAAGGAGCTCTATGACTTTCCCTTATTATGGATGTGATAATGGAGGATTTGCAGTAGAAGCATCCCCTAACCATTTCAGGGGATGGAAATCCTTAGGCTGTAGAGTATAGTCTTGGAGCCATGCTTTTAATTTTTGAGCATATAGAGATGCCACCAGAGTGGACGGTCAAGCTCACTACCAACATGATACAATATGTATGTCATTTTCCATGCCGAACATCATCTAGCTATAGTCTAGGTGGGATTCCAAATATCCTTTTAGGATTAATTATTCTCCTTGATGGTGAGATTAGACTGCACATGAGAGTTTATACAAAAAATAGGGTTTTATGCTAGTGACATATTACTCAAATTTATTCATCAAGATTTAATATTTTACCCCATCTATTACTGATGATGAGATGATGACTAAGAGAAAATTCAACAATAAACTGGTGTACACTATCTGATTATAGGCGATTTTTTTCCAAATGACTGTGATTTCAAAGAAAGTGAACTAGAAATTGATTATAGATAGAATTATGAGGGAAGGTGTGAATGTGATCCATGGTGGTTTAGATTCCAGAAAAGGAGATGTATTATCTAGTTGTAGGAAGTTTCATTTAGAGGGGACACATGGGGGAAGTGACAGTCAGATGACGTGCACCGACATCTATACTAGGTTTCACCAGTGCATGAAGACATTCTATAAGAATACCAAGTGTACCTAGAACCTGATGATGTTCCGAGATTATGAAGGGATGCATCACCATCAAATCTTCTGCCAAAATTTTCCTCTTGCCTCTAGTGATAAGGAAAATTTGCTGATACCATTTATAGGAACATGATTGGTAGCTCCGCATAAGGCTAGGATCTGTCCAACTATAGATTTATCATGTTGAGGAGGTGGTTGTGACCGAGGTAGTAACCCCTTAGAGGTTTAGTGCTAGCATTGTAGATTGGCTTAGATTGTATATCTTTTATCCTAGGTCTAGTATTTGAGCCATAGCTATGCATAAATCATAGACCCTAGGATTAGAGTCCAGAGCCTTCAATAGTATGAGGGAGTATTTTAGTATCCTTAACTTTATTTTCTTCCCTATTTCATATAGGTTCATAGAAATAATTTATATATTCTTCAATTATATAATTTTTGGGCCCAAATATGTTGTTATTAAATGTAATTATGAAACTCAACACACTATTAGGAGATTTATCAGAGAGTATATGTCAGTTCAAGGAGTTACCATTTGAAATAGATGGGTATAATTTCTTGTGTAATTTCATCAACTTTGACATGATAGGATTAGATTTCTTTCTTAGCATAGATTTCCTAGGGAATTATCACACCCATGTTGATTTCTAATAGCATAGAGTGTTTTTTAAATCACTATAGGGAATTTTGAATATTAATAAGAGTGAATGGGATATCTGAGAATGTCGAGATGGACCAGAGCATCATGGGCTAGGCAGGGTGACATCCTAGATTGTGAGTATCTATATGGGTTGTCAAGAAATGTGACTTGTGTAATTCCTTTCTATTTTGGCTCATTTTAAGGATATCTTATCAAATTATCTCTCTAGATTACCACCTAAGAGAGGTTGAGTTATCCATCGAGTTGTCCGATTTTTTGGTACAAGTTTCCATTCCTCTATATAGGATGACACCAATGAATCTCTTGGTATATAATAAGTAGTTGAAAGGATTAGACAAAAAGGGTTTTATATGACCCAATGCCTCACAATGGGGATCGCCCATCCTCTTAACCAATAATGTGGATGGTACACTCAGGTTATGCATGGATTACTGATAGTTGAATGAGATTACTACGGAGACATGGTATTCACTACCTTGTATAGATGACCTCTTCGACTAGCTCTGAGGAGTGAAAGTTTTCTCTTATATTTATTTTCATTCAAGATACCAATAGGTGCATGTGAGACCATCAGATATACAAAATACTTCATTTCAAAGTAAGTAAGACTTTTGTGAGTAATTTGTTATGTCGTATGGCCTTATGAATGTCCCGGTAGTCTTCATGGCCTTGATTAAATGGGTATTCCACCCGTATATGGATACTTTTTTTGTTAGTATTCATTGATGAAATAATGGTGTATTATCACACAAAACAAAACCATTCCAACCATATTATGATCATTTTTAATGCATGAATAGAGAACCATCTATAGGTGAAGCTCAACAAATTCCACTTTTGGATCAGTAAGGTTCACTTCATGGGTGATATAATTTTAGTGGTAGGAATATCTATTGACCCAATGAAGATGAGAACCTTGGTATCCTAGGAGAACCCATGAATTTAATTGACATACATAGTTTCTTGGGGTTGGTTTTCTGTTAACAGTGATTCATATAAGATTTATCGTTTCTGTGAGATCTTCTTATTGAATTGACTAAAAATGGTGTGAATTTTGAATGGTTAGAAGACTATACGACATTCTTCCTCGAGTTGAAGGGAAGACTACCTTCAGCAATGAACCAGATTATTCGAGAATTGGGAAGAATATATATAGTTTATAATATGGATTTAGGGATGGGGATGGGGGTAGTAATGATGTAGGGAGATCTATTTGTAGCATTAAAGCCCCAAGTAACCTAATGAGTGAAATTACCCTACACATGACCTCGGTCTACTGGCCATGGTTTTTGATTTATACTATTGTTGGAATTATCTATTGGGTGAATAGTTTATTGTTTACATAAATAAAAAAATATCAAATAAATTTCTACATATAGTTACTTGAATACGAGGTAACATAGGTTGGTGGAATACCTACAATCCTTATATTTTAAACATGATTATACACCATTAAAGGGAAATGTAGTAGTATAAACTCTGAGACAGAATACATAGACACATGACATCTATGAGGCCATCAGTGAGTGGTGGATGATGGAATTGTTTTCTGAGATATACTTGGAGGTTTAGGAACAATAGGGGAAGCCTATTTTATCAACAATAATAGTGACTTCCTATCTTCTAAAATGGGTGAGGATGAGATGACAATCGAATTATGAGGTACTATCCATGAGGGAGAGTGTCTTGGGTGATAATTGACCACTATATTGGGTTGTTTATGATAATATGATCATACGATTCCTTTGATATATATGGGTTCCTTCAAATGTGTGAGAGGAGTTGAAGTGGGAATCTCATGAATTCATTGGGGAAGTTTTCCCTGGTATTACCAAGATGTAACCAAAAGTAAATTTCCAGTATTGGTGGCCCGATATGAAGAGAAGGATTTTAGGTTTCATCACGAGGTGTTCTACTTACAAATAGGTGAAGGCAGGTCACCAATGACCACATGGACTTCTACAACCTCAATCCATTCTTGAGTTGAAATGGAACAATGTCACCATGTATTTCTCAATGGGAGTACAGAGATACCCTCTAGGTAGCGATGTAGTATGGGTTAGCAATGAAAATTTCACCATGGTTTCAAACATCCATCCAATTTGGGAGACATTCTCAGTTTATGATCCTCGAAGGATTTATATTCAAGAGATTGTGTGTCTTCATGGTGTTCAATGTTAATTCATATCAGACCAACATGCCTAGTTTACATCATGGTTCAAGTAGGGGATACAAAAAGAAACTAATTTGATTGGCTCTCTTGAGTACAATATATATCCATCAGACTGATGGGTAGTCTGAGTGGACGATATGGGTGTTAGAGGAGATTATCTAAGAATTTATCCTTGATTTCATAAGTTCATGGAGAAAAAACTTTACTATTATTGATTTCTTGGACAATAACAGTTTCTAGGAAATTATTTAGATGGATCCATATGATGAAATTTACAATTTTTCATTCTACTCACTTTTGTGATGGTTAGAGGTAAGTGGGGTAGCAATAATGGGCTCTTGTCTCATGATGGAGACATTATAGAATGAAAAAATGATTCAGAAACAAATGGAAATAGCTCTGTATAAGAAGAAGTATTCTACCAATCTTCAATGAGACCTTTGGTGTTCATGGTGGGATATTGGTTTTTGATATGAATATCTCTAATATTGGGTGGTAGATGTATTTAGAAACATGGAAATATATCACCTCATTACATCAGGCCTTTCATGTTTGTGGAGAGAGTTAGAAGGGTATACTATCAATTGATATTACCTCAGAGGTACCATTCCATGAATGATGTCTTCCATGTATCATAGATTTTCCCGCATCATGCAGACATATCTCATTATTTTGATCTTTATGATATTAAAATAGAGGTGGATGTGTCTTTTGAGGAGCATCAGATACATATTATTGATCTGAGAGAAAAGACTCTCCATGGTCGGTTAGTTCTACTAGTTTGGGTTCGTTGGTATAACAATAGTTTTTTGGGTGAGATGTGGGAGCATGAGGCCGCTGTATGTTCTCAATGGTAAGAACATTTCATAGATGATTCTTTTCCAATATCAAAAGGGAAACTAGGGGATGGGTTTTTTTTAGGGGGGATGTTGTAACGTAATATCTTTTAGAAGAGGCACGAACCCTTATTTTACTATTAAAATCTATCATTTTATGCTAGTATTGTACTAAAAATTATAAGGAGTTTTTTGGGAGAATTTAGAGAAGGTTCAGATCCTAGAGCTCTAGATTTTAGGGAGGAAGATTATGTCTCATGGTTAGCACATAGTTAGTGCTAACTGTACAACTAAACCATGCAAGCAACCAAGTACAAAGGGGATGCTTCATAGTTTGTATGAAATTGTATGAGCTTTTCCACAACCCCCTGAGGGATATCATACATTATTGATATAATATGTTTTCACAACCACTTCACAGTTAACCTAATATCATTCATATCCCATGTAAGGGGGTCCTTTGGGTAGTGGATATTGTACAATTGGGGTATGGTTTGGCCATAAATGTATCCAAAACAAAATATCACTAGATTTTATGTTTACATTTTATCATTTTTTCATTATAAATGGTTTAATACCCTGAAACCTTCTTCCTTATTCATTTTCACCTACAGTTGGAACCCAAAGCTCAACTTCATCCTCCATTTAGGTATTTTGATAACTCTATTGTATGATCTATGTTTCCTTTTCCATTTTGAGCATTGGATACCTCAAGGTAATCTCCAAGTTTATATTTTTATCTCTGATGTGATTTTTTTGTGATATTATTCACCTAATTTTCATGGTAGTTTAAAATCCATATAATTTCTCCTATTCTAGGTCGTTTCATGGGTCAAAACTAGATAAGAAGAGTGTTAAGAATCTAAGGTAGGTGGTCTAGGTTATATCAATCATGTTTGGTTCATTTTATATTTTTCTCTACCATGTTTCATGCTGGAACATCCAATTACACCACATAAATGTAAAATAAATTATAATAAATGGTATTCCTTGTGAAATATTGTCATAACTAGTAGTGAATAAACCCATTGGTTGATCTCCTTGATGTGATCCACCCTTATTGGTGTTCTATCCCTTAAAGGATTAGTTTCTCCTGACATTAATTTTATTAAAATACTATTTGGTTCTTTTCCTTGTAATAAATGGGTTTTAAAAAATAATTTGAATTAAGATAAATGGTAGTCCATCAGTTAGGCCACTACGCTTCATTCCATAATCAAAATTTTTGATTAAATTTTTCACCAATTTGATTAAATTATCATGAATTCCAGGACTTTCTAAGTAAATTTAGTCATTCTTATTAAGATATACTTCCATACATATCCGAGGGTGATATAATAGATTCTATTTATAGATATCCTTGGAAAAGTCTTCTTGATCTAAAATTAGAACTATAGATGGATTGTGTATACGTCGATAATGAAACTTTGTATGTCTTAGAGGGTCTCACATTGAATTTTACTTACTTCCATATGAGTGATACTGATTCCCTAGGGGAGACACCATGGATGGGATTTGTGGGTAGATGGTTATACAAGTTCACAAGTGATACTTAGTCCCCTTTGTGAGATACTAAGGATGGGCTCAGAGGGATGATTTCAACCATTCCATAAGTGAAACTTTGGACTCCATTTATTGGTAACATTGGATGAAAACATACATATTTGAGTATCAATTTTAATTGTGGTGAAATACTTGGGTACCTAGACATGGTTCACCTTGGATGATCCTAGGACTACGCTCATTTAATTTTGAGAGAGACCATTTTATAAAACCCAAAAAATTGATAATTTTGGGGACACACTCTTCAAGAAAAATCACATGCTCAGGAATGATCCACATCTTAATGATTATTTATGATGGCCCATTTATTAATACCTTATCATAATTTCATTTTTCACTATCTTTCAAAGGCATTCGTCTTAGGCCAAAGTATGTAGTATTGGTTGGATATCCTTTGTGGAACATAGATAAATGTATATATTTTTTCCCTTTCATTTATTCTATTAGGAATATTTATGATTTTATATGAAATAGTTGTATTGATCTAGACCCTATTGGTGGTGGTCTACTGAGTATATCTCACACCCTACTTGGTCCACCCTTGGCACCTAAGTAGAATTCATGATTGTAGGTGTAGGTAAAGGGAATTGTCTGACTCCCAATGTTTGATTTTCAGCACAATGATGGAGTATGGGAGTAACAGGATGATCCTATGCTTGTGATGCTTATAGTTGATTATTTGGGTCTTTTATCATTCATTTCACAAGGAATATGATTATATCAAGAATATCCAATGTACTATTTTTTGTATAGCTTCATGACATGATCATCATAATTTTGTATAAATTTATTATTCAGCTTTTTCCTATTTATTTTGATTGGATGGTTTATTATTATTATTATACTACTTTTTAAATATTTTTCTGATGCTTATATTATTATTTATCAGTGTGATACTCTATAAATCATGAGGTTATAGTCTCCTTATAGACACACATAAGGCCCTCGTTGCTAGTCGGAAGCCTCTATCATATGAGGAGGCGTTCTTGAGGTCATGTGGCCAACCATCTCATGGAACCACATAGTGAATTCGGGAGAGGTATGACAAATAAATGATAGGAAAAATATTTAAAATGGAAAAAACATCCCACTATGAGATTATGATATTTATAATTCTCCAAAAATACATTTCCATTAGGTAGATCTTCCAAAAACATAAAGAATGTTCGCCTTCCTTTCAAAAAAAGGGGGCACCATAAGATATAACCATTAAAACAGATTGAAAATTTACATAAAAAATGTAAAAAAAAAATCACACCATCTCCATATTCATCTAATTGAGCTATAAAAATCTTCAAGGGAGTGGATCTGACTCCACTCTTCTTTTGGGAGACACCCCTACAAAAATTCCGGATATAGCCCAGATGACCAAAAACATGAAAATTATTTGGAGCATTTGGGAATGAAGTCTTCTAGTGACCCGTATTATAGAGACCATGATTTTTCATACATGACCACTACATCATTATTAATATAAACAACATAATATATTTATAATCCAAGTCCCAAAGGTTTAGTGTCTTGGGAAAATTAGGCTCATAAATCATTTTTACATTATACAACATAATAATTTAGCTAAATTATTCTTCTGTATCCTTATAAAATATCACATAGTCTTTAGTACATGCATTCACTTAATGATATACATCAAAGAGTGGGGTAATATAATAGACCTGTATGAATGAATATAACATGGTTGTGAATAATCATTATCACCATTTCATAAGCATGGGATCATCATCATAATCATGTGGGAAGCATTATATAAATTCTGGGAATTTTTAATTTCATAAAAATGAAATATGATGTCAGAGTGGTTTAATACCACTCATAGTTGTGAACAAACCTTGAATCATGTTGACACATAATATATATGTATAATAATAACTTCATCATTATGAACATATCCAGAATGAAGTTCAATAATAATACACATTATTTCATGAGATAAATCACATTATCCAATTTTTTGGAGGGACATATAATTTTGTACCCACCCATAACATCACAAAATTAACTTAATAACACATTCTACATGGAGTGTATTACAATTTTAGTAATGAAATAACCCATGAAAAAAGCATGTTTCATAAGGGTTTAATCAATAATAATATAATGAATGAAATATTGGTTCCCAAATGAATATGGTAAAATATTTTTTTAATAATATTAATCATTTTTGAGTGAATAAGAAACAACTCATGATGAGTAAAATATGTGTTTTTGAAAGGAAATTATTTTTGACAAATCATTGTATTTTGTTTGTAATTAAAGTTTGAAGCATGTATATCCAAAAAAAGAAAAGGTAAGAGTATTTAAATTAAATTTATGGAAAAATATATTAATATCTATTCCAAATATGTTAAGAAAGTGGTATAACCCAAAATAAAGGAGTTGGTTTCGAGAATCCCCTTACATTAAGTCCCTCTTTATTTTATCGCTTTTCTGCCTCTAGAATAAAAAAATTTGGATTATTAAAACATAGTTCCAGAATGTAATTATGTTTATTAATTCCAATATATTACATTACAATTATTGGATTACATTTTATAATAGTATTTTTCAAATGAATTCTTTCGATATCATGTTTTCATTAATTTTTTCTATTTTTGTTTCAATTTCACAATTTCCATTGAAATTCGTTAATACATAAATATAATTAAACCAATAATCATATAATAAATTTAATTAAATATTTATACAATTTATATAATTATTAATATCAACCCATATAGGTGGTTATAATAATTTACTAGGTACTTTCTACGTAGGAGGTTAACCAACCTCTAATGGGACATTGGTGAATGAGTGGGGAGGAGAATTTTGAAATTTATACATATAGTAAATATGATAATTATACTAGTTTATAATAATTAATATAATGTTAAATTACTTTATAATTAATCATATAATGTATTTTAAAAGGTTTTGTTAAAAAATAAAGAGAAGAAGAAAAACAAGATAGGAATTAATCGAACCTTACTTAATACTCAGTGTACCTTTTCTTATACAATACTAAAACTCCCTTGATGTTTGGAGATGGATTACATTAGAATATACCTTTGTATTATAAAGGAAATTATAGGATGTTTTTATAGGTTAGTATTTTTAAAATGGTGGATGAGTTGTTTTAAAATGGGATGGAGTGGGGTTATTTATACTTGAGATGAGTATTTTTTGAATAAAAAAATTAATAAAAAATTCAATGAAACATTATACCTATAATAGTTATTTTATTAAAATATAAATCATATAATAATATAATATAATGTTATTAGGACATTAAATAAACTTTATAATTATAATTCATTAGTTTACCGAAAATAATAGTGGGGAAAAAGAAAAAATGTTATTTTAAGGAATAAATTTTGACTGCAGGTTTTGGAAAATTATTTCTTGGTTTAGAAATTGAGTTTATTGTATATTAATAAATAATTTATGAAATTATATGTAATATTTCTGAAATTCATGATATATAAATTATTATGTCTTTATTTCATCATAAATGATGTAATTTGAGATACATAAGTTACGTGAAAAATTGTATTTTTACTATTCAATGACAAATTGAAGTATTTCAGAAAATTACCAAAAAACCACCAATGGAAAATTTTTATCTACTTATTTCAAAAATTATATTCATTTTATGAAAATAAATTTCTATCATAGGTAATTTAAATTTTCAATATAAAAATCATTATATTTACAAAATACATAAAAATATAGTTTATTAAAAATGTGATAATATTTTCTTTGTGTTTTTAATCATGTTATTTTATTCATTAATTATAATATTTATAGTTTCAAAAATTAATTATTATAAATATTATTTATATCCCAATTTATTACTATGGTGTAAAATTAATATTCCAACGTTCATGTTACTATTCTCAATGTTTAGGTTACTATTCCTAATGGTCAGGTTACTATTTGAATGGTCACATTACTATTAAAAATTTCACATTATCTGTTATATATACCTATAATTATCTTCATTAATTACTCAAATAAATTCCTTTCAAGGTTCTATGTTTTCATTTTTATAATGGTTATTGGTTTATTAATATTTTTTCTTATCTATAATGTCGGTAGTGGGGATGGTGATTCTCATAAATTGGGGTGATCAAAAAATTTTCATTTTAGATTATCTATTTTTATATTTTTTATCCAATTATAATGTTTATAATTTTAATTGTTTTAATTTCTGATTAATGTAAATATATTTATTAATGAAATAATATCTTTGTGATTTCATTATGTGTACAATAATATATACTATATTATAACACTTGTTTATTTTAAGAGGCAGATATCATTTATAATATTTGTATTGTTACATTCTTCCCCCATTTAAAAATTTAATTCCCATAATTTCTGTAAAGACCCGTATCTTGACGTACATGAACATTACATCACTTTTGCGGAATACTTAGTACATAACAAAAACACACACACAAGGATCGTAATAGTTTAGTGTCTTTGGAAACTCGGAACGTAATCTTCTAATCATGGTGAAAGATCTTCAATATCTCCCATAAAGATCTTCCCTTTTTTTTACCTAAAACATTTCTTTATATCCTGGGGAAAAGAAAACATAAAAGGGTGAGCTCAAATGCTCAGCAAGGCAAATAAACGAACTAAAAATCATATCATATTTTTTTGAAAATCATAACCTGCAAAAGAGATCATAATATCTTAACATGGAATAAATCATAGAAGTGAGAATGAGATCCCCATAATCATAACATAAAACTTGAAACTTTGTGGCATACACACATAATCATAGAGAATCATTTCTTGTTAGTCAAGACTCATTTCCAAGACTATCTTAGTGGACAAAGTCCCTTTCTGAATCGAGTAACCCTCGTTTCAGTCCTGTTTCACTGAACCGGTATAACCTACCATTCCAGCCCTGTCTATCTCATGAGATATAAAATCTTTACCCAATGCATTGGAGGGAGATATAGGTCCCACCCATCTTATAATTAATCCTTTCTTATGTGTGCCACATAATCATAAATCATACCTCATCGCATAACCCATGTAATAAAAAATGGGATTCTTAAACAACATGACATCATAAAACCATTCATATAACATAAAGGAATTCATAAAAATAATTCCATCACAACATAGTCAAATCAATGTAATAATAGGGATAAAAACAGAACCCTTTTATTATCTTAGATGGAAAATAATTTTGATAAAATACTTGAACTCCATTCTTGGGGAAAATATCCTTTCTACTTCAAAAACATTTTTCCTTTCATAACATGTCATACGACTTTCAAATAAAAGAAGTTGATTAAAAATAAACTTGAAAACTTATAAAGGAAGATTCTTGGAAATAATGTTTTAAAAATCCATTCATGCCGTATAAGTTAAAAAAACATTCTTCTCGTACTTTTGTCGGAAAAGTCAAAAAGTACCTCGTACGAAAAACGACAAAAGATTCCTTTCATATCTTTTACAAAAAACTTACCGAAGGGTAAAATTGGATATAAACTATTGTAGAAGGATGGAAATAATATTACATATTGTTGAAACATGGATGTGGATGATAAAATACACCCCAGCAAATACTTACGAATAAACAATCTCGGATAAAAATGAGATTGTGATATTTCCCTTACCTTAGGTCCGACTTGCTTTGTAAGTGTCCGAACCTCTTGTATAATGATTTAAATCATGTTATTGACTTATTACAGAATCATATTCATTGTTATGATATCATATATGGTTCACTTATGACATTATATTACCCATTCTTTTGTAAATTCCATGTTAAAGAAGCGTTTTGGGTAAAATCGTTTCATTTATCGTAGGTGTTTTGACTTGTTGTTCTTGACATTATTATTACTTATATCATGATTTAATTACTTCCAGAATATAAAATATGATTTATATATCATATATATTCAGTATATATATATATAATAGTTAGATAAATGAAATGAAAAACACCGTTCATGGAGACGGTAGTCCGTACGTACGCATGAACGCTGTTTTCGTTTCCTTATTGAAGTGAATGGAATTAAGTAGATGACATACATATAAACTTACATAAATCCAGTATCATTATTATGTCATATATTTAATTAGTACTTATTATATATACTTTATAATCATTCATGAATGGTTAATCATTGAGAATGAATCTCATCGCGTCGTGGAGACAGTAGTCCGTACGTACGCACGAGCGATGATATCGTTCCCATGGTCGTGGAATTGTGTTGAAGTGTATGTAGAATATTTCAGTATCAATATCACTTTATAATAATCATATATAGTTACTCATTACACCATTATACCCATCCTATTAAGGTGGTGGTGGAAAATAGATTACACCACGGCGTGGAGACGGTATTCCGTACGTACGCACGCGCGGTGATTTCATTTTTCCGTAGGATGGATAGAAGGTGAATTATGGTTGTTTCATATTTATAATAACATATCAGTATGTAAGTAATACTGATGTTATTACTTTATAATGAAACAACTAAAGAAGAAGAAGTTTAAGAAGAAAGAAATTGAAAAGTTCGGTAATGGATATTACCTCTTCTTTGGAACGCCTCTTTGAATCCTCCACTTAGGGAACTAAGATTGGTCTTTGAAGAAGACCAGAACCTCTAGGATTATTCTAGGGAAGTGGAGAAGAGAATTTCGCAGGGGTTGGCCGAGCTTGAGTGCTCAAATTGGTGTGAGTAGGAGGGGGAGGAGGTGTCCTTTTATAAGGGAGGAGAGGGGCACCTTAGGAATATCTCAAAATATTATTTTATATTAAAGTCAAAATCGGTTTATAATGGTTCCAAAGGGTCTTATTTCGAAGATAAAGTGGGGAAGGGTCGAAATCCTATCAACCAATAGGATTTAGACAAGTTTAGGGTATTATTTTAACCTTATCAATTAGATTTAACTCTAAGTTAAATAATTTAACTTTTACCGTGTCTTTTTGTTTTCTTTCACTATATGGTTAATACACTTACTATAACATGCCAAACGAACCCCAAATTGTTTATTATTAATACATATATCCTTATCTAAGTCATTTGGCCGAACCTTATATTTTTAGGAATACAATAACAATTAATAATATAATATTTGATTTAAAAACTATTTTGTGTCAATTTTGACACTATTTGATATATGATTTTTGTGAAAGTCATAACAGAATTATATGTTCGAACCAAGTTGATTAAATAAACACTAATATATCATAGTAACCTATAAAATTAGTGGAATTCATAAAAAGTCTCAAATTACATTTATTTTGGTGTTTATAACATCAATTATGTCTATATTTCATAAATAAGATAATTACTGCATCATCTTTGTGTCATAAATAAATTACATTATTTGATGTCTAAAAATTACAAATAAAATACCATCATGTATGAAATCTTTTTATCTTTCTAATGAATATTTAAAATCGAATTTATCTTATGTATAACCCCATATTAGAAATGATTTACTTATTAAACTTTGATTTTAACTATTTTAACCCTTCTTTAAGTAAATTAATAATAAATGTCCTAATCTAATCCAAGTGGGCCTAAATGGTCATATTTTATTCCTAAGTTTGTTTTTGGTCGAATTAAACTTGTCCAATAGAATTAGGACATGTGTTAGGGTAATAGTAATATCATATTTACCCTTAGTTACCCTATTTACTATTAACCGCGGTAAAAAAATTAAAAAGTTACTATTCACCAAAAAATTATTTTTATCTCATTGAACCACATTTTACTTACTGATATCAACCGTGTCTGTCGGATTTTCGAAATTCCATTCACAGAAGCGGTAAAATTAAGTTTTATGCAAAATTCAGTTTTTTTAACTACCACTTAGTAGTTTCACTATTCATCAAAAATTGATGTTTTTCAGAACAATGCCAAAATTTCATCCTAAGCTATATTTCATATTCCGAATTCAAAAATGAAGTCTATTTTACCAAATTCATAACATAGAAGTTGCATTAATTAATTTTATAATTAAATCCCGCTGTTAAAACAAATAGCATGTTTTTAAGAAACAATATCTATCAAAAGATTGACACTTGTTTATGTCTGGTTTAAATGTGAAATTACATCCAATGACCAACATTGTATTAAATTGTAAAAATATATTCTAAATATACTTTAAAACCACTCAAATTAATAATTTATCACTATTAATTATTTCGATTAAAAAAGTTGTTTTTAATTATAATTTAGTAATTTTCACTATTCATCAGAATTTGAAAGTTATCTGAAAAGTACCAAAATTTCACCTTAGGCTAAATTCGATACTCCGAATCCAAAAATGAAGTCCATTTTGAGATCTAAAATTTATAAAATTTAAAAAGTGGTTATTACTATTCATAACGGCTAGTTTTAATAATATTTTAATAGCATATCATTGTTTTGTGAAACTCAGTATTGCGTACTACACACGCTATCGAGGAAGGTTGCGATTGCGTGTAATGCAAGGCAAGTCAAGGATGCGTGTTGTGCAAGCTCATTTTGGTGTAGCGTACAACACAAGACATTAATAAAATTAAAAAGAATAGTTTTCATAAAATCTCGGGTTGTTACATTCTACCCCCCATAAAATGAATTTCTCCCTCGAAATTCGTCGGGGTTATAAATAGTTTACTATTCGAAAGTTTCTTTAATAGAAACCCACATCGTAAAAAGGAATACCAAAACTTGGCTTTAAAAACTAAAGTATGAAATGTAACGATTACCCAAATAAACTAATCACTGGGTTTCAACATAGGTGAAAATATGGATATGGAAGAAAAATCTAACCATCATGTTCTGATGGAGAGTGGTAGAGAACATGGCTATGGAAAAGCCAACAATCACAAATCCATAAATTTGTGACGATCTAAGGTACCATCCGATTCATCAGGTATAAGATCACTAGGACAACATTTTTGGTTTTCAAGATCATTTCCCTAAAGTTGAAAATTTGAATTAGAATAAATACTTTCATTATTTTGGTACAATCTCACTGTTGTTCATGCCTTGAACAATTTCCACTTCATCTCTTAAATAAATGAAGTTGAATTTGTTATTCATGAAGTGTTAGCAGATCATGTGATAGAATGACGGGTCATTCCATCTGTCTCAAACAAAAGGTTAGCAAAAATTATATACATAAGTCGATCTATAGTGAGATTAATCACATATGGTTCCTAAAATGGACTTATATATCATACTGCTTAATATAATAAAACTAGTTTCTACTAAACAGGGACTTCCTGTAGGCCAGTGGTAGGCGATAAAGGCCAGTCGCACTTCGGTTGTGGGTTCGATTCCCATAGCCTTGTCCAACGTGATGGGCTGTCGCCCGTCCTGCAGGTTGTCCTTTTTCTAAAACTACATTACTATAACATCCTATCAATAATATCGAAAAAAAAACTTCTATCCTTAAACAATACTCACTTATGTCCAACATAATCCATTTCAATCTTTAGGCTTATCCATAATACTGCAGTCCACTCTCATAACATAGTGAAAACGATTACCAGAGATTTAATACCATCGTGGATCCCCATATATCATAAGATATGTTTTGTTGGTCACATTCCAAACATTCAAAGTCCTTAATCATGTATTCTATTGAATACCCATTGAACCTTAGTGAAAACATGAATGAAGTTAAACGTTAACACTTTCCACATACCAAAATCCTCAAAATTCTTTATAATAAAACCATGATATCACTTAGTCCTTATATCAATCATGAGCTCATGAATACTGTTAAACATTTCGTTTTCTCGTTTTCCCTTCATTATGCGCATATCGTCTTATTTCCAAAATATATCAATCACTTTGAATACCACATCAATAAATATTGCAATACTCAATGATACAACATTATTTCGAAATCCCATTACATAGACACTTAATCATTCCACCACATCGTTGTCATATTCAACATTGCCAATAGTGATCGCATGTGACTTCCCTTTGTCCTTTGCCTTCAGTGGTTGCTCATGTTTATCATCACTAACCCTTGGATTAGGGCATTTATTATCATAATGCCCCATTTCCTTGCACTTGAAGCATTGAAGTGATAGTGGTGCGTTCTCTGCAGTGTTTGATTTATTCACATCATTAGAAACCCTTTTTTCCATTACTTCGACACTCAGCTGCTTGATGACCTTCTTTTCCACACTTAAAACATTTTCTAGTCCCTTTAAGACAATCTCCACCATGCTTCATTCCACACTTTGTGCATAAGGAAACATTCATCTTCTTTTCACCATTATTCTGAGATTTCTCCTTGAACTCCATCTTTCGTTTTTTGTCAAAACCATGAGATGGATATGTAACACCAACTTCCATTTCTACCTTGATAGCACAACGCACAATTTCTTCATAGCTACTGAAGTCTCTTATAGCTAATGCCCTTCGAAGACTTGGTTTTAAGCCACTGAAAAATCGATCAACTTTACTTTCATGTTGGATGATAATGCCAGATGCATACCTTGCAAGTCTTGTAAAATTCTCTTCGTATATACCAACAGATTCATCATCCTTTTGCTTTAGTTCAAGAAACTCCTTCTCCATCTTTGTTCGAAGAATACGAGGGACGTACTTATTGAAAAATAAGTTCTTGAACTCGTCCCATTCCATGGACTCAATTTCATCTCTTTGCCTCGTATTCTTGATAAGATTCCACCATTGATCAGCTTCACCTTCCAAACGATATACTACTAAGATGACTTTATCATGTTCAGAACATTGAAGAACTGAAAATATCTTTTCAGTGGTACTGATCCATTGTTCAGCAACAAGTGGATCAGTAGACCCACTGAAAGAAGGTGGACGTTGCCTCATGAAGGACTCAATAGAATATTGTTCCCTTCTCTGCTCATTTGGAAGTCCAGAATGATTCATAGCTTGTGTAAGGATAGCAATAAGATTTTGCACTCTATCTCCCATAAAATTTGTTTGTTCAGGAGGACAATCATTGCATTGTCCATTGCATTGATCAACACGGTTCCTTCGGGTTCCAGCCATCGTCTAAAACACAAAAAGAACAGTGTGAGAGGCAAAAATCATGCTAGGGAAAACAACATAATAAACGGGGAGTACCTTCAATATCTAACATCTTAGGTTTAATTCTATGATCGTTAGCGTAATTCTAGTACTATAACCTATACGTATACTTAACCTTAGGGACATCCCTAGACATACCTTAGAAATATCTCTAGGGATCTCACTAACGTTTTCGCATCCTAGTTTCCAAAGGTTGACTAAACCTTTCCTCTGATACCAACTGTAAAGACCCGTATCTTGACGTACATGAACATTACATCACTTTTGCGGAATACTTAGTACATAACAAAAACACACACACAAGGATCGTAATAGTTTGGTGTCTTTGGAAACTCGGAACGTAATCTTCTAATCGTGGTGAAAGATCTTCAATATCTCCCATAAAGATCTTCCTTTTTTTTACCTAAAACCTTTCTTTATATCCTGGGGAAAAGAAAACATAAAAGGGTGAGCTCAAATGCTCATCAAGGCAAATAAAGGAACTAAAAATCATATCATATTTTTTTGAAAATCATAACCTGCAAAAGAGATCATAATATCTTAACATGGAATAAATCATAGAAGTGAGAATGAGATCCCCATAATCATAACATAAAACTTGAAACTTTTTGGCATACACACATAATCATAGAGAATCATTTCTTGTTAGTCAAGACTCATTGGCAAGACTATCTTAGTGGACAAAGTCCCTTTCTGAATCGAGTAACCCTCGTTTCGGTCCTGTTTCACTGAACCGGTATAACCTACCGTTCTAGCCCTGTCTATCTCATGAGATATAAAATCTTTACCCAATGCATTGGAGGGAGATATAGGTCCCACCCATCTTATAATGAATCCTTTCTTATGTGTGCCACATAATCATAAATCATACCTCATCGCATAACCCATGTAATAAAAAATGGGATTCTTAAACAACATGACATCATAAAACCATTCATATAACATAAATGAATTCATAAACATAATTCCATCACAACATAGTCAAATCAATGTAATAATAGGGATAAAAACAGAACCCTTTTATTATCTTAGATGGAAAATAATTTTGATAAAATACTTGAACTCCATTCTTGAGGAAAATATCCTTTCTACTTCAAAAACGTTTTTCCTTTCATAACATGTCATACGACTTTCAAATAAAAGAAGTTGATTAAAAATAAACTTGAAAACTTATAAAGTAATATTCTTGGAAATAATGTTTTAAAAATCCATTCATGCCGTATAAGTTAAAAAAAACATTCTTCTCGTACTTTTGTCGGAAAAGTCAAAAAGTACCTCGTACGAAAAACGACAAAAGATTCCTTTCATATCTTTTACAAAAAACTTACCGAAGGGTAAAATTGGATATAAACTATTGTAGAAGGATGGAAATAATATTACATATTGATGAAACATTGATGTGGATGATAAAATACACCCCAGTAAATACTTACGAATAAACAATATCGGATAAAAATGAGATTGTGATATTTCCCTTACCTTAGGTCCGACTTGCTTTGTAAGTGTCCGAACCTCCTGTATAATGATTTAAATCATGTTATTGACTTATTACAGAATCATATTCATTGTTATTATATCATATATGGTTCACTAATGACATTATATTACCTGTTCTTTTGTAAATTCAATGTTAAAGAAGCGTTTTGGGTAAAATCGTTTCATTTATCGTAGGTGTTTTGACTTATTGTTCTTGACATTATTATTACTTATATCATGATTTAATTACATCCAGAATATAAAATATGATTTATATATCATATATATTCAGTATATATATATATATAATAGTTAGATAAATGAAATGAAAAACACCGTTCATGGAGACGGTAGTCCGTACGTACGCATGAACGCTGTTTTCGTTTCCTTATTGAAGTGAATGGAATTAAGTAGATGACATACATATAAACTTACATAAATCCAGTATCATTATTATGTCATATATTTAATTAGTACTTATTATATATACTTTATAATCATTCATGAATGGTTAATCATTGAGAATGAATCTCATCGCGTCGTGGAGACGGTAGTCCGTACGTACGCACGAGCGATGATATCGTTCCCATGGTCGTGGAATTGTGTTGAAGTGTTTGTAGAATATTTCAGTATCAATATAAATTTATAATAATCATATATAGTTACTCATTACACCATTATACCCATCCTATTAAGGTGGTGGTGGAAAATAGATTACACCACAGCGTGGAGACGGTATTTCGTACGTACGCACGCGCGGTGATTTCATTTTTCCGTAGGATGGATAGAAGGTGAATTATGGTTGTTTCATATTTATAATAACATATCAGTATGTAAGTAATACTGATGTTATTACTTTATAATAAAACAACTAAAGAAGAAGAAGTTGAAGAAGAAAGAAATTGAAAAGATCGGTAATGGATATTACCTCTTCTTTGGAACGCCTCTTTGAATCCTCCACTTAGGGAACTAAGATTGGTCTTTGAAGAAGACCAGAACCTCTAGGATTATTCTAGGGAAGTGGAGAAGAGAATTTTTCAGGGGTTGGCCGAGCTTTAGTGCTCAAATTGGTGTGAGGAGGAGGGGGAGGAGGTGTCCTTTTATAAGGGAGGAGAGGGGCACCTTAGGAATATCTCAAAATATTATTTTATATTAAAGTCAAAATCGGTTTATAATGGTTCCAAAGGGTCTTATTTCGAAGATAAAGTGGGGAAGGGTCGAAATCCTATCAACCAATAGGATTTAGACAAGTTTAGGGTATTATTTTAACCTTATCAATTAGATTTAACTCTAAGTTAAATAATTTAACTTTTACTGTGTCTTTTTGTTTTCTTTCACTATATGGTTAATACACATACTATAACATGCCAAACTAACCCCAAATTGTTTATTATTAATACATATATCCTTATCTAAGTAATTTGGCCGAACCTTATATTTTTAGGAATACAATAACAATTAATAATATAATATTTGATTTAAAAACTATTTTGTGTCAATTTTGACACTATTTGATAAATGATTTTTGTGAAAGTCATAACAGAATTATATGTTCGAACCAAGTTGATTAAATAAACACTAATATATCATAGTAACCTATAAAATTAGTGGAATTCATAAAAAGTCTCAAATTACATTTATTTTGTTGTTTATAACATCAATTATGTCAATATTTCATAAATAAGATAATTACTGCATCATCTTTGTGTCATAAATAAATTAAATTATTTGATGTCTAAAAATTACAAATAAAATACCATCATGTAGGAAATCTTTTTATCTTTCTAATGAATATTTAAAATCGAATTTATCTTATGTATAACCCCATATTAGAAATGATTTACTTATTAAACTTTGATTTTAACTATTTTAACCCTTCTTTAAATAAATTAATAATAAATGTCCTAATCTAATCCAAGTGGGCCTAAATGGTCATATTTTATTCCTAAGTTTGTTTTTGGTCAAATTACACTTTTCCAATAGAATTAGGACACGTGTTAGAAGAATATTAATATCATATTTACCCTTAGTTACCCTATTTACTATTAACCGCGGTAAAAAAAGTAAAAAGTTACTATTCACCAAAAAATTATTTTTATCTCATTGAACCACATTTTACTTACTGATATCAACCGTGTCTGTCGGATTTTCGAAATTCCATTCACAGAAGCGGTAAAATTAAGTTTTATGCAAAATTCAGTTTTTTTAACTACCACTTAGTAGTTTCACTATTCATCAAAAATTGATTTTTTTCAGAACAATGCCAAAATTTCATCCTAAGCTATATTTCATATTCCGAATTAAAAAATGAAGTCTATTTTACCAAATTCATAACATAGAAGTTGCATTAATTAATTTTATAATTAAATCCCGCTGTTAAAACAAATAGCGTGTTTTTAAGAAACAATATCTATCAAAAGATTGACACTTGTTTATGTCTGGTTTAAATGTGAAATTACATCCAATGACCAACATTGTATTAAATTGTAAAAATATATTCTAAATATACTTTAAAACCACTCAAATTAATAATTTATCACTATTAATTATTTCGATTAAAAAAGTTGTTTTTAATTATAATTTAGTAATTTTCACTATTCATCAGAATATGAAAGTTATCCGAAAAGTACCAAAATTTCACCTTAGGCTAAATTCGATACTACGAATCCAAAAATGAAGTCCATTTTGAGATCTAAAATTTATAAAATTTAAAAAGTGGTTATTACTATTCATAACGGCTAGTTTTAATAATATTTTAATAGCATATCATTGTTTTGTGAAACTCAGTATTGCGTACTACACACGCTATCGAGGAAGGTTGCGATTGCGTGTAATGCAAGGCAAGTCAAGGATGCGTGTTGTGCAAGCTCCTTTTGGTGTAGCGTACAACACAAGACATTAATAAAATTAAAAAGAATAGTTTTCATAAAATCTCGGGCTGTTACAATTTCAACCCATATATCTGTTGTTAATTGGTGAGGGTACTTACATTTAAATTTTTTACTATGGTTCCAATATAACATTTCATGCCTATAGTTATTCCATAACACCTCAATAAGGTGAGTTATCTTATTATGTAGAACTTTGTATCTACGGTCCAAGAACCAAAATGGTTACTCCTTTTAAGAGAGGTTATTCTGTAGTTATTCCAAATATTAATTTATCACATATGTGGGATCAGATATGTACATTCTCAAGAGATATATGTGGAAGCCATCACAAAATTGAGCCATATTTTTTGGAAGTTCTGGCCAATATACCACTACTCTTATGTGATCAAGAATCTACAAGTGGACAATGTACTGAGGGATAAGATTCCATTTCATTCCAAACCTCATGAATCTCTTCCATAATGATATTTGAAGGTAAAAAACCTCTCTAACATCAAAATGAAATTCCCATTAACAATTTTTAGCATATATGTTTTTCCAAATCTAAGTAGCTTTTATATTTTTTGGATAGATTGAACCTTCCCTATCATCTCTTTCATAAGATCGGGTGTATGTATATTTTCTTCTCAAACTTCAACCCAAAATTTAGGAGTTATAAATCTCTTTCCATACATATCTTTATATTGATCCGTTTGGATACTTTACTATAATTTGTTATTATATGATAACTCTACAAATGGGTAATGTTGATCCCATCCTCCTTTAAATTATATTGAGTAGGATATTAGGATTCTTTAGAGCATCTGAATAGTCCTTTCAAATTTTCCATAAGTTTAGGAATGATAGGCCAAACTAAAATTAAATTTAGTATTCAAATAATATTGAAGGCTTATCCAAAATTTTTATGTGAACCTTTCATCAAGATCAGAGATGATCAAAAGTGGAACCCTATAAAACTTCAACATTTCCTTCACATATATCTTGGAATTTTTTTCAAGAAAGAAACATTCTTAAATAGAGATAAAGTGGTATTTATGATTGAGTTGATCCACCAAAACTCATATCACATTATTTTAATTGGATGTCTTCAAGAGACAAGTGAAAAAGTTCACAGGGACATTCTCCCATTTATATGTGGGTATATGAAATGAATTTATCACCCCGTTAAACTTATGTATATATTCTTTAACTTGTTGATATAACAAGCACCTTTAGATATAATTCACAATCATATTTTTCTTGTTTTCCCACTAGTAGAGCTATCAAAGATCACAGTACATCATTGTGCTTATATTATTGATAAAGGAAGGCGAGATATCTACATTATAAAAGATATTATTTTGTATCACCTGAGATGAAGGAACATAAATCCTTATTCCAAACTGAATCACACTATCATCATCAATGTGGAACTAATATATCTTCCCATCATTTACGAATTTCACCTTAATTTGTAGATCTTGATCATTCCGTTATGCATCCTTGTTCATCACATGGATTGATGGTTGGAAAAGAATGTGGGAAAGGTTGGATTTATTTCATAACTTCATGATTTCTAGCTATGTTCATTATATATCCATGAAGATAGATTCTTTCTTTTTCTACATCATGGATAACGTCGCAATTTTGTTTCTGCTAATATCATTAGCTACATTATTAACTTTTTTGGAATGGTAGTAAATAGATCGATCATAATCCATGATTCACTTAAACAATATTATTTTATTATTATTGGACTCCTTTTGTGTGAATATATACATTAGAATCTTCTGATCATTATATATGTTGCACTTATCACTGCAGAGATAGTGCTTCTAAATCATCATGTTGTATATCACAACAGCTAACTCTTGATCATGTGTAGGGTAGTTTTTCTGGTGGATATCCAAATTTTGTGAGCCATAAGCCATCACATTATTATTATACATGTATACACAACCCAATCCTTTATTCAAAGAATTGTTGTATATCACAAAACCTTATCGACTTGCTGGTAGAATTAGTATATGTGTAGTAATTAGATTCTTCTTGAGATCCTTAATGCTTTCCTTATATTATTTTTTCTAGAGGTACTTTACTCCTTTTAGTGTTAAATTAGTTAGTGAGATATGAAATCATAGGAAATTTCTCACAAAACATCAGTATTACCCTAATAGTCCAAGAAAACTATGGATTTCCTCAACATTAGTGGGTCTGATCCATTCTTTAACTTATTTTTTTACCAGTACAAATAAATTACCTCACGTGTGATCATGTGCCATAATAATGTGACATGAAACATCAAAAAGTAAAACATGCTGATTTTAGTATACATTTTATCCATTTTAATGTGACAAGCTTAATATTTAGATTCTCTTTATATTACCCATTTTCATTGGATTAAATGAAAATATCATCTATAAAAACTATTATTTTTTAGGTTATCTATAAATACTATATAAATAAAATACATGATGATTTCAAGGGAATTAATAAGCCTCAAGGGAATCACTATTGGTCTCACAAATCCCATGCAATTTCTAGAAAGTAGTCTTCTAAATATCAACCTTCTACTCCTTTAGTAGATGATATTGATAATGAATGTCCACCTTTGATATGTATTTATATCCTTGTATAGAACTCATAGTTCCCATAATATGAAATCATAGTTCCCATACATTTTATAGAAAGTAGTCTTCTGAATATCTTCCTTCTTCTCCATCAGTAGATGATATTTAGAATGAAGATCCACCATTGATACGTACTAAGCTCATTATAGTTGAATTAACAAGTCATAAATCCTTGTAGGATGATAGTTTTTCATTTGGGTGAAATTATGGAACTCTTAATAATTGATACATAGGAACATTGACACATTATTTTTCTTTATAGAAAGAGCACTGGTACACGCCAAGGAGATGTACAAGGTCATATGAAAATTGTTTTCCAAATTCTATTACAATTAGTTCTTAAACTACTCCAATTTGATTAGGGATATATTATGTGACAATTTGAAGATATTAGTGATACCAAGTATATTTTCTACTGAGAAATATACCTCATGATCTGGGGAAATTCTAGGTAAGTCTTCAGAAATTACATCATTGTATTCCAAAAAAATGGAATTTCGTCAAGGTGGATACCTTCCATTGGGTATAACATTTTGGATAGGTATTCTTCATAATAGGGTATCAATACCAACATCAATGATTTATTTTACAAATGAAATTCATGATCTTCCATTCATTTTTAGAGGAGGATTTTATGTTTTGGAATATCTAAAGACATTTCCTTTTTCTGAAAGTTGATGTGGTCCATATATAATGAGATCTAATCCATACCCAGTACAATGTCAAATTACACAAAGTGGAGGATGATTTGATTTTATAGAAGAATCCTCCCACATACACTAATAGTATGAGAGTCCATCACTTGAGTTGCAATGATTGAACCATTAGGTAATTTCAAATATATATCTATATCAATGTATCGAGGTTTCAATTCAATTGTTATAGAAAACATGAAGGGTATAAACAAATGTGTTGAACAACAATCAACTAATTTTGTTTTTCAATTCTTGAGTTAATTGGAAGTGTACCTTGAATGAAATAATTTTCATTCTCCACTTAAATGGTAATAATGGAATAATATTTACCTTTTCCATTGGATTTTGTTGTTGTGGATGCTAGTTACCCTCAAGGACATGTGTTTTAGTGCACTGGATTACAAATATCCCTTTTTTCACTATAGTATAAGAATTAAACCATGGGTGGTACATTAGAGGTTATTTACTTTCATCCATCATGTTGGGTATCTCCTTCTTGTATCTTCAACATTCATGATATTGGTGTCCATATATTGTGTAATCTATCTATACCTTTGAGGCAGTTCCCATGATGTTTCTTCCAACATTTTTGACATGTGGGAAGATGGATTCTCTTTCCTCCATTATCATTAAATCCTATATCTTGAAACTCCATATTTATTTTCTTATCTTCATATCCATGAGACTATTATCCAATATTTATCTCTACTTTGAGATCACTTTGAACAACCTTTTCAGAACTCCAAAATTCAGGGATATATAGTTCCTTTAAATGGTGTGGTTTTAAACCACTAAAGAATCTATCTATTTTTATATCATTGTTTATATAATAAACCAAGGAGTATCTTGTAATCCTTATGATGTTTTTAACTTATCTGTGACCGATTCACCATTCTTTTTCTTCATCTCAATAAATTCCCTCTCCATATTTGTTCATATATTTTGATGGAAATTCTTGTTAAGAAATATTTTCCTAAATTCTTACCACTCTGTCACTTCTATTTCATATTTATTAATTGTTTTATTTATCAACAACCCCCATTTATCATCTTTTGTATCTTAATAATATATTTCCAGAGCCACATTCTCCTTCTCATAACAATGTATTACAAAAAAATCATTACCAAAGAGTTAAACAACTATTCCTTAATAAGTGGGTCAGAAGATCCACTAAATGTTAGTGGTCATTTCCTTGTAAATGACTCAATGTATTTTTTATCCTTCTCAGGTGAAGGATAATGTTTCACATTGTTCAAGTTATTATTCATCCCCTAATAAAATTGGGTAAGAATATCCATTTAGTTTTGAATTCCACCTCCCATGAAATTAGGGATGGCATTAAAGGATTCGTTGCATTGTCCCTCACATGGGTTTTTGGCCCAATTTCCCTAGGTTCTCCCCATTTTCTAATATATATGAGTATATAAAAAATGTAATTTAAAAAAATAGCGAACAAATAATTTAACCTTTTGGGAAATCATATGTAATGGAATATCTTATCGTATCCCTATATTTAGGCTATTTTTAAAAAAATATTCTTAGATGTTTACATATACTTTGTATTATCCTAAGGTTATTCACTAATGTTTTCTAATCCTAATTCAAAAATCAACTATTCCATTATATGATAGAAACTATAGTGACATGAAATTTTCTTATAGGACTATAACATCATTTTTAAGATAAACAACATAACAACGTTATAATCCAAGATCCAGGGGGTTTTTTGTATTGAGAAAATTTGGCTCATAAATCAATTGTACATGATAAAACACAAATAATTATATAAATTATTTATCATAATCCTTTTAAAATTTCATGTTTTTTTAGTTCAGGTAGTCACCTAACAATATACATCAAAGAGAGTTGTGAGCCAAAAATCTCAGAAAGAGGATCAATAAGGGATATGAATTAATATAACATAGTTGATCAAAATAATAATTATCTTACAATAATTATCGGATAATCATTAATGTATTTAGGGAAACATTACATAAAGGCATAAAATGTGGCAATTCATAAAAAACATCATGTCATAGCATTCGAATACTACACACAATTGTGAACAAATATAGCTCCATGTTCACGCATAACATATGCGCATAATCATAAAAATATATTTGTGAATAATTATATAATATTGTTCATGACTAATTCAATTTATCTCATGAGATAAATCAAATTACCAAATTAATTGGAGGGATATATAATTCTATCCCACCCTTCACATCATAATATTTAAATAATCATGCATGCCACATAAAATGAATAATAATCATTGTCCTAAAATAACCCATGGAAAGGAGTGGGGTTCATAAGGATTTCATCAAGAATAATTTCATGAATAAACCTTGGGATAAAAAATTAACAAGAGAAATATTATTTGGAATAATCATCATCATTCATGAGTGAATAATAAACAGCTCAATACGAGTAAAATATGCATTTTGGAAATATAATTATTTTTGTAAGATCATCATATTTTTAATATAAATAATGGTGGAAGCATGTATATCAAAAAAATTAAAAGGGAATAACATTGAAGTAATAATTCATGAACAATATAAGAATAATCATACCAAATATGTTTATAAATTTGTATAACCCATTGAAAAGGAGTTGGGTGTGAGAACACCCTAACCTTATGTCGCACATTATTTGGTTTCTTTTTTACAACATAATTAATAAACATAGGATTATTAAAACATAGAAAAAACCATGGTTTTTGTTTATTTATTACATTATTTATCCAATATAATGATTAAAATATATTTCATAATACTCTTTTTTAATTGTGAATTTTTTTTATATCATGTTTTCATTAAAATTTCCCAATTTGTTTCAATTTCACTATTTTCATTCAAAGTTATTTAAACATAAGTATAATTGAATCCATAATATTATAATACATGTAATTAAATATTTAAATATTATATATAATTAATACTATACATCCGAGAAGGTGGTTATAATAATTGACTTGGCAATGTCTCCATAGGTGGTTAACCGACCTTTGAAGAAACATTTTCAAAAGAGTAGGTAAGAGAATTTTTTAATTTATACATACAGTAAATATGATACCTATAGTAATTTATCTTAATTAAAATAATTTTAAATTAACACCTAATTAATATTATAAGGTTTGGTTTTGAAATAGGTGGTGAAAAAATAAAGGTAAGAAGTAAAATAGAAGAGAGTTAATTAAAACTAATTAATAATCTATGTAGCTTCCCTTATAATGTTAGGAGTTGGATTACTCTAGAAAAAGCCTAAAAAATATAAGGTTATTGATAAGAATTATTCTGTAAGAGTTTAGGATTATGAATTTTGGGTATTAGTGGTTTTCCAATTGAAGGGTGTGGGGTTATTTATACTTGAGGAGATGTGTATTTTTAGAATAAAACATTGAATAAAATATTATATTGAAGGAAGAACATGTAATGGTGAATGTTTTAATCTATATATATCATATATAAATATAATATAATGGTATTAAGATTTTAAATCCCATCTATAATTAGAATTCAATAGTTTATTAAAACGGAATGTTGAAAAACGGAAAAAAATTATTTTAAGGAATCACTTTTGAATCAGGTTTTAGAAAAAAAAATAGGTTAGGATGTTTAGTTTGTTATATTTTGATGAATCATTTATGAAATTAAATATTTCATGTATGAAAATAAACTTATATAAATTATTAGTTCGTTATTACATCATGTGCTGTGTAATTTAAGATACAATAATTACATGAAAAACTACATTTTAACTATTCACTAAAAAATGAAGTATTTTAGAAAATTATCAAAAAAGCACCATTAGAAAATTTTGTCTTCTGATTTAAAATGTGATATTAATTTTATCAAAATAAATTTCTAAAATATTTAATTTTAATTATTAATATAATTATTAGGATTTATATGAAATACTACTAAATATAGTGTATTAAAAATATTCTTACAATTTTTTTTGAGTTTTTAATAATGATATTTTTTGGAATTATAATATTTATATCTTTATAAATTAATTATGATAAATATTATTAAGATGAAAATTTATTATCTTGATGTAAAATTACTGATCTAATAGTTAAGATACTATTCCCAATGGTTAGGTTACTATTATGAATGGGCATGTTACTATTCCAACAGTCACATTACCATTCTAACAGTTATATTTACTCTTATAAATACCTATAATATCCTTAATTAATTATTCAAATCAATTATGGTCAAGGTTATTTATTTCCATTTTCTCTAATTTTGTTTAGTTTACTAATATTTCATTTTATTCTATAGTGTTTCTAGTAGGGGATTTGTTTCTCATAAATTAAGTCAATCCATATTTTCCTATTTTAGTTTTTCTATTTAATATTTTCCCCAACAATAATGTTTTTTATTTTAATTTGAATTATTGATGATTAAGGTAATGATATTTATTAATGAATAGAATTTTTATTGGTTTCTTTATATGTATAATACTATATAGTTTATTATAAGACTGATTTATTTCAAGAGAAATATTTTATTTATAAACTTTGGGTTGTTACACAGCATGCCACATTGATGACACACGAGGGTCCTATGCATAGAAGGAGTTCACAAAAGATCGGAAGGCCGGTAAATTCGACCACCAGTATAATCAACATCAGACCAATTTGAAACTACATTACTAGAATTTCCTTTATTACTTCTAGAGACTGAAGGAGGAGTGGATTCCTTGACCAACCTCATGAACATGGTCGCAGCTTGAACTAATTGCCTCACTACATTAGCAAAGAAGGTTATATTGAATTGTAATACCCACAACTGATTGTTAGGATGAATCCCATTATCAAAATGTAGAGATTTAAAAGAATATTCATGATCAAACTCTTGGACATTGAGGACTATATCTAATAAAGGATGAAAAAATCCGACAATAATCTATAACTTTGCTGAAGGACACGCATCTCCATCACCCTTTCCAACTTAATAGCCCAAGAAAAGTACTTTCAGATGCAAAAATCCATGAATAATTCCCTAGTAGAGGTCTTATCTATAATTTTTTCTAATGTAAAACTTCTACCTTTGACCTTAGAGCACAAAGGAAGATAACTTAACCCTTGGAGACTCATGAAACCCATGGAAATTGAATATCCCTTCAATATTTTCATCCAATATTCTACTACAAAAGTATCCATTTGACCATGAATGAGATGAGGTTTTAACTCCAAAAACTCTAGGAAAAAATAATTAAGTTGACCAATAGGAGGGTGCACTAATTTGTAAACACCCATAGCTTCACCTTGTTTATACAGTGAATATTTGGTGATATCATACTCTAAATAAAAAGGAAAAAAACTCACTCAAAACCAACACACCATGATAGAATTGTCATAATTAAACACCAAATGTAAAAATAAACTAACCAAAAAATTCCAAAAAAAACATCATCAAAAATATCTCTAACCACCACTTTGGAAAAAACTTTCAACTCAAAAATTAGATCCATTTAGGTCTACAAAAATCCATCAATTTCTACTGAAAAATAAATCTTTTCCATTTTAATCTACTTTATCATATTAAATAAAGCTTTAAACATTCTAATGAAATAATACATTGATTTTTTAAATAAATAATCAAGTAATAGATCAATTAAAAAACAATTTTTATCAGAAAAATTTATAATAAAATTCCATTTATATATGAATTTATTTAAGTATACTTGAAAGCCACATTTATCTTTTTTTTAAAAATCAAAACATCACTAATTGAAATACTATTTTTCACAATATAAGATGAGGTTTTGAAAACAATTTTAATATTATAAAATAACCGAAATATATTCCAGTATGAGTATAGTGACAAATGGTTGACTTATCCATACGTTTTTTCCATACAACAATCACACCAATTCCACAAAGAGTCATTTAGGAATACATCTCTGGGCTCTACATGGATTTCTATGCTCTATGAGATCACCTAAATCCACTAGCTCAACTCTTAGTTCATTCCACAAGCACAAAAAACCCTATAAAAATCCAAAATATCTAAATAAACCATAGATAATTAAAAAATACAATAAATACAATGAAATGAATAGATAATAAAATTTAAAAAAACTAAAAACCAAAATCCCCCTGGTTAACCACATTTCGACATTGGTAGTGTTTTCTAGACACATTATCTTACAAACACCCCATGTTTGGCAATACTACTCCTACCATGAAAAACAAAATAAAATATTGATATTTTAAATATGGGTACAATAAAGATCCTCTATTAATAATATTTTTCATTGATCAACCATGGTTAACCCCACCCCATACACTTGAGGTAGCCCCCAACATCCCTAAGACATTTTTCCTATCACCCTGGGGTAGTGACAAGAAAACAGAGACTCAAAGAGTTATGATGGGAACTACTTCACGGAGGATGAAAAAACATTAGATGAACAAAGATAAATGAGAATACCAAAATAAATAAAAAGGACCAAAAAAAGAAACTAAACATTAACTAATAATAAAACAAACCCAAACCTGATATAAAAATGGATTTTCATGTGACCCCATGGGTCACTAATCCAACCTAAAACCCTGAATTGATCCATGGTGATTGAAACCAATAAATATCTTCAACTAAATCTAAAAACAGGAATATAAGTATAGGCGTGATCATTGCAACTCTATAGGAATTCCAAATTAAACTATTCCCTATGAATTTTATTTAAATAAAAGATTATGTTAATGAAATTTTGAAATAAAATATATAAACATTGGTTTTCATTAATTATACTTTAAAAAATATTGTACTTTTCTTTATTTATTTTAAAAAGTTTTATCTTACAAGGATAGGATCAGGAATTTTAGATAGATAAAGGGTGAAAAAATTGTTTTTAAAAAACGGGGTGACAGGGAGTATGAACATTTTCTGAAAATATTATTCATGATAAAAATTTGAAAACCAAACATTAACATTTACCAAAGAGACACACCATATATTGGGAGAAAAAGAAATGAAAAAATAGAGAGGGAAATGGGAAAACGGGAATCAAGTAACCATACTAAAAGATATAGAAAGATTAATTTATACAGATAAAATATTGTCTACGAACATGGTAATAACTAGGAGATCCAACTATCATATCATCATGCCCAATGCAATCAAACAACCATACTTCTTGGTCGTACCCTACCTGGCATAACTAGGGGAAACAACCCTATAAAAACCTGGTTCTTCATTGTGTTGTAGGTCCTTAATTTTCTATATTTTCCCAATTTAAATTTATAAATATGGCCTTATGTGAATGGACTTTGGAATCATGTTAGTAATAGGGATTCTAAGGGAAGTTTTAGAGACTAGAACCTAGGTTTTGAGGTGAAATTACCTAGAAAATGGTTAGTGAAAATCATATAGGACGGGCCACACATCTATGTACCCAAATCTAAATTTTTGAATGTGGGTTTTGGAAATATTTTCACATGGTATGTTAAACCATGTGGGAAAACCATGTGAGTGATTCTTCACTATAGATAACCATGTACGGTTGGAACATGGTTTTGAAAAGTTTTTCCTAAACCATAAGACCTACATATTATGTGAAAAATGACCCTTTTACCTTTAAAATCCTATTAAACCTAAAACTAATTTCACCCAAACTCCCACACAACTAACTCAATATTTAGAATCTTCTCTTTAATCCTATTCCAGGAATCATGAGATTGTATCTATCTATACATTGATACAATGGTCTCTTGTCTCATTGGATTTTCATTGGTTAGTTATTGAATCATTTCTATCTATTATTTATTCTTCTAGATATCACATGCACTGTTTAGGTGAAATATCATATTCCCTATTATTATTATTTTCATCACCTATTCTATTCACCCCTGATATGAGTCGAATCAGGAGATAAGAATTTATTACCTATCAATTATATAGCTATTTTAGATTGTTTACTACGTTTTGTTTAACTTTTATTGATTATAAATATGTCATTGTTCCATGTTCCAAATTCATAGAATGTTGCCGTTGAAATTATTTAAATTATTTAAATTTAATTGTTAATATTGGCCTATTTAATTAAAGAGTCCATTAGTGAATGTTATAGGTTGTGAACCTTGAATTATAAACACCACCTTTGTGTGTTGTTTAATTAAATTAACATTTATAATGGTCTATGGTTTAGGATACCTTCAGGTGTTCTCATTTTCCCTTTTACTTGGGATGTGATTTTTGAAATGAATTGTAAATTCAATTGATGAATTGGTTTATGAGTAGAATTGTAAATTGTATTGAAATATGAATTCTGAATGAAATAATGAAATGGTCAATAGAAGGGATTGGTGACAAAGAACCTAGGATTTTCCCATTATTTTATATTTTAATACTGGATTTCAATTTATATTGAATTCCCTTGTGAATAGAATACAGTCTTAGACATGTAATAGATTTTTAAGCATGAGAATCTTATCAAAATGAATTTACTATATGAGATAATTAGAGGCTAAGCATTATAATCTTATACATGCTTTTAGACACTTTTGTGGTGTGGTCTAGATTGTTTTGATATGGGTTTCACCTTTGAATAATTAAATCATTGAATGAATTCTTATTCCCCTGTGTGTATATCGGAGCTGAGCCTTATGTATTGGAAAATTCCTTGAGTCGCCTTCTAAGGTCAGTTATATTTTAATGTTCTTGGTTTTTTCCATGGAACGTAAACTGAATTTGTTTAAATGATATTATTTAATGATAATGAGTAGGACTTAGGTGAAACATGTATTCAATGAGTCATTCCATGTATGTATTCATATGTCCTTGTCCTTACAAATACCTGAGTGACACTTAGACCCTTGATATAGACTGCCAAGGATAGACTCAATGGTAATGACCATTATATACCGAGTTATATATGGATCCATATTAGAATACCATGTAAAATGTAAGGAAATTGAACAAATATTCTATGGTTGATACTTGGGATCTCTTAGGGGACCGACAAAGGCAGACTCTAATGGTAGTTATGTTATACCACACCTAAAGCGATACATAGGATATTGAGAGGTTCTCCATAGACAGGCTAGTAGGGTTCTGGTTTATTTTAAATTTGGAGTGATAAATTAATTACAAATTATTAATTTCATGGATGGGATCAGTTCTAAATTGAATAATGATTGCAATTGTGTGTGTGATGTGTATGTCAAAACAAAGAATAATATTGGATTCAATATTACTTATTAATTTATAAATGGATTCTTTAGCAATCATTGATAATGTAATCATAGGGGATTGTTTCCCTCAGAATTTGGGGATGACCTCCTTGATTGAAGGTTCAAATATTCCAATCGGTTTTTAACGGGTTTGTTCATAGAACCGGAAACATCCAATGATTCCACATCTATTTGGACCTACATTCCAAAGGTAGTTCTCATTAGTTTTTGGACTAATGAGGCTTAGGAATTTGCATTGGTTGATAGGATGGGAGGTCGGACTCATCACACCTTTTTGAGGGGAATTATTGTCTACTCCGGGACTCTCTTTATAGATTTAAGTTATGCTCATGAATCCTTATTACATTACCAAGTATAAAATGAGCTTTACATCAGATTTGGTAATCAATGATTAAATATTTAGGAAATTTAGAGAATCTTTTATTTGTATTCGAGGTTCTTCATCGATAGAAAATCATCTGTATTTATTAGAGATTCTTGGTCAATGGTATCCTTTGACACATTTATATAGAAGTATCTTGGTCATTATGATGACCATGCTTGTTTTAAAGCTACTCAGTGGGGAACTTGAATTTTATTGTCATTCAGAAGGATATGAATTATTTCAGAGTTGGGATCGATCCCGCAGATGGGCTACCAACGTATCCATTGTTTAGAAAAGGAATCAGAACCCACGTAGTTTGAGTAAGGGAGTGTGATGTTTATGATTGATGTCTCAAATAAGGATGTCATAATTACTTTTACACTCTAAGATCACGTGAGTCATGCTTAGTGTGAGAAACAAGAGGTATTGGTAAAAACCAAAAAATTGTGCCATGGAAGATGCAGTCATAAGAAATAATGTGGGGATTATGTATGTATGACCACCCAAATAAATGAAGATTAGGATTTACTTCAGGGAAGAAATCCATGAACATGGTACATAAAGGTATATGTACTTCATGGAGATTGGAATACTCTAACTTGGGCCTTACTCCTGAAAAGGAGGCCAAAATTAGAAGAGGACTTATGATTGGGTTTTAATCCTTAGAAGGAATCCCAAAACAAAGGTAAATTAGGACTTGTTAAGAGAAATTAAGACTGGGGCTTACTCCTGAGAAGGAGGACCAGGTTAAGGGACTTGAAAAATTAAGGAACTTGGGGCTTACTCCAAAGGAGGATGCCCATATTTGAGAATTATGACTGGGGATTATTCCTAAAAAGGAGGCCCAGGTTAATGAGGTCTCTCATCTTAAAGGATCAGGTTTAATGAATGAAATCTCAATCTTTAGTGACATAAAGATGTGTAAATCAATAGGTTTTGAGAGATATTCCACATAATTCTGTTCAGATAAAGAATTCAAATCAAGAAATCATGCCATAAATGGCTTTGAAGAGTGTCTTGAAGATTGAATCTTGAATAGGAGAGGTGGACTGGCATAAGAGGGGTGAAATGGGCAAGAAGGGAACCCAAAAAGGTAGGGGCGTGCATGTCCTGGAAGACGTGCAGGTACTGCGTGGGCGCGCAAGTCCTGGTCGCGCAGGTATACCTGTGCGACACATGGTTACTTGCGCGTTTGTAAACCAGCATGGTAATACTTGGGAGATCCTTGACCAATGCCTTTTGAATTATCCTGAGGTACTTCCAGAAGAGAGGCACGCATGTTTTGGTGAGGAAGTAGTGCGGCGCGCAAGTATGTTTATTGCCCTTAAGGGTAAAACACCATAGGCGCGCAAGTGTTAGTGAGTTCTAACACTTAGAACATACTCCTCTTGTTTAGACCTTCGATTATAGGTAAATAATTACCTTAGAAGTGTTCGGAAGACTTGAAGAAGAGACTTGTGCATTCAGAGATCTAAATATGAATTCTAAAAAAAATCCTCTCAAATGCGGGGCCCACAAGGTTTATTTAGAGGCTGAAGAAGACCTCGGGTGGTTATCCTTTAGGGTGCACAAGTCACTTGTGTGACCATTAGGCGTCGCGCAAGTGGAATTTCACGATAGTGATGGAACTTGCGTGGCACATGTGCTTTTGAAGCTTTGTTTATGCCTCTATAAATTTTTGATTTTTTCTTCAAGGGATGAATCAATTTGTGCTAAGTCATTTTCTTTTACATTCTTTTTAGACAATGTGACGAAAGAAGAGCGTCAACAAAAGTCCCCCCTCAGAGTTGGATCCGAAAGAAATGAGGATGTGACTCTGAGGAAAAAAAACCAAAGGAAAGGCGGCGCACAAGTCTTTCAGTGTGCAACACTTGGCGCCCAGGATGTGGCGCGCAAGGTATGGAGCACAACTTCTAGATGAACAAACTTCGGCACGCAGGGTACGACTGTGGCCTATAAATATGTGGCCCCATTTCCATACAAAGCATCCGGATTTCAATCTTTTGAGCTCTCGCTGTGCAAGTGGCCTTCGCCGCACAGGTTTCTCTGTTTTCCACTGTTTCATTGTTGTCGTGCTGCTGTAGAGGTGTTTAGACTTGCGCGGTTTATACTTGCGCGTAAAAAACTAGCGCATCCCAATAACACATGCGCGCCAAGTTTAGACTTGTGTGCCTTAATTCCTTTTCCATTTTTCTGAATTCATTCACAAATTTTATGAAAAATAAACCCATTTAAGAGTTAGTTTATTCAACTTTTGTGCAGATTCAATGGCTCTCAGGAGAATCAGAACGGCTGATGAATTGGCTAGAAATCGGATTGATGACATGTTGGACATTGTTGGCCATGATTACTATGATATATGCGACAACACTCTCCCAGATTTAGCTAAGTACTTGAAGAAATATCATCTTAATTTCCCATAGAGAATCTACCTATCCCTGTATGGTCAAGGTCATCTGCAAGGAGTCAATGTTCCAGATCCAATGAACTATACGCCTGAAATGCAGCTGCACTTATACTCCTCTATTTCTGTTATGTTGTGCATTAAGAGAAACAACAATGGTGTGAACATTCAATGTTTCCTTCCATGCCATTTCCTTGAAGATATGAAAATGGAAAACCCATGGGCTAAAATGTTTTCCGCTGCCTGTTGGTGGAGAGAAGAAAACATGGAATTAGAGCAATATCTGAAAAGAGTACTCTCTCCAAATGGATCTTTACTTCTAATGCTCCATTATCAAATCCATGTATACATCTTCCAAGTCTCTTGGACAGAAACAGAGTCACTGTTTGATCAGCAGAAAATTTTTCAAACCGCACTCAAGAACATCCTTTTATAATTGTTCCAAGAAGAGCTGGTATCACTGTATCTCTTATTGTCTCCAATTGAATGAATGAATTCCAGGTGGTTTCTGATGAAGCTCAAGATGCCATAAATCAAATGAAGAGGTATGTTGAAAGCCTCTTATAATTATTGAAAAAAAGAAGATACTCGAGTCTGTGGATGTCCTTATATCTTTAGTGTATCAATGAAGAACACTTTCATCTTGAATCATTTATGCTTGTATTATTTCTCTACCTGCTTTAAATTTTACCGATGCCAATGGACCTAGTAAGCATAGTTTGATATTTACTAGTATTATTATAAATAACCCTAAAAACTTTGAATCTTTTAATTGCTCAATATTACCTAAATCATTCAAAATGTATGTTTAGTGAGATGGAACGTGACTTTTATTCAGAGTTCCTTTTTCTTTTGTAGGCAGTTTAAAGTCATGCACATCGGACATACAGAGGCTAATTCTTAAGGTCGAAAATATCTTTGACCGAATGAATTAGAATTGACTCAATTCTTTGACAATTTATCTGAAAACATATTACCATACTCAAGTATGAGGGAAAAAATGTAAACTATGGCTTATGAATATTTGAATATGAGGAATGATATGAAAAAGAGCTAAAAGGCATCAGAAGAAGTAGTTTCCAAGAATGAAGTTACCGTTATTTAACAAACTCGTTAGGGGGTTGAATTATGCAGGGACACCTAAGGGCATTGGCTGCATTGTCAAATAAATAACATCTTTTGGATAATAAGTCTGTTATGTACATTGTTTATGCAAGGCCGTCTAAGGGCACGTGCTGCATATTCAGGAAAAAGAACTCTCATAATTTTACTTTCCTAGTGCTAAAAAGCCATTGAAAGTTTATGGATATTCAAATTTTCCAAAGTATAGAGTTTGCTATATGGAAAGAGGTACCTGAATATGGAGAAGATATTTCCAAACAAGATTATCAAAGAACTGGATGGATATCACTCCTACGAAAGTCTGACCGAAACGTAGGGAAGGAGAATATAAACCATAGACTTGAATACTTTCAGATCATGAAAAAGGATATGGGACAAATATGTTAAAGATGGCTATTTTTGCTGATCCCTACATACTGTCATTTAAGACCAATAAGTACAAAAGAGGATTTCTTCCCAAGAATGAAGTTACCAATATCCGACAAACCCATTAGGGGGTTGAATTTTGCCAGGCCACCTAAGGGAATTGGATACATAGTGAGATAGTAGTATCTTTTGGCTGACAAATCTGTTATGGAGACTGTTTATGCAAGGCCTCCTAATGGCACATACTGCATAGTCAGGTAAAAGAACTCTCAGAAATTTGAAAATTTTGTGACTAAAAGTCAAGAAAAGGGTTATGAAGATCTGAAAACATTTAAGGTTAGAATTATGACACATAAAGATGGGTATTTTCCAATGTATACAAAGATACACAGATCAATGCTAACCATAATCATGTTGTGGAAAATGGTCAGTTATTTGCGACGGAAATACAGGACCCTTCGCAATTGCAATGACGCAGTTTGCGCGCCAAAACTTGGGAAGCCTATTTGCAACGGGTAGAAGGCTACCCGTCACAAGTACCCGGTGGTGGTAAATAGTATTTGCGAAGGGAAAATTGGCCCGTCGCAAAAAACTATTTACCAGGTGTTATTTGCGACGGGTCTCGTCGCCAATACCGGCCGCAGTAAAGCCTATTTGCAACGGTCGCCTTTGACCTGTCGCAACTACCCGGTGGTGGTAAATACTATTTGAGACCGGTAAATTTCCCCGTCGCAAAAAAATATTCACCGGGTGGTATTTGCGATGGGTCCCCTCGCAAATACCGGTGGCAGTAAATAGGAATTTGCGACGGGGATATCCGCCCGTTGCTAATGGTGTGTTAGCAGGGAGATATTTGCGACGGGCCCGTCGAAAAACCCTTTTACCCACCGCCCGTAATTAATGCGGGCGAAGATATTTGCGACGGGGCCCGTCACCAAAACCGGCAGTGGTAAATAGGAATTTGCGACGGAGATATCCACCCGTTGCTAATGGTGTGTCGGCAGGCAGCTATTTGCGACGGGCCCGTTGCAAAAAACCTTTTAACTGCCGCCCGTAATTAGTGCGGGCGAAGGTATTTGCGACGGGATATCGTTGCAATACCTAGTATTTGCGACGGTATCCCATTTCAAATACGACCATCACAACTAATATAATATATATATACACCCTACCCGTTTTTTCTCAATAACATTTAGATCTCTTTTCCCCTCTCTCTAACTTTCAGTTCTGTGTAGAAATTTTTTTTTGTTTTAATTTTTTCTTTCGAGAAGTGGAGAGAAATAGTTAGAAGTCGCAGATTACTTCAAAATATCGAAGGTATTTATATTTTTTTTATTTTTTAAATTATTTTTAATTGTTAAATAATTTGTAATTGGTAATTTTAATTTTTAATTGTTAATTGTTAATTTTTTTGGTAGAATGTTTAGTAGCTATATAGTATAATTAGATTAAGTTGGTGTACCAAATAATCTTTGTCTGGATACGAACAAGTAGAGGCGGCTCTGGTGCAGATGTACCTAGGAGTGAAAACTCTGACAAGGTGTTTCGAGCTTGACTCGGGGTGACCTGGTACACGACAACGGGCCTTGCTGCACTCTTGGTTCAACACTCCCGGAGGATTTTTTGGTAATAATTAGAAATAAATATATAAGTATCATATAATTGGGAAATAATTATATTTAATTAGATTTAATTAAAATAATTATCATATAATTAGGAAATAATTAGATTTAATTGATTAGAAATAATTAAGAAACAATTAAAATAATTAGGAAAAAATTAAAATAATTAGGAAACAATTAAAATAATTAGGAAAAAATTAGATTTAATTAGGAAACAATTAGATTTAATTAGGAAACAATTAGATTTAATTAGGAATCAATTAGATTTAGTTAAGAAACAATAATATTTAATTAGGAAACAATTAGATTTAATTAGGAAAGGAAACAATTAGATTTATTTAGGAAACAATTATAATAATTAGGAAAGAATTATAATAATTAGGAAAGAATTATAGTAATTAGGAAACAATTATAATAATTAGGAAACAATTATAATAATTAGGAAACAATTATAATAATTAGAAAACAATTATAATAATTAGAAAACAATTATAATAATTAGGAAACAATTATAATAATTAGGAGACAATTAAAAACAATTAGGAAACAATTAAAAACAATTAAGAAACAATTATAATAATTAGGAAACAATTATAATAATTAGGAAACAATTATAATAATTAGGAAACAATTATAATAATCAGGAAACAGTTAAAAGGAATTAGGAAACAATTATAATAATTAGTAAACAATTATAATAATTAGGAAACAATTAAAAATAATTAGGAAACAATTAAAAACCATTAGGAAACAATTAAACACAATTAAAAAGAAATTAAAAACAATTAAGAAACAATTAAAAACAATTAGGAAACAATTAAAAACAATTAGTAATGAATTAAAAACAATTAGGAAAGACTTAAAAACAATTAGGAAAATTAGCATGCGTGACTGACCGCTCATCTAACTCAATTTTATTTTCATTTGTGTGTTGAGGCTTGACAGGAAACGTCTGCCTCCACATGTAATATATGCTTTTATTGTCAAAATTATCAACCTCCTCGCCAACATAGAGGTGAGGAAGTGTATAATTTTGACAGTAAAATAAGATATTACATGTTGAGGCAGAAGTTTCGTGTCAAGACTCAACACACAAATGAAAAGAAAATTGAGGTAGATGAGCGGTCAATTATGTTTGTTTTATATTCAATGATTTATTAACCACCCGACCTATATGCATATCTTCACATTTCTAATTTGTAACATAATTAGTAATATAATTAGTAACATAAATAGTAACATAAATAGTAAAATAATATAAAATATTATATTAATCTAATATTAATAATTAAATAATAATAATAATATAATTATTTTATTATTTTATGTTTAATATTTATAAAAAATATTAATATTAATAAATTATAAAAAATTTATAAAATATTACAATTATCAATATTTTCAACAAGTTTTTCATTATTCTTAACATGTTCAAATCTTAAAGGGTCGCCAATTTTCAGGTCTTTCCCAATAGAAAGTTTGCGTCAACCGCGTCCAATGTAAAATCTATAATTGTTCTTGCTTGGTTGATCACCTCACAAGTAGCGTTGCAATAGGACAACCCAAGTCATGTCTTTCTCATTACGTGTGTCTTCCTATTGCAACATGACTTGCGAGGTGATCAACCATGTAAGGACAATTATAGAGTTTAAATTGGACATGGTTGACGCAAAATTTTTATTGGGCATGACCTAAAAATTGACGACACTTTAAGATTTGAAGATGTTAAGAATAGAGAAAAATCTGTTGGAAATATTGAGCTTTGTAATAATTTGAAATAATTAATAATAATTAATCAAAAAACAAATAAATTCAAGTACATGGTTATAAATTGGCACAATTTCCAGCAAATTGGCGGCTACCTTTTGTTCAACGTCTCATATCTTTGCTAATTCTTCCCACAGAAATTAGTATAAAAATGTGCTCTAACATAAGTCAGAGATAGTTTTTCATACTGATTTCAGTCCGGAGAATGTTAAAAAGAGATAACCCATCGGAAAAATCAGAATAACTAGTAATATAATCTCCACAATGATGATTACAAAATTTTATTTCATTATTCAAGAATATTTCATTTTTCCAAGTATTGATAAGTATTTCTAAATTAATAATAATTAGTGAGGATGATTACAAACTAACTGTGTCGCCTATAATTATTGTTAATTACTAAGAAATAACTGTAATTATGTATCTTCTTTTTTTAGGATATTGTTTTTCTTATATCAAATTATTTAAAAACAGTAATGTTTTTAAATTTTGTAGAAACATATATATGAATATGGAACAAGGAAATCGACATCAATCATTATTAGATGATCGTACTTGGATAAATCAGTGTAGAAATCCAAACGGTTCTAGTTTAAATCCTATATATGTTGATGGTGTTGAAGCTTTCTTATCATTTGCATCATCAAACCCGAAATTTGTTTCAGAAGGGAAAATTAAGTGTCCCTGTAAAAAATGTGCTCTGAGAATGTTTGAGAAATTTGACATCATTGTGAAACATCTCTTGGGTTGTGGTTTTCAATCAGATTATATTTTTTGGTATCAACATGGTGAACGTAGTTCCAGAGAAGATACTAATAATTTGATTCCAGATCCATCACGGTTTCAGAATTTAGTACATGATGTTGCAAGGTCATCCGTTCAACAAACTGAAATTGAGGATGATGTTTATTTACCTCCCGAGTTGGCACCATCTGATTTTGCTGGGTTGTTCAGGTCGGCTGAGGATGCATTATATCCTGGTTGCAAGATAAGCAAATTTGAAGCAGTTGCAAAATTTACGGCTATTAAATCAGATAATGGAATGTCAAATAACTATTTTGATCAGATATTTTCTTTGGATAAAGCACTGTTACCTGAAAGAAATGTGTTGTCTGCTAATTATTATGAGAGAAAGAGACCAGTTCGTAATCTGGGCCTTAGTTATCAGAAGATCCATGCATGTTCAAACGATTGCATCTTATATTCTGGTGAAAATGAGTCATTGGATAGTTGTCCCACATGTGGACAATTGAGGTATAAAGAAGCTCAATCAGGGAAGTCTGGATTGATTCCTGTAAAACAGTTGAGATATTTCCCGCTTACACCTAGGTTGCAGCGTTTCTTTATGTCTCAGAACACAGTGACAATGATGTCATGGCACAAAACCAATATTTCAAATGTTAAAATCTTGATTCATCTATCTGATGGTGATTCATGGAAACATTTTGATCAACTGAATCTGTCTTTTGCTTTAGAATCTCGGAATGTGCGATTGGGTCTTTCTACTGACGGTTTTTGTCCTTTTGGATCTTTTGGTAGTCAGTATTCCTGTAGGTCTGTCTTTATAACTCTATACAATTTGCCTCCATGGATGTTGATGAAAGACCCTTATATCTTTTTGACATTATTAATCCTAAGACATTCGAAAATGAATATTGATGTTTATTTGAAACCATTGATTGATGAGTTAAATTTATTGTGGAGTCATGGTGTTGGTACATATGATACTGCTGTGAAATAGAAATTTGTAATTAAATATGCTTTGATGTGGACAATTAGTGACTTCCTGGCATATGGAATGTTATCTGGCTGGAGTACACATGGTCCAAAATCATGTCCTTACTGTATGGGAGACAACAAAGAATTTATGCTCATGAATGGAAAGAAACCTTGTTATTTTGATTGTCATCACAGATTTCTTCCAATCGATCATCCTTTTCGGAGGAATAAATCTCATTTCAGAAAAGGAAGAATTGAAAGAGATGAACCTCCAAAAATGATCTCAGGTATAGAGTTACAATCAGTTGTATTTTTATTACCTTCCATCACTTTTGGACCGACAATAAACCAACAGAAAATTCATGGCTTTGGGAAAGAACACAATTGGAAAAAATGGAGCATTTTTTTGAATATGCCATATTGGTCTGATTTGTTGGTCCGACACATGTTGGATTTCATGCATATTGAGAAGAACTATTTTGATAATTTATTTCATATAGTTTTGGATACACCGGGTAAAACCAATGATAATGTAAAGGAACGATTAGATCTTTCCCAAATTTGCAGGCGACCAGAACTTGAATTGTTTGAAAATGTCAAATCATAGAGATTAATGAAGCCAAAAGAAGCTTATACACTGACCAAATAGAGTCGCTTATTATTTTGTCAGTGGATTGCAGATTTGAGACTTCCAGATGGCTATGCTTCCAACTTGGGCAGATGTGTTAAAAATGGTGATATTACCGTATTAAAAATGCATGACGGTCATGTTATAATGGAAATACTTATGCCTATTGGATTAAGAGGTTTGTTGAATTCTAAGATTTTGGATTAGATAATAGATATCTCATATTTTTTCCAAGACATGTGCGTGGTGACAATAGACTACGACACACTAAGCAAACTGGAAGAAGGTTTTGTTGTAATTATATGCAAACTGGAAAAAATCATTCTGCCGACTTTCTTTGACTCAATGGAACATTTTATATTACATTTTCCACATGAAGAAAAATGTGGAGGTCCGGTTCAGTTTCGATGTATGTACCCATTTGAGAGATGCATGTGGAAATTGAAGAAAAAAGTCCATAACAAAGCATTAGTTGAAGGCTCAATTGCTGAAGCTTATTTGGAAGAGGAATTTTTTTTATTCTACTCTCATTATTTTGAATCTGAATATCCTCAAAATTTAACTGCATGGGCCGGAACGAGGGGAATTTTGATGATGATATGAACAATCAATTATCAGTTGTCAATCAGCCCGAACTTGGCTTTGGTGGAGTTCATGATGGATGGATTTCAGATGATGAACACCATAGAGCTCATACATATGTTCTACTCAACTATGAAGAAATGTCACCAATTGTACAGTGAGTGCTCCTATCCCTTATTCTATAGATTCTATTACAGTAAATTAATCATATTGTATTTGTAGGTTATATGATGATCATATCAAGAAACAATTTCCACAAATTACAGCAACTGGCTTAGAAGAATGCCGGCCAAAAATTTTTGCCTCCTGGTTTCAAAAACTGGTATCATACATTATTTTTTTGGTTTTACATATAAAATCAATTTATTACTTGTAATAGTGATAAATGTTTTACAAATTTTCAGGTATTTGTACATGCTGATAATATTGACAGTCGATTGCGTATATTGAGTAGCCCACCATCCAAAATGGTTAAATCTTATAATGAATATGTGGTGAATGGTTATCGCTTTTATACATGTACATATGGGGAATCAAAGAAAACAATGAATAGTGGTGCTTGTTTTAAGGGATCACATCATAGAGATATTGAAGTTGACTTTTACGACATGCTTGAAGAAATTATTGAACTATGTTATTTGGGACAGAATTATGTAACAATGTTTAAATGTCAATGGCTAGATACTGAGAGAGGCTTGCATATTCATTCGATTCATGGAATTTTTGATATTAAACATAAAAGTCTTCTTGTAGTAAATGAATCATTTTTATTGGCTCATCAGGCACATCAAATTTATTATGAAAAATATTGTGCTACTGCAAAAGAGTTGGATGATTGGTGGAGTATAATAAAGGTTAAATCTCGAGAAAATCAGTTTACTCAAACTGAATGTTGTTCCACTAAATTACAAGGAAATGAAATTTTTCAGGACACTCCTCAAAACACATATTTTTTACAAAGAGACATGAATATCGAGGATGCCACCCCATAGTTAAGGGTTGATGGTGACGATGTTGTCAATGATGTTACAACTGAATTTGAAATGACAATAGATGATGAAAGTGAAACTAATATGGAAATAGATGATTTTGATGAGGAAGATGAAGACATTGACATTGACAACTATGAAGATGATGATGAAGATGAACATTGACACAGTAAAATGCTGGTTATAATCATAACAAATATATATCTATACATAATAGTTGTTTTCAATTGTTTGCTAATAACAATCATTTCATGTTTCAGATGGACTCAGAAACGTTTCATCAGTTGCTGGAGGATGGTCTACCTATGGATGATGAGGTTCTTGAGTCATCTGACCCTCAGGCTATTGGCACTACAGGGAGAACTCAGAGGGGGCATGGTCTTGCCAGAATGATGATTCCATATCCTATCCCAGAGTGATACCCACCTCTTGGATTCGATGCGCACACGCAGTGGTATAATAACCTTTGTATTTTAATTATCTTTCATTATAATTTATTAATATTCTAATTGTCTGATTATTTTTTCTTTTTCCACAGTTTTATGCATATATCTATTGGACATGGGAGCGCTATCTTACGCAATTATTTTTCTGAGCCCTGGCTCACATGGGATCAGATTCCCGCTGATGTTCAGGCCGCTATGTTCGATCATTGGTTGGTACGTAATTAAATATTAATTATTTAGAAATTTATTTCTTTAATAACTTTATATCATGGTTTATGGTATCCCATCGTTTAGCGAATTTGTGCCACTATCCACGCGGAAAGGGTGGTGTCTATGCGTGACCGTTTCCGTCAGTTTTTGCATAATTTGAGAAAGAAGGCTGTGAAGAAAGCTGGAGTGACAGAATTTGATTAGTCATGTAGAGCCCACTGACCAAAGTAAATTTCATCTCACATTTGGGATGGATTATGTACACACTGGTTGGGTGGTGGGTTTCGGAGGAGATCTGCATTGGGTCAACAGAATCGGGGGAGACAAGAGGTGATGCATCGAGCCGGTAGTCGTACATTCAGTGAGCATAGAGAGAGTCTGGTAAGTACTTTTTTTTAAATTTTATACAACTTTAAATATAAACAATTTATTTTATATTCATATAGGAAGCTGAGCAGCCCGGTATTAAGACGTACGACGTTTATCAGAGGATGTACACTGACCCGGCTACTGGAGAGATTAGAGGTGACCGCCAGCGTCAGATTGTGGTCAGTATTATTTTCTTTTTAGTTTGCAAATTAAATACATATAATCCTTCCATTATTTTAATTTCTAATTGAAACTTAAGGAGTCCTATGAGGCCGCGACCTTTCAGACACAGGCTGAGAGTCAAGATGAGACGGGTGATCAGACTAGTGCCCACAATTTTGATGAGAAGACATGGATGCAGGCGACCTAGTATGGCTTCGAAAAGGGCTGAGTAGTTGGTATCAGCTCTCATTTGACTCCTGCAACTTATTATGGTACTGCTGCGATGTCAGCATCCAGCTCGAGAGGAGCTCATGGAGAGACATCATCTTCTGCCTCACAGTATCCGGAGCAGCTGCGTGCTCAGAGTCAGCTTATATAGGATTTGCGTTAGGGGCAGGAGCAGATGCTTCACCAGCACGATGAGGAGGTGCGTCGATGGCAGGACCAGATGCGTCAGCAGCAGGATGAAGAGAGATGTCTGTATGAGGAGAAACATCTAGAGCATATGGAGTATATGCATTGTCTGACTCATAGTTTAGGGATGGATTTTCCTCCACCACCTCCTCCAGGTCCTCCAGATTATCCACCCCCAGTGATTTTTTTAGATGTAATAAACATTTGAGTTCATAGTTTATTGTCATATTAACTATTTACAATTCCTCTTTCATATTGGTATGAATATTGCACGATTTAATTTGTTTTTATTTTTTTTAATATTTTATTACTTATTATTATTATTTTTAATGTCTTATTATTTTAGTAATATTACATTTAATATTTTATATTTATTTTTAATATTGAGAAGTTTATAATTTTATAATTTTATTAATATTAATAATATTAAAAATATTTTTTCATAAATATGTATGTTTATTTTAATAATAATAATAATATATTAATTTTTTATATTAATAATATTAGTACAATTTTTTTTTGATATTAATATTTCATAATATATATTATTTTATTATTTATATTCATATTATTATTATTTGATATTAATATTATAATAATATAATTTATTTATATTATTAATATTAGTATTATTATTACGTACAGAATATAATGATAATAATAATATATCAATTTTTTTTATATTATTAACATTAGTATTATTATATTATATTATATATTTATTTTTATATTATTATTATTCTATATTAATATTTCATAATTATATTTTATATATTATTTTTTTTATATTATAATAATATAATTTTTTTATATTATTATTAATATTATTATTATTATATAATATTATACGATTTGTATTAATTATTTTATTTTATTTTATTTTTTTAGTATTTGCGACGGGAATATTTGCGATGGGATTTCCAGTCGTAAATATTTTTTTACTGTAACATTTGCGACGGGAAGAATACCCATCGTAAAAACATTTCTGTGATGGTCCGTCAGAAATACCTTTTTAAAATTTTTCATTTGCGATGGGTCAGAAACTCGTCACAACTAATATATCTGCGACGGCCCGTCGCACATACCTTTTTTATATATAAACGAAAACCCATTTGCGATGGGGAAAAAATACCGTCGCAAATACTCATTTTACGACAGGACCACTGCAAAAACACCTATTTGTGACGCCGTTTTCGGCAACGGGCGATTTGCGATAGAGCCCAGTCGCAAAATACCTTTTACGAAGGGAGCCCTTTGCAAATCGCCCCTCGTAAATATTCAGTTTTCCTATAGTTATAACGTCGTGTGTGACAAAAGGATTATAGATCTTAGGTTAGGGTCATAGAGCTTGGACCATTGTAAGAAATACACAGTGTGTGTTTTCATGGGGACTTTTCAGCCAAGGGACTGGAAGTGGAATTTGGGGTTAGGCCCAAAAGAGTTGGGGCTGGATTCGAGGGACACTCGAACATTCCTATGTATCCCATAAGTATGGGAATCAAGCCCATGTAGTTCTAGATATACCCTATGTACTAATTTGGTTCGTACATGTGAAGGGTGAAAGAGGACTTTAGTACAATGATGGTTTAACCTAAGATAAAAGGTTTGTGCATTGCCATGTATGCACGTAGTCTTTGAAATGAAACATGATTAAAAATTCAATGTAAAATAATGGTTCCCTCTCAGGTGAGGGTATTAAAGAATATTTTAGTTTATTTTCATACTGGACAAAAGTTTTGTATAATTTAACGTCGTATAACAAGGACAAAAGTGAACAAATGTAACGATATTGATTCTAGGGGTGGTTTCACGAATCAACATCGTATGAGATGGAGGTGAACCGATGTGAAGAGATTGGTTTTGGGCATGAACCATGGGTGGTTTCCTATGTACCCATCTTGGAAGGCAAGGATCAAAGTCCACGTAGTTCAATTAAAGAATTAATTAATGATCAAGTTGTTCTTGGGGACAACGACCTAAAAAAATGATTTTGGGACTTACGCATGGTTAGCGGCCCAGAGAGGGTGTTATGGTTGAAGTTTCCTCTAAGCTCATGTGATTCATAATCGGTGTGAGAAACAAGAGGTAGCAACAACCCTAACAATGCATAGTTTAATGTCATGTAGGACATATGAAGGGACTATACCATTTTAAGGTCTTGCAGTTAGGACTATTGGTGTTGCACAGATTAATGTCAGGTAGCAGGAACAATGTACAGTTTAATGTCATGTAGGACGTATTAAAGGATTTTCTGTACAGTTTAGCATCATGTTGTTAGGACGATGGGGACAATACAGTTTAACGTCATGTTGGAAAAAAGGGACTTCTATATAGTTTAACGTCATATAGCAAGGAAGATGAAGGGGGGAACAGTTTAACGTCATGTTGGACGTATTATGGACTTTTTCACAGTTTAACGTCATGTTGGATGAAAGAGCGAATAGTTTAAAGTCATATGCATGGACTGTGGATGGTGAAATTTAACGTCATGCTGGACGGAAGGGGGACTGTGTAGTTTAATGTCATACAGTGAGGAAAAATTAGGGAATTTTTTTTCTCCACAGTTTAACATCGTGTGGGACAAAATTAATACAAATAGTATAAGGTCATATGTATGGACCCTGGATGATGCAGTTTAACATCTTGCTGGACGGTGGTGCTGTTTAAGGTCATACCGGACCATGATAATATATTTTGTGTTTATTCAAAATAATTCTTCAATAATCTGGCATTGGTTGGAGTAGTGATGAATTCTCCATCCATCGAGATTAATGAATAAGCTCCATTGGAGTATACCATATGTATTGAGTAAGGTCCTTCCCATTTTGGCTCAAGTCTGGGAATTTTCTTTCATGGTATCATTGGAGTTATAAGAACTAATACCAATTCTCCCTGAGTGAATGAATGAAGATGAACTTTTTTGTTAAAAACTCATGTTATTCGACTCTAATTGACTTCCATCTGGTGCAATGTGCACAATCTTTTCTCATATAACTGTTCCAATTCATTCAATCGCTTTTGAGATTGTTCATCTGTAGATGATTGATCACAAATGGCAACTCTGAGCGAGGGTAGTTGAACTTCAATCGGAAATACTGCTTCCATTCCATATACCAATGAATATGGAGTTGACCGCATTACAGTGCGGGTGGTAGTCCGATAAGCCCATAAATCATGAAAGAGTTTATCAAGCCATGAATTCTTATCTTTATCCACCATCTTATGTAGTATATTTAAAAGAGTCTTGTTGAAGGCTTTTATCTGGCCATTGGCCGCTGCATGATACCGAGATGAATGGTTGGATTTGATGTTGTATTCTTGATACAACTTCTTCACCTCGGATAAACAGAAGTTGGTGCCATTTTCCATCAATATGGTATCAGGGACACAAAATCTGGTAATGATGATAGACTTGATGAAGCTAACAACGAATTTAGAACTGAATTCCTTGAGAGGTATTGCCTCTGCCCATTTGGAAAAGAAGTCAGTAGCAGTAATAATGTACGTAAACTGCTTGGCCATAACCGAAGGGTAAGGTCCCACCAAATCCATTCCCCATGTCGAAAATGGCCATGAGTATTTAGCTCTATGAAGCAACTATGGAGGTTGATGAATGAAGTTGTAATGTACTTGGCATGAATGACACTTCATTGTGAAATCAACACAATCTTGCTTCATTGAAGGCCAAGAGTATCCAAGCCTTTGAATCTGATCCGACAATCTACATCCAGACTGGTGGACACCACAGACTCCTGCATGCCCTTCTTTCATGACAGCCATTGTATCCTCACCATCAATGCATCTGAAGAGAACTCCATCAAAACCACATTTGTAGAGAATTCTCTCTAGGTGATCTGGGCTATAATAAAGAGTGAAATTGACCACACATCACCATATTTGTTCTTTCTCGGCTCTATCAGATGGAAGTGTTCCATTTTGAAGGTATTCCTTGATAGGTGACATCCATCCTATAGTATGACCATACGGTTCAGGAATGGGACTAATTTCATTAATTCCCTCTGTTCTGATTCGAACATAAGGTGAAATTGCATGACGGTGGGCAATATTGATGGTTGTCTCATCCCGATTTGGATCTTACAGAGTTGTGGCTATATTAGTCAGTGCATCATCTTGAGCATTTTTAGATCTTGGTACATAAGAAAATGTCGGTTCCAAAGGGAATTCCACCATTAACTCTATGACATAATCATACAAAGGGATTAATTCTTCTTTTCTGATGGCATAATCCCTATTGATTTGTTTGATTACCAGGTCTGAATCACCTTTCACCTTTAAGTGATTCACTTGTGCTTGAAGCACTTATTCCAAGACTGTGATGAGAGATTATTATTCTACTTCGTTATTGGTACCACCTTCCCACAATAAGAAGGAATAAGGTAACACTACCTTTTCTGGAGAAATGAGCACAATTCCTAAGCCAACTTTGTTGAATTTAGGATTTTCCATTTTCCTCCCTGTTGGACTTCTGGAAGCACCATCAAAATACATTTCCCATGCCTGAGGCCATTCTTGAACAGAGAAGACTTCCTCATTAGGGAGTTCAATATCTAAAGATGTGTCTTCCACTGAAGGGTGTTCAGTCAGGAAATCAGCCAGAGCTTGGCCCTTTATCGCCTTTTGAGACACATACTGAATGTCGAATTGCTGCAAAATAACTGCCCACCTTTCCAGATGTCCTATAAGCATTGGACGACTAAGGATGAATTTGAGTGGGTTATTGCGAGTTACAAATTGGGCCTTGTGATGTTTCAAGTAGTGTCTCAACTTCTGAACTGCAAAGATTAATGCCAGGAAGCACTTCTCAATACTTGAATACCGGGTTTCTGCTTCAAGCATAGTTCAACTGAGATAGTAGAGGATGTTTTCAATCCCAGCATCATTATTTTGAGAAATAAAGGCACCAAATGATCGCTCTAGAGCTGTCACATAGAGGATACGTGATCTTCCTTCAACAAGTGGCATGAGTATCGGTGGACTCAAGAGGTATTTCTTGAGAATATTGAATGCTTCTTGAAAATCTTCAGTCCACTGGTAAGTGACTCCCTTCTTCATTAAATTGGTGAAGGGTAAACTTTTTCCTGCCAAATTGGCAATGAAACGCCGAATATAGGCTAAGTTTCCTTGAAGTCCTCTTAATTATTTCGAATTTTGAGGAGGTGACATACCAAGGATTGACTTGGTCTTCTTAGGATCAACTTCAATACCACGATAGCATACAGAAAAGCTGATAAATTTTCCTGAGGTTACCCCAAAAGCATAATTTAAGGGGTTCATCTTCAAATTATGTTGTCGAAGCTTGCGGAATATGACTTCCAAATCATCCAAGTGATTAAAACGTTGTTTGGATTTAACCACCAAATCGTCTACATAGCATTAATAAAACTTCCCTAAAAAGGGTTTGAAGATACGATGCATGGAACACTGATATGTTGCACCTGCATTCTTTAAGAAAAAGGGCATTACCTGGTAGAAAAACTCACCCTGAGGGGCTATGAAGGCTGTGTATTCCTCTTATTCTAGGGCCATTCGGATTTGATTATATTTGGAATATACATCCATGAATGAAATTGCTTCATAGCCAGTTGTTGCATCAATTAAAAGTTCTGTAATCGGAACTGGGAAATCATCCTTAGGACAATGCCGATTAAGATCCCTAAAATCAATGCAAACTCTAATTTGTTCATTCTTCTTCTTTATAGGGACAATATTTTCTAACCACTTGGGATATTGAACGTCTCTGACCAAGTTAGTTTTGATAAGCTTATCCACTTCAGCCTCAATTTTGGAAGCATAATTTGGGTGTGTTCTTCTCGCGGCATGCTTAAATCCTCAATGTTCTTTTGGTAAACCCAAATGATGAGTAGCTACATCAAGATCAAGACCAGGAATTTCTGTATAGTTACAAGAATATATATCTCTATTTTACTTTAGAAAAGAAATATACATCTCTTTCTCTTCAAGAGTCATGGCCGCACTGATTAAAGTGGGGCGTGGATATTCTTTTGTACCCAGATTTATTTCTCTGAGTTCATCCATAGTGGTAGAGATACCATCTTCAAATGCTGGAGGAGAGTCTCTGAGATCATCCTCTTCTTCTTCATCATGTGTTGTTTATTCCGTTTTTACTTGCATAGTAGATGATAAAGCATAATTTTCATGATTAGAAGAGATGTCAAAATTTGCACATCTTGAAGAAGAAGCTTCCATTTCCAACCTGATTGATGATGAAGGGTCTTCTTTGGGTAATAAAGTGGAGATAATGGATTGAGAATCGACATCATTGTTCACCTATGATGTTGCTATAACTTTTTCTGGACTAATTTGTGAAGTATAGACTTGTTGGATTTCAGCAGATGAAATGAAGACGTGACAATTTGTGCTTTCATCACTGCTTGGTGGGTTACCAATTTCTCCAATGTTGTATGGCTCGATTTCCATAATTGAAATTATGGATCATTCCATAATAGTATTTTGATTTGGGTATATCTTGTCAATTTGACTGATAGGTAACACATAATCTATACTCACATGTGTAAATGGATTTACTGGAATCTTCTCCAAACCATATGGAGCATTAACTTTGGTAATCTCCTTTGTTGTGGAATTCTCCCTTTCCTTCATGTGATAGAATTCCGCCTCAATGTATTGAGACTCACATGTCCTGAACGGGGCCTTATCACCATAAAATGTCTCAAATTGACCATCGAAACAATATTTGAGACATTGATGGTATGATGAAGGGATAGCCACATGTTGATTAGCCAGGGTCTTCCAAGAATGATATTGAAAGCTGAGTCTTGATCAATAACCCTGAAATCCAAATTAGATACAAGATCTCCAAAATGAGTTCTGAGTGTAACTTCGCCCAGTGGTTCTTGTTCATTTTTATCATATCCTTGTAACATCATGGTAGAAGGAGATAAATCGGATTATGTGAGTCCCAATCGATGAAGTGTATGAATGGGCATTAGGTTGTCTCCTGAACTATTGTCAATGAAAGATCTTCGGACATCTACGCCATTGACCTTTCCAGATAAGTACAAAGGTGTAATATGCCCATGCACAACATCATCTTCATCAGTAAAAGATATTATTTTATGGCATTCTGCAGGACTATTCTCTATGTGATAGAATTCAGCTGCAGGAATTTTAGTTTCAAACTCCTGAGGACTTGACAAAGCCTCGATGAGTGCTTCCTGAAGATCTTTAGACAGATTAAAAGAATCTAGAATTGATAACATGGCATGTACATGTTCCAAGTGTTTCAATAAATCATAATTTTGATCCAGAGGTCTGCGTTTCCCAATAGGAATATGTGGTTTAGCAGGTACCTTGGAAGCAGATGCTTTGGAAGTTGATGCATCTTGTATTGGGATAGGAGTTGGCAATATTCCTAGTTTTGGAAGATTAGACCGATTAGATCCATTTACTTGCTGAGAGGAAGAAGACGAAACCTTCAACCGGTCTTCCAAAATAACTGTGCCCGGATAGAATTTTCTATTGGTAGAAGAACTTGCTTGTTCTTGCTGAGCTCGCTGAAGGGCTCTACCACAAGTTTCTACTGCGTACACAGTTCTAGCAGGGGTAGAATTGGAATAGTGGATTCTGAAAGATCCACGTCTTCCCCTGTATCCTAAGCCTCTGGAACTTCCTCTGATTCCCCTGTTTGATACTGGGAATTCAGGCTCATAGAAATCAAAACTGCGACTGGCATATGGATCTGTTAATTGAATCATATTAACAGAACCGAAGATTAACTCTTCATGTGATGAAGACTCTGCCTGATTAGCCTATTTAGGCTATGCCGTTTGGTGGGGCAGTGCCCATGGCATTGAAATAGATGGCTTGAAGTCTTCCAGAGTCAAAGACAACTTAGGCTTTGACACATACTAATCTTTTTCTGATTCTTTTTCTTTCATTGAATCATGCCGTTTCTTTTAGGACTTTCCCACTATTGAAGAGGCTTTTTCTGCAACATTCATGGCATAAGACACAAGCGGTTTCGTTAATTGTGTTCGCAAAATAGCATGAGTTCGGCTGACTGTCTTTCTGACCGTCCAATCATCATACTTTTGTGCATTTTTTCTTTTGACTTCTTTCTATTCGCCTTCCTCCTCTAGAACTGTAGAAGTAACACATGCTACCTGAGCTGAAGAACCTTTCAGTTTGACTTGTCCCGAGTCGACCATCTTTTGCAAGAGGTCTTTAAAGACAAAACACTCCTGGATGGGATGCCCCAACATTTGATGAAAAGGGAAATAATTGGGACGGTCTCCATCTCCTTCCTTGTTTGACCTCTTAGGCCTTGGAGATTGAACCGGATTATTTTCCAGAGCCAAAATGAGGTAACCAGGAACTTTTTCATTTCGGAAAGAGTATGTTTTACTCTTCAGATCCTCAAATTGTTTTCGTCTTTGATATCTTTGATCATCTGGACGAAACGAACTTTGTTGTTGGTGCTCAGGAGGTGGAGCCCTTCGAGAAGATGAAGGTTTTGAAGTAGAAACAGGTACAGGTGGTTGTTTAAGCATACCTGTAGCAGTTTCTACATTACCCATTCTTTTTCCTGGAGATGATAGAATTACACGAGATTTAGCCTTAGCCTGTATAAGGGAATCTTCAATCTGCTGAGTGATTGAAGTAAGGTCTCAAAACCCTCCTATGTATTTCACAGGGATCAACGACGTGCGTAATTCGTCACGAAAATTTTCCACATAGATTGGAAACAATTCATCGTGAGGGAGTGAGAAGCTTAGGGAATATGTTAATCCCTTTCACCGAGCAATGAAATATGAGACCCTTTCATTCTCTCCTTTCTTACAGTTTGTAAGATCGAAAAATATTGTCTTTGGAAATGTTGAGCTGAACTGAAGAAGGAATTTTTGACGAAGATCCTCCCATCCGGTAATTGACCGGGATTGCAAGCTTGTCTACCAAAAAAAAAGATGGTCCTTGCAAGGTCTGTATGAAGCATATGAGTCTTACTACTTCTTGCTGCTCCAGATTTACCATCATAGGATCACAACAAGACACGTAATGCGTCAAATTCTATTCAGGGTCGCTTGATCCATTGAAAATAGGGAATACATTGTTTCCAAAATGGAATGGAGGAGAGATTGAATTTACCCATTCAGGGTAAACTTTCTTTTCTGGTTGAACCTGTGCACGTTTCCATTATATATTCTCTAACCGAGCTATTAATGAATCAATGGTAGTTATTAACTTTTGAGAGACATCCGGTTGAACTTGGACTTGGGCAGGTGCAATGACTAGAGCTTGGACAGATGTGGTGGTTGGTGTTGCAACTGATGGTAGCACTACTAACTATTGTTGCACTTGACCCATAGGATTAGACCTATGAGGGTGTACTGATAGAGGAGGACATTTGTTATCCATCTCAATAGTTACAACAAATTCCCTTGGCTGACTGACTCCATCACGCTTAAGAAGAAGACTACCATGAAGTAGTTATGAATTGAACCTTTTTAATTCCTTCATTTCTTCCTCCTGTTGTGCAAACCATTTCTCTAGTGAGAGCGATTGGACTTCTCCAGAGGAAGGATATGTAACCTGATTCTTTCCCCTCCCTTTGTTGGATCCTTTTCGGAGAGGGGGAAGTGTGTTACATGAAGGATTACCTAGGTTCTGAGTAATCCTTTGATTTCATGTACGCACAGCTTCTTCATTTGTGTTAGTGCGTAGATCTTCTTGAGCAGGAACCTCTTCATCTGAGTCCCCTGAGTGAGCCTCGTATGGTGGATCAACAACTAATACATTTATGACATTGATTGATGCATAACGCATCACATCCCTTCTATCAGAATTTCTGTGATATTGTCTTCTTCCATGTCTTTTATGAGACATTGCCTTTTGTTGATTTGATCCCTTAGGAACTTCTTGACGAACTGTAATTTGGAGGGAATATCCTGATGATTTGGATTTTCGTTCATCTTGAGGCTTCTTCCCCAATCGATAAAAGACCAACTTTATCTGAGGAGGGGATTGATGATTTGAAAAAGTCCCCAGTCCAGTGGACTGGGGCTGTTCCTGCTGTTCCCGCTCAACTCCTCGAATCCTATTTGTTGATTCCAAGGGTTGGTTTAAAAATGTCCCCAATATGGCAAGCTGGGGTGGCTCTTGACATGCTATGTGTGAGACTTTCTTAAAATCTCTCCTTATCTTGCGAAAGTTAGTCCGGAAATTAGCTGGATGTATTAACCTGTATCCACTTTTATCTCCTGGTTCAAAAGACTGTTGGATGATTTCCGACACTTCTGTCACTTGATGATGTGCTTGATCCATATGAGAGGCCTATTCAATATTCTCATTTGCTTGATACATGAGTAATTCAACAACTAGTTCTCTGTATGCTTGATTTTGAGAGGAACTAGTTAAAGCCTATTCTTGGACAAGCTTTTGATTACAAACAAAGCCCATTGACTTTGGCTGGCCATGGGAAATAACACTGCATGAGAACATTTTCGGCGGGGTTTGCTGACTGGAGAGCACAGTGAAATGTAGTGCTCCAAAAACACCCCATCCTCTGACATGAATACCAGATGGGGCATTGGCAATTAATTGACACAATATTCTTAGTGCGTCAGGGAATGAACGTTAAAGGGATCTCTGCTGCTTTTCACCCTTCAGATATCGAGAGACTGATAGAGATGCCAAATCAAACTAATGTTGTAACCCTTTTATTATCTTAAGATTATTTTCATATTCATCATAAGATAATACTTTCTTCTTCAACTGACAAAGAGTTTCCATATGTTGAGACGAATATCATGAATTCCATCTTCCATCATCATCTTTGGAATGTCATACTGAGAGTCAGACAGAGGCCAAAACATGACTGGTACATCACCTTTTGCAAGTTGTTTTCTCATGTTCAACATTTCCTCTTTATCATTAAATGAATATTCTTCTACCTGATTTGACCAGAGCTGGTGCTTCTTTGTTACTTCATCGGATTCAGGATGATTGGTAGAGAGATCACTAATTAAAATAGATGATGCATGACTTAAGGGTGGTTCGGATAATGACCTACACCTTGGGCTATCTTCTAATTGAGAAAGTCTTTCACCTGCTAGCGATGAAGCATCAGAAAGGACTAGTTTCTCATTTTCAAGTGCCTAAAGATAATAGGTCTTTCTCAGCACTACATTGTCCACTGGAGAATTTTTCGGGCCATGTGCATCACTACTGCGGAGATGACTTTTGCAGCGAAATTCATCATCATGGGGAGGATCGCCATGGTGGGTTACAGCAAAAGATGGGATATCTTACTCCTTGGTCTTCTAGCCACACAGAGGGTTATTGTAGATCTCATCTGAAGATGAAACTTTGAGATCGACCGAATTGTCATGAAGCAAGACTTCATGAGGAAGTTTCTTTTGAAGACCTTTAGAATTAATATTCCCACTATTGGGAAATGAGGGATTAGAATCTTGAATTCCAATAGATAACTGTATAAGGGCTTCAAGAATTCCATCATCGAGCAAGGCCTTGTTACATATTGGCTCTTGATCTCCTGACTATGTTGGGCGGTTCTTCTTCTTAGACTCCTTCTTACTCTCCTTGGAAACCACTTGTTGACGAAAGTGTCTACTATGAGTAGGTGTATGTGACTGATCAAGAAATATGGCCAGGTTAGGCTAACGGTCTCCACTCAAATCAGGTGTATGTTCTTGACTTGGTTGTCCGTATGATATGGGGGAGTATGCGCCACAACCCTATTGGACTGGAAAAGATGTGTGCGTCTGTTCTGGAGTGAACTGTTGATGTGTCACTCCACTGGTAGGGATAGATTTATGTGTCTTTCCCTGAGATTCTTCTGAAGCAGTTATAATATCTTGGCAAATATCCAGAATATGAGCATGGATTTTCTTCTTCTCTTTCACCATTGATAAAATATGCTTGGTGACTTTATCTGCCAGAACGGGGATATACATCCATTCTGTGCTTGGAGTAGGTGTATGTGCCTGCTTCTATCCTCCATTTCCCATCAGTGAATCCTAACCGTACTCAAGTGTGGGGGCGTATAGTTGAGTCTGCCTCCTGTTTGTCGCCAGAGGTTTCTGACTGACTTCTCCGTGTGCTACCAAGTGAGACTGTTGGTAGGCTTGTTTAATACTAGCAGGTGTATGTGCCTGCTGATTGCACTTCACCGAACGTTGTTGACGAGCTCCATCATATGTAGTCAAACGATCCTGCCGACTAGATGATGATGTATAAACATGTGTATGTTCCTGCCTATAGTACTCCACCAGAATTGCCTGGTGGGATTGGCGTGATGCTGCCAGATGAGTCTGATGGATAGAGGAATTACAACGGGTAGGTGTGTGTTCCCACTAATTTCTTGCCACCAAGTTTGGTTGGTGGACTTCTCTGGAGATGGTAGAGATGAGAACCTGCTCACTTTTAACCAGATTTCACCTCTGGCGATTCGTCTTGCATGCTCGAGTTCGTGGAACCTAAGCCGAACGCCTAGAGTCGACACCTTCATCATGTTGAGGGAACACTGCCACATGAGTCTGGCAGCGATTGTTGATGGGAGTCCTCGGGAAGGACTCATGCTTCCTTGAATTAAGGCCCTAAGGGACCTGCTCATTCACCTCCCCAGAATATGGGAGTTAATAGTGATTGCATTTCAGGGATAACGACCCGAAACTGTTGGAGACGGTAGTTAGTACCACCTGCTTCTTGATCGCTGGTTGTCGCTGTCCGGATGACCAGGGTGAATTGTTCACTTGGAGGGTTTGTCGAGCAGCCTCCAAAGTTAGAATAGTACCGTGTTGACAGTACTCCTTAAGAAACACATTTGATACCCAGCATTGAAGACGCTGAGTAGGTGATGTCATCCTTAGAGCGGATGACGATCTAGCAGGAGTAGCAGCAGTGGCATTTGTAGCAGCAGTATTCACAGGTGTGAACTTGAGAGCAGCCATTCTGGAAATGCAGAAGATCTTGGAAAACAGTGCCTGTTTGCTATAACAGACGTAATCAAGATAAATTCATCCACTACAACATTTTTATGAGCACATATGTCAATGATTGTTTTTGTTTCCCCCCTCATTGAGTTTTAAATAGAGGCCTAACAAATAGGTAAAACATCATTTTAACCTGGTTAAGGATTCACATCGGGTTCACCATTTTTTGTTTCCCTTGGAATTTGGGGATGACCTCCTTGATTTGAGGTTCAAATATTCCAATCGGTTTCTAATGAGTTTGTTCATAGAACTGGAAACATCCAATGATTCCACATCCACTTGGACCCACTTTCCAAAGGTAGGCGCTCATTAGTTTGTGGACTGATGAGGCTTAGGAATTTGCATTGGTCGAGAGGATGGGAGGTCAGAATCATCACACCTTTTTAGGGGAATTATTGTATACTCCAGGACTCTCTTTATAGAATGAAGTTTTGTTCGTGAATCCTTATTATATTACCAAGTATAAAATGAGATTCCCTTCATATTTGACAATGAATGATTAAATATGTATGAAATTTAGAGAATCTTTTATATGTATTATAGGTTCTTCATCGATAGAGAATCATCTGTATTTATTAGGGATTCTTGGTCAATGGTATCCTTCGACACATTTATATAGAAGTATCTCGGTCATTATGAAGACCATGCTGGTTTTAAAGCCACTCAGTGGGGAACTTGAAGTTTATTGTCATTCAGAAGGACATGGATTATTTTAGAGTTGGGATCGAACCCGCAGATAGGATACCTATGTATCCTTTTTTTAGAAAAGGAATCAGAACCCACGTAGTTCAAGTAAGGGAGTATGATGATTATGATTGATGGCTCAAAGAAGGATGTCATAATTACTTTTACACTCTAAGCTCACGTGAGTCATGCTTGGTGTGAGAAACAAGAGGTATTGGTAAAAACCAGTCAATTGTTCCATGAAAGATGCAATCATAAGAAATAATGTGGGGATTATGTATGTATGAATGCCCAGATAAATGAAGATTAGGATTTACTTCAGGGAAGAAATCCAGGAACATGGTCCATAAAGGTATATGTGCTTCATGGAGATTTGAATACTCTAAATTGGGGCTTACTCTTGAAAAGGAGGCCCAAATTAGGAGATGACTTATGATTGGGTTATACTCCCTATAAGGAATCCCAGATCAAAGGTAAATTAGGACTGGTTAAGAGAAATTAAGACTGGACCTTACTCCTGAGAAGGAGGCCCAGGTTAAGGGACTTGAAAAATTAAGGTACATGGGGCTTACTCCTAAGGAGGATGCCCATATTTGAGAATTATGACTGGGGATTATTCCTGAAAAGGAGGCCTAGGTTAATGAGTTCTATCATCTTAAAGGATGATGTTGAATGAATGAAATCTCAATCTTTAGTGACATAAAGATGTGTAAATCACTAGGTTTTGAGAGATATTCCACAGAATTCCTTTCAAATAAAGAAGTAAAATCAAGAAATCATGCCATAAATGGCATTGAAGAGTGTTTTGAGGACTAAATATTGAATAGGATAGGTGGAATGGCATAAGAGTGGTGAAATGGGAAGGAAGGGAACCCAAAAGGCAGGGGCGTGTAAGTCATGGCAGGCGCGCAGGTACTGCGTGGACACACAAGTCCTGGTCGCACAGATATACCTGCGCGGAACATGGTTACTTGCGCGTTTGTAAACCAGCATGGTAATACATGGGAGATCCTTGACCAATTCCTTTTGAATTATCCTAAGGTACTTCCAAAAGACAGGCGTGCAAATTTTGGTGAGGATGTAGGGCGGCGAGCAAGTATGTTCATTTCCCTTAAGTGTAAAACACCTTAGGCGCACAGGTGTTAGTGAATTCTAAAACTTAGACCATACTCCTCTTGTTTATACATTCCATTCTAGGTAAAGAATTACCTTATAATTGTTCGGAAGACTCGATGATGAGACTTGGGCATTCAGAGCACCAAATCTGAATTCTGAAAAAAAATCATCTCGAATGGGGGGCCAACATGGTCCATTTATAGGCCGAAGAAGACCCCGAGCGGTTGTCCTTTAGGGCGCGAAAGTCACTTGTGCGACCATTAGGCATCACACAAGTGGACTTGCACGACGGTGATGGTACTTGCGTGGAATATGTGATTTTGAAGCTTTGTTCATGCCTTTGTCGATTTTTGATTTTTTCTTCAAAGGATGAATCAATTAGTGCTAAGTCATTTCCCTTTACATTCTTTTTAGACAATGTGAAGAAATAAGAGCGTCCATGGGGATGTTAGGATATATTTTATGTCTCAAGACATAATATTTAAATCATAAAGAATGTTTAATTTAGCATGATAAAAAATAATCAGGCCTGAAAGTGAAATCAGATACATACCTTTTAAATTAAACTGAATAAATGAATTGGTTATAGCATGAAAACATATACTTATAAGATGTTTTCTTTTGAGTACTTTAATTTTATTTCTTCCTACAAACTGTTGTTATATATATTCAATGACTAAATGGAACCAGACTGTTGGTGTTCTTCTACTGGGATTATATCTCGTACCTTGTTTTGGCCACCTTTGGGTACCCAAACAGATTATATGATTTCATGTATGGATAAGGGACATTTCTCTAGTATAGGTTCTTGAATGTTGCTTCGGTGTAGTGGAGCATGGAATTGAGCTAGGATAATGATCCTAGGTGGGATAAATTTGGCATATTTTTACATTATATATATATATTGTACATGTTCTATGTATACCTCTTTTGGTTGTTTACATAGAAGCATGGAATGTATCATCATTTTTTATATGAGATGGCTTATGGAATTTTTTTATATATCAGTCTTAGATTGTTTAATTTTTTTAAGATTATAATAATGCTTCCCACAATATCATTTTATTTAATTTATGATGTTCCACACTCAGGTGATGAGGGAATAGTCTCCCTATAGAGACACATATACCCTCACAACTTGATGGTAGCCTCTATAGTTTTTTGAGATTCTATTGAGGCCAAGTGACCCACTCGTATTGGGGAAATGTTGAGTGGAACCCAAGTACAAGATGCTACAAAGTGGTATCAATGCCTTATTTTCTTGTTTTTAATAACTTTTTTACAATAATATAAAAGGATAAGAATGAATAAGAGGATGGTAATGAGTTTTTCCGAGGAGTAGCAACCAAAAAATCCAAATTTACTTTGACATAATTTTTATTTTATATATTTTGACTATTAAATTATATATGATTACAACATTGGGTGAAACATATGAGTTTTGGTGTCATTATTGATTTGATTATGGGTTCTATTGTGTTTCAGCATAAAGAGATGAGGGTATGTCATCTCATACATCGTTTTTTGGAACTTTAAAAGAATCACATGCCATGTATTATTCCATGGCATTAAGGATACATTACTTATTTAATGTTGTTGTGATAGTTTTCAGGATAAATATACATGGTGTTGTGAGAGGTATAATGGGATGTGTTATGTTGTGAATTAGGTGGATTCCATATTTTAGTTCCAGAGGAGTATGGGTCCTCATGGATCAGAGTTTTTTTAACCATATGGATTAACCTTTTTAAATTGAATTTTTATATAATGGTAAATAAGTGTCGATTCAAATGAAAATAAAATGGATAACTGAATTTGGAAACATATAGTTGACCTAGACCCAAATTTTGAGTGGCCAAAAGTTAGTGTCTCTAGTTGTTTTTGTTTACTAATCTTTTTAGAGTCATGGCTTTAGGTGAAGTCTTTGTTTTATAACCTAGTTTTAAGAGGTTCTTGACCTATCCTTTATTTTTGAGCTCTAAAATTTGATAATGATCATAAATTGAGGTGTGTGATTGGATTCATAGATGAAAAACTAAATCATGTAGTTCCATTAGGGATTTTTTTCTATTGAGATAACCCATTATGGGAGTTTATGATCTTGATAAATAAATCAACTAGTATAGGGTTTCATTTCAGATGAACCCAAGTTGTCCTAATGGAACCTGAATTGGTCGCCGTATTTATTAAAGAGAATTTATGTGATAAATTTCATAATTGAGGTGAGATTTCAATAAATTGTTAATGTTTAAAAATGATTTTTTATAATACATCCCGATTTTACCTTGAATTGTTAATTAAATATGGTATCATGTATTTTTTCCTTATGAGTTGGGTTTTAAAGAATAGTTTTAAATTTTTTTAATTTTTAACGATTAAATATAAACTAATGAATGACTTTTAAGTGTAATTTAAAGTGTAATATTTTGTTTAAACCCTTTTAAGGCTAGTTTGAATCCCACTTCAGTTTCCTTGGAAGAAAAAACACGATCATTTTGCTTAGGAAATTTTCTTTTTTAAAATTCCATAAATTTAAGGCTCCTGAGACTACTGAATTTCCTATTTGAACTAACTAGTGATCGGGTTGGGGATTATAATTTTTGTAAGAGGATACCATGTTGTTGGTATCACCTTAGTACTTAAATTCATTTATAAAAGAAACGAGTTTCTAATGCCTGGTGCTATTCATGTGTTGATGTCCCTTATATGACTTTTAGTTTCAAAATTACACTCTTTTTGAATTTCTGGTCATGTTCTCTTCGGCCTTTTTTATGGGCATGAACATTGAGGAACACTCAGTTTCATCAAGCTATAATTTCTTAGGGAATGGTTATCCACTTCGTAGGTCATTTGACCCACTCATTTTCTTAGTGATAGACAACATGGCATGTCTTCATCCATGTTAATAGTTGTATGGGTCAATATGACTTCTGGTTAAATCCCTATTGAGGACTACCTGAAACATGGAATAATTTGGAGGAAAACCTATGGGTAGTATAAATGATGTTCCATTCTACTTTGGTTATCTTAGGGTAGTATTCTTGGATATATGTAGTACACAATGAGTTTCTAAATGGTTAAACAAACCAGTTTAGTTTAGGGGGATTTTTGATCATTGTGCTATTGAGAACATTCTTGATACATTTCTAGACTGTAGTGAAATGTTCTTAGAGAAATCAAGTGCATACTGATGCTCATGAGGAATCTCTATAGACTTGGGTATTTTTAAATTATGGTTAGTTTAGTTTGGATTTTATTAATTATGTTTTTATGTGGCTATCGTGACTCAAAGGAGTGAAATGTGTCTGTTTAATGATAATTTGATCTAGCACGCTTGGGAGCATATAGTCTATCTCTATTTTTTATGATGATGTCCCTCCTATGTTGGGGAGAATTGCATCAGTTATAGTGTTGAGAGTCAGTTCTTACTTAGAAGGATGACATTGATGTGGTTGGATGTGTGTTAAGCCATTGTGAAACACCTTTGGTCATGGATGTACTTTCGGGCTAAATCTTGAATGATCAAGGAATTTATTATGTGTTGAAGGCATGGTGGATCAATTGATGATGTGTTAGTATGTGAATATGATCTTATTTAAAGAAGTAAACTAGTAGTGGTTTGACAAGTATTCTTGGAAACCATTGATTCATTTTAGTGTTTTCTTCTTAGTGATGAGAATGTATCCTATATTGATGTCATCTTTGATGAAATAAGAGAGTGTGGGTTATATGACACAATAGTATTTTAGAATTAATTGGGATAGATATGTTGTTTTTATCAGTGTAGAATTTTTTATGTAAGTTTCTTATCGAGGATTTGTTAGTCTTGTGTTATACTTAGGTTCCCTTGTATGGACGCCTTGGATAAACTCTTAGACACTAGCTGTTTTTCTGTGACTTGACCACCAAGTTGTGATGCTCTAGGATTAGTCGATAATTTGATATGAATGTCTTGGCATGTACCAATGTCTCACTTGTAATTATGGAGTATTAAATAACTTGGCATAGTTGATTAGACTCCTATTTAATGAATCCAAAGTTATCCTAGAATTTTAGTGGGGCTCGAAGGTAATGTTTTAAAGGGTACTGATTCTGGTGATATGGAACTAGACTACACCCTTTATCATGATATAGAACACCATTTTAAATTATCATGTGGTTATTTTAAAATGGAAAATCACCATAAGGTAGGTATGAACTTCAGATAAAGTTAGGGTTGTTGACACATGGTTCCTTGGAATAAGTCTTTGCAGTTTCTCTTGTAATAGGCCAACCATCTAAGCCGAGAATTTTCAAGAAAACTCATTCGAAGTGGAATGAATTGCTTTTCCATCCATTTAATGTGTATGATTTAAAGGATCCTATTTTAAAAAAAATCACTGATTTTTGGATGGTGTGATGAAAGGTTCGGTAGTGTCTTCCTTGACATCTTGCGTGACTAGTTTTAGTTTTGTCGATTGGTATTCAAGAGTTCTTTTATGGCGAGATCCTTAATATCACCTCAGCTGTAGTCAATATTTCTATTAGTGGTGGCAGAGTATGAAAAGATATGTAACTAATTATTTCATGATGTGTACCACCTATCTACTGGTGAATATGGAGCATCAAATACCATCTAGACATTTACATTAGTTACCTATAGTTGAGTGGAAATGTAATGGCATCATGATGTATTTCATAAAAAATTTATCTAGGCCCCTTCAACATAAATATTTCAAGATCTAAAATTTCAAAAATTACTTACATATTAAGGAGACATTTTTTATTGATTAGATTTTAAGGTTGTATATCCATGAAATAGTACAAATTTATGAGGTCCCAAATACTGTTGTTTTAGACATGGATCTCCAGTTTTCTTCGTGATTCTAGCAAGGGATATAGAGGGTGTTTTGGTATATAGGTGATTCTAAGCACATCCTACCACCGTTGATAGATGTCTAGTTAGAGTTCACAATTTAGGTTCTTGATGAAATGCAGCAAGCATGCATTCTAGTTTGAAGGGGCTCTTGGGGGGGGGGCATATACCCTTGGTTAAATAAAGCTACAATAATTCATTTTAAGATATTATAGAGATAGTGCCTTATGAGGCTTCATATGGTAAGTCATTCTGATCACTCTAGTTTTGGTTATAGGAAGGAACAACTGCTATACTAGGACCTCATCTTATAAAGGAGACTACAAAACAAGTTAACTTGATTCAAAAGTGGATGGCTATTGCACAGTTTCACAAAAAATCTTACACCAAGAACCACATATGACCTCTAGATTTAATGTTTGGGGATTGGATTATCTTATGTGTTTCATTGAGTTTGGTACAAATTTGGATCATAGGATAAGTTAATAATTCACCATGATTGGTCGGGCTGTTCAAGATTCTGGAGAGAGTCAGGATTATAGCCTATTAGTTTTAGTTAGTTCAAAGGTATTGTTCCATGTATGATGCCTTCCATTTATCTCATCTCTGATGTTAATATTTAGACTCATCTCACGCATTTTCCCCATGGAGGTTGCGTTACTTGTAGATTTATCATTTTAGGTTTATCATATATATATATATATATATTGTGGATCATAGCTTGATGGTTCTCTAAAGATGGTTATTTCCTCTAGTAAAAATTCTATAGGAACACGACTATGTATCAGATGAGAACTTGGAGTAGGAGGTTGATGTACGTTCATAGGGGTTGAAGTAATTCACAAATCATGTTTCACCACCCTTGGTAGAGAAATCCTTGGATGAATTGATTTAAGGGGGGATGTTTTTATGAACCTGGTAATTCCCTAAGGTATAGATCCTATATTTTCCATCTTAACCATGTTTTAATGTGTAAATATAGCCTAATGTGAATTCCCTTTGAGTTCATGGAGTTAACAAGGGTTTCTGTTGATGGTTCGGACCCTAGAACACATGTTTTGAGGGGATATGACATGGCTTATAGCTAGTGAAAACCATGCGGGTTGGGCTGAATGACCGTTATCCTAGGACTTCAATGTTAACAGTGGGTTTTGACATGGTTTTCTCATGGTTAGTCAAAGCATGCGGGTAAATCTTGTAAGTTCCCATTACCTATAGCTCGCCACGCATGTTCAACACATAGTTTTTCAAAAAGTGAGCCTAAACTATGCGACCCAAATATTTAGTGTAAAATGACCATTTTACACTTAAAATTATATTAAACCTAAAAAAAATTCACTCTCCCTCTCATATAATAGTCCCATCATTTAGAACCGTTTTATTTGATACTATTCTAGGAATCAATATTTCATCTCCATCGAAAATCTGATTCATGTGCTGTACATCTTAGTGGATCTGCATTAGTTAGTTTTTAATTCCATTTTATCCATACTTTGTTCTTATGGATATGAGTTTCACTATTTAAGTGCAAGATAATATTCCTTGTTATTATTATCATTATCAAATTTATATTTTTCTCCTGATCCGAGATGAATTAGGAAAATATATTGGATAAACTATAAACTATGGACATAAGGTAGTGGTCTCATTCATTTTTTATAGTCATGTGATTATATATATGTCGTTATTATACATGGAAAATTCTCATAGTGTCTCCATTGAAATGAGTTGAATTAATTAAATTAAATTTCTATGATTAGCTAGTGTAATGAAATATTTCATCAATGAATTTTATAGTTTGTGAACTTTGAATTAGAAACACTCATTGGGTGTCTTGTTTAATTAAATTCACTGTTATAATGGTCTATGGTTTAGGAATCCTTGAGTTTTTACCTTTTTTCCATTTCTATGGGATTCACTTTTTTATTAGAATTATAAATCAACTTTTTGAGTTGGTTTATGAATTAAATTGTAAATTTTACTGCAATATGAATTTTGAAAGGCATATTTAAATGATCAGAAGAAGAAATGTTTGACAAAGACTGTAGGCTCTTACCTTGAGCTGTGAGTTTAAGTTTGGATTAATTTTATATTAAATTCTCTTGTGAGTCTTATATAGGCTATGTCAGTAATAATTTTTTTAACAATTATAATCTTTTTTTGATGAATTTCTCATGTAAGATAATTAAAAGGATAATCCTTATGATCTTATCTATGATTTTAGCCCCACTTGGAGGTGGGGTATAGATTGTTTTGATTATGGATTTGACCTCTTAATAAATAAATAATTGAATGAATGATTATTCCCATGGGAGTAGATAAGATGAGAGCCTTTTATGTTGGGCAATTCCATCAATCAACTTCTAAGGTGAGTTGCAATTGAATGTTCTTGGTTTTTGACTTAATATGTTAAATGAATTTGATTAAATGATATTTATGAATGATAATGAGTAGGCCTTGGGTGAAACATGGATACAAGGATGAATATCATGGGTGGATTTTTATGGCCATGATCTTTCTTATGCCTAAGTGGTACTTGGACTCCTGATATTGACTACTAAGGACAAACATAATGGGTTTTACCTTCATATATCTACTGATACATGGTTCTATATGAGAATTCCATGGATGGACTCAAAATAAATTAAACATATATAACATTGGTTATACCTAGGTTCCCTTAGTGAACAACTAAGGAATGACTCAAATTGAAGTGACATTATATCACAACTATAGTGATACCTTGGTTTTTGAGAGGTTCTATATGGATGGGATCATAGGGTGCTAGTTTAAATTTCACCTTGAGTGATACATGAATTAGAAATTTGGAATTTCATTAATGGGCTCAGGTTATAAATTGAATATTTAATGAAATGGTTAATGTGATGTGTCTAACAAGACCAATCACACGCTTGGATTTGGTTTTACTTATTACTTTATGGATGGACTATTTAGGAATCATTTATCATGTTAACACATGGGACATAAATAAATGTGTTGGGTATCAAGACATATTATTTAAATGAGAATAAATGGTTAATTGAGCATTATTATAAAAGGAACAAACTTGACTATGAAATCAGTGACTTAACTTCTAAATGAAATTTATTAAATGAATTGGTTATAGAATGAGAAACTGAACTTATTGGATGTTTAATTTTGAGTACTTATATTACATGTTATATTTCTACCAGCACACTATTGTTATATATATTCACTAATTCATTGTCACCCATTCTTTGGTTGTTTCCTACTAAAATTATATCTCACATCATTTTTGGGCCAGCTTTGGGTACCATAACAGACTATATTATTTTAGTTATAGATTAGGGAAAGGTTCCTACTACAGGTTCATGATTTTTTCTTAGGATATCTGGAATATGGGACCGAGCTAAGGCTAATGATACTAGCTAGGATATATTTTACCTTTTTGTACTTATATTACATGAATTGTACATCATCCATGTATTCCTATTTTGTATTTTTTCATATAAACATAGAATGTATCATCAATTTTTATACGGGATATATTTTGAAATTTTTTAAATATCAGACTTCTGATGTTTAATTATTTTTCTGATAATTATACTACATCTACTACCTACATGTTATTGTATTTCTATTTTGCTACCCTTTGGTGATGAGCGAATAGTCTCCCCATGGACACACCTATGACCTCACTGCAATTCAGTTGCCTCTATCCTTTGGGGAGATGTACTTGACGCAATGAGACCAACCAAACATGGGGCACTGTTTAGTTGCACCCGAGTCGAGGAAATTATAATCCCCAAAGAAGAGCATGTTAATACTAAGTTTCCACTATCCATAGAAAAATCTTAAACAAATTCAGTAAGAATTACTAAATAAACCACTATCTATTCTAGGTCTACATCCAATTTCTATAATGGGGGAGATCCAAAGAGAATCAAATAAACAATAATATATATATACATAGAGAATACAGACAATTCACCACACGATCACACATCCAAGCATCAACCCAAAATCAACCCATGGAATAATCCCCATTTCCTTTCCACAATCAATTCAAAAAGTAATTACCATTCTAAGGACCTCCAATTACTTTGATAATGAATAAATTTAGAAAGGAATATCCAAAGGATTTTTTTTTCAAATAAAACCTTTTCAAAGGATCCAACCAAGCCTTATATATTCTTTGAGTGGAAATCCATTTAAAATAGATATAATAAAACAATATAGAATCTTATTTATTCTTTAAAACACATTTGTAAAGTTGAAACATCATTTAGATGCCACACACCACTTATAAGGTCATACTGGTAATATTATCAAACACATGGTGTGCATGGCTATGTAAAATAATACCACATAATTTAATTCAATGAGGAAACAACTTGTTTTAATTATAAATAATCCTTCAAACATAATATTTTTTTAATCATAATTAAATACTGATATAAATATCAAGAAATCAATGATTCTTATATTTGAAGGACAATTCATTAGAAAAATTTCCTTAAAATCAAATCTCATAGAAAACAGTAACCCAAAACTGGGTAAAATAGTTCTAAAGACATAAGAAAACCCAATAAGAACCTTAAAAATATAGAAAAAAAATTAAAATAAAGGCAATGTGAACAATATAACAGAGGAACCATGGGAGAAAGGAAAACAAGAAGAAAAAATAAGGTAGAAGGGGAAGAGAAAGAAATGTATTACCTTTAGATAACACCCCAAAATCATGAAGAAACACTTGATTCTACCATGTGAGGAAGAAAAGAGGCATGAGGCAGACAGAAGGATCCTCCCTTGTGTTACATAAGCCGAATGAGGGAGATAAGGGTTGATTTAGGGATAAAACCAAGAGGTGGTAATGGTAAATATTCAATTTTAATGAAATTGATCACTATGCATGGTTAGGTTGCATGATTAAGAAAACTGTTTTGCAACCATTCACCCTTACCAAACTCATAAGAAACATGATTGGTTTGGACAACAGTTTGGGACATAATGTTCCAACCATGTGGTTTGGTTCTATAAAAAATATCAGAACCTTGTGAACCCTTCACACACTATTTGGACTAATCATGATCAAGCCATGCACCCTCATCTAGGGACATCCCAAGACCCACATAGTTACTCATATGAGCCGCATATATTTAATCTAATCATGAGATACCCATGAATCCCAAGATATTAAAGAGTAAAAATAAAATGGAAATGTAATTCACATTAAGAGGTCACACAGTATCCCTTTAGCAATGCACATACATTGGGAAAAAGAGGAAAAAAATTTCAAACTAAAAAATTAATCAGAAACAAAAAATTCATCACATAAAAGTCAAAGAAAGAATTATAAACAAAAATAAAAGACAAAAATAAAAACCAAGATGTGACATTATTTATTGGGATGCTACTTTAGTTTTTTGAAATCCCCTAGGTGCCACACCTTTTATTTATTGAATGAAATTGTATTGAACCTTCTCTTTGATTTAGACACAAGAATCAGAAAATCCTCATTGAAATAAATTTAATGGATGAGAAACCTTCAAGATTCTCACCCCTCACTATGAAAAGATATATTCTTCCTCAAATATTAAATTTTTTAATGATTTGTGCTTATATATCTCCATTTATGTTTTTAGAATGTGCAGTGAGTGAAGAAAAAATACTACCATGATAAATATATTATTCCAAGACTATATACCCTTCTAAAATAGGGAATTTATTATCCCTGAAAAATGGAACCTTAAAGAGTACATTATGAGTTTTAAAAAATGCTCATAACTAATCTATAATTGTTTGATGAATTTTAAAAATATTAATGATTGATAAATGATATTGGACTAGAAAACAACTCCTGCTGTAGTGTGGACTTAAGGAATATTTCATAGGCTACTCCATTATACACATAATATGGCATGGTAAGATCCACCATTGTGAATCCTTTAACTCCACATGCATTAATATAGTGTGTTCACTTACACAACTACGTAGATATATATATATTTGAACAGATCCACAATTATTACATATAATAACTTCTCCTTAACACCCTCTATAATCTTTACTCATTCAAATATCTGATTAACTTATCCATAAATCTCAATTTCGTCATGGTAATTTTTTCCTGACCACAGAGGCAGGAACTACAAAATAGATTCTCAATATTATTGGTTGAAGAGAATTATAGGATGTTTACTCAATTTATTCCCATTTTAAACAAATTTATACATGTTCTCTCATGTACGAGTACTTGATAAAGAGTTAAAAATAGGTCTCTTTGGTGTTTTAAAAAATCCAACTATGTCACGACACACCCATCTATGACATAGTATTTATTCATTATTTCATTGTGGCATAGAGATTAATCTGTCATACGGTGTGCATTAATTTTATTAAATCATAAAAGTCCAAAATCTAGATTATGATGCAATCTCATGAAGAACAAAATTGTTCCATGTTTCTCAAAGTCTCTTCCTCTGTAGATTTCGAACCCTCTATAGTGTAGAGAAAAGTTGTGGCGTGATAATATTGATCTCCATAGATCTTATGGAAGGATAACCTCCATGTGGTGAACTTTCACCATTGAGTAGGTTAAGTAGGTTGAAGATTATTGTTAAATCAGTCAAATATCTCATATAATTTTCATTGTGAAACCAATTTTATATTGATATTTCATCAAATATAGGAATAGTTCATGTGGAATTTCTATCCCATATTGAACTCAGACATGGTTAGATCATGGAATATCATACTCAACATCCCATATACCGGTCAAGATGATAGTGGGGTTTGACACCTGAAACACCTTAATATACACGGGCCTCATGATCACAACTTCCAACAATTTCCCCTCCAACCGTAGACCATGTGCACTCATACCCAATTGTGTGCTCCTTCAGGCCTACACATGAACCACTCACCATGACACCTTATGGTACAACCCAAATAGATCCCTTGGTCATGGTTTAGTTTACTTCCACATAATCCTAGGTTGAGCCTCATATTTAAATTACATGTCTAGTCCTCTTTTCTTGAATAATTCCCACCATAACACACCAACTTCTTCATTAAACCAATTCCTTTTCACAAGGAATTTAGTAGTTATAGTCATTGTGCTCTTAGGCATTAAAATATATCTCATAAAGTGATCCAATAATAATTCTAAAGTAATAAAACCTTCAAGAATGGTATTTTTAGTAAATACCAAATGAAACATTTTTTAACAACACATATATTGTATGAAACTCCATTATAGACTCTTAGTATTCCAACATTGTGTTTTAGTACTTAAATAAAAAGAGCATCATCTGATTTCAAATTATAATTCTCATATTAAGTTGTGTAAATGACTTTAATCATTACGTGTGAATTATTTCAAAATGTTACTACACATAAAAAATGTTTCTCAATGTTATTTTTGAATTTTAACATCACCAGTCATATTGGAAGAACACCCACTTCCAATTACCCATTATTTTGTCTTCTTTATTTATTTAAAAGAAACTTCTTCCAAAAATTAATTTTCTTAATAGTTCAAACCTCAAATATAACTCTTTAAGATAATCAAACAAGTTTATTGTTGTAATATTGTAAGTAGTTTCTCTCTCAGCATGCTTTCTTCCAAAATATTTGTTTTTCTCATTGTAATTACTCCCCATAGGTTATAAACTTTTAAATAGTAAGGACATGATATGATAACATGTATATTATTTACCTACGAGAATTATACATCACCATAATTTAACCTAAAATCATTTTTTTCTTGAATTGGACAAGTGGTATCTAGATATTTTCTATCCAAAATTTTACACTTGAAGTGATGGTTGAGATTGACATCTTCTTTGATTATAAAAATATGTTTCTATAAATATTATTATTTTACCATGAAAACTTTAAGGAAATTTATCTCTATTTTAATTGATCCAAATTTTACCAAAATTTTTGATTCAAAGATATATTATTAATGTCATAAGTTTTTTAAGTATAGTTTTCAAATAGGGACTTCACCAAAATTTTCCCATATTTTTTAGGATTAATCATTGAGTAAAATAATGATTTTTAATTCCTTATTAATAATTTTCATATATTTCTATTCTTAAAGACATTTTTATAATATCATATATAATTCTTCATCCTTCAAATAGATTGTTTGCTTCACGATATTTGACTATCTTCTCATATTCGCTAGCTTTTAACATGAGAATTTATTTTTCTTTAACAAGTGTTGTCACCCTTTTAACATTCATTCCATTTTAATCAACTAATTTTCCATTATATATTATTATAATATTATTATTTTACTATATAATTGTCTTTTGAATAATAAATTACTAAATTTTATCATTAATAATTAATTCATATTCATTTTTTCCTAAATCCCTATTATCACCACTAGATGAATCAACAGTCTTCTTAGAATGATCCATAAAATTCTTCAATTTTTCTTTTATATATTCATTACAATAAATCCATGATATTATATCATGTTCTTATTTCCTCACCAGGTTTCTTCTTTTGGTTTTTGAAATCTTTTCATGTTTCCATCACCAATTAAGGTTTATTTAGATATAAGAGATATAAAAACATTTGATTCTTCCAAATATGGTAATTTATTCCTTTTAATGTAGTTAAACCCATAATTTTAATGGATTTTATATTATACAAGGATTAAAGGGTAATTTATTAGATTCTACAGTGGAATCCTTTTTCTGATACCTATTGAAGTGCATTCTAGGATTATTTTTCACTAACTAAAGGGGAGAGGGTAGGGATTGAGTCAGTGAAGGAAAGTTTATATAATTTATTTTAAACTAAAATAAACCTCTATAACTAGTTAATGTGTGATAAAATTAAAATAGGAAAACATACCCTCACATTAATATGGGGAAAATGGATGAGCAAGGAATAATTTTTTTAACATGGTTTGGATCCCATATGGAATCCTACTCCTTGAAAAGGAAGGTTACTCCCCTACCACATATTATTTTCACAATATCCACATGTAAAATACCCTTAAAATGATTTTTATTAAATCCAAATAAACATATTAGTAATAACACCCAACATCACAGCTTTATACTGGGGTAAAAAATACTTTTACATAATGACGAAGATCACTAGAATATTTAGAGTCATTTAGAAATATGGAATGAATATCTAATTCCCTGAGCTTCCTAGAAATCCAAGACATTATTTCTGTGAATTTATTATTGAAATAATAGAAAAAATATTCTAATACTGAAATATAATCTTATTAAGACATGAGTGTTATCATATGTTAATCACTGAAGAACCAACCTTATCTTTAGAGTCACATTTTGTTTTTTCAATCACTCACTATTAGCTCTCCAATACATGTCAATGAGGATTACCAATTATTGTTACCATTTAGGGGGAAAACGCCATGGTATCAATTATCTCTCTTTTATTACATCACATATATCATTCTTCACAATCTCCATGTTTTTTATTTCATGAAAATCGTAATGAAATCTGAAAATGACCATATATAAATTCTAGATCAAAAAGGATTTTAGATCATATTAAAATATCCAATTAAAACTCCTTAAGAGTCACTAAAATCTCTTTAAAAAATGATATAATCACAGATTTAAAATAATATCTTTAAATATGAATAATCCAAAACTATTCAAGCGTCCTCCTAATGAGTTCTCATCAAAATATTAGAATTTTCAAAACATGTAGAAAACCAATCCATACATAGTGATAAATATATATTCGCTACTTGAATAAATAAAATAAATGATTCAAAAATATAATCTACTATGTATAATATTCTCTTACATGATTTAACATTTCGAAATTTTATAAATAGACTATAAAAATTACAAATTTTCTTTTTAGAAAATTAAATATGTGAAAAATATATCTACGTGAAACAATAATATATGCAACATATTCATTCAGGTGGAATAATTAGCCATGATATTTTTTTATATAGAAAAAGTAACTACATGAATTTCCAACTTGAATTTCTCTTCACTAAATTTTTTACATACCATAAACATCTATTTGAATCCTCCCTTTCCAAACCAGCTACGCGATACTAGAAACCACTCAAACTCAAATTATACAAATTCATCCAATTTCCATATATTCTAAAAAACAATATATTTTATCATGAAAATTCATTCCAAGATATATAATGTCATACTAAATAGATTAATCACCATCAAACTTAGGAGTTTATCATGAATGTTTATCCAAAATTACAATAACATATACCTACCAAGAACCATGAGATGTTATAGCCTTCTCAATCTAAGCCACAAATTAATGAAGTTCATTAGTTATAAATGAATATAAAAAGTTAATTTGATAATAAATATTTTATTTTTATGTTATTTTTTAAATTTTTAGTGATTATATAATTACCTTAAACACTTATTCAATGCTGATACAATACTTGTGTAGGTAGTAGAAAAATTATGTTAAATGATTTTAAAAATAATAAAAATTTTATTTTTTGAATTAATTATGGTATTTAAAAAAATTTCTATCCAATTATTAAGTATAAATTATGGTAAATGAATTTATATTAAAATTAAATTTCTTTTAGGATATATTCTTATTCAAACTAAACGAATAGTCCCAAATATAAATTTAATGATATTTTTTGTTAACTAACATTTTATTAAATGATTTAAAAATAATAAAAATATTTTAAATTAAAAATTGTGATGATAAATGGTTGAATATGTCATAAATATACCATTTCTGATACAATTTTTAACATAGAAGTAAATTTATGACTCTTAAAGACTAAAAAAATGTGTTACTATGGTTATGGTTAAAACGGATTAATGTGGGGGTTAAACTAAAAGATAAGGATTAAAAAGAAACTTAATGATGTATAATTTTATTTAGTTTATTTGATTTCAAATTTATAATGTCTTACATTAGAAATTATGGCCATTAGATTCCACTTGACATGATTAGGATATATATACATATATATATATATATATTATATTCAAATCATTTAGGCAATTCATAGTGCATCCTTTTCATCAGTTATTAAAGAGTAATGATTCTTCATCCTTAATGAAAACAATTCCTTGTAGATACATCAATAACATCCCTAATACCACCCTTACACCTTTTTTATATCCTATAATTTTTATTTTTTCCCCAATACAATCCTTTCAGTTATTAAGGTGTATAACAAAGTTAGTTTTTCAAAGAAGTGTATAACTCTTAAATATTTACTTTTGATTTTATTTTTTATTATACCTCTCACAAATATATGGTATCCATTTTATAATAATTAATTTTATATACTAAATATAATTAATTGTTATTATTATTATAGAATAACCATTATCCAACTATTTTTCATCACATGGGAAACAAAAATATCACTTTTGCGTATATAGGGACTACAAACTACATGAAGTGATGCATTTTGTTTTTCATAACATCTTCATATTAATGTTTATAATTAAATATTTACTAAATATTATGATATTTATGATATTATTATAAATTTTTAAAGTTTAATTATTATTCACTTCTCCTTCATTCCAACCATTGAAATTCAGAAACATCACTCATGTGTACGTAAAAACTATTGTCTCTATAAAGTGTTATCATTAATTTTCATCACCAATTTATATGATTAGTTATAGAAGAATATATAATGTTTAAATATTAATATCAGTACACTAATAAAATTATAGAAATTATAGAACCATGATAAAAGCATAAGGAATGGGACAGTCAAACTAAAACATGCATGAAAAACAAAGCAGTTATCACCCAGAACTATGAGTTCAATAAGGAATTGATAATAAATGAGTGATAAGATATTATAAGTAAATAATATATCATATGATAAAAATATAATGGTTCTTTAATAGATTTATAATAAATATTTATTTATTATACAAGATTATTGAACATGTATAATGAAATATGAGAGTTAGGGTAAGGGTTTAAGTTAAAATCTTCTTACTTTTTGGGATTGTGTACAATAAATTTATATTGATGTAACTTTCATGGATTTTATCCTTTAAACCTATTATATTTTATTATCCTCGGTTTATTTATATATTTTTCAATTATTATCACCATTTTTTATTTCTATGGTTCTTAAAATGATCGAGGATGTATTTTTAAAGAAAATTCATCCTTAAATCCTAATTGGTTGACACATGTTTTATTCCATGTCATGTTCATAATTATATATAGAGTGTTTTAAAAATTATTATTCACTACGTTTTGATTTTCATAAATGGTTTTAAAAGGGAATCATTCAAAAAATTCCAAATAAGTCATTTTGGTTTTTTACAAATGTGTGAAAAGAATGTTTTATATTAATTGATAAACCATGAATGGATTTTCCTATCTTCATGACAGTTTCTTTATTTAAAGAAAAAATTAGAAGATTCCATATTTATTTTAAAATAAAAGTATTACCTTAATATTTTAGGTATTTTTAGTTAAAATTTTATCAATGATGTTTTATATGTTCTATTATATTCAAAAAAATTTAATGAAAATTTAAAAGTATTTTTAATATATGTCATCAGAGTTTAAGGATTCTTATTATTTACTAGGGGTATGATATTATGAAACCATAAAATTTAATTTTAAGGATTATGATTATCATGATTCTATGAAACCCATTTATTTTTAATTATTTAATAATATTTTGATAATTTATTTATGAATTTTTTTTCTTCCCTGTGTGTTAATTATGTTATGAGAAGATCATTATCAAACCCATCTCTTTCCCACGGGTTAAGATATATTTAATTCATGAATGTTTTCTTATCTTCTAGAACACATATGTATGGTTTTCATTATATAATTGTTGGGTTTCTTATCATAATTAAATTCATTGGTTAAATACTTTTATCTCTTGAGATGATTATGGGAAATAAGTTGATTTGTTCAATCCAAAATGGAAAAATGCATGAATGCATGATATGGTATGACATGGAAAATATGTAATGATTTTTGATCATTTATTATATGGGAAATGATTGTTTATTTCTAATATACTATGATATAATGGTCTCAGTAGTCAAATTTAACATATGATATGATTTATATGTGTATTATGGAGCCACACTCTTATGATATGTTATTATGTTTATGATTTTAACTCGTGGATAATGGGTGACTTTTTAATATTTCCACAATATTTGGACATGCTAATGTTTTATTCCATGACTCATGATTATGATCTAGGAATTTATGGGTATGAATTTTTATTGATAATTTCATATTATCAAACCCTTATGTTCATGAAATATTTGTTTATAGTTGTTGATTAGTATCACTCATGTTTTCCGTATCAAGAAATTTGATCTCACCCCTTACTATGTTTTAATTTTACCTAGGTAATGAATAAGTGTACTAAGTGTAACAACCCGAATGGTTATACATAAAAATTTCCCTTTCTGTTTTAATTAAATGTCTTATTATGTAATATGGTTATAGAAAACACATGAAATTATTTTGTTTTATTATATCCAATTAGATATAAATGATAATTATGTATCAATATCATAGATAATATAGTCAGTGAGATGTGATTACATGATTAGTATATATATATAGGGTTTTAAATAATACAGTTGACATAAAAAAAGGAAGGGATGGCCTCAACCTGTAGGATTGTACTATATGAATCCCATTTATCAGAACATACAAGGGAGATAGAATATATGTAATTTTCCATTAACAATCCCAAGCATAGATCTAACAACTTAATCATGGGAAAACCCATCTATAGGAGATGTTCATGCTCATTGAGATCACAACAAAAAATATGTACATCGAACAACCTTATAAAACTCTCAACATCATGCACCACACTCTTAAGGAGTTTATAGATTTATTAAAAGAATATGTATCGTGAACATATAAATAAGATTATGTTATTTATTTTTTATAGGATAATGAATATATTTTAATCTTATTTTTGTTACATTATATATGATTTTGAAACAATAAAACACATATATTATTTTTCGGTAATGTTTAAATTCAATCAAGGAACTCAATTCGATGAATTGATGGATTTTTAAAATAAATAATATATTAATAAAATATTATAATTTAATATTATTTATTAAATATAAATGATCAAATAATTTTTGTCTAGTCAAATATTATTTTTATAATGGTTCGAAAATTGTAATTGGAAAAAACCATTGTTACTTGATAAATATAGATTTTATTTTAAAATATAAAATTTAAAAATTTAGTAAATTATTTAGATAAAATTAATATTACTTTTGGAATCATAACATCAAAATAATCCAATAATGATTTTTTCTTAATTTTCTATGACTCTCGAATTTCCAGGTAAAATTTAAATTATTATAAATATAATTTTTTCATTATGACATCATAATGACCGAAATGTGATGTAATAAATATTATTAAACGTATAAACAAGTGAATATATGTTTTACCTTTAATATAATGTTATTTTATGTTTATTTGATAAATTTTATAAATCCATTTTGAATCCTCCAAAACCATTAATATATTTTTATGGTTTAAAATTATTTTTTAAGAGTGTGACTCATCTCCACATAATGAAAAGAATTATTTTATCATGATAGGTCCTTAGACTTATAAAATAATGATATTCACTCCCATTTGGATGAAATCATGGTAAAAAGGAATGGGATGGTTTTTGATTTTTTTTATTTTATTATGTAGTGTCCAGAACCTAAATAATAAAGAAATCCCACTCATTTCCTATATAAACCCAACCATGATCCCATTTATCTTCACTAAAACTCCATGAATAATTTCCATACTCTTCTATCCACTCCCTATATTCCTCCCACGTTACCCTCAATCTCTCAATAATCCCCTCCCGTGTATTTGAATTCACACGCACGTGTAAGAGATCATTCACTCTCTTTTTTGTTCAAGCACCTCCTTTATTTTAGGATTCTTAATTTCTATTTTTCATGTTGGGATATGTTATTAAGTATCCATATTACTATCCATTTTATTTATATATGATGACACATCCCTTTCACTCTCATTAATACCTCCCACGAATAATTATTTACACCCATTACCATACCAAAATTTAGTAATGGATTTCTATCTTCTCATTTCCATCCAAGAACTCATTTTATGCAATTTTCCTTAAATTTCATTTGATTATATTGGGATATGTTCGTACATATTACCCTTACTATCCATTTATTACATAAATGATCATATCTACAACACCCTAATATTTTTAAAATGAATTTAATATTGAATGCATAAAACTCCAAATATCTACAAAACACCATTTTTTATAACATAGCTAGTAAAAATATTTTTCCACCTCTATGATTTGAATTTAGAAAAACAGACATACAAGATTCTGTTCAGTAATATATTTAGAGTCTGATATACAAACTTAATTTTTTCTAAATAGTATCATACCATTATGAATAGTAATGTTACCCTTATGAATATTAATGGACCCTTATCAATGTAACTTAACCCTTATGAATAATAATGCACCCTTATTAATAGTAACATGACCATTATGAATTGTAATATAAGCTTATTAATAGTAACATGTATAGTAATATACCCTTATGAATAGTAACCTCACAAATTAAAGAAAAAATATAACTTAGGAACCTTAAAAATGAGAGTTAATATTTTAAAAATTAATAATTAAATGTTGGTATTTTTATGAGCAATAAATAATCAATTACAATTTTATAAATAATATATTAATTTAAAATATAATTCATATTTCTAAAAGGTATTCATGAATCATAATTTTTTTTCCTATGATTATAAGATAATTTTATGGGACCCAAGTTAATTTTTCAATGTCTCATAAAATTAGTTATAATATTAAAATTGGTATTTTTTAAGTAAATGATTATTTTAATTAAAAATTAAATTGCTCATATTTAGAAAATTATTTTCATAAAATGGTGTTCTTTTTTGTATTATACATGTCTAAAAAAGGATTGGATGAATTTTTGGGATTTTTTTGAAACAATTTAATTTTTTTCAATAGTAAACAACTACAATTTTTTATAAAATATGGCATTTTTAGGACATCAACTTAAAATTATTATGATATAAAAATTTATTTATACAGTGTAATAACTGAATAAATATATTACAAGTGGAATATTGTACATAATTAATTTGGAACATGAAAAGTATATTTTTTCATGATAAGTATAAAATATATATTTAATGCCGACAGAGTGCCTACGCAACACTAAAAAGTCAAAATTGTTAATTATTATGTATTATTTATCTCTTTTATTATTTATATATAATTTTAGTGTTATATAACATGAGTATTATCCAAATGTATTTGTAATTCTTGTGCAAGGAAAGAAAAGAAATTATATCAAAGTCAATAAGATGTCTTATTTTGTATAAACTAAATATACATAATATATGAATTCCTAATTTTATTTTGAAACTAATTGATTTATATATATTAATATTTTTTTATTTTTTTTATATATTAAATAATTAATATTCATGATTATGCAACGCTAATGCAGTGCTCGTTCAAGAATAAGAAAAATAAATAAAAGGTTTTTAAGTAAAATTATAAAAATTATTAAGTGATCCATTATTTGGATAAAACATTTTATATAATCAATTTTAGTGTATTATCAAGTTTTGAATCAAATTTGTGACATTCGGGACCCAAATTAATCACTTTAAAGCCTTTATAAAATTTTATTTCAAAAGGAAATCAATTTGTAACATTATAGTATTTAATTTAATAATATTGGTATATGATATTCTCCAAATGTTTTATTTCAACAAGAATATTATTTAAAAATATAATAATATTATTTTTCTCATGGAATTTTATTTTTAAATTTAGACAAAAAATAAATACCATTATGGCTTCCACAAAGACGATGGAGTATCAATTTAAATAATGAATAAAAAAAATAAATGATACTAAACATAATAAAATAAATATAATTTTATCTTTCTAAGATAATTAGAAGATTCCATAGATGAATATGGAATTTCTATGACATAATAAAAAAATTTATTCTATTTTTTAAACTATATTTGTTTTGTTTAACGTCATATATACAAATAGTTTTTTCTCTTCCAAAATCGTTTTTCATGAATAAAATATTTTACTAAATTATTTAAAAATCCAAAAATTATTTAACAAGTAAAAAATGATAATATTAGTTTTAAAATTTCACCACCCTTTAGTTTTTGGAATTTTTGGAGATTTAAAACCTATATTATATTTATTATATTTTAATAATTTTATTGATTTCTAAGTTACCCCTCACCTCACTTATAAAAGGAGGTTCATTCTTTCATAAATTTCATAACCATAAGCATTATTGTTCAGGCAACCTATACTAAATTCCATCTTACTCATCCCTTTAAACATTATTGTGCTTATGGTCTCACAAAAATTCCACTTCCAAGAGCCTTAAGGTGGTTTTAAAAGAGAAATATTCAAGAGGTAAGATTTATAATTCTTTTCTTCTGAATTTTTTCTCACTTATACCTTATCCCTACCTATTATCAAACTATCTGTGACAACTTAAATAACTTATATGTACTGTAATGTTGTTATGATAATGGAATATACCATTATCATCTCTTCTTTTCCATCCATTTATATTATAAATGAGAACATCGTCTGAGATGTGTTAATTATCACATTCAAGGAAGATGAGTTTTCAATTTGAATTACTATTTTCATGACTGGACATGAAACCTTTATAATTGTTGAAACAGATCATAATATATGTATTATATATTTTATTATGTTCTATAATACTTAAAAAACATAATATAAAATAAATGTCCAAAACAAGTTCATCTTTCACAAAACCACCATGTTAATGCAGGTATTTATCATTAACCTTTATCTAATGAGTCATCCTCATGGTATATAAAATAATAATAATAAGATAATTTATATCTATTTAATTTCAATAATAATATATATTAACAATTCTTGTTGTTTAACAACATTTCAAACAAACTTCCATTCACAATTTCATGTTGACCGATCACGAAAACCAAGGAAGAAAATGCATCCAAAACAATAAAATTGATCCTCTTAAACTCATCAAAAGGCCATGAATGAACCTAATAAGGTTAAAATAAATAAATTAAATTTGTAAGAGTTTGTATAATTTTTAATTAATGAATATATTTTTGATTATTCAGGTCATTAAGATCAATCGAAGAACACTTTCAGGCATAAGGTAAGGGGTTTCTTCATCTCGCTTCCTTTTTTGCGAGATACTCAGTATTCACTAATATTAATTTTGTATGGTTTATGTATACTAATCATTGAAGATTCATATTATATATATCATTATTTTTATGATATTTAATGTATCAGTATATGATTATTAATGTTGTGGAATACGATTCAATTGATTACAAAGTTGTGAGTATTTTCTACACGAACCTCCATTTTCATTCGGGTTGCTCTTATTCTATATTCACCTCAAATAAATTATAATTTATTATTATTTACTCTTTATAAATAATTTTTTAATGTTATATATATGTGTACCAATCCAAATTCGTTTTTTATTTTATGGGTAGTTACATGTTTTAAAAGAATCTTTCAATAATTTTTCTGAAATTCAAGCCTGATTCAAGGAACTTCTCGAATTCTTACCTATTTTGAAGTTAACTAAATAATCTTTATTATTCCATATTTATCTCCCTAAAATAAAATATTCTAAAATAAAAATTCTATTTTGGTTTATTTTTTGTATTTACAAACCAAAACATTCCTTGTTTACTTTAAAATCCTTTAATATTTTCCTCAAACCACTCCAAAATGTTTTTTTCTAAAGCTTCTTTAAAAAATATTTTTAAATGATTTCACCTCAATAAGAATTTATTTAAGACTGAAATATAATTTCAATGACCTTCCCATTTATTTTCAAAGATATAAAATTTTGAAATCTTATTTCATGAAAAATACAAATGATTCCCCAAGAGAACACTATTTCCAAAGTAAAAAAAAGATTTTTTCTCATCTAAATTTAACTTTTATAAGATGCATTCCATGTTCAACACTTATTTATTTCTTGTGGTGTATGTACTTAACTTTGGTATATCATATCAATATTCTCATTATTCTCATGTTATTATAAGGTATTATGACTTGAATGTTTCAAGGTGTTATGGGACACTTTTGAATGTTTAAGGATAATTTTCTCAAGGATTTTCCAATGGTATAATTTAAATGTATCTTCATATATGTCAAAATACATTGATAAATCATGTAATTTATTGAAGTTAGTCTCTTATGATAACATCCACCATGTTTTATTGAATTGTTTATGATTATTTCTACTATGGATCTGTTATCCTAAAACCATTCTCCGTATTACTCTAAATAGTTAGTGTTTATGTTAAATTGTTGAGGAAAGTTATTTACATTTCATATGTTAGTTTAAATATGAATGTATTTTTTTAATTATGTTAACCCATTTCATATAAAGAATTGATTCGAATTAGTAAGTGATGGGTGGGCCTGTTATAGACCCTCAATACATTGTTAGTTATCATGAGGAAAATAGATATGGAATTGACCGAGGCCTTAGCCATTTTTAGATATGGTTTTGGCCAAGGACTTAATCATTTTTATATGTCTTGGACGAGGCCTTGAAATTATGTTTTAGATTATCCGACATATGCATTTACCACATTATGAAATTAGTAATTGAATGTTCATGAGGTTATTCAATTTGTAGAATACCCATGTTTATTATTTAATATGATAATATTTTTTAGATCTTATTCGTTCCATAATGCGTTAAAGTTCATTTTTAAAGGAATGTGTTTTTAGTTATTCAACATGCCTAATGTTCTTATTTTATGATATCTTTTGCTTTATTGGTTTCCCTAACTAAGCATTGGGTCTCAGTACTTTCTTATGTTTTATCCTTCAAGGTTATGAGGATGACTATTCTTTTAATTAATTGAAGGGTTAATCTAAGAGGTTATTGGATTTTCTGTTGAAGTTAATATGTTGTTTTTAGTTTTGAATTGTAATTTTGTACTCTTGTATGTATCTTGTTTCCAAAACGTATAAAATGATCAGTCCTTCGGGATGTATCTTCCTTGTATCAATTCAAATTTATTGAAATAAGGCACTAGATCTGGGAAACTAGGGTCGAGTCCTTAAAATATGACATTTCACTCTCATTAATCCTACCATGATATTTTTTGTAAACCCATTATCATGATGAAATATAGTCCGAATTATTTTCTTTATTAATGTTTTTTCATTGACATATGCCTTCTAATTCCAATTTATAATGTTGGAATATTATTTTATATATCCCTATTACTATTTATTTAATACCTATTTGATTGAAAAGCCCCCTTTTCTCTCATCAAACCATTTTTTAAAATATTTATGTTATGTTGTTATATTGCTAAAATTTCACTGTGATTTTCCATGTCAAAACAATTATGTAGTGAATACCATACCCATTTCCTATCAAGGGTGTTCAAATATACAAACATGTAATTTTTATTAGGTAATGAAATGTATTTATTTGACACTCTTTAATCATTTAATAGAATTTTATGAAGAAGGATTCAATATTTTATGATCTATGTATCACACTTAAGAATGATAATAAAATGAATGTGATGGATGCACCTATAATTATGTAGAACTCCAATGCATTGGGTAATGTTTAGTATAATGATATATCATGTTGGGATAGGGATTAAACCTGATTCCTTTATGGGAATTTGTTCTTCATGATGTCTTGGTAGTTATGCTTCACCTGTGTTTATGATGCATTGTTTTAAGTTGTTGCCACATTTACCATGTTTCCTTTATTATTATCATTTCATATCATTTCATGTTATTAATTTTTATGATTCTTACACATTTTATTCCCTATAAATATTACTTGAATAACATGTATTATTCTATTCATGTTATGTCTAGTTTATTCCCTTATAGGTCTTTATAGCTCAACCCTTTTTTATATATGTCCCTAGTTTATCCCATGTAGTTTTAAGTACATGAAGGTTAAGAAGGTTTTCAACAATGATGTTTCTTTTCATTTTTTAAATTTTAATGTCATTTCCTAATTCCCAAAGACACTAGACATATTGATCTTCTAGATTTTATTAAGTGTAATCATATGTAATAAATCATTTATTAGAGTGTAATAAAGAATAGGGTTGTTATACTTGGTATCAAAGGAATAGTAGAGCTATTTTTGGGATTTGGATTAGAAAACTCTAGATAAAGCCTTTAGGATTAGAATAACCATGAGGAAAAAGCCCTAAATTTTGGTTAGTATAGAGTAAGTAGTTTTACAAGAAAATACAACTCTGTATGAAGACTACTATTAGATGTGGTTCTGGAACATTTGTACCTAGGAGCAACAACGCTAACAAGGGGCACCAGTCCTAACATGGTGTAACATGGTACATGAAAACAAGCCTTACTATGCACCTGGATTGACACTCCCAAGGAATATAATTTTGTAAATTCATAATATCTTTACGAATAATTATTAATGGAACCTAAATTCCCATAAAAGTATATGTTAAGAAATATATCATGGATACTATAGAATGAATCTTAGACATTCATAAGTAATGAAATAAATTTACTTTATAAGTTTCCCCTTTAATGTCATTGGATTCCCCTTTATGCATTTAAGAGTTTAAAAATAATCATTCTAAAATATCCTTTTATTCTTGACAATGGCCACAAATAGGAGGAATCAGGTAAACGATCAATGTGATGGGAAATGTGACGACTGCCCCAACAAGATTCCCAACCCGATGGGAGTGGTAATAGATAACTTTATTATGATAATCTCTCAGCTGCATTAGGTTCTAAATAGAAACCTAGATCAATACGAGCATCCAAATCCCCCTAAAAAAGAACATGCTGAAATTGAGTCTTTATAAGATAAAGGCATCAGACATTCAGGGGTTCATCTAATCCTTTAATCATGGAACAATTGATCAACTCCATTGAGAAGATATTATCTATACTTAAGTGTTATGAGTAAAAAAATATTCTACTGGCAATTTAACTAATGGGGGATAAGCATATTATTAGTGTAAATTGATCAAGAATATGAAGCTTGAGAAATATTTCAAAGCCATATGGTGTAAGAAATTTTGGAAAAAGTTTTTTGATAACTATTTTCCTCACACACTCATTAAAATGGAATGGGAATTTTATGACCTCAACTAATAAAGATAAATAATCTAACAGGGAATATGATGAAAACTTCCAAATACTTACATGATACACCTCTGACTTTTTTGTTACCCTCAAATGAATGTTTGAACGCTTGTTTGGTATACTAAAACCTAGTCTACTAAATTCCATGGTGATCTGTGGCTTTGATAGCTATGAGGAAATTTTTTGATATACACTCAAAGTATAAATAAAGATCAAATAATCTCAAGGGTATCATAGGGTAATAATTTTAAAGTAGAGTTTAATTCTGGTGGCTCAATAGAAAAATCGAATGGTTCCATGAAATTTCAACATCCCACATGTTAATGGTTTATGAAGAAGCATCCCAAAAATTACCTAAGGGGAATGAATGAATTATTTAGGTGAGGGAAGGAAGGATAAATAACAAGAAATATATGATAGAAGAAACACACTAATGGAATGGAGGAGAGGAATTATCTGGTCAACCTTCATCACATTATCCATTTCTTCATCTAAAAGGAACTAGGGATGTTTTCAAACCAATGTAGTAATCCAAGGAGGATTTAAGACAACAAACAACTTCCAAGGAAGATAGGGAGATATTTTTCCATCACTACCACTAATGTGGATCCTGATAAAAAAGTGGTGATATGTACGCTAGTTATTCATTAAAGAAAAGAAAAAATACTTTTTGATTCTGGTTATATGAATTCCTTCATATAAATGAGTTTTCTATATCTATAAAAACACTATAAAAAATTATGTATGTGTATCTTTCGATGAAAATGGAAAATGGGGAAATTATTTCGTCCCAAGTACATAACTTTTCCCCTTCAAAATTTTGTGGGTTGAAACTCCCAGATAATCTTTTCATACTTGTTTTGGTGGAATAAGATACAATTATAGGAATGGATTTAATTTTCCTATATAGATCCAACATAAATTTCCGCACAAAGTAAATTAGTCTCTGTATTGTGAATTGAACCCCAATTATTTACAAGTGAAAGGAGGAGGATAAATATTATTTAGAACCCTAATATCAAGCATATATATTAATTATATATGAGAATGTGTATATAGATTAAATTATTGAGTCTATGGAAAGAACCATCCTCAAAGACATTTCTATTTTGAATGAATATGATGATGTGTATCCCGAGGAATTTCATGGTCTTCCACCTTGCTGAGATATTGAATTTTCACTTGATCATATACCTTGGGTGTTTTCATTATCCATCACTTTATATAGAATTGATGTATTGGAACATGATAAGAAAATTAAATAACTAAAATAAAATATAGATAGAGGGTTTATACAACTAAGTAATTCACCATGGGGTGCACCAGTCATCTTTATGAAGTAGAAGGATGGTTCAATTCACCTTTGCATTGATTATCGTGAGCTCAAAAAGATCACACTAACGAAAAATTTTACTCTGCCTTAGATTGTTAACTTGTTACATCATATACGTAGAGTACAATACTTATCCAAGGTGGATCTATGATCAGGATATTACCAATATAGGTTGAAGGAGGAGGATATCCCCAAGAATTATTTTCATACAAGGTATATGAACTATGATTTCATAATTATGCCTTATAGACTCACTAGTGATCCATCAATCTTGATGGAATTTATGTATAGAGTATTTAGGTCTTAACTAAAAAAATGGGTAGTATTTATAGATGATATTATAATAGAATCCAAAATAATGAAAGGGAATGAGGAGCATCTGAGCATATTACTAAATACCCTACGAAAGGACAACCTTTATGAAAAGTACATAATATTTGAGTTCTGGTTGATGTAAGTATATTTCTTGTGGAATATCATCATAAGAAAAAGGATACCTATAGACCCTTAAATAATGGTAGAAATTAAAGGATGGCTAAGGCCGATAAATATGATTGATATATGTAGTTTCCTTGGGTTAGCTGGGTATTATCACCATTTTGTGAGAAGTTTTGCACCATTTTCAAACCCTCTTACCAAGATAACATTGAAGGGAGTCAGGTTTTTATAGAATGATTAATATGAATATATCTTTAAGGATATTAGAAGGAGGATTATAAGTAAACCTATTCTAACACTCCCCACAAGTGGAGAAAATTTCTTATAATTCAGTGATGCTTCAACGAAGAGTGTGGGCATCGTTTTAATGAATATTGACAAATTCATAGCATATGATTCATGGAAATTGAAACTTCATGAATAGAACTACCCAATACATGATCTAGAGTTTTCTACTGTGATATTCACATTGAAAACATAGCAGAGTTGTCTCTCTCGGTATAAGTATGAAATATATATGGATAGAAATTCATCAAGTATATATCCAGATAGAAATAACATAATATGCTTTAATAAAAATATTAGAGAAAATCAAGGACTATGAATTCTCTATTTATAATGGAAAAGAGAATATAGTCGATGATTCTATAAGTACAATGGATCCAAAAATTCTATCATTAATGAGAATTTATAGGGATCCTATCTTACTATAGTTTAAAAGGTTGGACATGGGAATCATAAAAGAAGGAACATCACCAGTCCATTAACAAATTATTACTCAATCATATCTTTTGGAAAGATCATATGATTCTCAAATAAATGATGTAGGAATTTATAAGAAAGTGGAAACTATAAAAAAATGTAATTCCATGATGTTAAATGTTAATGAAGAAGGTGTTGTGAGATCTGGGTCAAGACTATGTGTTCCATCAAATTCTGATTTAACAAAGGAACTATTGGATGATGCATATAGTTTGACTTTATCCATTCACCCAAGAAGAAGAAAGATGTATTGAGATATCCGAGATCACATTTTGCGGGACAATATGTAGAAGATGATCATTGAATATACATGAAAATGTTGGTTATGTCATTATGTGAAGGTTGAAAGGTATAATTATAATGGAATTATGAAACCATTACCCATACCAACATGGAAATGGGAAAACATCACGATGAAATTTGTTACTAGAATTATGAACACATATAGGAGAAATAATGCTATATGGGTTGTTGTGTATGATCTTATAAATACATATAACTTTATTTCATTTTTAGATGACTTATCACTAAATCAAATTGTAATGATATACATCAGAGAAGTGGTAAGGCTGTATGGAGTGCCGCTATCAATTGTATTTGTTCGAGATCTAAGATTCACCTCTATCTTATGGAAAAGTATCCAACATGATCTTAAGACTAAGTTGAACATTAGTATGACCTATCATCATAAACCTAATTTCCAATCATATAAAACTATTTTAACACTTGAAGACATGTCACATGAATGTTCTATGGAATTCAAAGAGGATGGGACAGACATCATCATGGGAATGAGGTCTTTTAAAACAATAGTTTCCACTCAAGAATCTAAATGGTTCACTATGGAGACCTTTATAAGAAGAGGTGTAGAACACCTACATGTTGGTATGAAGTAGGGAATGAAAACTGAAACGTCCTGAAATGTCCAAGGAAATGGAGAAAAATTTTAGGATGATTTAGTATCACATCAATGCTACCAAAGATGATAGAATTGATTTGATGAAAATCACCGACGAGACCTAGAGTTTGATTTCGGATACATGGTATTCCTCGACATATCTATAAGGAATAACATTATGATATTTGGGAAGAATGGATAGCTTAGTCCAAGATACATCGGTCCCTTTAATATCCATGATCACATTGGAGAAGTGGCTTACTAAATAGCACTCACATGAAACCTATCTCAAGTACATGATGTATTCCATGTATCGCTCTTGAGAAAGTATATACCAGTCCACTCAAATGTACTCAATATATTGGTGGATCATATAGATAATTACCTTTCTTATGAAAATAATTCTGTGAAAATATTAGATCGTAGAGAGAATGATTTACGAAATAAGACAATGCACATTGTAAATGTGCTATGGATAAACCACAAGTTTTAAGAGGTGACAAGGGAATGGAAGAGGTGATGAAATAGAGTTACCCTCATCAATTATTGTGTGGGAAATCAAAATTTCAAGGGATAAATTTATTAATGGTGGAAGATTGTAATGACCCGATTGGTTATAAATAAAAATAACCAATTATATTTTAATTATATATATTATTAAGCAATATGGTTATAGAAAACACTTGATTTTTTTTATTATATCCAACTGGATTTAAAAGGCTTTCAAGTATCATTATAATTAATAATATAGTCATTGAAAAGAGATGGCATGATTAGTATGAATACAAATTTTTAAGAAATCTAATTTGAATAGAAAAAGTAAGTGATTACATAAACTAGTGAATTATACCCTATAAATAACATCTATTGGAGCTTCAAAGGGTGATATAATATCTAGAAGTTTCTCTTAACCTAGCCCAAGAAAATTTCCAACAACATAAGCATTATCAAAAGTATTTAATGGAGAAGTTCAAGCTCATCGAGATCACAAACCAAACCATGTATGTCGAACCACCCCATGAAAGTCTCACCACCACGTAACTTATTGCTATTGTGATTGTGTGTGAATTAAAGGGATATGTATCAAGACCCTAGAAATATGAGTATGTACATTATTTTTTATTGGATAGATAATATATTTTCATCCTTTTTTTTAATTTATAACTAATTTTTATACAATAAAACACATACAATATTTTTGGGTAATTAATTATTTCTTTCCAAAAAACACAAAATTTATTTATAAATTTTGATTTTATTTTAAAATTAAAAATTTAAATATTTATAAAATTATTTAGATAAAATGAATATTATTTTTGGAATCATAATTTTGAAATTATACACTATTAAATGTTTTCTAATTTTCTAAGAAAGTTGACATTTCAAGTAAAATTTAAATACGGTATAAATATTATTTGTGTATTATGACATCATAATTACATAATAGGGATTTAATAAATACTATAAATGGTATCAAAAAACATATTAATGATTTTAATATAAAATATATTTTTATATTAATTTTATAAAGCCATTTTGAATCCTTCGAAACCATTAATATATTTTAGGGTTTGAAAATCATTTATTTAATCGTGTGAATCACCTCCAAATAAGCCAGAGAATTAATTCATTATGTTTGGATCTTGACCTTAGAAAAAAATTATAACCACTTTTTTTGTCAGAATCCCAGGAAAAAAACTATGGGATTGTTTGTGGTTTTGGTTATTTTATTATGTAGAGTCCAAAACCTAAATGATAAAGAAATCCCCCTCATTTCCAAAATATTCAAAACCAAAATCTCATTTACCTTCACTCAAACTCCATATAACATGTCCAAAATCATATCAACACTCTCTAGAGTCTTTCCAAGGTGGTCTCAATCTCTCCATAAGCCCCTCTCATGCATTTGGAGTCACACACTCAGGTAAGGGATCCTCCACTATCAATTTTTATTCATCTACCTCTTTTATATTATGATTATTATTTCAATTTGTTCATGTTAGGATATGTTATTCCATATATATATATTAATTTAAATTTGTTTTATATATGATAAGATACCCCTTTCACTTTCATTAATCCATCCCATGAATGTTTATGTGGACCCTTTACCATGCCAAAATTTAGTAATGTATTTCTATCTTCTTATTTCCATCCAAGAACTCATTTTATGTCGTGTTTCTTAAATTCCATTTTCTTATATTTGTTTATGTTATCACATAGTCCGCATACATTAAATTTATTTTATAAATGATGATATCACACTTTAACTCTTATTAATCCCCCCATTATCTTTTAGATACACTTGTTATCATGCCAAAATACAGTTAAGATTCTTTTCTTTATTCAGGTTTCTTTATTAAATTCGGCCTTATATTTCCAAATTATAATGTTGGGATATGTTTTTCCATGTCCAAATTACATCCCATTATATTTCTCTATGATGAGATACCCCCTTTTATATCATCATCCCTTTTTATTAATCTTTATGTGACATTGTTATACTTCCAAAATTTCACTGCGATTTTCCATGCCAAAATAATTGTATACTAACTATCATACCCATTTCCTATAAATCATTCTCAAATTAATGCACATATAATTTTTATTTATGAATTTAATGTATTAATTCTACACTATTTTGTCATTAATAAAAGTGATGAAAAATTATTCGATTTTTTAAGATCTATGTGGTACACATAGGCATGATAATGAAATGAATGTGACAGGTGCACCTAGAATTATATATCACTCTAATTAATTGGGTGATGTTTAGTATCATGAAATGTAATATTGGGAGAGGTAGTGAACCTAATTACTTTATAGGACTTTATCTATCATTATTTCTTGGCAGTTATCCTTGAACTACATTTATTATTCATTGTTTTCTATTGTTTCTATATTTCCCATGTTGCATTTATGATTATCTTGCTATATCATGTCTCATTGTTCATGATTATTATTACTACTCCTTTTACCCTCATAAATGTTCCTTGTCTAACATGCATTATTCCCCTCATGTTATGTAATTTTTATCCTCATTTTGGGCTTTGTAGCTTACCCCTTTGTTCTATATGTCCCTTGGTTATCCCATATATTTTTAAGTGTGAGCATATTAAGAAAGTTTTCAATAAAGATGTTTCCTTTAATGTTTTAAATTATTATGTAATGTACCTAATTCCCAAATACACTATAATTATTAATATTCAAGGTTTAATTAGTTGTAATATTATGTAATTAATCATGTATTAGAGTTAAATGAAGAGAAGGGTCATTATACAATGTATAATGAGTCTATAAGGGTAATTTATGTAATGGATGATGTTAGAGATGATGAATATTATACTTAAATAAAATATTTATACTTGTAGTGTCTATGTAAAAAAATCATTTTTGTTTTGGGAAATTTAATGTTATTAAATTTATTTATTTGTCATCCAAAAGTATGTAATATCATTGTATATTTTTCTTGGATCACCTTAATATTAAAGTCTCACTTGGATGATGTCATGATGAAGAAATTGAGATTATGTAGAAAATGGTTTATTCGTTATCATAAATTATATTTTGATGATGTTTTGAGCTTATGGATTTTAAATATGTTTGAAATATTTTAATATTTTACAAAAGAAAATTTTAGGAGTTATAATAATTTTCTAATGTTATTTTAAGTATCATGAGATGATTTAATATGTTTTATATTGTTAGAAGATGTTGATAAAAGGCTATAATTAATTTTAACTCATATGTATATGTAAAAAATAGGACTCTTGTGATGTGTATGAAGAAAATTTAATTTTTGCTTTCTAAATGTGATTAAATAGGAGCAAAAGGGATCATAAATGAATTAAAATAGATTTTCTAAACCCGTGTATGATTATATATCATAGAAATATTGATACATATAATTAATTCTATAGAATTTTCACTTTTTTTGAATAAAATTATTGAAATATGGGTTTATAAGTAAACCTTTGACATCATAGGCTATAAAATATTAAATACAACACTATGTTATATTAAATTCAAAAATGATATCATAAATAGGATTAATCCAATATTTAATGTGAATAAATCCAAAAAAAATCATTCCACTCCAAAATAACATTGTGGATGATGAGATATATAAGATTAAAAGTGCAATATGTTTTTCAAAATATATTACGATAATGTTCAGAAGTAAGAAATGTTAAGAAGAATAATGTCTGTAAGAGTAGATGAAATTTGAGATAGAATAGATTCATATTTTATAAGCTTATATAAGAGTGCGTTGTAGGTTTCAAATTCTATATATGGGTATCCTATAAATTACATATGGATTACTTTTTTGAAAAGTGAGACATTTTCAAATTAAAAATATGGATGGAGAAAGTAATTTATTTTATTCATTGTTGATATTAATTGAATATATATCATTATTCTTGTGTGAGTAAGATGATATTAAAGATAAATTAGTTCATTTATGATGATTTAAGAATAAATAATGAAATTCAACAATCAATAATAGAACCATATTGTGATAAAAGATCATGTAAAAATTTTATATTAGATTTAGAGAATATATCAATCTATTAATAAGACTAGTATATCATGATAGAGATAATATTGATATTTATTATTTTATATAGATTTTTTTTACACATTAGTGACATATCATGAATTTTAGGTAAACCATTAGAATAAGATGAAAAATAACATCACACTATAATAGTTAAGTGCATGTGTTCATTATCACTTGGAATGGAAGAAGCAGATTTCATGGAGTTTAATTAAATATAATTACATGTTTGATATTTAATTTAGATATTATTCACTATGTTTATTTAATAATAATGTGGAGAAAATTGTAGAGAAATATTAAAAAGCACATACATTACAAAATGGGAAAAGATCTTGGGATTTTATTGACTAGTTTAAGACAAGAATATTATTATTTTTTCAATAAATTAGAAGATGAAGACCACACTTCCAAACTAATGGAGATTTAAATATTATAGAATTTTAATATTTAAATAACAATATCCATGTCATTATTTATATATTAAAAGGTTAAATATAATGAGAAGAAGAAATGTAGATTGTGAGAGGTCGATGTCGCACTATTCTTTATATCCCAATATTATAGGGCAATTAAGAGAGTATGTCAGATATTTTACTTATTTATATAATATGGTTTGATGAAAAAAGTAACCACCAATATTAATTTTAAATTAACACCTTGAAGAAGCTCCATGCTCTTAATACTAATCATCTCATGCATTGAAGAATGTTGAGAAGTCCAAACTACAATTAATCTATACCATGAGGACCAAATAAGAGTGAGAAAACATTTATAATTATTATATAGAAGATAAAAACAAGAAAACTATTTCATGATTTTTTTAAGGGGATCAAATTCATTTAGTCTAGAGGAGACTCATGTATTCCTACTAATCTCACTTCAAAGGTGACAACCAAATTTGGTATCCTGCAAAAAATGATTTATGTTATTTCTTTATAAGAGGGAAAGTTTGTGATTTCATGTAATTAGATGGTTACAAGGAAAAAATGTTTAAGGGTATCCCATTACTATTGTTTTATTATTGATAATTATTATATTGTGTTTGTGTGTGGGATATTAACCATCTTATACTAAGGACTAGCTCAAACATTATGATTTAACTATGAAAATCATTTGGTTCAATGTTTTTTCTTTCTTTTTTATTATTTAATTCTTGTGAACAATTTCACAGAAGAAAAAAGTGTTATCTATTTACCAAAATAGGTGCATATATAAAAATAAAATTTTTAATTTGTAAAAGTTGGTCACACTGATTCACCCCCTCTTAGTGTGGACACATTATTCCTGATGGAATAAAAATTTGTATTAGGGTTATGGTTATGTAATAAACCAATCTATTATAAATGGAACTATTTTTTAAATGATATATTTTTTTGTTAAATAATGTAGATAAAGAAGAAACATGCACTGCTTTGGTTATATTTGACCATTATAAGTTACATCCTATCATATTTAAAATATTTTTAATCATTAGAACCGCTGATATTATAGCCATTTTACAGTGGCCATTATGAATTTGTATATTTTTTTTAATAAAATAATGATAATATTTATACTTTTTATTATTAATTTATAAATGATTAAATTATGGGTTTGATAAAAAAATATTGTTTATGATTAAACTGTAACGACCCAAACATTGTAATTATATTTTTTTACTAATTTTGTGTGTTATTTTATTTTATACTCAACAAAACTATATCCTTTAATTAATCAAGTGGGTATAATTAAAATGAGACCATTGGGTTTTGACTGTTATATGACCGTTGGACAATATGACCGTCGGTCAATTTGACAATTGGAAACTATAATCTTAATTTTGTGTTTTTATAAATACAGTTATATTAGTTAATTAATACAGAAATAATATTTAATGGCCTCATCCAGTAGACTCGAGCCATATGAAGCCCATCTGTTGGAGCTTAGGAAAGAGGTAGCATCACTGTGATTTGCTCTCGGCCAAGACCAAGATGAAGTTCAACGTATAAAGCTTGAACGAAATCATCTAAGGGAGAAGTTCAAGCTAATATAAATCACCACTCGGGCAATGTTGTCCGAGCCACCCCAAGATTCTATCACCATAGCACACCTTACACTTAGGTCATATGCTGGTGTTATAAGGGCTATGTAATGAGGCCTTAGCTGCTTTGTGTAATCCTTTTATATAAATAAAATTTTTATTTCTTCTTATGGAAAAGTTTCTGAATTTTAAATATCCAGATAAATATAGGACGTTTATTATTGATGAATTTAGGAACAAAGGGTATTTTAAATTATTTTTATATTCATTAAATAATTAAGAATGTGAAATGATTTTCCAAAAATGGTCTTCTACAGTTGTGATCAGTGAGAAATTTAGAGTCTAATAAGATCAACTTGGTTTTTAGTGAATAGTAATGTTGGAATAGTAAAATACCCATATGAATAGTAATGAATAGAAATGAATAGTAATTTAACAAAAAAAAAAAGAAACTTCACCAATGAATGTATAAATACATTTTAGACATCTTAAAAGTGAAAAAAAGATCATAGTTTAAGTTTTGGTATTAATATATTTCATAAATATTTTATTTGAAATTTTATAATTAATTTAATAATTTAAAATGGAAATATATTTTCATAAAATTTAATCATAATTTGTAACTTTATTTTCTTATAGTTATTAGATAATTTTATGGGACATTGATTACTCTTTTAAGGTGTTACAAAATGAGTTATGGTTTTAAAGTTGTATTTTTGGGATAAATAATGATTTTATTTAAAAATTAAATTAAAAATATTTAGAAACTTATTTTCATAAAATGGACTTAATTATTGAATTTATTTCATTGATATTTGGTTAGGGTGAGTTTTAGGGATTTTTCTGAAATACTTGTTTTTTTGGTGAATAGTAAAAATGAAGTTTTGAGTTTCAGGTGTTTAATGACATCATTAATGATGTAATAATGATGTAATATTTCTTGTCTACTTATAAATAGTGATATATTCTATGAGGTTTCCCAAGTGGCCAATACCATGGGAAAATACCATCGTCAAGCCCATGGTTTTGTAAATATCACCGATGAGGTGTCCCTTCGAAATTAAAAATTTATTCACTCACTTTTCCAATAAATACCAATCCATTTCCCTCTTTAATTTCATTCCAAAATCATCCTCAACAATGTTATGTTCTCATTACCTCCCATGGTGTCTTCCGATGGTGCCCTCAATCCTCCCACGGTTCCGACCTTCATGCTTTCGAAGTTACTCTTCAAGGTAAGGGATCCTTTCACCCTTTCCTTTTAAAGCCATGACTTCCTTTATATTGTGTCTTCTTGTTTCCATCTCTCTATGTTAAGGGTATGTTCATATATGTTCACATTAATATAAATTTCTTGTCTAATTGTTGAAATACCCTTTTCTCTCTCATAGATTTATTTTCTGAATTTTTAAGTGACGCCGTTAGGCTGTCGATATTTTTGTAAAAGAAATCACATTTTTCTTTTCCTTTGAGTTTCATTCTCATATGGTATTTCCTTCAAATATCCATACCATGATATTATTTTTTTTTATTCTATAACCATTATATATTATGATTTATTTATTAGTGGGTGACTCTTGTCCCCTCTCTTTTCAATGTTTTCTAAAACCATGTTATACAGCCATTATACTGCAGAATTTTCGTCTCAAAATCTCTCTCTTTTTCTCAAGAAATTATTTTTTATTATTTATGTGAATACCCAGTTATATTTTCATATCCATGGGTATTCATCAATACATAAAATTGATCTGTTTTAATCTGGAATTTACATAAATATAACCCTCACTCGCTTTCCTTGAGTTATAAATGACTCAATGATCAAGTTTTTAAGAACTTTTAAAATGTCACGATTTTGAAATGAAAACCATTTATTTTATTATCTATGGTTTATTTATGAAATGTTTTATTATGATCTATGTGGATAACATGAAAATAAATACATATTATTGGTGCACCCTGATAGTGCTAAAAAGCATTGGGTATGGAAATAATCTCAAGAGATGTCAAGTTTCACGATACCTTGGTGAATAACCTTGGTAATTTTTATGACACCTCGGGGATAAACCTTGGTGATATGTTCATGAATGTCTAAATGAAATTTTTTAGCCACATATTCAAGTTATGTTACAAGTTCTTTTCATTATGATATTCCTATACTTCCATTTCTTATGTCTTTATGTTGTCACTAGTGCAGAAAACGTCTTTTACGTCACCATTTTTTACGTCGGTTATATAAAACCGACGTCATAATATGTAAAACGAGGTTTTTTACGTCGGTTATTTAATAACCGACGTAAAAACCTGTGTTCGGTACACCTTTAACGTCGGTTATAAAAATAACCGACGTTATTAATCGCACGGCTTCGTTTTTTACGTCGGTTATTTTTATAACCGACGTAAAAAACGCGGTTTTCGAAGTCCTTTTTACGTCGGTTATTTTATAACCGACGTAAAAAAAGAATCCGCAGATGTTTTTGAGGTCGGTTATGGAATAACCGACGTAAAAAAACGCGGATTTTGAGCCCTTTATAACGTCGGTTATAAAATAACCGACGTAAAAAAGGAATCGGAGGAAGGTTTTTACGTCGGTTATTGAAATAACCGACGTTATAAATGTTTTTAAAAAAATTATCATGTCGGTTATTGAATAACCGATGTGATAACTCATTTAAAAATTTACCCAGACCCGTGGATTGTCATTCGCGAGTTTACCTTCGACAGTCGCGACTCGTCTCTCTCGCGCGTAAACCCGAATCGGCTCGTCCATTTCGTTGGTTTAGATTCGTTTTGCGATCATCGTTTCTCATATTTAATCTCCTCGGATCAATCATCTAAACTCGCAGCACTCAGGTAATCCTCCCACTCGTTCGTTTTTTTCGCGGATAGTATATATATATGTGTTGTGATTTTTTTTGTTGAAACTAGCTAAGATTCTTCGATTGCGAACCCTTTTAACTCGTTTTGGCACCATAATCTTATTTATCATCCCTAGATCTATTTGTTCGACTTGCAATATTGAGTAATTTTATGATTTCACTAATTTTTCATCGTTTTCTATAAATCCCAAAGAGGGTTGGGGCGTGTCCATTTGGATGGGTTGCCCTTTTACAGTTGTTACTACTTTATTCACACACAACCATGGCATAGGTGCATGGATTTGGGGTTGAGGGGGTGTCCAGGGGGGTTTACAAGGGGGTGGGTGGGTGTGGGGGGCTGTACAAGGGTGTGGGTGGGTGTTGGGGGGTGTCCAGGGGGGTGTCCAAGGGGGTAGGGGTGGGGGGTGGTGTTTAGGAGGGGGGGGGGGGGCTGTCCAGAGGGTTGGGGGGTGTCCAGGGGGGTGTCCAAGCAGGTCGGGGGTGGGGGGTTGTGTCCAGGAGGGGTGGGGGTGCTTTCTAGAGGGGTCGAGGGCTGTCCAGAGGGGTCGGGGGGTGTCCAGGGTGGTGTCCAAGGGGATGGGTGGGTGTGGGGGGCTGTCCAAGGGGGTGGCGGCCTGTCCAGAGGGGTCGGTGGGGTGTCCAGGGGGGGTGTCCAAGGGGGTGGATGGGTGTGGGGGGCTGTCCAAGTGGGTGGCGGCCTCTCCAGAGGATATTTGTGGTTGTCCGGGTGGGTGGGGGGGGCTTTCCAGAGTGTTGGGGGATGTCCAGGGGGGTGTCCAAGGGGGTATGGGGTGGGGGGTGGTGTCCAGGAGGGGCGGGGGGCTGTCCAGAGGGGTCGGGGGGTGTCCAGGGGGGTTTACAAGGGGGTGGGTGGGTGTGGGGGGCTGTCCAAGGGTGTGGGTGGGTGTTGGGGGGTGTCCAGGGGGGTGTCCAAGGGGGTAGGGGGTGGGTGGTGGTGTTTAGGAGGGGTGGGGGGGGGCTGTCCAGAGGGTTGGGGGGTGTCCAGGGGGGTGTCCAAGCAGGTCGGGGGTGGGGGGTTGTGTCCAGGAGGGGTGGGGGTGCTTTCTAGAGGGGTCGGGGGCTGTCCAGAGGGGTCGGGGGGTGTCCAGGGTGGTGTCCAAGGGGATGGGTGGGTGTGGGGGGCTGTCCAAGGGGGTGGCGGCCTGTCCCGAGGGGTCGGTGGGGTGTCCAGGGGGGTGTCCAAGGGGGTGGATGGGTGTGGGGGGCTGGCCAAGGGGGTGGATGGGTGTGGGGGGCTGTCCAAGTGGGTGGCGGCCTCTCCAGAGGGTATTTGGGGTTGTCCGGGTGGGTGGGGGGGCTGCCCAGAGGGTTGGGGGATGTCCAGGGGGTGTCCAAGGGGGTAGGGGGTGGGGGTGGTGTCCAGGAGGGGTGGGGGGCTGTCCAGAGGGGTCGGGGGGTGTCCAGGGGGGTTTACAAGGGGGTGGGTGGGTGTGGGGGGTTGTCCAAGGGTGTGAGTGGGTGTTGGGGGTGTCCAGGGGGTGTCCAAGGGGGTAGGGGTGGGGGTGGTGTTTAGGAGGGGTGGGGGGGGCTGTCCAGAGGGTTGGGGGGTGTCCAGGGGGTGTCCAAGCAGGTCGGGGGTGGGGGGTTGTGTCCAGGAGGGGTGGGGGGCTGTCCAAAGGGGTCGGGGGGTGTCCAGGGGGGTTTACACATCGATTTGTTTTATATTTCAAAATTGTTTACATTAAAATTATGATTTTTTTCATATAAACATATATTTGTCTTATCTAAAAAATATATATATTTTTGCTATTTGTTATAGGTAATAATGAGTCGAAGTTGGATTACGACACATCGAATGAGAAATGAATATGAGGAAGGTGTTGATGCCTTTTTGGAATTTGCTAAACGAAATGTTCCAAGTAGTGACATTTTTTTCTGTCCATGCCTGAAATGTCTGAATATGAAGAAGTTGAAAAGTAGAGAGATAAAAGATCATCTGATTTGTCATGGTTTCAATCTGAGTTACAACCCTTTGATTTGGTATGGAGAAACTGGACAGAATGTCACTGATGATAATGAATCGCAAGATGGTAACTCCGATGGAATTGAAGAAATGATTCGCGATATTGTGGCAGAACAAATTGAGATAGAACCGACAGTTGCAGGTCTATATGGTGATGCCGAAAAACCATTATATCCTGGTTGTACAGATTTTACAGTTTTGTCGGTGGTTTTAAGATTGATTAACCTGAAGGCGAAACATGGATGGAGTGACAGAAGTTTTACATAGCTGCTACAATTGATGAAAGACATTCTTCCAAAAGATAACGATCTTCCAGATTCACATTATAAGGCCAAAAAAATATTATGCCCGATGGGATTGGGATACAGGAAAATACATGCCTGTCCAAATGACTTCATTATATATAGGAAGGAATATGAATTTCTGAAAGAGTGTCCTAAATGTGGGACATCACGGTATAAGGTGAAAGAAAAATCACAAGATGATGTAGAGATTACAAAGCTCCCTTCAAAGGTATTTTGGTATCTTTCTATAATTCCTCATTTCAAACGTTTATTTGCTAATTCACATGATGCAAAAAGGTTAAGATGGCATGCTGATGAGCGGGTATGTGATGGAAAAATATGTCATCCAGCTGATTGTCCATAATAGAAGAAAATTGATGCCCAGTACCCTACATTTGGAAATGAAATTAGAAATCTGAGACTAGGCTTGTGCACAGATGGAATGAATCCATACCGAACCCTCAGTAGCACACATAGTTCATGGCCTGTTTTATTGGTAATTTACAACCTCTCTCCTGAAGTTTGTATGAAGCGCAAATATGTCATGTTGAGTATCATGATCTCTGGTCCAAAGCAACCCGGCAATGATATTGATGTATACTTGTCACCGCTGATTGATGATTTGAAACTGTTATGGGCTGATGGTATTAGGGTGTATGATTCTTATAAAGTGGAATATTTTCAACTGCATGCAGTGCTTCTATTCACTATAAATGACTTCCCAGCATATGGAAATTTGTCTGGATACAGTGTTAAAGGGCATAAAGCATGTCCAATTTGTGAACAACAGACGTCATATTGTCAATTGCATCATGGGAGGAAAACAGTGTACATGGGTCATCGAAAGTTTTTGCCTATGGATCACCCTTATAGAAGACTAAAAAAGGAATTCAATGGCCCACAAGAATTTGATACTGCTCCAACACCTTTATCCCCAGAATTGTATTTTGAGAGGGTGAAAAACCTTGATGTGACATTGGGAAAGACACAGAAATCTGGTAATGATAGACATATTTGGAAGAAAAGGTCAATATTTTTTGAGCTACCATATTGGAGGTATCATGAAGTCAAACATAATATTGATGTCATGCACGTGGAGAAGAATATCTGTGATTATTTGATCGGAACACTGCTAGATATTAAAGGAAAGCCAAAAGATGGGTTGAACGCAAGGTTAGACCTACTATCAATGGGAATACGTTTGGAGTTAGCTCTCACTCCTAAAGGAAGACGAACATTTCTTCCCCCAGCTTGTCATACATTATCGAAGAGGGAGAAAAGTAGCTTCTGTCAGTGTCTTCATGATATCAAAGTGCCTCAAGGTTATTCTTCAAATGTAAAAAATTTTGTCTCATTGAAAGACTTGAAGTTGATAGGTATGAAATCACATGATTGTCACGTCATGATGCAACAAATTCTACCAGTTTCACTGCGTGGAATATTGCCCATCCGTGTCAGAAAGACTATAATGAGGTTGTGTTATTTTTTCAATTCAATTTGTAACAAGGCGATTGATGTGAATGCTTTGAAAATTTTGGAAAAGGATGCAATTTTTATACTTTGTCATTTGGAAATGTATTTTCCTCCAACTTTTTTTGATATGATGGTGCATTTAATGATTCATATGGTTCGAGAAATAAGGCTTTGTGGACCTTTATATCTTCGTTGGATGTATCCTTTTGAAAGGTATATGAAAATATTAAAGGGATATGTTAAAAATCCATATCGACCTGAAGCCTCCATTATTGAAAAGTATATTTCTGAGGAGGTAGCAATGTTTTGTACGAGCTACTTGGCTACGGCGCAACACATAGGTTTGCCTCCATCTCGCCATGAACGGGTTAATAATGAGGGAAAGGGGATTCGTGGCTTGAAAGTCAAATCACTGTCAGCTGAACATATGAAGAAGTTAGAATCATACATCTTGAATAACATAGCTGATGTTCAACCGTATATCAAATTGCATATTAATGAGTTGAAACAATGTCATCCAAAGAAGAAAGAAATGTGGATTTTGAATGAGCACAACAAAACTTTTTTGCCATGGTTTAAAAAGACCTTGCTTGGTAGATCAGATGTATCAGAGACATTAAAATGGATAGTGGGTGGTCCATCTTTAAATGTGATAACATGGTCCGCTTATGACATTAATGGCTATACATTTCATACGAAAGCTCAGGACAACAGAAGTACAGTTCAGAATAGTGGTGTATTGGTGTTTGCAGAAGCAATGCATTTTTCGAGTGCTAAGGACAGAAACCCAATTTCGGCATCAAGTGCATATTATGGAGTGATTGAAGACATATGGGAGGCTGATTACTTTAAAATTAAAGTTCCTGTTTTTAACTGTAAATGGTTTATCGGTAACAACAGTGTCAGACACGATGAATTTGGAATGACACTTGTTAATCTGAATAGATTGGAAGACACAGCTGATTCTTTTATAATGGAAACACATGCCAAACAAATTTTCTATGTAGTAGATCAATCAGATATGCAGTGGGCTGTTGCTTTACAAGGGAAAAAACAATATGTTGGTGAGGATGAATTTGATGAAGATTCTAATTTATGTGAGATCCCTACTTCCATGGAAAGATTAACAGAACATAATGATGAGTATGTTGAAGACATGGTTTGTGCCATAAGGAACGATCACGACGAAGGAATTTGGGAAAACAATCCAACTGTACATTCCTAAAATTACAGGTAACACAAGTTTATTTCTTGTTTACATTTAGTTTTTTCATATAATGTTAGATATTGTAAATTTTTTACTTATTAAAACATGGATCAAACCAAAACGATAAAACAATAAAAACCATAAAGAGGAGAAGTCCTGGGCGCACCGGCTGGCCGGTGGTGGATCACCGGTTGGCCGGTGGTCCAGAGCAAAGCTCTGTCTGGTCCACCGGCCGGCCGGTGATGAGCCAGCGGCCGGCTGGTGGTCCAGACAGAGAGGAATGCTCTCTGTCTGGACCACCGGCCGGCCGCTGGATCACCACCGGCCGGCCGGTGGACCAGACAGAGAGCCTTCCTCTCTGTCTGGATCACCAGCGGCCGGCCGGTGATGAGCCAGCGGCCGGCCGGTGGTCCAGACAGAGAGGAAGGCTCTCTGTCTGGTCCACCGGCCGGCCGGTGGTGATCCAGCGGCCGACCGGTGGTCCAGACAGAGCAAGGCGGTCTGGTCCACCGGCCGGCCGGTGGTGAGCCAGCGGCCGGCCGGTGGCACCAGGCAGTGGGAAAGTCTACTGCCTGGGTCCTCCGGCTGGCCGGTGAGCTCACACCGGCTGACGGGTGGACTCAGTGAGTCCACTTTTCAACTTTCTTGGGCCAACTCCTTGGAAACCTTTTGCCTGTGTTTACCATGTTTATCATTGTTTAACATGCTTACCATATTACCAATGTTTACTATTATGTAATTTAGTACACTTTTCTATTTGTGAACTAATGTTTGTTTTTTTGATTTGAAGGAAAATGACAGATCAATCAGTTGATCAGCCACATGATTCTAGAGATGAGCATATTGGTCATACATCTGGGGAGGAACATTCACATGATCCTATTACGAAAAAGAGTTCAAAGGTTGGTAAGCGTGGGTGCACACGTTTAACAAAATTATCACTTGCCCGTACGATGGAGGAGAGGATAGTCATGGAGTTTGATGATGATGATCTTCCTAGAGGTCCAAATGCTAAAGATTTTAAGGGTTTTGTAGCAACTCAGGATAAGAGCAAAGTAAGCATTCTCTATGATTATTGGAGAAGTGTGGATAAGGAGATAATTTCTCAGCTGTGGGAGACCATTTTGGTAAGATCTTTTGCTATTGTTTGACTGTTCTTTAAATGTTTCTAGTATATATAATATTTTTAACCTCTTTTTTATCAGATGACATTTGATATTCCTGACACTGGAGGAGTCAGGAAGAAATGCTTATCGTTGGCTGCTAGGAGATGGAGGGATTTCAAATCAACCCTCTCATCTGATTTCATTTATGGTCATAGGAGTCGTGAGGATCCATGTCGTATATATCCTTTTATAGATGAAGACACATGGAGACAATTTTTTGAAAGTAGAAGAAAAGAATCATTTTTGGTAAGGGCAATGTAAACTTTTATAAGATTTCTTATATAAATGATCTTATTATTGTTTTGTTAATGATTACTTATTCTTAATTTACAGTAAACAAGGAAAGCTCATCAAGAGATCCAATCTAAAAATGTATACCCTCATAGTTTATCTCGGGGAGGGTATGCATTATTGGAAGAACAAATGATGGCAGAAAAATTTCAACAACTAAGAGCTGAGTCTTCAAGCTCTGGAGAGGTGGCCCCTCCATCCCCTCTATCTAGACATGAGAAATGGAAAAGAGCTCGGAAGAGCAAAAAAGGACAATATCTTTCGGAAGAATCGAGACTCGTAGTTGAGAGGATTGTAAGATATCTATTTTATTTATTTAAGTTTACTATTTTCGTCATATATTTCCAATCATTATAGAAATGTTCAATTAATTATTACAGGACTCTCTTGAGGAGCAGAGTTCACAGGGGACATTTACACCATCTGGGAGGGAAGATATTTTATCTGTGGCATTGGGAAAGCCCGAACATCCTGGCCGTGTAAGAGGATATCCGACAGGTGTATCGGTAAGAAAAGTGTTGCCACGTTCCTCAACTTCTAAAGTTGAGGGAGTTTATAAAAAAAATAGAATCCTTGGAGGCTGAAGTCCATAATATTAATGCGACAATGGAGGACAAGATTAGAGCATCGATGCAGTTTACGTTTGCAGACTTGCAAAGACAATTTCAGGGTGCAGCTCCCACTCCACCTCTCCCAGTAGCTCCCACTCCCCCACCTCAGCCTGCGGACCCCATTTTTGATCCTCCTCCTCCGCCGCAGCTACCTACTTATTGTGAGTTGTATGTTGATGATCCTCAACATCATATAGTTGCATATGGGATGGTATATTGTATAGGAGATAGAGTTCATCATCAACAGTTAGAGGTAGAGAATCAGAGGGTCACTGTACAGGATATTATAGATAGATCAGCTCGGATACCATTACCTACAGATGAGGTGACGACAGTTGGACATAGTATCGGCCATTTTTTACTTTGGCCATCCAGACTTCTTCGACTCATTACCATAGAGGTATGGATCTTATATCTTTTATTTTATATTTTTATTAATGTTTTATCATTTGAAAACTAATATATTTTTCAATTTATTTTTACAGGAATACTTCAAAGGTAAAGAAATACTGTATAGACAACAACAAAGGCAGATAGCTATGACATCAGATGCAGATACTAGCAGTCTTGACAAATTGTCAAGATATTCAAATTTGTTGGCGGATCATTATGACTTTACAATGGAAGCTCATGTCTGTGGACGTGAACTAAGTGTGGGGATTATGAAAACTGATATCATGGAGTTTGTCACTGGAGATAAGTTGGGCATCAACGTGGTGAAAATTTTTATCATGTAAGTCTTAACACCTTTTCCTTGCGTTATATTTATTAAAAATGTATACTTATGTCTGCTTTGTATTAGGTATCTGTATAAAATTTGTGAGAGGAATGAGCTGACAGATGTATATGGATTCGTGGACCCACAATTGATTTCCCTTGAAGCATGTGCATTGGATGAGGAACAAAGAATGCTTTATATTGCTGATAGATTTGAAAAGAATGTAATCACACAGTGTTGGATGATGCCTTTTTGTGAGAGGTATGAAACACATCCCTCTCAAAGAGTTAATTATCTTTTAACAGAAAAAACCACTAACGTTAAATTTCCTTTTATCAGGGATCATTGGATGTTAGGGGTTTTTTTCCCTAGGGAGAAAACACTTTATTGGATATGCTCTCTCCATGATGATGTGCGAGAAAGTTTTAAGAATATATTGGAAACGTAAGTTTCAATTTCACAATAGTTTTATATATTATAATGAATTTTAAATTTACCCCATTCGTATTATTTTCTAACAGGGCATGGGTCCACTTTCGAAAAAGCGCAAAGAAAAGGAATTTCAAGATCAAATATGTACATGCGAAGGTAAATATCCATTTATAATTTGTACATTTTGATTTATTACATAAAAATAATATATTGAATTTACACTCATTCAAACAGAAATGTCATGAGCAACAAGGCATCATCGAATGTGGATATTACATGTTAAGATTTATGTATGAAATAATAACAACTGGGACAGTTCTGAGTTTTGACCTGGTAAGATTTCCTCTTTCTCATAATATTTCAATTTGATTTATTCATTATACACGTTGACTACTATCCTTTTCCTTTGTAGCTTTTTGATAACCCTCAACCCTTTACTGCTGAAGATATAAAACACTTACAAGTGGAGTGGTCAAATTATTTTACAGGTTTGATTGACTTTTAGTTGTTTGTAATGTAAAATGTAATTTTGAATATTGTCAATGTAATTGTGTATTTCGTAGTCGTTTAGGTTGGATTTAGTTTTTTTTTGAAGTTGACAGTGTAAGTTTTGAATGTTATATAAGTGAATGTTTAATTTTTCTCTACTTCTTGTTTTGGTCTACTGTTGATGGTTTTTCTGGTCTGGATTTTGGTATGGGGGGAGAGGTTCCAAGGGGGTGGGTGGGTGTTTGGGGGGTGTCCAAGGGATATGGGAGGGGTGTCCAAGGTGTGTTTGGGGCTGTCCTAGGGGTCGGGGGGGTGTAAATGAGGGTGGGGGGTGTCCAAGGGGTGGGGGTGTCCAAGGGATATGGGAGGGGTGTCCAAGGTGTGTTTGGGGTTGTCCAAGGAGTCGGTTGGGTGTAAATGAGGGTGGGGGGGGGGGGGGGGGCTGTCCAAGGGGTGGGGGTGTCCAAGTGGTGGGGGGTGTCCAAGGGATATAGGAGTGGTGTCCAAGGGGTGTTTGGGGCTGTCCAAGGGGATGGGGGGGTTTCCAAGGGGTAGGGGGGTTTCCAAGGGGTCGGGGGGTGTCCAGGGGGTGGGGGCTGTCCAAGGGGTGGGGGTGTCCAAGGGGTGGGGGTGTCCAAGGGATATGGGAGGGGTGTTCAAGGGGTGTTTGGGGCTGTCCCAGTGTTCGGGGGGTGTAAATGAGGGTGGGGGGCTGTCGAAGGGGTGGGGGGTGTCCAAGGGGTGGGGGGTGTCCAAGGGATATGGGAGTGGTGTCCAAGGTGTCTAGGAGTTCTGTCCAAGGGGACGGTTGGGTGTAAATGAGGGTGGGGGGGGGGTGTCCAAGGGGTGGGGGTGTCCAAGGGGTGGGGGGGTGTCCAAGGGATATGGGAGTGGGGTCCAAGGTGTCTGGGAGTTCTGTCCAAGGGGCCGGTTGGGTGTAAATGAGGGTGGGGGGGCTGTCCAAGGGGTGGGGGTGTCCAAGGGGTGGGGGGTGTCCAAGGGTTGTGGTGGGGCTCCAATGTGGTGGGGGAGGGCTGGCCAGGTTGTTAGGTGGGTATAGATGAGGGTGGGGTTCAGTTGGGGCTTGGGGGAGGGCTGGCATGGTTATTTTTGTTTGGTTTCTGGTTGCTTTTTGGTGAGAGCAGTGCAATTATTTTAAAAAAATATCGCTTTCACGTCGGTTATTTTATAACCGACGTGGTAAATAAATCGGTAGGGGTTTATCACGTCGGTTTTTTCGAGAACCGACGTGATAAACCGTTCCCGGGGCTTTTATCACGTCGGTTCTTAATATAACCGACGTGCTAAAAGGCCTGGGAATAGATTTACCACGTCGGTTATTGGATAACCGACGTGCTAAAACGTTTCCCAGGCCTTTTTATCAGGTCGGTTATTTAAGAAACGGACGTGATAATAGGCCAGGGGAAGGGTTAATCACGTCGGTTATGTCATAACCGACGTGATAAATGATATCCCAGGCGTTTTATCACGTCGGTTTAGGAAATAACCGACGTGCTAAACCCCCCCCCCCCCCCCCCCCCCCCCCCCCCGCGCATATTTATCACGTCGGTTATTATATGAACCGACGTGATAACCACCGTGATGTTAGGGATGTTACGTCGGGTTTTAAATAACCGACGTAAAAAACGTTATTTATAACGTCGTCCGTATTAACGTCGCCTAAAAACCGACATAAATAATAAAAAATAACCAACGTAAAAAATGTTTTCTGCACTAGTGTGTTATTGTTAAACAAGGAAACTGATTCCCTTATTTACCCTTACAGGGCCTTCTGCTCACCCTTTCCTTCGATGTATGTCTCCAGGATATGAGATGCAGTATTTGTACATAGGATGGACCTATGATGAATCCCTATAAGTGTTTTAGAAGCATGTTTTATGTTGTTTTCATGTATTAAGTTCCTGATTTCTTGGACACTAGACTTTAAAGATCCTCTAGTTGTATAATGTAATGAAAAGTTATTTAATAAAAAGGCGGGATGCCAATAAATGCATATTGTTTTTTTATAAATATATTGCATTAATCAAGACTCTATTTTTGATGAATTCAAGAAATTTAGAAATAAAATGTATTTTAATAAAAAATTACTAATAGATAATATATATTTAAATATAATTTTAAATATAATTTTTTGAAGAAAATTTTAATTTCTACAAGGGTGATAAAATGATATTTTCATAAAAATGTATTTTTCATAAATGTGGTTTTTTGATTAAAATGTGTAAATTATCATATAAAATAAAAAATTTATTTTTACAGTTTATGATGTATAATTTTTATGATTATTAGATTAATTTAATAAGCACCTAATGAATCTGATAAAACCTATAGTGTATTTTAACGTTCTAAAATTAATTCTCTATGAACCTGACTCACATACAAATTACAAAGGATATTATTTTAATGAGTTTATTTAGTATCCTTAATTTTTTTTTGAAAAATATTAATATTTTGTAAAAAAATTTGGGCAAAAACCTTAGAGAGGTTTTTGGTTTTGACTGTTTTATCATATAGAGTCTAAAATCTATGTTTATAAATTAATAAATAATTCCATATCATTTATTATAAAACCAACCTATACTCAAATTTTCTTCACTCAGAACCCTTTTACAATGAAATTACTGTCAATTTAACTCTCTTGATCCCTCCCAATGTACCCCTAGATCTAAATAAACTCCTCCCAAGATTTTAAAATCACCCTTCAAGGTAATGGAAAATATCCTTCCTCTCTTTATTCAAGCATATATTTTATATAATTACCTTTTATTTCTAATTTCTCCTTTTGAGATTTTTATTACACATTCCTCTTGTTTTCCTTATGATTTCCATGTAATGGGGGACCCTTTTAAATCTAATTAAACCATTCTATGAATCTTTAAGTTCCCCGATTATGTTGTCGAATTTATCTTTAGATTTTTTTATATAGAACATTTGTGTAGTGGAAAAATATCTATATTTATACTAAAGGATATTCACCTAGACAAACCAATAATCAATTGATTGGGGACTTCCATGTATGTTGTAACACCCCTAGAATTTATGAAATATTTGTTTTCAAATAAATTTAATGTTTTTATATTTTTTATTACATGATACACTGAGTACAGTTTGTATTACATGAAACACTTATTTTATATTTTGTTACATGAAACACTTATATTAGCTTTTGTTACACACAACATCGCGTTTAAAGGAAATATTATTTACTCTTATTAAATTATTATTCAATACGATAATTATCACCCACCTATTGGAATAGTTCTTAAAAATAGGATTAACTAAATTATGAAAATATATATTTTATAATTGTATATAAGAGAAATTCTTTGGGACCAAATATTTTTTAGCGAAAATAAAAATCTATTTGAAAATAAAGGAAATAATTTTCTGAAAAAAATATTTTTTCGATCACATATTCTTTTTACATCTATGTGTTAAACAATTAAATTTAGGTGATTTATTTTAATTTAATTTATATATTATATATTCAATAAAAATCATAATATTCTTATTAAGTTTTTTTAGTCAAGATATAAAAAAGTAAAACCAATTTTATTCTTAATGAAATTATTTTTCTAAATGAACGTTTTATATCAATTTACAAAAATAATTTTAAAAATAATTTTTTAAAATTTTTGAAAATTAATTGTCTCAAGTAAAATTAATTTTTTGAATCATCATGTTATATTTATCTTAGAGAAAATTTTTTGTATTTTTTTAAAAATATTTATTTTTTGATTTATAATAAAATATGCTGGTTTTTATTAATAATTGACTTTTCATTTAATGATTTTAAAAACATAAAAATTGTTTTAATATGTTTTTGAAATAAAAAATTGTAAAATTATATATTTATTAATCCAATTTATTTTATTTTGATCATATTCATATTGAATTTTGATATAAAAACTTTGTAAACTTTTGAGCATTTTCTCTTTGAAAACGCGCTTTCATAACTCGTCTGTGATATTAATTTAAAATTAAATATTGGAACTTATATGACTGGAATTTGGGAAAATGAATTATAAATTTGAAATAATAATAATTTATATTATTTAATATGTTAAAATTAATTTCTTACTATAATATATATTAAAAATAAGAAAAACTATTTACCACAATTAAGGTAAAAACGGGCTTACTGGTTGGTTCAACTAAAATGATAAAGTCTAGAAATTGCACAAAACATGTTCAAAAACAATTTTATGACCATATTTAGACCTTATGTAATCTATATTCATAATGGGAACAAATTGTACCCTTGGAGAATGTGAAAATCATTTTCACACTTTTTTTCTTTTAAAAAATTACAAGTTTGTCACTCGACTCACTTATAAAAATACAACCACTCTCATCTTCTCTTAAAATATTATGTACCAATTTATTCTAGAAATAAATAAAAATATAAAATCCTTAATTCAATCAAATAATCATACCATCATTATTTTTATCATAAATCCATCATAGTAATCCTTTTGGTTCAAACCAAAAGAGGTTGTCCAAAGAAAAAGTAACACCCCTAACCAATCATTGTATTTTATTTATTCCAAAACTCTATAAATTATTATTAGATAATTATGATATAATAAAAATATATTAAATAAAATTATTTGTTATTATGTTAATGCAATAACCTAAATTACTCTCCCATTCCATCAAATGGGATATAAAATCATCACTCGTGTGTACGACGGACTACCGCCTCACGAACTGATGTTTTTATTTTTCCACAAAAAAAATATAATATATAGATATAATGATGGATTAGATGTTAATATATTATATTTATGATTTTATTATATTTTATATTCATTATATCTCATGTTCTTTCTTACTTTACATTCTTTTAGAATACGATAACATTGCTCGTGTTTACCGTGGACCACTACCTCGTGAAGCAGTGTGATTCATTGTTTATGTAAACATTACATGGAAGGTAATAAGGATAGGGTTAAATAAAAATATGGGATATATATAACATAATAATAATTATTTAATGGTAGTATATTACTTTCCTTTCAATCTTTTAGTCCATTGTGAAAATGTTAACAACGTTCATGCGTACGTACACCCTACTGTCTATGTGAACAGTGTATATCATTTTCTATCTCTGAATATTACTAATTACTATAAAAACATATATTATTATTATATATTATATTTACATAATTTTTAAAAATTTATATATTATGAAATCATTATCAAATCAAATGGAATAAATATAAAAAATTAAAATATACAAAAAAAAACAAAGCAGTTATTACTCGAAATGTAACATTAACATGGAATTATCAATAAAAAGGTAATATATGGTCATAATAAAATAATATATGGTATGATATATATACTTATGATAATTAAATATATGTATAATAAACATATATTTATTATAAAACACGTTTTAATGTGTAAAATAGAAGTTATATTTACGGTAATGGATTTTCTTAACATTTATTTTATGTGAGACACTAGCCATATTCACAAGATGATTCATATATGTGGTAAAAATAATGTTTAGAATCATCAGTTTATGATATTTAACCTTTATAGAATAGTTTTTATGTACAGAAAGTGGTTTGGTAAACTTTAGGAGAGTTTGGATGGTTTTTGGGAATGTTTCTGGGTGTTTCTAAGGGCACATGGTTTGATAATAGTTAGTGAAAACTGTGAAACACTTATAGGAATCTATGAAATTTGAGGTAGATGAAAGGGTGCTGGAACAAATTTAAGGTTCATAGTTTCAAACCTATGTGGACTTCTCATTCTCAACATGCATCATGGGATAGTGGGCTTTGTCACGGTTCGCACATGGCTAGTCTAACCCTACGAGACAACCATGCGAGGCACCCTTTTGACAGTAGTAGGCGCATAGTTAGTGCATCATTTGTCTTACCATGTGTGATAACTGTGAATGGAATTAAAAATGTGTTTTTTAATGGAATAATTCTTTTTTAACACCAAACACCCTAGTTCTCCCATAAAACGAACCAACCACATGATTCCATCTTCTCAAGGGTTAGGGTACCAGTCCCACTCATTTCAGAAGCGTTGTAAATGTTTTTATTCATGGTTAGATTCTAGGTATTCCTATGTAAGTCTCTATTATTGGTAGTTTCTTGGTTTTCCTTATATATACACTTCTCTCTCTCTATCTCCCTGTTTTCTATATCTAGTTCCATTGATTTTAGATCTAGGGTTTTGTTGCCAATAATGGTTATATTTGGCCTTATTGATGTTAGGGGAGGAATCAAAGGAAATTTTGGGGAGTTTTCACCCATTTTTAGTGATCTTTTATTACTTTGGTTGTTTTCTCTAAAAATACTAAGGTAGATGTCTCCACTATCGACTCCATTTTTATATAACATAGAGGAATTTGGTTTAAATTAATTATTTTATTGAAATTTATTGTGAAATTTATGTTTAAAGATTGTGTAAAACCCCTTTAGTGTGGATATAAGGGTGTTTGTAGAAATATGATATTGTTGTGCAATATGATTGATTGTTGGATTTTAAAATTCTGAATTTTTAAATGGTTTTCTTAGTATGATTTTCGGGAAATGGTTGTGAAAATGGTTTTTGACAAATATATTGATTTATTGAAAGGTATTTTGGAATATGTGATTTTGTATGGTTTTTTGGATTTAATTGATAAAAATGAGTTAGAATGGGATATTTAGTGGTCAATAATTACTGCCATCATTGAATTGCAATGTGTTCGTGAAGAACCAAAATAAAAATGGGATGGGGTTGGACATGAAGTTCAATGATAAATGTTAAAACCAAGATTGGTTGGTTACGCAGTGTGTGTCATGAGTTTTCTGTATTGGGATTCATGAGTTCAAAAGGTTTATAGAATTATGAAATGGTAAATGACTTGTTTGGTTTTATTCTGTATAAATGAGTTTATTTGGGATAAGTTGTTTTAGAAGGGTCTTGTTTGTATTGTTGGAAATTGTAAAACTGTTTTAATGGTTTTATAAAAATTTCATTGTATAGATGTGATAAGTTTTTCTATCCCAATTTCATGGGTAGGGAAGTCAATTTGGGAAAGCCTACTGAGTATTATTACTCACACCCTACTTTGGCACTTGGGTGCTTTTTTAGATGCTATATTCTTAGACACATGTAACATAAAAAATAACATTTTTGTAGTGGTACATCGTAATGCTTGGTATGTTACAGAGTTTGAGCATAGAGCATATATTGGGACAACGGTTCCTAGTCATGGTGTCTTGAGTTGTACTTTTTTAGTCTTCCAATTCATACTATTATTTGGTATTTTTATGCCTTTGTATTGTTTTTGTTGTAAAGTGGTTTATTGTAGTGTGTTATTTACATGTATCGAGTAATTATTTGGGTAACGGTTTGTTTGATTGGATATTTTCTCTTCAAAAGGGAAAAGCATCCCCCACCATTAATGAAGCCCTCGTCATTTATTAACATCCTTTGGCACCATGGGAATCCCACGTAAGTCCAAATAGCACTCCCACCTCAAATCAATCTAATGAGAAGGGGAAGGATATTAAAAGTGGTATCAATTCATTTTCTCTTTCTGGAATCAGTTTTTAGTCTTTTAGTTGACATTGATTCTTAGATTATTTCATGAATGGGATAGTAGAACAGAGTATGATTTTTATAACTTGAAATAAATATCATAAAAATTTGTAAATAACTTCTGTATTCAAAACACCACGTTACCAAGTAGATTAGTACAAAAGTGTTTAGAGACACTTCTAGGAGCGTGATCACATTGTCATGGGTTTAACCAATGAGAAGAACCAGGAATGCATTGTAGAGATGACTTCACACTAGGATTTAATATCTAATTTGGAGTAATTATTCATGTTGTGTTATTAATGTTATTATTTTTGAAAAATATAGAAATCATATTCAAATGTGTTATTTTGAAATAGAGTGGTTTCAGTATTTTGAAAATGGGTTTAATTTTTTTCAAAACATGGTGGGTTTTTTTAGAAAATAATTGAACATGGGAAATAATGAAATTTGGAAAGCATGGTTGTGATAATAGTAATGTAATAGAACTTGTAATTATAATCCTATGTTTCTAGAGAGTGAGATGCGTGGTGGTTGTGATGTGTTGAAAGAAATGGGACTAGGTTGGCCTTGTAGAGAACAACAATAGAAAGCTATGGAAAATGTGGTTGTACTTGAACTCTAGGTGAACGAGCAGTTACCCTAGATCATAGTGCGTAATTACCAGAAATTAGATAAAGGGAACCCAAATGATGAAACAAAACACATGGATTAGTTGGTTTAATTTTATAAATAGAATCCACTCGCATATCTGGGTGATTATGAACCAGAAAAGGAAGAGGTGTGGATCAATAAGATAAATGGATTCGTTGATTTTTAGTGAACACCAGTGGAGTTGAAATTAAAATTATAAACATATATGTTGGAAGATCTGATGCATTAGTGGCGGTAGATAGTGGTCCAAGCTAATGGGGGCCAATGTATGGCATAAGTGGATTTTGAGGAATTGGTTAACAAACAATTATATCCTCACACATTAAAAATTAAGTTAATAATATTATTATTTAGGTAGAAACAATAAAAAAAATTATGATGAAATATGTGGGAAAGTTAAAAAACTGTGTCCAGTTTTCACTCTAGTTTGTGGCTAGGGTGCCATCAAAGGCGCACATTTTTGAAACGGGATTGAGGCACTAAATCCATTCAAGTATTTCATTGATTTTTATAGAGGATTATATAGAGATGGTAAATAGAGATAAAATGGATGAAATAGATATATTGGTAGAAATGAGGGGAGGAGGTATGTTCATACGCATAGAGAATTGTGGGAACTCTATTGTGGGGAGAAAGTAGAAAAGGGACACTTATTTCCAAATTTGGAGTATGGCTTAGAATCAGTAGGTAGGATATGTGAATCTTTCACCGAAGTCTAAGAGTATGATGAGATGTTTCTAATTTGTCTCTCTAATATAAATGAAGATAGAATCCACAACAGCACCTAGAACATGTTATAATCGTAATCAGATGGGGAATATTTAGTGTTATTTCCACAAGTCTTTGAGGTCTCTTATTTGCAATACTTATCTGAGGTCGCAGTGATCTTATGACTCTATGGGATAAGGGAAAAAATACCCCTCATCATAAGAGAAGAGTTATCCATAGTGATTCTAGGAATAACATGAATCCTCAGTAGGGGTAGTTTTACCAGGGCATTAAAGAGAAAATTGTGGCCAATAAGCTAGTTTTCGGAGCTGATTAGGTTGTGTTTCATGATCAGTAAAGACCATGCATGGTGAGAGGTATTATGGTTTTGAATTATACCTTTCTGAAATCATTGTTTTATATGGGTGTGTTTCATTCTATAATTTCTTCTTGTATTGTTTAACTGTTAGATTTAATTATGGAAATGATGCGTTCTATTCTGAAAATTCAAAATCTTATGGATCAAAGAGAGTTTCAGGACATTATTTGTAGAGTGTGTCATATAAATTTATATAGGGATCAGTTGATATGGGAATTATCAGTGCTTGATATAGATGTGTATGTTGTAATCTGAGTAATAGATTGGTTGGAAATATATAAGGCCCATATCGACTATTAGGTGCAAAAGGTTCTTTTCACGACTCAGGATGGTGTAAAACATCTATTTAGAGGATATAATAAGGTATGAGTTGGAGATATGGGCTTGTTAACACTAGATATAGTGGTGATATCATATCAGTTTATAGAACTGTCTTTGGAATTGATGGAAGATATTTAGGGAAGTCGTTTTCCTGCAGTTCATCATCAGTTTCTGGATGCCTTTCTCGAGGAATTATATGGTATTCCACCGGTAATGTAAGTGGATTTTATGATTGATCTCCTTTTGGGGAAAACTTCTATCTCAATTTCATCTTACTATATGGAACATGTATATTTTTTTCAATTGAAGGTGTAGTATGAAGACTATGAATATAAAGGGTTCATCTGGCCTAACATGTCTCCATGGGTAGCACTAGCCTTGTCCATTCAAAAATAGGGTGGAAATCTTTGGCTGTGTGTTGATTATTGTAATATTAATCAAGTTATAATAAATAACTGATATCCACTCCCACACATTGATAATATATTTGAACAATTCAGGGGATATCATTAGTTTTCTAAAATTTATTTGTGATCAGGATATCATTAATTGTAGGTGCAGAAAGATGATATTCCCAAAAACATCTTTCAGGAGTGGATATCACTAGTATGAGTTTGTATTTGTTCCCTATTGTATTAAAAATGTACCAACAGTATTTATGGAATTAATGAATCAGATATTTCAGATATATCTAGAATATTTTTTTGGTGATATATTGGTATATTCCAGAACAAAGGTCGTGCATGTGCAGTACATGGAAAATGTTTTGGGAAAATTGAGAGACCAACAGTTCTATTCCAAATTATAAAAATGAGATTTTTGGATTTAAAAGTTAAATTTCCTTGGCTATTCTATTTCATAGAATGGTGTTTTAGTGGTTCAAGAAAAGATAGCTGTAGTTATCTCCTTGAAACTATCAAAGAATGTTTTTGAGATTCAAAGCATCCTGGGCATAGGTGGTTATTTCTGACACTGTTTTGGGACTTATCCTTATTAGCTTCACCAATGACAGCTTTTACAAGTAATAATGTTCAATTTCAATGGAATTAGAAATGTTATAAGTATTTTTAAGAGCTTAAGAGTCACCTTAGAGTAGTAGTAATCATGGTTTTTTAGAACCAAGGAATGTATACATGGTGTAATGTGACACATAAATATTGACTGTAGGGTGTGTTATCATACAAGGGGATCATGTGGTTTTTTTATGGATCATATCAGTTAATGTTTCATGATAAGAACTACCCAATTCAAGTTTTGGAGTTAGTGGTTTTAGTTTATGATTTGAATGCATGCTGTCATTATTTATTCAGTGATAAATTAATGGTGTTTACCAATAATAGAAGTTTAAACTGTATTTTCTCACAAATATTTTTGAACATGAGGAAAAGGATATGGATAGCGTATCTGTAGATGTTTCACTTTTATTTTATGTACACCTTCATTAACAGACATTTAGTGGTAGACACATTAAGTAATAAATCATATTCTCTGGTGGAAAAAGAATCCTCCGATTGGTGGTAGTTGTGGTCGGTTATAAACAATATTTGTTTGGAATGTGAAGATAGAGGTATTGCAACATTTTTCTTCCTATTTCGTCTCTTCCTCACTTGGTCAGTTTGGTTAATGAGGTGCGGATGTCTAATTTATAATTTTGACTATGAGGTTAAAACTCAATGGTGTGGAGACCATTTAGAACTTAAAATAAGGTGGGGATTCCATATTATGGTTTCAAAATCATATTTTTGTACTAGTCGTCATTCAAGAACAACCTGTTAGTTCTTATCACCATTCAAAATGGGTTCTCCTAATCTGTCTTTATAAAATGTATATTTTATTGAAAGAATAGTTTTGGTAGATGGGTCTGAAAATAAAAGTTTCTTAGTTCGTATTGAGATTCTTGACATGGCACCAAATCAAGGCGGAGCATCAATGACCAGTAGGTATGATGCAATATTTACCTATCATTATGTGAAAATGGGACTATATAGCTAAGAATTTTATTATAGAACATCAAATAATGGTTCAGAAGAATGATTCCATATGGGAGATAGTTAATCAGATCACAAAGTTTATTTATTTAATCTATATTCATGAATCCCATGCAGTGAAGGATCTGTCCAAAATATATATCCGGGAGGTGGTAAAGAGGCATGGTGTTCCAATTTTGATTGTATTATATGGAGATCCAAGGTTCGTATCTCATTTATAGAATTCCTATCTGCAAGCCCTTTGGACTCAGTTGATGATGAATACAATTTATAATCCCCAGACGAATGGGCAATCAAAGAGGGTGATACAAACATTAGAAGATATGTTAAAGTCTTGTGTGATGGACTTTGGCAGATCGTGGGGGGGATCATGTACCATTTGTGGAATTATCATATAATAACAATTATCAAGCATTGATAAATATGACTCTGTTTGAATCATTTATATGGCCATTTGTGTCGTTCACCACTTTATTGGGTGGAAACATGAGATACTTTAATGGTTGGGCTGAGCCTTGTCCAAGAGTCTACGAGGAAGATTAACCCGGTGAAGAAAATAATGGGGATGGTTTAGATTCATGATAAATTATAGGAGAATAAACATCAACAACTATTATCATTTGAGGTGGGTAATTGTGTATTATTGATAATTTCTCCTAGGAATGGTCATCGTCACTTTGCAAAAAAATGAATTTATCTTTGATATATATTGTGCCTTTTGGGATTCATGAGCTGGTTGGAGAGGTGGATTATTAGTTATCTTTTCTACCTCGGTTCAGTGTTGTGCATAATGTATTTCATGTATCTTAGTTGAATAAGTATCAGCCTAACCCTGACCATGTTATTTAATGGGATCATGTTGAAATTTAGCTAATGACTCATTGGTTCACATGCTAGTGTGGATTTTTTATAGAAAATAGAATTTTTTTTGTGCAAATATAATTGGTATAGTGGGGTTTTTGTGGAAACATGGTAAGATTTTGGAGGAGACATTGGAATAGGAGAAATAAATGGATTAGAAATGACCCTAGAACTTTTGGGATGGTGATGGTTTCTACTTTTTGAGGATGGAATAGAAAATGGTTTGAAGAATGTATCACCCCCAGTTTGAGTTATGTAACCCTAATTTAGCCATTTTTATGTATATAAAGTGGTTTAGTAAAATTTTGGAGAGTTTTGAATGTTTTTATGAAGGTTTTTAGGATTTAATAAGGGTTCATGATTTGATAACGGTATGTGAAAACAGTGAAACACTTGTAGGAAACCATGTATGTTGAGGCAAGGCAAGTGTATTGGCACAAAATTTCCAAACCATACATCATCCCCAGTCTAGTCATGCATCATGGGATAGTGGAATTTATAAAGGTTGTTGTATGGGTTGTTTAACTATGAGAGGAACCCTTTAAACAGTAGAAGTAACATGGTTTGCACAGGGTTGGTATAACCGGGATAGATGACCAAGCGCAACATTAAAAATCGGTTTAAAAAAAATAGTCTCATGTGTTTTTAACCCTAAACACCCCATTTCTCCCTCAAAACAAACCAAACATGGGATTCCATATTTTCAATCATTAGGGAACCAATACCACTAATTCTAAAAGTTATTTTAAGGGTTTTCTTGGTGGTTTAAAGTCGTATCTTCCTTGGTAAGTCTACCTTTAAGGTAATTACTTGGTTTTCCTTAGATATACTATCCCATATCTCCTAATCTTTTAGATATAGTTCTATTCTATATATATCTAGGGGTTTTGTTGCCAATATTTGTTATATTTGGCCTTATTTATGTTAGGGTAAATAATCTAAGTCATTTTTATTGTGTTTTCACCCAGTTTTGGGGATTGTTTGTGTTGTTGGTTGTTTTTTCCAAAAACCCTATGGTTGGTGGCTTCAGTCTCAACTCCATTTTGATAGAACTAGAATTATTTGGCTTTAAACAAGTTGTTTACATAAAATTGATTGTAAAATTGATGCATGAATCTCTTTTGAAACCCCTTTGGTGTTGATTTATGGGTTCTGAGAGAAATATGATATTGTCGTGCAATATGATTAGTTATTGGATTTTAAAATGTTTAATTTTAAAATCAGTTTCTTGGTTTTTTGGGACATTTTTGTTAAAATTGTTTCCAACAAATATATTGTTCTATTGAATTTTTTTGAATATGTCATTTGGAACGTTTATTTAGATTTAATGGTTAATCATGTGTTAGAATCAGATGGTTAGTTTTCTCTAAATACAGACATTAATGAATTGGAATGTGGTTGTTAAGGAACAAAATAAAAGGGGTATGAGGTTGGATGTGACATTCCACCATAAATGTCAACTCCAAGTTTTGTTGGTATAATTATTTGATTGAGAATTGTATGTATTGGGTTTAGTTAGTTGAAATGGTTTATGACAATATGAAATGGTAAATGACTTTTTTGGTTGAATTCGTTGCAAGTGAGATGATTTCAATGAAAATGTTTTAGTAGCTAATTTATTGGCATGTTGTAAATTATTAAACTATTTTATTGGTTTTATATAAATTTCATTATATAGATGTGATATCTTTTTCTATCCTAGTAGTGCGAGTAGGGATTTTTTTGGGGAAATCCTATTGAGTATTATTCCTCACCCCCTGCTTTGGAACATGGGTGATTTTTTTAGATATTCTATTTTGAGACATAGCTAAAAGAAAATCATCTCATTTATGTAGTGATACATTATGATTATTCGTAGGTTTTGGATTTAGAGCATTGATTTTTGTTTGTGGTTGTAGTTATTTTGATGGTGTCTTTAGTCGTATTGTTTTAGTCTTACACTTAGTACTTCAATTTTTTATTTGTATGGTTTTTATTGTTGTTGTTTGAATGTGGTTTATAATAGTATGTTTTTGACAGGCACTATGTATTTCTTTGGGTAATGGTATCTTTTGATGGTTTTTTCTATTCAAAAGGGGAAATCATACCACACCATTCATGAATCCCTCGACATTTATTACCAGCCTTTTGCACCTTGGGGACGTTGCTTAATATAAGGTAGTAGTTCCACCTCGAATCATGACAATTAGAAGGTTTGGGATGTTACATAATTCCCATGAATGTGTTTTATGATTATTATCCATAAAATTAATGGGATTTACATATCCATTTTAGGATATATATTTCATGGGTCTTATGGATTAAATATTACCAAAGAAGTGAAGGATTTTTTTACCTCAAACTGACTTCTTTGGGACAATAGTTATGTTATTCACTTATCTTCTTCTATGAGGTGTATATACTATCAATTTGAAATGTTATTTCGTGAATATAATTATTTTTTTTATATTAGATGTTTCAATTAATGTTATTATTTCATGGAGATTAAGATTCAAGGTTACCAATATGGTTAGTGTTTTATGTTACAATTTCATAGTTTATTAGGATTGTTTAGGATTATACTTCCAATGATTAAATATTATGAACTATATATAAAGAAACTCCTTATTTTTATTCTCCTATGGTTATTCTTTAAGAATATGTTATCCCAAAATTATCTTTTATTTGTATACTCAAGAGTTAATTTTTTTTATGAAAAATATTCTTCATTTCTCTGTTTAGGAGAAAACCCTTTTTCTTCTAAAACCATGTTTCTAAAAATGTTTTTAGTATTAAAAAAATTATATATTAAATATATTTTTAACCATATTTTAATTTTAAATAATTTTTTTGAAGTAAATATTTGTTTCATTTTTTAAACAATGCCTGTTTGGCATTTATCCAAAATATAAAAGGAATGATTATTTTAATGTGTATGACATGAACTGAATTTACCACTATCATGAACATTATTTTTTTGGATCATAATTTATATTTTTCCAAGTTTTATTTAAAATGAAAATAATTTCAATATATATTATGTTTTAAAAATATATTTTCAATATAGAACGGGTATTTTCCTTGAGAAATGTTTTAAATGATTTTAAATCTTTTTTTTATGTGTTTTAAAATTTTATTTTCATGGAAAAGTACATAGAAAGTGTTTTTTTATAAATTTTAGTTCTCAAAAGTGATTTCCAATGAATTGATACATTATTAAAAAAACCTTCATGTGATTTTACTTTAAAAACCATTCTTCATCTATGATGAAATCCTTTGGGGATACATATGCTTTTCTGGGGATACGATCCATATATAACATTATTATAAATTATTGGAATGGTTTTTGTTTGTGATTACATGATATTTATGAAACTAGATTCTTTTTACATGGGTTATAGCATAATATAAATCAAATACATCCCACATATTCTCTCATAGGTTAATCTATGATGAAATGATGAAATTATTATAAACTTATTTCTTTTCTATAGGTTTTTCTATAATGAAATATTTATGAAACCCAATTCTTTTCATGGGTTTTGATATGATGAATATTACATGATCAAATCACCACCAAGTGTATTATTTTCATTATGTTATGGGTGAGACCAATATCTCCCTCTATTTTATTGTATGATTATTAATGTTATATTAACTCAAAGGGTCGATGATAGGGCATCCCGTGCCTAACAGATAGTAGACAAGAAGTTATCCCATTCCAGAAAGAGGGTACACGGGAGGTTACCCAAAACCCAAAGTAGGTACACTAGTGTTAATACCAAACCTAATATATTATGAATGTATTGTTAGGTAAATTAAACATAATATTTTCAGTGATGTTTTATATTCCATGAATCGATGTCTTATTACATTTTTATGCTCTCATGGAACATATTCTTTGAATCCCTTATGATTCATGTCTTATGAACTTCCTATTTTTATTCCATGATGCAAGAGTATGATATTTGATATACAGGATATGGTATTCACATGTTTTGTTCATGTTCTATTTATGTATCTCCATTTTTTACTCTTACTGAGCATTTGATCTCACTGTTTCTTATGCTTCCTTTCCCCATGTTATAAAGAATGCTTTGAAGTCACGTATGTTTAAGAGGAGTACAAAAGATAAATATCATTATGATATATTTTCAAGATATTTCACAAAATTAGATTATCTTATACCTAGTATCCAAATACACTAAAATAATATGTTCCACAGGTATGTGTTTTTGTAATGTATCAAATATTCATAGAAAAATATGTAATATCTATGTATAAAATTCATTAGTCATTATAGATGGTATTAAATTAATGTTTTAGTTAACCATTGGACACTATGATGTGAAAGTTGTAGTGACATCCATATATATATTTCTAAAGATACATAAATTTATATGTCTATTAGCTAGACTCTTGATGAGTCAAAGTATAGGAAATTATAATTGAATTTTGGTAAAGGACAGAGGAATTGATTTACATGAAATTAAATCCTTGCTTTTATACTATAAGGGGATATGGATTTGAAAAAAATGTACCTAGGGGTAATAACTCTTAAAAGGATGCATTAAGTGGAACCTAATCGTCACTTGGTGAACAAGAACAAGCCTCACCACACACCTGGTTTGACACGCCCAGTATATATACTTTGGTAATTAAAAAACTATTTACGAACCATCATAATGGATTTAAATTGATGATAACTATGAATAAACTAGGATAAACCTAAGGTTTCACATATTAAAAAGAATGTCTCATGGTTTTAACATACTATAATATATTTTTCAAGGCTATGTGGTTCCCCACTATGATTATTGTTGTTCACAATAAATTTTTTTGTGTTAGTCAATGGTGGTAACTATATAAAACTGGATTTACATTGAATGTGATATAAAATATGTTGTTGAGAATCCAAATGGGATTATTACTGGAGTGAAGGATATTGTGATTATGCCTAATCATTTATCACAAAACATGGTTAACAATATTCACCTTAACCAACTCTCAAACTCAAAAAATAATATATGAATATATTTTTCTGAGAGTTTGGGTAATGGATACCATAGACAAAAGAATATTTTGTTTCCTATATGTTGATAATTTTTGAAGAATAACTAAAGAAAAAGTACTAAAGGGATAAAATTATATTTTCGGTGTGGAAAAGAAAGACAAAAAACAATAAATTGAAAAATAAAAATGAAAAGTTTTGTTAGCACAATGGATTAGAATAATGGTCTTCATAAGGCATCATCATCATTTAAATGTTTTTAATGGAGAGAGTATGGGAATTATGAAAATGGATTTCTTAATAGGAAATATCCTGATGATAGTACAAATGGTTTTATTAATAATGGAATTTTTATTAATGATGAAGAAACTATGAATGAAATATGAAAGGAATGAGGTATCAAGGAATAAGATGATGAAATATAGTTAATTTATTATGGATGAGGTGGAATAATTGACGTTTTAATGTATTGGAATTCCAGAGTTGTATTATATAAATAAATATATATGGATTGTTTGTATAATTTTCTCATTATTTATTTTCAATAATATATTGAATAAAACTAATGACCTATAAAATTGGTTTTACATCAAGGAGATATTTTATGTAAAACAAATTCATAAGGAAATATAACACTTAATATGTTACATATTATAAATAAATGGGGATTAGTTTTGATAAAGATGTGGCTGATATGGATAAATTAAAGTTGATAGTACTTATTACCTTGGATTGATTAATGATTATTTGAAAAATTGGTTTATTCTATAAGTGAATGAATTTATAATTTTTTTAATAATATATCAAATAATATGTAGTTCATGTAGGGAATGAAAAATCATTCTTGTTTTCAATAGGGTCTTATTGTAATTAGGGTTATTACCATGCTGAAGAGATTTCAAGATGAAATTATTCACATGTTTGGTATATGACAATTAAGAGATACTTAATGTTGTTTGGGGGATTAATGATAGGTTCATTTTTGAAATTTAGTGACATTATTTAAAAATATTTGGATTTTAATCGTTTAGAAGGTTCGTAAGGAAATCCCCTTCTAAAATTTACTAAGTTGAACATTTGATGAGGTTTTGAAGATTAACTTATTACTTTACCATAGGAAGATTTATCCATATTGGATAACCAATGATAACCATTTTATTATAAATAGAGTTATAAAGAATATTATATTATCCTACTATGGATCTTATGATCTATTATTCTTTTATTAAAAAAAACTCATCTTCATTTATTGGAGAAATAGATGAAGTGGAAATTTATCAAAGCCCAACTAAAAGATGATATTGTTCTTATAATACAGATTAATTCTAAGCCCTACGTATATAGTACCTCTGTAACTCTTGATTGTATTGAGATGGTAGCCTATAAATTTGTGATATAACTTGACCTCTGTTGAGTTGAATATTTTTTCCATGATTCTTTCATGATAAATTACATACCTGATACATAACAAGTACTAAACTGAAAGTTCATACTACAAAATCATAATATTTCTTATGAGGAACAACTAGTAGATACACTTGATTGAATAGAAAAATTTATAAAAATATAAGAACACATACTTGCTCAAATTATTGTGGTAAAACCTCGAGCTATAGGAAGCTAAGAGAGAACCGTAGGATGTAATTAGGCCAAATTATCCTCAGTTGTCGGTACCAAAGTGCCGAATTTTGATGGTAAAATTCATTTTATGGGGGCTATAATATAACACCCTGATATTTTGTGAATAATTTTTTTTAAATAAATTTAATAAATTCCATATTTTTCATTACACACAACAATGATTTTATCTTTTGTCACATGAAACACTAATTTTAGCTTTTGTTACACATAACAATAAGTTTTTCATTTTTTACTCGCAGCATCATTTTTAAATTAAAAATGAATTACTATTGAAGAATTTTTATTTAATATTATCTTTATCACAAAGATATTGGAACCTAATTTATAAATAAAAGTAACTAAATTATGAAAATATATGGTTTAAACTTGTATATAAAATTTTTTTTTGTGACCAATTAATTATAAATGAAAATAAGAAACTATTTGTAAATAAAGGAAACCTTTTTTTGAAAACCAATTTTTATTTGAAGAAATATGTTTTACCCTAATAAATTAAACAAGTAACTTTTGGTGAAAATTTTTATTTAAATTTATATATTATATATTCAATAAAATTTTCAACATTTATCTTATGTGTTTCCTAATAGTACATAATAATAAAACCAATTATATAAAAAAATAGTATTTTTCTAAAATATTGTTTTGTATCCTTTAAAGAAATAATTTTCAAAATTATATTTTGAAAATTTCATAAACTTTTTTATAATTTTTTACAAATAAGAGTGTAAATATTGTATTAGGTTTAATTACTTTGATTTTTTTGGAAATGTTTAATAATTTGATGAATAGTGAAAACAGTGGTTTTTATTAAGAATTTTCATTCCTTTTAAAGATATTAAAAACATAAACATTGTAAAAAAAGTTTTAAAATAAAAATTAGTTAAATAATATATCCATTAATCCAATATAGGTTATTTTAATTATTTTCATGTTCAATTTTTATATAAAAACATTTTAACCATTTGAACTTTTTTTTGAAAACCCGCTTTCTCGACGAATCTGCATGATTAATTCAAAAATAAAATAACCAAATTATATGAATGGAATTTATAAACTTGTATTATATATTTGGAATCAGAATGATTTATATTATATAATAATTTCAAATTAATTTTTTATTATAATTAAAATTGAAACAGGTAAAAAATATTTACCGCTATAATGATAAAAATTGGTTTAGTAGGGGTGAAACTAAAATGATAAGGGTTAAAAATGAGCCAAAACATTTTAAACACACAATTTATTGAAATATTTAGACCTTATATCATATATATATATATACATATATATTAATGGATAGTTTTAGATCCTTTTGGAATGTGAAAAACATTGGCATACATATTTCTTTTCCAAAAATACAAGTGTGTAACCCAGCTCACTTATAAACGGTCACCCACACTCACTCTATAGTCACATATTGAAAACAAATTTATTAATCATGTACCATAGTAAATAAATAAATTAGTTAAATAATATCTTCCTATAAGCCTTATTATTATCATAAATATAAACTATGAATCATTTTAATGAAAACCAAAAGAAGTTTTCCGGAGAATAGGTGACACCCCTAACCAAGCGTTTTATTTTATTTCTTTCTCCAGCTCCATAAATTATTATTATACAAAAAAGATATAATAATATAATTTTCTCACATATGGTTATATGTTTTAATTTTTCATATAATAACCAAAATCAATTTACTATTCCATCAAATGGGATACGACATCATTACTCGGGTGTACGGTGGATGACTACTTAGCACACCGATGTTATTTCTTTTCCATAAAAACGTATAAAAGATAGATATAATTATGGATAAAATATATTTACATTATATTTTTAATATTTTTATAATTATTTAATCAAGATACTAAATCTCCCTTCATAATTTCCATTCTAGGGGAATCTGATAATGTCCCTCATGGGTACGGAGGCCTATTGCCTCACAAAGTGATGTGATTATTCCTTCACATATGCTTTACATAGATGGTAATAAGGATAATTTTAAATAATATTTTGTGATAAATATATAATAATAATTTTTTTGTAATGGTGATATATTATTAACAACTTTTTATTAAAATCAATCGACAAAATGGAAACAACATTCATGTGTGTGTACGACAGACTGTCTCGATGAACGATGCATTTAATTATATATATAAATATTATGGAATATGATAAAATAATATTAAATATATATATAATATATTTATATCATATTTAAATTTATGGATATTATGGATAATTTATCAAATTAAGATTACCATAAATAAAAAATCATAGCTTACACGAAAAACAAAGCAGTTATTACCCAAAATGTGACTTTAACATAGAATTGTTAAAAAATAGATAATGAAAGGTCATATGAAATAATATATGGTATGATATATATAATTATGGTTTTTTAATAAATTAATAATAAACTTATATTTTTTATACTCTAGGTTTGAATATGTATGATGGTTATCAAGACTTCAGGTAATAGATTTTCATCTAGATTTTATTTTCTGTGAGACACAAGACATATTCACCACATGATTCATTTATACGGTGTAAAAACCTTCCCCAAATTTATTTCACAATAATTATAGTTAATATTATATTGATTAAAATATCCATTTTAGTATATCTCTTTCATGGGGTTGACTATTCAAAAGTAACCCAAGTATTAAGGGATTTTTTTATCTAAAATTACCTCCTTTGGGAAATAAGTTTTTTATCCACCTATATTATTCTATGATTAATATATACAACACATTTTAAATGTTAAATAATGAATATAATTATTCTCCAAATCTTATAAATTTCTTTTAATGTTATTATTTCATGGTTTTTATGATTTAAATTTAACAAATTGGTTAGAATTTTGTGTTACAGTATATTCATTAATTAGGATTGTTTGTGATCATGATCCCAATGATTAAATATTATGATATACCCCTGTAGAAACAAAATAATATTATTCTCTTATTTATGTTATGAGAATAAATTGTTTCCCAATATTTTTCTCTCTTTATGTATTCAAGAGTTAAAAAAATGTTTAAAAAAAACTTATTTTTTTTCTATCTTAGGTGAAAATTAAATTTTATTCTTAAACCATTTTTCTAAAAATGTTTTCAAAAAGTTTTTTAACATTATCTAATTGATTTATTAAATAAATTTTTTTACATATGATTTACATTTTTATAAAAAAAATTTATGTTAATCTTCTTATCATTTTAAAATCAATTTCCATTTCCCTTTACTGAAAATGTGAAATTAATGTTTATTTTTACGTATACATCATGAATTTAATTTAATACCATAATGTCTATTATTTTCTTTTATGATTACCTTATATATTTTAAATGTTATTTTAAAATAAAATTATTTTTAAATTTGTTTATATTTGGAAACTTTCATTTCAAATATAAGAGTATATTTTCATCAATAAATGATTAAATGATTTCTTAAAACTCACTTTATATGATTTTGATGTTTATTTTCAATGAAATGGATTTCTAAAATATTTTTCAAAAGTTTAGCTTAAAAAATTTATTTTCAAATAATGTTTATTTTCATCAATAAATATTTTATGTTAATTTTTTATAAAACATTCTCCATATAATATGACCTCTTTGAAGGATACTTTGGATTTTTTGGGGAGATGATCCAACAATACCATTCTTATTATTTCACTAAATGGTTTATCTTTATTATGAAATGATGTTTATAAAACTCATTCCTTTTTTCTATGGGTTATTCCAAGAAAAACTTCTTGTAAAACCCTATTCTTTTTAATATGTTATGATATGATGTAATGATAAAATTATTACAAACTTGCATCTTTTAAATAGGTCATGGTATGATGAAATATCAATGAAACACATTTAATTTCATGGGTTCTGATATGATGAATGTTTTATGGTCATGTGACACATATTCTTATGATTTTAATTATGTTATAGGTGGGACCTATATCTCCCCCCACTTCATTGGGTAATGATTAATTCTATATGGGATCAAAGGGTACATGGGAGGTTATTCGAATGCTAAAAAAGGGCACATGAGAGGTTATGCCGAGCATGAAATATGGTACATGGAAGGTTATCCCATGACCAAACATGGTAAAAATGTTGTTGTCCCAATGATAATATGTTTTGAATGTATAGATGGGTATCCATAACATAATATATTTTTTATTATTATGTATATTCCACAAATCATTGTTTTATACGAAGGTTACACTCTCATGGATTGGGTTCTTTGATTCCATTATGAGTCATGTCTTATAGACTACTAATATTTATGACGTGACTGAAGATTATGATCTTTGATATGAATGATATGATCTGAATATGTTATCCTCATTCTCCCATAACCTTATTTTCATGCTATTATCATGTATATCCCTTTTCTACACATACTGAGAATCTAGGATCATCCTTTATTATGTTTATTTTCCACAGGTTATAAATAAAATTTTTAAGTAGGATATGTTTTTGAAGGTATAGATGGGTATCCATAACATAATATATTTTTTATTATTATGTATATTCCACAAATCATTGATTTATACCAAGGTTACACTCTCATGGATTGGGTTCTTTGATTCCATTATGAGTCATGTCTTATAGACTACTAATATTTATGACGTGACTGAAGATTATGATCTTTGATATGAATGATATGATCTGAATATGTTATCCTCATTCTCCCATAACCTTATTTTCATGCTATGATCATGTATATCCCTTTTCTACCCATACTGAGAATCTAGGATCATCCTTTATTATGTTTATTTTCCACAGGTTATGAATAAAATTTTTAAGTAGGATATGTTTTTGAAGGGCACTAAAGGAAAATATCTTCCTGAAAGATGTTGAATACCTATCACATACTTTTAATATCGTGTACCTAGTGGAAAACAAACTAAATCATTATGATCCTCAAGCATTTGATTTAATAATTTATTGAATATTCATAAAAAGATATGAAATGTCTATGTATGGAAAGCCTAGGTCACTATATATATTACCAACACTCCTTAATCATGGTATTAAATGTGATAAAAGACATTATTATTTTATATGATCTATATAGAACACTTATGAATGTACATGATATAAATGTGAAGGGTGGGCCAATAATTATATTTTCCTCTAATGCATTGGATAATGATTACATCACATGAAATACTATGTATGCTTCATGGGAGGTTATCTTAAGAACACTATGATATGATGTCTTGGTGGTTATCCTTGACTTATATTTATGATTTCATGTTTTATTTTGTTCCCATATTCCCATGATTCCTTTATGTTTTAATATTATACCATGATTTGATGTTCAGGTTTATGATTCTCATATATCTTGCATTAACTTATTTTTCCCATTAAATCACATGTAATATTTTACCATGTTCATTGTTTTTGATTTTTTATTTATGGGGATTTCTATATCACCCCTTTCTTATGTACATCCTTTGGTTTTGACATGATATTTTAGAAGTGAAATGGAATTTTAAGGAATTGTTATAGTGTTTTTATATAATTTTTTTATACCCATGTTTCAAGTTACTGTGCTATATACCGTATTTCCCAAATACACTAGGCCTCATTTTCTTTTGGGATTCAATTATGTGTAACTATGTGTAGTAAATCATGAATTAATGTGTATTAAAATATGGGTTGTTATAGTTTTTATTAGATGATATTATAGTAATTTTTGTGGATTAGGATTAGAAAACTCTGGTGAATTATATAGGTATAAGAATAAACATAGGAAAAAATCCCCAATTATTAGTAAAGTATATATTAAGTGGTTTCCAATAAAATATATCGCTTCTTAGATATTAAAAGTTGATGTAGATTTGGAACAATTGTTCCTAGTTGTAATAACCCCAAAAGGGAGCATTATGATTGAATTAATCATCACTTGATACTTGATAAATATCCCCTGATGCAGACCTGATTTGAGACTCTCAGAGAACATGATTTTTAATATTTTCAAGATTATTGTGAACCATTATTAAGGGGAAAATCTTATACAATTTTATGCAAGGAAATTGATCAGGGATAACATAGATTAAAACATAGAGTTTCATAGGTTAAATAATATATGTCATTTATGTGTTTTTCCTTAAATTTTAATGGTTTCCCATTTATGTTTTTAATATTTTAAAAATTATCATCCCTAAATTTCTTTTTATTTTAGCCAGTAGATATAAATAAGGGAAACTGAGTTGACAGAAAATGTGTGGGGATACATGATGGCAGCCTAAATGAGATTCCCTACCAAATGGGGGTATTAGTTTGGAAATTAATGATAATAATTTCATAATAAACTCATGTTTTTAGAAAAATCATTTAAAATTGAGGAACACCCACCCTAAGAAATAGAAAGTGGCGCTTGAGACCATTATGCAACTAAACCATCCAAATTTTAGTGGATATTTTTTTTAATCATGTAACAATGGATTAACCACATTAAAAATATCTTCTCGATTATTCAATGATAAAAAATGTATAAGCTTGTGATTGTTTTTTGTCATATGGTGGGATAATATGATCAATTGTTGATGTTGAAAAAATAATAATACTAAGGTAGTGATCAAAAGGATAATGTTGAAAAAAATCATGATTTTTTAAATAAATACATTCCTCACACTCTCAAACTTAAAATGGAGATGGATTTCATTATACATAATTAAAATGATAGATATTTCATTAGTACATATGAGGATAACTTCAAAAGAATTTCAAGATAAACATTTTCCTCTATCATTGACCCTAAATATAAAGTTGACCACCTATTTGGTGAGATAATGAAAATAATATTAAATGAATTGGTGATTCGAAATGTTGAAATACATGAGGAAATAGTTTGATGGAACTAATGTTGAAATAGTGAATAGAGAATCTCAAGGGTATCATGGGTTTGGTGATAGGAAGTAGGGGATGGATTTTAATTTTTGATATGTTATAGGTAAATATCTTGGGAAAATAATGTCAAACATCCAAATGGTGAAAAGTGTGTGAATAAGAATCCATGAAATTCCCAGAAGGGGACAAGAAAAATCTTTTGGTTTAGAAGGAAGGGATCCTTTATGGGGAATACTGATGGGTGGAACCCACCAATGTGATCAAAGAATAGAATCCCCCAATTAACCCTTAGCCAATTAACTAATTAGTCAACCTCAAGGAACTATGAAACTGAAAAAATTAATTCTTTAAGCCAAAAGTTTCCAAAAAAACTAATAAAAATATCCCATGAGGCCTATAGAGAAAGGGAAAACTTATTCAATGAAAACTAATGAGGTGGATCCCACCAATTATGTACTAATAGGTAAACTAGTTATTTATTCAAGTATACTAAAGACACTATTTTATTTTGGATCTTTTCATTCATTCATATCAATTAATTTTAGTAGAACTACTCAATCAAATCCTCAAAATATGGGAGTTGAGGTATCAATTAAGATGACTAAAGGATCGATTATTTCATACCACGCATATGAATCATCCACTATAATAATTTTTACGACGAATTTCCAAGAAATCCTTATGATACCCCCTTTTTTATAATTTTATGCTATTATTGGTATGGATTGGAATTCCTTGTAATGATATATCTTAAAGTTCCAAGAGTAGTAAAAAACCCTTTGTGTCATAAATCACTGTCTAATAATATATAAGTGAAAGGAAAAAGATGGATATAAATTGGTATCATCATCTAAATCATCAATATTATTTCCTTATAATAAATAATTTCCATCTAAAATGATTGATAATAAAGAAAATACCATCCTTGATGACATGCCCATTGTAAGGGAATTCACTGATGTGTCTCCTGAAGAATTTCCTTGTCTTCCTCCTAGTTAAGAGGTTGAGTTCTCAGTTGAACTTATACAAAGAGTATTGGAAATATTCAATACTATATATATAATTTCCACTATTGAACTTTAATAGATAAAGAAGAAACTATAGTAGAATTTGGATAAAGGGTTTATACACCCATGTGCACCATGTTGAGGTGCATTGGTCCTTTTTTAAGAAGTACGGGTAAATACACCTCTACCTTAACTATTTTGAGCTCAAAAAGATAAAAAAAATTATCTTCTTACATGTATTGATGACATATTCAGTTAACTATGTGGATCCCTATACATATACAAGGTAGATCATCGGTCATGATTATATCAAGTAATAGTGTATAATAAAGATATCCCCAAGATTCTTTTTGTACAAGGTACATGAACTACATGTTCATAGTGAGAGAATTAGGACTCACTAATTCTCTATACATCTTCATGTTATTAATGAATATATTCTTTAGGGATTATCTCGACAAATTTATTGTTTTCCTTTTAGATGATATTCCTATCTAGTCCAAAAATAATGAAAAAATATTTGGAATTGGAATGATATACTAAATAATATTAAAAAATAAAAGTCAAATGAAAATTATAGTAAATTTTATTTTTTGATAGAGAAGTAACATTCATGGGATATGTTATCACTTTTGAAGGGATATATGTAGATCTATAAAAAATAAATCTAATTGAAGGATAAACTAGACCAACATATTTGATGGAAATCCATATTTTCCTTTGATTACCTATATACTATAATTGATTTTTGAGAAAATTATTGTGATTTTGAATACCACTAAAATTTATAACTCATAAGTAATTAATGTTTTTCTATACTTATGAAAGAAAATATATCATTTCAAAACTAATTAAGATACTAATAACTACAACTATATAGAAATTACCCACCAGTGTGTCTAGATTTGTGATATACAATGATGTGTCTAGAAAGGGATTTGGTTATGTACTCATTAAATATGAAAAATTAATAGACTATTCCTCACTCTAACTAAATATTCATGAACATTAATACCCAATACTTGATCAAGAATTGGATATAGTGATCATTACACTAACGATTTAGACTTATTATCTCTATAGGGAGAAGTGTGACATATATAACGATCATAAAATACCCAAGTATATATTCACCTAAAATGAACTCATTATTCTCCAATAAATCTGTTTAGAGTTGATTGAGGATTATCATTGTTTGATATAATATCATCCTAAGGAAGGTGAAAAAAGTGAGAGATTATCTGAGTAGAAAGGATATTAATACCTTATAAATGATGAGGATTACAAGGTATCTGCATTAATTGTACTAAAAATAGATTGAAATGGGAATAATAGAAGAAACATCATCCTACACACTGAACTAACTACTTCACCATCCATTCATGAGAGTATCAAGAAGTACTAAAAACTGGTGAGGTGTTATTTAAAAATATAGCAAATATTATAGAGTTAAACATTTTTAAATATGGAGTTATAAGGTCCTAAACTATGATATGTGTCCAATAAAAATTAGAGTTGAAAATGGATCTTCTAGATGATATTCATTTCTCATTATTCTTTATCCATATAGGAAGAACTATGAGATATAAAGATCTCAAGAAAAAAAATTTATGGAAAAAATGAAGAGGGATATTGGAAAATTTGTGTCTCAACACTTGTTATGCCAACAAATCAAAGATTAATGATAGATGTTTATGGGTATGATGAAACAATTTATGATAAATCTATGGTAATTGGAATAATAACCATGTATTTTACATTAGGACTCTCTAGGACATCTAAAGGCTATATTACCATCTAGGTGGTTATTACTTACATTACAATGTCAGTACATTTCATTATTATCAAGTAATATTTATCTTTTGGCATACTCACCAATATATACCTATGATAAGTGATAAGACTACATGGATTTACTCTATATATTATAGCTGATCAAGATATAAGGTTTACCTTGTAATTCTAGAGAAGTCTTCAAAATGTATCTTATATAGATTTGAGTTTTAGTACTACTTATCACCCTCATATGGGTGGTCGATATGAAAGAAATTTTCAAAATCTAGAGGATATGTTGTGATATTGTTCAATGGATTTCAAGCATGTTGGGATCAACAACTTCCCTTATCATAGTTATAATATAACAAAATTTTCTATTCTAGGATTTAAATGTCACGATATGATGCCCTGTATGGGAAGAGGTGTTGGAATCTAATTTGTTGGGATAAAGTAATAGAGATAAATCTGATGAGAACTGATCTTATCCAAGAGATGATAAAGAAGGATCAAATCATAAAAAATCATATGAATTACAAAATAATTTAATAGAAAATATATAAAAACAATCATATATGTGATCTAGAGTTTGATAATATTGGTAAAGTGTTATTCATATATCACCATGAAAAAAATACATGAGTTTTTAGAAAAATTCAAAGATCAATCCAAGATACATTAGCCCCTTTGAGATCATTGATCACATTTGATTTTCACCTATCAACTAGAACTCCCACATACCCTATCTCAAGTACATGATGTGTTCCATGTATAATTCATGAGGAAGTACATACCAAACCCTCACATGTACTAAATACATAGGTGATACCATTGGAAAATGATCTTTCATATGTGGAGCATCAAGTGATGATCTTAGATCATAGAGACAACATTTTTAAAAACAGGATTAATCATCTGGATAATGTTTTTTATCAGAACAACATGTTTGAGGATGAAAAATGGGAGAAAAAAGATTGGATTAAACAAATTTATCCTTATCTTGTTTGTTGTATGAAATGAAATTCCATGGTTGGAATTTCTAAAGGGGGGAATAATGTAATGACCTAAACTTTTATAATTGAGATTATATTTCTAAATTAATAAATACCTAATTATGAAATGTAGTTGTAGAAAAACATGCATTAATTTTCATAATTTGGATCATTAAAATGTATATCTTATCATATTAAAAAGACCATTAAGCATCATAACCTTTAATAATACAGCTATTTTATAGATACAATTATGATAATTCTATATTACGGGTTATAATAAATGAAATTTATACAAATGAAAGAAGTGATAATGTTAACTAGTAGGATAGTTCCCCACGAATCCCATTTATCAGAGTTTATGAGGGATAAGAAATCAGTGATATTTCTTCCATAACCAAGGAAAATATTAGATCAAATAAATAAATATTGAGAATGACTATTTATGAGATAAGTACAATATTATTGAGAACGTAGCACAAACCATGTTCACCGAACATCCACAAGAAAGATTCACAATCAAAACACACACCCTTAGGGATTACGACGATGTAATAGGGGGTTATGTATCTAGGACACAATATTTTAAATATTTATATTTTTATATTTAATAAAATAATGATAATATTTATCTCTTTTTATTATTACTTTAAAAATTATAAAATAATGAATTTGATAAAAATAGATATTTATATGAAGAAACAAAACATGTAATTTTGAGAAATAAATACTTTTAATATAGATAATATCATTTATAAATTTATGTATTTTTTAAATAAATGTTATTTTAATAAAATATAGTTGTTGAATAATATTTATTTAAACATAATTTATGATATATTTTTGTAATGTCAAATTCCATTTTTATATGGGTTAGAAATTTTTATTTTCCTAAATACCATATTTTTCAATAAATAGGGATTTTTTATTAAGTAGTGTAAATATACATATTTAGATAATATTTTTGGTAAAATAAATTTTATTTTTAAATAAACATGTTGAAAATATCTAATGGTGATTTTTTTATAATTCTTTGAGACAATCAATTTTTCTGGGTAAATGTTATGCTCTTCTGATGTTTTTAGAAGTGCCCTCTCAAGGTAAGGCATCCTCTCTTTCTCATAATTATTCTTGAACCATATTTATGTTATGCTATTTTATATCAAATTTATCAGGTTGTAATGCGTTTTACACATTCCTCTTAAAGTAATTATGATTTCTATGTGATTTTAGACCCCTTTCATTCTCATTAATTCTTTCCATTAATCAATAAGTACCCCTATTATGGTTCTAAAATTATACTATGATTTTTCATGGAAAAAAGTATGTAGTGAATACCTATCACCATTTTCACTCAATGTTATTCACCTAGATGTACCGATACTTTATTTATTGGGTGTTTCCATTTATATGACCCACACTCCTTCATCATGGGATTAAAATTGGTGAAATATATCCTTATGTTGTATAACATATAATGAACACTTATTCTTGTACAAGATATGAATATGAAGGGTGGGATAATAATTATATATCCTCTTAATTCATTGGGTAATTTTTTTAGCTTCTGAGATACAATATATTCTAAAAATGAGGTTATCATAAGAACACTTTGTTATAATGTATCATTATTTATCATTGACCTATGTTTATGATCTTATGTTTTATGTTTCCACCAAATTCTCATGTTTCCTTTATGTTATCATCATAAATCATTCATTGATGTTCATGATTATGATTATAATGTCTATTATTTTAAATTGATATACCTCTTACCTCACATATGATGATTCACCTTATCCTAGTTTTGATTATTCACTTACTAGAATTCATATCTCATCCCCTTTTTATTTACGTCCCCAGGTTATCCCATACATTTTCAGTAGAGAAATATAATTTTAATGGAATGTTGGGGAGTTTTTTAAAAAATGTATTGTTCCCATGCTTCAATTTATTATTATATGTAACTAATTTCCAAAATAATTTTGAACTTATTATATTTTGGGAATGTATTATGTTTCCCATTATGCAATAAATCATAAATTAAGGTGTATGAAAATATAGTCTTTCATCAGTTACACCGTTGGTGGGTTTTAAAAAATTGATGATTTTGATTTTTTAATTTTTTCATCAATGGAATAATGAAACGTATACTAATAGAGTATAATTCAACTATTGATCTAACCATTATATATTCTAATACTATGAATAAAAAATGTAAGAGATGAGCAGCACAAATAATGCATCTATTTTGGGTAAAGAGTAAGAAAAATCAGTTTCCATTTGATAAAATCATGAATATATTAGACCTATATTGATAGTGAATATGTGGTGGATAAATAAAATAACAAGGAGAGACCACACACTTATACCTTGTGTATTTATCAATCATTTCATGGAGAATAGGTAATTGATATTTCCTTTAAATATTTTCTTTTTGACGAACCATGTAGAAGTGTGGAAGATCCCATATCTATAGATTTATGTAATAAACCATAAGAGGATTTATATAATTATTTTATGGATAACCAATAAAAATTTCATAATGATATAATCATTTTTTTTCTATCTTAGATACATTTAGGAATAGATCTCCCACATTAAATTAGAATATAAAATAATGGAGAAGGCCCGAGCACAAAAGGGGTCGATGTATAAAAATCACAAAAAATAAGTTGAAGCCAACAAATATAATAATGTTGAGTTAAAATATTGGTGCTCCAAATTTGGAAAATATTATTATGATAAAATATAAGAGATTTATCAACCTATTAAAAGTCTTAATTAAATGTTCTATTCATTGGTGGGGAAAAGGATTTAATTAATATAAATAATATATAATTTTAAGAAAAAAATAAGATAAATGATCATAGAAATATATTGTAATAGAAGATTAAAAATCATGAATATCAAGATACTAATATTGAAAAGGTAAATAATAACTTTTAATATATATTAGATTCAATGTATTGTGATAAAAATATCCACAATATGAAGTGTATTAAGATTGAGGTGAAACTGAAAAATCTAGAAGTGGCCCAATATGAGACTTTAAAAAAAGTTAATAGAATAACTACTAACATACAATATTCCCATGAGTTTATTCGTATTAAAATACCTCTACCCTATGGAAATAAGATCATGGGGTCAACTAATTATATATCCATTTTTGGAATAGTGAAAAATTTACCATTTTTACCGAAAACGGTTTTTTCACTAGTGTGTAATTTTTTTAAAGAGTAGATCATAAAAAGAAATATAAAAAATACATTTCTATTAAAATAATAATAAAAATATAATGAATCAAATGTGTATTTAATTATGATAAATAAATTTTTCCCTTAATGTAAAAATTACTAATAGGTAAAATGACATAAAAAAATGTTTCAATATTGGTCAGATTATGTTTAAAAGCAGGAGAACATGATTTTTTTCCATTACAATTATTGTGAATCACTATGGAATATGGAAATTATATTTTGGTATCAAGTCTCAACCCATAAGCACTAAATGAGGTTTACATCAATGGTTAGAAAAGGTATGTTTATGAAAATTACATTTAAAAATGTTTAGAATATATTTGTCTCTAATATATTCGAATGTATTAGATATATCTATAGAATTTTCAGCCAAAGTATTGATAATGATGAGTTATGATGGTTCAAATATATCAAGTATATAACAAGATATTCTGAATATATAAGACCAAAAAATGTGAAAAATTCATGATATGAAGGAAGGTGAGTTTTTATTAGGATCCAAGTGAAGGAAATATTTTGAGAAAACTATTACATGAGATATTCAGAAGGATTTTACACAAAGAAGAAGAGACATATTAGATTTTAAATAAATTATAATACCATCCCTGAGTGTTTTTTCTTATAGATTCAAGATAAATAAAATGGGTGAATCAATGCATGAAATAGATTAAAGGATTCGTTTGGTGGAATACATCAATGAAGAATAATTTTAATCTTATAAGAAGATTAAAAAATGGTGATATAAATACTTAAGAGAGGATATGTGGAAAAGATAAACAATATAAATCCATTCCTAAATAATTTAATATCTTTGGGAAACTTAATTGAAAATTAAAAGGAATATGAAAAACACACAACAAGGTGTAAGTGCTATTAGTAAGTAAGAAAAATTAGGTAAATAAGAAATTAAATTTCATGATAGTATGTCATATAACGATGACCCTAATTTTCATAGTAATAAATGTTTAATGTGTAAATAAGGAGATTATGTACAAAACTATTTCATGATTTTATTAATATTTAAAGAGTACGTGTTTTAAAAAAATCACCATGGCCTTAAAATGGTCTTGTTCTTTAGCATATTAAGTAGAGAGGATTTCATATAAATACATATATAAAGGGAATAATAAGACTCTACTTCAAACATAACATACTATATTTAAATACAAGAAAATAAGAATAAATATATCTCTCTACAATTAAGTTAAAAAAATAGTATCTTGGTTGAGAAGAAACCCTCAACCTTGTTACTCTAACTAAGGAGCTATGAAGAACCACTTTATTCCTATATATATTTTATGTTTGTTTTATGTTTAGGGAATTAATGTTGATTCATGAAAGGGGAAATATAAAATGTTGAATACAATGATTTATTTATAGGCTCCTTGAAGTTTTCATCTTACAATGATTCTAAAATTTCATATACAAATGTATATTTGATGAAGAGATCAACCCTAAAAAGTGATGTTTAAATGAGACCATTAAGCTATATAGAGTATAATAATGTTTCCAAAAAAATCAATTTATCATAATTTTTAATTTTTATATTAATGTTGAAATATATTTTTGATAAAATATGTGTGAAAATTGTTTTCTTTTTGTTTTGAAAAAAAAAATCTGATTTAAGGGGAGGAATTTATTTTGGTCAGTGACTTGATAAGGGAATATTTAAAAATACATGGTTGTGAATATCAGTTGATGGAAAATTGATTAGTAATTATTATTTTCTATATTGACCATGGATCACATTTACTCATAGTTAATTAATTCATGACATATTAATTTAGTATCTGTATTCATATTTATCATCGATAAGGATAGGAGTGACAAATTAGAAAATAGGCACATTGACATTAATTTTCTATTGTGGTATTGGAAACAAATTTTAAGAGAGATATTTTTATTCCCATAGTAGATATTTTTGTTTCATTTTTTTCTATAATAATTTATGTTAATATATGTTGTGAATAGAATCTTAGAAGTAGTTTGAAGTACCTAAGATTATGTGATGATGAAAATTGATTAAGTGGACATGTTAAAGAGTAATTTACCAAATAATGTTTCCAATATATAAATATTAATTTGTGAATATTTGATTAATATTGATGAACGACATGAAAAATATATTTTTGAAGATGTTCTAAGACATACTACCATTAGATTTGTTATTAGATATCCACTCAGATGTGTAAAATGTCAAATATGTTTCCAAGGAGTCCCATGGAGTAGAGTTCTTATTGAATAGTTTATCTATATAGGGGAAAAAATATACGAGTAACCATACCTATGATTATCATTCATAAATCCTGTTATATATATTCAATGTTTACTTAGAAGATGTTTTGTTGATGAAATTGAGATGAATTTGAAATTAGTATTTCATTGATTGGAAAATAAAATTTGATTATGTTTTGAGTTTATGGGCCTTAAAAATGTTCTATATAATTTGAAAATTTATCTAAAAATACTTGGGGAGGATTAATAATTTTTTAATGTTATTTAATGTATCTTGAGATTATTTAAATTAACTATGGAGTTTTATAAGATGTTTTGAAATGGTTGTAATTAATTGAAATTTATACATATGAGTGAAACTATAAATCATGATTTGCGTATGAATAAAATTGAATGTATAGATTCTATATAATTTTTAATAGTTACTTGAGGGATTACATATGACTAACTACGGATTTCATAAATATATATAAGATTAGAAGGAATATAAATCTATCTATATATTATTAAATCTGAGGAAGTTAAACTTTATAAGAATAAATAAAACAATATATTTTTTTAGAAGTAAACCATTGATATCATGGGATATGGAATATTAAGGCCAACACTATTGTTATGGATCCGTTTTTTGGATAAAGGATAAGAGTCCCTATAATAAGTCCTACTATATTTCCTAGGGTTCTTTTTATGTTAACTGGTAGAATTACAAAGGGTCCCCTTCATGCACCTATGCCGGAATTCCTGAGCCACCTATGTGAACCACCTTAGTGCCCATGATTCTTCACCCTAGTCACATACACACAGACACACTTCCTTTTGTACTTATATGGTTCCATGCCTCTGTGTTTTACTATAATAATACCCCTTTTAAATTCACTTGGGCACACAATTCCCCACTTTTGGAAGAGAGAGTGACACTTATATAAAATGATCCAATTACACAAAATCCCCCTTCCAGAAACTTATGTAATTGAAAATTTAAGGGAATTAACAAAAGTGGTAATTTGGATATATGGAGAGGAAAATGTTCATAATGACCCCTTTTCCCCTTGCCATCAAGCACTAGGGTGAATGAACTATCTCATCAACTATACAAGATCTTGGTTCACCGAAGGGTACCCTTAAGAACCCATGATCACTTGGGAAATGTTGCACCAAGGAATTTTACTTTGTGAAACAAAAAACAAAGTCATTTCACGTGGGTGACCCATCTCCCTAAGAAATTCACAAGGATAACCCATCACTGAAGGAATTTCACTTGGAAAACCCATCACCCAAGGAATTTAACTTTATTGACCCACTTCCTAAGTCATCCAAATTGGGTAACCCATCACCTAAAACATGTTAATTGGGTGACTCATCAAACTATCCTTTTCTCATGGGAGATCCATCTCACATGGCACTCTACTTTTTTGACCCATCACTCAAGTCTCTTCATTTGTGAATCCCATCACCCAAAGCACTTTACATGGGAGAAGAAAATATTAATACCTATACTAGGATAACTCTCTCCTTTTAATCTTTCACTGGGGTGTCATTTACACAATTGATCCAAGGATAAAGCATCCTTTTTCCTAGGTATCCTACTCAACCATCCTATTAAGAAGGTCTTCTCAAATCCCCCAGACAAAAAGTTTAAGGGAATGCACACTACCGTAATTCCCTTCAATCTTGGATTTTCATGATAAAAAGTATTATTGGGAATTAATATCCCAAATATATATAACCTTTAGAGGAGTCATAAGAAGTTATTCCCATGATAACAGGGTCCCTATCTGGATGGTGATATAGTGATCACCCCTATGTCAATTCAAACATTTTTATTCCCAATTCCAATCATTAATCCATGAAATCATTGGATTGCTTCAGGTGTAAAGTTTAAATTTAGTCTCAATAATAAATTTATTCTCCACCCAATGAGACATTCTCCCAATGGAATTCCGAAAAGGCATTAGAATGAATTAGGTATACCATCATCGAATAAAATCATTGGGTTAGTTATTATAGAGAGGCCTTAGCGTGTAGGCCTCAATAAAATACAACTATAAACTCTCATCAAATATTCATGATCTTAAATTATTTTTTCTTTCTAATGATGAGCATGAATCCAAAGGGCTTAGACATTTATGATGACCATTACATTAGAATAATCAATAGTCTTCTAATTTGGGTCTCAAATGTTGGTATAAGACACAAACCAATAATTCCAACATTAATGACTTTATTCTATTGATTTGTTATTGATCCAAATAAGGGTAAATCCAGTGTATAATCACCATAAAATCCACTATTGCTGTAAATTTCATGGAATATATATCCTTAAAACACAAAACTAAACTATATGACCTATATCTTAATCAAATGGAATTTAACTATGTGAAAGCATTATTATCACATGATTTTTGACTTCATGGTAAATTCCCGACACAAGACCTTAAACTATGAACCTCAAACTATGTGGGATTTGATTTATATTACCTAGGATACGTAAGATGACACTCAATGGTTCAATCCCAACATAATCCACCTTTCAAATCCACCCTCACGGGTCTATATACATTAAGAATCCAATTAAATCCTTCCCCACTAAGCCACATTCCCCATAACTTTGGATTCCTCCTCATTAGAGCACAATCCCAATGAAATTGTAACCATTAAATATAGGGAAATTTTCTCTCTAGGAATTTTTATATCATCATCATTGGGCCATAATCCTAATGAATCTATGTATTTTTTTAGTTGGCCATTTTCCTTTTAAAAAATTATATCTTTATTGGGTTATGTAACCCCCGTAGTAATCCAGAAAGGTCCAATTTTCATATGTACCACTCTAACCATTACTAGAAAACTTTTACCAAGAAGTACTTAACAACATGAAGTTAAACTACAGGGACTGGTGTTTGTCCCCTGAAATTAAAAGGTATGACAAGTACCATAAATTTACATTAAAATAAGTTTTTTTTGATTCATTTTACAAGGACAAGTACATAACCCTTATCATGAGTGTGATCCCAACACTATAAACACATAATTAGTTCATTAATAGTTATAAAATCTTGAGTTCCCAACTATATTACTTTAAACCATATCACCCTAAAATTGAACATAAATTGCTAATGAACCATGATATAGAAACTGTAATTCATAAATATGTCTACCTCAATGTATTTTGATGATCAATAATTATGACATGGGTAAATAAATCCCTTACTCCTATTTGAGAAGGATTTATGAATATGTATCAAATATATAAAAGAGTCATGTAGTTAAAAATAATTCCCTCTCAAAAGGTGTGGAGAAGACTCACCTCACATACCCTCAACTAACATACATTCTAATTGGTTTCTATCGATGTCCCAATAACTGACTACCTTTGGTAAGTAGGATTACACTAACTCAAAACACCATGGTTAGGTCAGATCAAAATTTTCAGGAACACCTCAAACCAATTCCACCAGAAACAAACATTATTACTTTAGAAGAGAAAATGTGGAGGGAAAAATGGAGAACCTAATGTGATATATAAATTACCAATTATCATTGAGTTTCTTAGAGTGTTGATCCATTTCATTTCATGAACTTCATAAAAACCTTCCCATTTTAAATCTTATAAACTATAGAAAAAAATTTGTCAAACATTTGATTTTTTGAAATGTCTCAATGACTTATGTTATTGTTTTTGGTGTATTGGTGCTTCATTTAACCATTTCAAGATCCCCATTTAATTCAAAGTGATATTCTATTCATTAAGAATATTATTGTATGATTCATCTCTAGTATAGACCATGTCCATCAAAACTAAAAGGGATACAAAACCCATAAAATTATTCCGGAATAATGTATATAATATGTTGGTAAAAAGTTACAATATAAATTACACCATTCCAACCATAGTGGTTGTGAATTAGAAAATTATATCACTGAAACATCACATCTTAAACCATTAGAGGACAGTTTTTGTGAAATAAGTGTCACCTATTACCACCTCCAACCACATAATGATATTATCTTGATAACATGAAAGTAACCACCTATATTATCTTGGGGAGGTAGTTGTATAATCCAATCATGACAACGATGTTTCTTAGGAGTCACCTAGGAGGTGTCCTACAATCCCCTATCACTACTAGAAATACAGTTCAACCTTAGTTCCAGATGAGTGTATTATGAAGGCTATACACAAAATATCAATCCTAACCACTTTGTCCCAAGAACCTATAATGAGGTCTCAGTAAGAATAATAGATCTGAGGGAACCAAGAACAATATTATATTAATATTCGATAAGATATTGTTTGTTAGAACATCTTATAGGAATAGAAAACCCATATCCCTTCTCATGATAGCCATGCCCACAAGTACACATTGGCAGTGTCAGAATCTTGTCAGCACATCCCGAGAGCAACCAATGGAAAAATTATATTTCAACTCATGAAAAGGAAATCATTGGATATACACTAATGATGATTGGAGGATATGAGTTAGAATATATTCCAACTACCTTATAATTGTAAGCCTATAATCCCATTCCTACTATAGAATCCTTCCAACACATCTTGTTGATAATTGATTGACAATATAACATCCCTTCCCTTGTCCTAAGGATTTGTAGACACACTCTAATAGTTGAAACATAAGGTTATAATAAGGACATCCCAACAATCACCAAAAAGCATTCCCATTATACTATTATCGCCAAAAATGAATAATTTTGTAAATATACCTCAAAAAATACTTGAAAGATAAATCATATCCTCATTTCATATAAGAAGGACCATCAGAATATTTTAATGGAGACACATGAGTGGGATTATATTCCAATATCCATCCAAGAGGATAGATTATGCATTTTGGAAGGGTCTCAAAGATAGGTATATATCCCTTCTACCATTGTACATGGGGAAGACCTATGTCATGTTTCTGTAGCCACTAAAAGGTGGGATTATATTATCACTTGATCTAATGGAACTCGTCAACAAATTCTAGTGGAAAAATTATAGGACCATATTCCAATATAATATCAATGATCTCTTCTGTCAGCACTACCAAAGGAAATGAAAGATACCCAAAAGGACAACCATCCAAGAAGTCCATTGGTCCTACCTAAGTATATCATTTAAAATAATATTTCACCAATAATATACCATTACCCAAGACTTGACCACATTCCTTTATTGCTGAGTTCTTACACACTTGAGTCCTTATGAAACCTATCCAAGGTGGTCCTAGAGTCTAAAGATGTGTTATCAAAAAGTGATAGAAGATTCATCTATAGAGGTTCCCTAATGATAGTATGATCAATAGCCCCCAAGGCCCTACCCTAAAAACATTCCACAAATTTTCTCTATGAGGTAGCATAAAGATCGATATTTAGAATATTTATCATGATAGCATCTAGAAATTTACTCTTTATGGAGTGAAGATCTAAAAAAAAGAAGGTTATACCCTTGAGATATCATTGTTTGGTAACCACCATGGTCCACCCTACAGTGATGGTTCATCATACAATAAGTTTATCCCTATATTGATGATTGTTTCCCTCGGAATCCAAGGATGACCGCCTTTTGATGGGAGGCTCAAACGTTCTGATCGGTTTCTAATGGGTTTTCTCATAGAACCGGAAACATCCAATGATTCCACATCCATTCGGACCTACTTTCCAAAGGTAGGTGCTCATTAGTTCAGGGAATGATGAGGATTAGGAATTTTCATTGGTCGAGAGGATGGGAGGTCGGACTCATTACACCTTTTTGAGGGGAATTATTGTCTACTCCGGGACTCTCTTTATAGATTTAAGTTATGTTCATGAATCCTTATTACGTTACCATGTATAAAATGAGCTTTCCATCATATCTGACAATAAATGATAAAATATATAGGAATTTTAGAGAATCTTTTATATTTATTCGAGGTTCTTCATCGAAAGAGAATCATCTGTATTTATTAGAGATTCTTGGTCAATGGTACCCTTAGACAAATTTATATAGAAGTCTCTTGGTCATTATGATGACCATGCTGGTTTTAAAGCCACTCAGTGGGGCACTTGATGTTTATTGTCATTCAGAAGGACATGGATTATTTCATAGTTGGGATCGAACCCACAGACGGGCTACCTGTGTATCCTTTGTTTATAAAAGGAATCATAACCCACGAAGTTCGAGTAAGGGAGTATGATGTTTATGATTGATGTCTCAAAGAAGAATGTCATATTCACTTTTACACTCTAAGCTCACATGAGTCATGATCAGTGTGAGAAACAAGAGGTATTGGTAAAAATTATACAATTGTACCATAAATGGTGCAATCATAAAAAATAATGTGGGGCTTATGTATGTATGACTGCCCAGATAAATTAAGGTTAGGATTTACTTTAGGGAAGAAATCCAGGAACAAGGTCTATAAAGGTATATGTGCTTTATGGAGATTTTGAATACTCTAACTTGGGGATTACTCCTCAGGAGGATGCCCAAATTATGAGAAGACTTATGATTGGGTTTTACTCCGGAAAAGGAATCCCAGATCAAAGGTAAATTAGGACTGGTTAAGAGAAATTAAGACTGGGGCTTACTTTTGAAAAGGAGTCCCAGGTCAAGGATTAAGGTTTGGGGCTTACTCCTAAGGAGGATGCCCAAATTAGGGGACTGGGGCTTACTCCAAAGGAGGATACCCAGATTAGGGGACTTTAAGAATTGGGGTTTACTCCTAAGGAGGATACCCAAGTTAAGAATTATGAATGGGGCTTACTCTTAAGGAGGATGCCCATATTTGAGACAGGGGATTATTCATGGAAAAGAAACCCAGGTTAGGGGATCTGGGGCTTACTCCTAAGAGGATGCCCAAATTAGAGGACTTATGACTGTGGATTATTCCTGAAAAGGAGACCCAGGTTAAGTATTCTCTCATCTTAAAGGATGAGGTTGAATGAATGAAATCGCAATCTTTAGTGACCTGAAGATGTGTAAATCAATAGGTTTTGAGAGATATTCCACAGAATTCCTTTCAGATAAGGAAGTGAAATCAAGAAATCATGCCATAAATGGCTTTTAAGAGGGTCTTGAAGATTGAATCTTTAATAAGAAAGGTGGAATGGCTTAAGAGGGGTGAAATGGGCAAGAAAGGCACCCGAAAAGGAAGGGGCGCGCAAGTCCTGGCAGGGGCGCAGGTACTGCATGGGCGTGCAAGTCCTGGTTGTGCAGGTATGCCTGCACGACACATGGGATACTTGCGCGATGGTTAACCAGCATGGTAATACTTGGGCGACTCTTGATTAAAGCCTTTATAATCCCCTTGAGGTTCTTCCAGAAGAGGGGTGCGCAAGTTCTATTGAAGGAGTAAGGCGGCGCGCAACTGTGGCCTTTTCCCTTAAGGGATGGCCACTTAGGTGCGCAAGTGTTGATGATTTTCAACACTTAGGCCTTCCTCCCCCTCTTTAGATCTTCTGTTCTAGGTAAGAAATTACCTTAGAAGTGTTCGGAAGCTTTGAGAAGATATTAGGGCACCGGGAGGTCAAATCTGAGTTTCTGGAAAAAAAATCCTCACAAATGTGGGGCCCACAGGGTCTATTTATAGGTAGGAGAAGTCCCCGGGTGGTTATCACTTAGGTCGTGCAAGTGACTTGCGTGACCACTAGGATTCGCGCAAGTGGACTTGCGCGGTAGTGATAGAAATTGTGTGGCGCATGTGCTCTTGATCCCTTGTTCATGCCTCTGTTGATTTTTGAAATTTTCTTTAAAGGATGGATCAATTTGTGCTAAGTCATTTCCCTTTCCATTCTTTTAGACAATGTGACGAAAAGGAGCGTCAACCAAAGTCCCCCCTCAGAGTTGGATCCGTTGAGAAAAGAGGATTTGACTCTGAGGAAAAGAAGAAAACAAGGGCCTTTGTGGTTATTAGCAGTTTAAAGTCATGCATGTCGGACATAAAAAGGCTAATGTTTAAGGTCGAAAATAGCTTTGACCAAATGAATTAGAATTGACTCAATTCCTTGAAAATTTATCTGAAAACATAGTACCATACTCAAGTTATGAGGGAAAATATGTAAACTATGACTTAAGAATATTTGAATCTGAGGAATGATATGAAAAAGAGATAAAAGGCATTAGAAGAAGTAGTTCCCAAGAATGAAGTTACCATTATTTAACAAACCCGTTAGGGGGTTGAATTATGCAGGGCCACCTAAGGGAATTGGCTGCATAGTTAAATAAAATAGTATCTTTTGGCTAACAAGTCTGTTATGTATACTATTTATGCAAGCCCTCCTATGGGCACATGCTGCATAGTCAGGCAAAAGAACTCTCAGAAATTTACTTTCCTAGTGCTAAAAGCCAGTGAAAGTTTATGTAGATTCAAATCTTCCAAAGTATAGAGTTTTTTGTATGGAAATATGTACTTGAATATGGAAAAATTATTTCCAAACAAGATTATCAAAGAACTGGATGAATATCACTCCTACGATGGTCTGACCCAAACGTAGGGAATGAGAATATAAGCCATAGACATGAACACTTTCAGAACATGAAAAAGGATATGGGACAAATATGTTAAGGATGAATATTTTTGCTGATCCCTATATACTATCATTTAAGACAAATAAGGACAAAAGAGGCATTCTTCCCAATAATGAAGTTACCACTATCCGAAAAACCCGTTAGGGAGTTGAATTATGCAGGGCCACCTAAGGTCATTGGCTACATAGTCAAATAATAGTATCTTTTGGCTAACAAGTCTATTATGTAGACTGTCTATGCAAGGCCTCCTATGGGCACGTGCTGCATAGTCAAACAAAATAACTCTCAGAAGTTTGACATTTTTGTGACTAGAAGTCATGAAAAGGGTTATGAGGATCTGAAAATATTTAAGGTTAGGATTATGACACATAAAGATGGGTATTTTCTAATGTATACAGAGATACACAGATCAATGCTAACCATAATCATGTTGTGGCTGGTTCCTGGATGGAAATGTTGTACTTCACTACATATCCCATAAAGATGGGAATCAATCCATACGTAGTTCTTAAACTACAGTTTAACGTTGTGTGGGACAAAAGGACTAGCGATCTTAGTTTAGGGTCATAGATCTTGGACCATTGTAAGAAATAAAAAATGTGAGTTTTCATGAGGACTTTTCAGCCAAGGGACTGAAAGTGGAATTTGGGGTTAGGCCCCAAGACTTGGGGCTGGATTCGAGGGACACTCGAACGTTCCTACGTATCCCATAAGGATGGGAATTAAGCCCACGTAGTTCTAGAAATACCCTTTGTACAAATTTGGTTCATACATGTGAAGGGTGAAAGGGGACTTTAGTACAATGAAGGTTTAACCAAAGATAAAAGGTTTGGGTGTTGCCATGTATGCACGTAGTCTTTGAAATGAAACATGATTAAAAAAATCAATGTAAATAATGGTTCTCTCTCAGGTGAGGGCATCAAAGAATATTTTAGTTTATTGTCATACTGGAAAAAAGTGTTGTATAGTTTAACGTCGTATAACAAGGACGAAAGTGAACCAATGTAAAGATATTGATTCTAGGGGTGGTTTCAAGAATCAACATCGTATGAGATGGAGGTGAACCGATGTGAAGAGATTGGTTCTGGGCTTGAACCTTGGTAGGTTTCCTACATACCCAACCTAGAAGGAAAGGATCAAAGTCCATGTAGTTCAATTAAAGAATGAATTAATGATCAAGTTGTTGTTTGGGACAATGACCTAATAAAAAAATGTTGTTGGGACTTACACATGGTTAGAGGCCCAAAGAGAGTGTTATGGTTGAGGTTTTCTCTAAGATCACGTGAGTCATGATTGATGTGAGAAAGAAGAGGTAACAACAACCTTAACGATGCATAGATTAATGTCATGTAGGACATATAAAGGGACTATGCAGTTTAGAGTCTTGCAGTTAGGACTATTGGTGCTGCACAGTTTAGTGTCATGTAGTAGGGACAAAGTACAATTTAATGTCTTATAGGAAGTATCAAGGAAATTCTGTATAGTTTAACGTCATGTAGTTAGGACGATGGGAACAATAGAGTTTAACATCATGTTGGACGATAGGGGGACTGTGCAGTTTAATGTAATGCAGTGAGGACAAAAGAGTATACCATTTAACGTTATGTTGGACGCATTGGGTATTTTTTCCCTATTTTAGCATCATGTTGGACGAAAGTGCGAATAGTTTAAGGTCATATGCATGGACCGTGGAAGGTGCAGTTTAATGTCATGCTGGACAAAAGTGTAGTTTAAGGTCATACAGGACCATTGATGATTATGTAGTTTAATGTCTTTCCGGACGTAAGGTAATTTTATACAGTTTAACCTCATGTAGTTAGGACGTCACAGTTTAACGTCTTGCTGGAGGTAAGAGACTTTTTTTCACAGTTTAACATCATGTTGGACGAAAAAAAGGGATGATACAGTTTAGCGTCATGTTGGATGAAAGTGTAAATAGTTTAAGGTCATATGCTTGGACCATGGATGGTGCAGTTTAATGTCATACAGGACCTTGTTGTAGTTTAAGGTCATACTGGACCTTTTAGGGACCTTTTTCACAGTTTAACGTCATGTGGGACGAAAGTGAAAATAGTTTAAGGTCATATGTATGGACCATTTCTATACAGTTTAATGTCATATAGCAAGGAAGAAAGAGGGACCTTGCAGTTTAATGTCATATAGTGAGGACACAAATTAATACAAATAGTTTAAGGTCATTATGTATTGACCGTTGCTGTATAGTTTAACTTCATATTGCAAGGACGAAAGAGGAATTTGCAGTTTAATGTCATGCAGTGTGAACAAAAATTAATACAAATAGTTTAAGGTCATATGTATGGTCCGTTGCTGTATAGTTTAACTTCATATAGCAAGGAAGAAAGAGGGACTTTGTAGTTTAATGTCATGTAGTGAAAACAAAAATTAATACAAATAGTTTAAGGTCATATGTATGGACTGTTTCTGTATAGTTTAACATCATATAGCAAGGACGAAAGAGGGACTTTGCAGTTTAATGTCGTGCAGTGAGGAAAAAAATTAATACAAATAGTTTAAGGTCATATGTATGGACCGTTGCTGTATAGTTTAACGTCATATAGCAAGGATGAAAGAGGGACTTTGTAGTTTAATGTAATGCATTGAGGACAAAAATTAATACAAATAGTTTAAGGTCATATGTATGGACCGTTTTTGTATAGATTAATGTCATATAGCAAGGATGAAAGAGGGAATTTGCAGTTTAATGTCATGCAATGAGGACAAAAATTAATACAAATAGTTTAAGGTCATATGTATGGATCGTTGCTATATAGTTTAACATCATATAGCAAGGACGAAAGAGGGACTTTGCAGTTTAATGTCATGCAGTGAGGAAAAAAAGTAATACAAATAGTTTAAGGTCATATGTATGGACCGTTGCTGTATAGTTTAATGTCATATAGCAAGGACGAAAGGGTACTTTGCAGTTTATACAAAATACTTCTACAAAAATCTGGCATTGGTTGGAGCAGTAATGAGTTCTCCATCCATTGAGATTAATGAATAAGCTCCATTGGAGTAGACCCTATGTATTGAAAAAGGTCCTTCCCATTTTGGCTCATGTTTGGGAGGTTTCTTTCCTGGTATCATTGGAGTTCTGAGAACTAATACCAATTCTCCCTGAGTGAATGAATGATGATGAACTTTTTTGTTAAAAGCTCGTGCTATTCGATTCTGATGGACTTCCAAGTGGTGTAAAGTACACAATATTTTCTCATATAATCATTCCAATTCATTCAATTGCTTTGGAGATTGTTCATCTGTAGATGATTGATCACAAATGGAAACTCTGAGCAAGGGTAGTTGAACTTCAATGGGCAAGACGGTTTCCGTTCCATATATTATGAATATGGAGTTGACCGAGCTGCAGTGCGGGTGGTAGTCCGATAAGCCCATAAAGCATGAAAGAGTTTATCAGGCCATGACCTCTTATCTTTATCCACCATCTTTTGTAGTATATTTTAAAGAGTCTTGTTAAAGGCTTCTATCTGGCCGTTGGCCGCTGCATGATACCCAGATGAATGGTTGGATTTGATGTTTTATTCTTGATACAGCTTCTTCTCCTCGGATGAACAGAAATTGGTGCCATTGTCCGTCAATATGGTATGAGGGACACCAAATCTGGTGAAGATGTTAGACTTGACGAAGCTAACAATGCATTTAGAACTGACTTCCTTGAGAGGTATTGCCTCTGCCCATTTGGAAAAGAAGTTAGTAGCAGTAATAATGTACTTAAACTACTTGGCCATAGCCAAAGGGTAAGGTCCCACCACATCCATTCCCCATGTGGCAAATGACCATGAGTATTTAGCTTTATAAAGAAACTCTGGAGGTTGGCGAATGAAGTTGCCATGTACTTGGCATGAATGATACTTCTTTGTGAAATTGACACAATCTCGTATCATTGAAGGCCAAAAGTATCCAAGCCTTAGAATCTGATGAGACAGTCTATGTCCAGACTGGTGGGCACCATAGACTCCTACATTTACTTCTTTCATGACAACCATTGTCTCTTCACCATCAATGCATCTGAAGAGAACACCATCAAAACCACGTTTGTAGAGAATTTTCACTAGGTGATCTGGGCTATCATAAAGAGTAAAATTAACCACACGTCACCAGATTTGTTCTTTCTCAACTCTATCAGATGGAAGTGTTACATTTTGAAGGTATTCACTGATGGGTGACATCCATCCTGTAGTATGACCATACGGTTCAGGAATGGGACAAATTTCATTAATTTTTCTCTGTTATGATCCGAACATTAGGTGAAATTGCACGACGGTGGGCAATACTGATGGTTGTCTCATCCCGATTTGGATCTTCCAGAGCTGTGGCTATATTAGCCAATGCATCAGCTTGTGCATTTTTTGATCTTGGGACATAAGAGAATGTCGGTTCCAAAGGGAATTCTGCCATTAATTCTCTGACATAATCATACAAAGGGATTAGTTTTTCTTTTCTGATGGCATAATCCCCATTGACTTGTTTGATTACCAGGTCTGAATCACCATTCACCTTTAAGTGATTCACTTGTGCTTGAAGAACTAATTCCAAGCCTATGATTAGAGCTTTGTATTCTGCTTCATTATTGGTACCACCTTCCCACAATAAGAAGGAATAAGGTAACACTGCCTTTTTTGGAGAAATGAGTACAATTCCTAAGCCAACTTTGTTGAATTTAGGATTTTCCATTTTCTTCCCTGTTGGACTTCTGGAAGCACCATCAAAATACATTTCCCATGCCTGAGGACGTTCTTTAATAGAGAATACTTCCTCATCAGGGAGTTCAATATCTGAAGATGTATCTTCCACTGAAGGGTGTTCAGCCAGGAAATAAGCCAGAGCTTTTCTCTTTATCGCCTTTTGAGACACATACACAATGTCGAGTTGCTGCAAAATAACTGCCCACCATTCCAGACATCCTATATGCATTGGACGACAAAGGATAAATTTGAGCGGGTTATTATGAGATACCAATTGGACCTCGTGATGTTGCCGGTAGTGTCTCAAATTCTGAACTGCAAAGATTAATTCTAGGCAGCACTTCTCAATACTTGAATACCGAGTTTCTACTTCAAGCATGTTTCGACTGAGATAGTAGAGACTGTTTTCATTCCCAGCATCATTCTTTTGAGCAAGAAAGGCACCCAATGATCTCTCTAGAGCTTTAATCTAGAGGATAAGTGGTCTTCCTTCAACATGTGGCATGAGTACCAATGGACTCAAGAGGTATTTCTTGAGAATATAGAATGATTCTTGACATTCTTTAGTCCACTGGTAAGTGACTCCCTTCTTCATCAATTTGGTGAAGGGTAAACTTTTGCCTGCAAAATTGGCGATGAAACGCCAAATATAGGTTAAGTGTCCTTGAATTCCTCTTAATTATTTAAAATTTTGATGAGGTGACATACCAAGGATTTACATGGTCTTCTCAGGATCGACTTAAATACCACGATGGCGTACAACAAAGCCGATAAATTTTCACGAGGTAACCCCAAAAGCACATTTTAAGGGGTTCATCTTCAAATTATGTTGCCGAAGCTTGCAGAATATGACTTCCAAATCATCCAAGTGATTAGAACATTGTTTGGATTTAACTACCAAATCTTCTACATAGCATTCAACAAACTTCCCTAAGAAGGGTTTGAAGATACGATGCATGGCACATTGATAAGTTGCACCTGCATTCTTTAAGCCAAAGGGAATTACCTGATAGAAAAACTCACCCTGTGGGGCTCTGAAGGCTGTAGATTCCTCTTCTTCTGGGGCCATTTGGATCTGATTATATCCGGAATATCCATCCATGAAGGAAAGTGCTTCATAGCGAGCTGTTCCATAAATTAGAAGTTCTGTAATCAGAACTGGGAAATCATCCTTAGGACAATGCCGATTAAGATCTCTGAAATCAATTCAAACTCTAATTTGTCCGTTCTTTTTCTTTACAGGGACAATATTAGCCAACCATTTGGGATATTGAACTTCTCAGACGAAGTTAGCTTTGATAATCTTATCTACTTCAGCTTCAATTTTGGAAGCATAAGTTGGGTGTGTTCTGCTCGCGGCTTGCATAAATCCTCGATGTTCTTCTGGAAAACCCAAATGATGAGTAGCAACATCAGGATCATGCCCGGGCATTTCTTTATAGTTCCAAGAAAATATATCTCTATTTTTCTTTAGAAAAGAAATATACTTCTCTTGCTCTTCAAGATTCATGGCCGCACTGATTAATGCAGGGCGTGGATCTTCTTTTGTACCCAGATTTATTTCTCTGAGTTCATCCACAGTGGTAGAGATACCCTCTTCAAATGCTGGAGGAGAATCTCTAAGATCTTCCTCTTCTTCTTCATCATATGTTATTTCTTCCTTTTCTACTTGCATAGCAGCTGATAAAGTGGAATTCTCATGATCCGAAGAGATGTCAAAATTTGTATATCTCGAATAAGAAGCTTCCATTTCCGACCTGATTGATGATGAAGGGTCTTCTTTGGGTAATAAAGAGGAGATTATGGATTGAGAATCGACATCATGGTTCACATCTGATGTTGCTATAACTTCTTCTAGCCTAATTGGCGAAGTATAGACTTGTTGGATTTCAGTAGATGAAATGAAGACGTCACCATTTGTGCTTTCATCACAGATTGGTAGATTACCAATTTCTCCCATGTTGTCTGGATCGATTGCCATAATTGACATTATGGATATTTCCATAAGAGTATTTTGATTTAGGTATATCTTGTCAATTTGATTGATAGGAAAAACATAATCTGTACTCACATGTGTAAATGGATTTACTGAAATTTTTTCCAAACCATATGAAGCATTAACTTTGGTAATCTCCTTTGTTGTGGATTTCTCTCTTCCCTTCATGTGATAGAATTCCGCCTCAATGTATTGAGACTCACATGTATTGAACGGGGCCTTATAACCATACAATGTCCCAACTTGACCATCGAAACAATATTTGAGACATTGATGGTATGATGAAGGGATATCCGCATGTTGATGTAGCCAGGGTCATCCAAGTAAGATGTTGAAGGCTGAGTCTTGATCAACAACCATGAAATCTAAATTGGATACAAGATCTCCAAACTGAGTTCTGAGTGTAAATTTTCCTAGTGGTTCTTATTTATTTTTATCATATCCTTGTAACATCATGGTAGAAGGAGATAAATCAGATTATGTGAGGCCCAATCAACAAAGTGTACGAATGGGCATGTGGTTGACTCCTGAACCATTGTCAATGAAAGTTCTTCATACGTCTACGCCATTGAACTTTCCAGACAAGTACAATGGTCTAATATGTCCATGCACAACATTGTCTTCATATTCATCAGTAAAAGATATTATTTCATGGCATTCAGTATGATTTTTCTCTCTGTGATAGACTTCAGCTGTAGCAATTTCAGTTTCAAACTCCTAAGGACTTGACAAAGCCTCGATGAGTGCTTCCCGAAGATCTTTTGACACATTGAGGGCATCCGGAATTGATAACATGGCTGGTACTTGGGAAAGGTGTTTCAATATATCATACATTTGATCCAGAGGTCTGCGTTTCCCAAATGGAATATGTGGTTTAGCTGGTACCTTGTAAGCAGATGCTTTGGAAGTTGATGCATCTTGTATCGGGATAGGAGTTGGCAATATTCCTAGTTTTGGAAGATTAGCCTGATTAGATCCATTTACATGTTGAGAGGAAGAATATGGAACCTTCAACCGGTCTTCCAAAATGACTGTGTCAGGACTGAATTTTCTATTGGTAGAAGAACATGTTTGTTCTTGCTGAGCTCGCTGAAGGGCTCTACCATGTTTTTCTACTGCGTACACAGTTTTAGCAGGGGTAGAATTGGAATAGTGGCTTCTGAAAGATCCACGTCTTCTCCTGTATCCTGATCCCCTGGAACTTCCTCTGATTCCTCTATTTGATACAGGGAATTCAGGCTCATTGAAATCAAAACTGTGATTGAAATATGGATCTGTTAATTGAATCATATTAACAGAACCAAAGATTAACTCTTTATCTGATGAAGACTCTGCCTGATTAGCCTGTTTAGGCTGTGCCGTTTGGTGGGGCAGTGCCCGTGGCTTTGAAGTAGATGACATGAAATTCACCAAAGTCAAAGACAACTTAGGCTTTGACACATACTCATCTTCTTATGATTCTTTTTCTTTCTTTGAATCATGTCGTTTCTTTGAGGAATTTCCCTCTGATGAAGTGGGTTTTGTCGTAAAATTCATGGCAGAAGACACAATTGGTTTCTTTAATTGTGTTCACAAAATAGCATGAGTTCGATTGATTGTCTTTCTAACCATCCAATCATCATACTTCTGTGCATTTTTTCTTTTTACTTCTTTCCATTCATCTTCCTCCTCTGGAACTGTAGAAGTGACACATGCTACATGGGCTGAGTGGCCTTTCAATGTGACATGTCTCGAGTCGACTATCTTTTGCAGGAGGTCTTTGAAGACAAAACATTCCTGGATGGGATTCCCCAACATTTTATGAAAAGGGATGTCACGACCCGTCCTCGGGGCCCGTTCCATGACTACCCCAAGCCCGCCTTCCATAGGCCAGGGGCTGGCGACTAGCACCAAGGCGAAAATCCCGGTAAAAAGGGAAGGCATTGCCTTTGTAAAGTAAACAAGCACCATAGAGTAAGCAAGCGGAGAAGTAAACACTAAGTAAAAACAGAGTACAAATGAAGAGCGGAAAAGTAAATGGGCCAGTATACAAACCCAACTGAAAGTAAAGTACAACTCGAAAGGGAAAACAGCAACTGTAAAGTTAAAGCCACTACACCGAGCTGTCCACTGGAAATCCCACCTGAAGGGTGGGTACAGATAGCTCCAATGCTCCTCGGGTCCCGCCGTCCGCTCCGAGCACGTCCCGCCCAGTGGTCCATCTCCAGGTACCGTCCTGCTCTGCAAGCCTTAGCCACGATCAACGCTGTCCGTCGTCTGCAACCAACACAACGTAGTGCGGGCATAGCCCGTGCAGGGGTGAGTATAATGATACTCAGTAGGGACCCCGAGACCCTCAAGGTCTCACTAAAACCAAAAAAGATAACCTCAAGAAGATCTAAAAAGATAACCTCTACTTAGATATATGCCCATACATATACCTAAGTTATCAAGTAACCCATCTCAATCATGAGGCAAACACAAGGTCAAAAGTCTCAGCTCAAACCAGGATTTTCATCATCGAAACCGTAACTGCTGAAGAGCTCCATCTCTGGAGTGTACAGTGGTCCTGTCACAACTCCGAGGTACTGCCCACTAACTTAAGACTGTTGTAGTACTCCACCTATCGAGTAATGCAGGCCAGCCGCTACCACCAAGCGCTCCCATGTGCCGCTACAACCAAGCGCACCTCTGTCGTGAGTCTGCCGCTACAACCAAGCGCTCCCATGTGCCGCTACAACCAAGCGCACCTCTGTCGTGGGTCTGCCGCTACAACCAAGCGCTCTCATGTGCCGCTACAACCAAGCGCACCACTGTCGTGGGTCTGCCGCTACAACCAAGAGCTCCCATGTGCCGCTACAACCAAGCGCACCACTGTTGTGGGTCTGCCACTACAACCAAACGCTCCCATGTGCCGCTACAACCAAGCGCACCTCTGTCGTGGGTCTACCGCTACAACCAAGCGCTCTCATGTGCCGCTACAACCAAGAGAACCTATGTCGTGGGTCTGCCGCTACAACCAAGCGCACCTCTTTCGTGGGTCTGCCGCTACAACCAAGCGCTCCCATGTGCCGCTACAACCAAGCGCACCTCTGTCGTGGGTATGCCGCTACAACCAAGTGCTCCCATGTCCCGCTACAACCAAGCACACCTCTGTCACACACCGAGTTGTTCGATCAGCAGTCGTCGGGTCTCAGTCAGCTACACGGTCTCCGTGCTCCGCCCGCTCGTCTCCGGGAGGGTCCGCTCCACGAGCTACTGGTCGATACTCCATGTATCACAAAGTCCCGCAAGGAAGTATCTCGAAGGACCACCTCGTCATAGGGGTCTCAACGCAACAGACGGCGCGTCAATCGGACGCCCGGTCTGTGAGTTATTAGCCTTTTCGTCCCAGGGGCCCGATTGGTTTCGTGAGCGAATCAATCCGGCCGTAACTCAACTATACCCCGAACACTCATAGGGTATACTCATAGGGGCCGTTTTTCGACGTGATCACCAATACCGCTGACGGTTCGTCAAACGGATGTCTGGTCTGAAAGATATCAGCTTTTCCGTTCCAGGGGCCCGGTTGGATTTCAGTGCGATCCAACCCGGCCATTATCCATCTGCATCCAAAACTCGGGCGGAGGATGCCAAAAGTTCCGTCTCATCAAGAGGAACTCAACGCAATAGACGGCGCGTCAATCGGACGCCCGGTCTGAGAGTTATTGGCCTTTTCGTCCCAGGGGCCCGGTTGGTTTTTAAGGCAAAACCAACCCGACCGTACTCCACTTGCGTCCAAACCTCGGGCGGAGTGAGCCAAAAGATCCGTCTCACTAAGAGGAAACTAACAAAGCTGACGACACGTCAATCGGACGTCTGTAGCTCAAGATATGAGTGTTTCCGCTCCGAGGGCCCGGTTGGTTTCGTGTACGAACCAACCCGGACGAACCCAAAGTATTCCAAAACTTTGAGTGCGATAAACCGAAACGACCGACTCGCTCCAAGGATTGTGTTGCCGCTGACGGCGAGTCGTTTGGAGGCTCGTAGCTCAAGTGACGGGCGTTTGAACGAAAGTCGTCCGAAGACGGGGGGTCCGGGCCCGGGCCGACCCGGCCTGACCCCCCCTGGTTGGCCCGAACCGGGTCGGGTCCGACCCGGTTGTCCCGGCCCGGCCCGGCCAGGGCCAGGGCCGGTCCGGCTCGGCTCGGCCGAGCGGCCGACGCGGGGGAAAGCCGCCGCCACGCGTGACACCCCCGCGGCACCCGCGAGGTGTCGGCCAGACAGCCGGACGCGCCGCGTGACAACCCCGCAACACCCGCGGGGTGCCACCCTGGACACCCGCGGGGTGTCGCGCTGGACACGCGCGGCACCCGCGGGGTGCCGCGCTGGACACCCGCGGGGTGCCGCGTGACAACCCCGCGACACCCGCGGGGTGCCACCCTGGACACCCGCGGGGTGCCGCGTGACAACCCCGCGGCACCCGCGGGGTGTCGCGCTGGACACCCGCGGCACCCGCGGGGTGTGGCGCTGGACACCCGCGGGGTGCCGCCGCCTCCGGCCGCCGGCGCCGCCGCGCCGGCGACCCGCGCCGCCACCGGCTTCTGCGGGCCGCCGGAGTCGCTTCGGGGGCCCGTTTTCCTTCCCGTATGCGCCGTTGTTCCTCCTGGGTTCCGTTCTTTACTGCGGGATCATCAAACATCCATTGCGGCACGTTCCGTCGTCGCCCGCCAAATCCGCACAAAACGAAAAACGGTGGAGGGTCGTCGGGCCGTGTTCGTTTGGCCCGCACCCTCCGCGTTAGAGATAATCAACGGGAGAAAATAAAATGTTCAACACATGAACCAACAATTTTAATAAAATAAAATTGTTTCTTTGATTCCGGTTCTTTAATTTTTAAAGAACATTCACGGAAATAAATAAAAAGGGGGGGCGTAAATCCCAAAATAAATCCCTACCTCGTTGATCGTCGTGCGCGGGCATTCTTCGCGGAAAAGCTCTTCGCGGAAGAGGGGGATCGTCGCGTCGTCGCGGGAAGGCGTCGCGTCGTCGCGGAATCCGGCGTTGAGTCAGCGAGCTCAACGGACCAAGAACAACAGATTTAAATTATAAATAATTAAATCTGTGTTTAAAACCAAAAGAAAAGAACCTTGCGAGGAAATCTGAAATCACTCACCTCAACGGTCGGTGATCGGAGATCGGAGCGGGGAAGAACGTCTCGGACGGAAGCGTCGTCGATTTCCGGGTTCGGCGTTCTTCGCGTTCTTCGCGTTCTTCGCGTTCTTCGCGTTCTTCGCGTTCTTCGCAAGGGAGAAGAAGATACAAGGGTCCTCTCAAATCTTCTCAATGCGCAAGTAACCAGAGGTCGAGCGTTGGCCTTATTTTATTATTACGCCAACGAATTTGAAAACTGGTTAAGAAACGATCCATCAATTCGTTGAATTAATTCAACGAAAGAAACAACCGATTTAATTCACGAAATAAACCGCCCAATTAAATGGTCTGTTAAGATTTTATGAAACGCGTCAGTTGACTTTCATTAAGACGGGTTTTCGCGGGTGCGTTTCCTAGCGGAAAGAAACGGCGGGGCTCATACGGGCCCCACCTCGCAAATATCCTACCAAAGGGGTAGGATATTTCTGGATAGCATCATATCCGGTTCAACTCAGTTCAAGCCGCCTTTAAGTGGCTTCAAGTGGCTTCCAAGTGGCTTAAGTGAAATAAAATAAAGTTGTCGCAAAATTATTTTATTTCTTAACTTTAAGCCCGAAAATTAAAAACCACACCCGAGAAAATGCAACTCCGGAAGAGGCGTTTCTAAGCGAATACCGGCGCTGCGATTTCATCGATGCCCTCAGAATTCGATTCCGGGCACCGGTTCAAAAGTTAGAAAAACCCGCTTGTCCGTTCACTGAATGTACCCAAGCCAAACTTCAGAAAATGATTCCGGGCACACCGGGCCTCGGAATCAGGCGCCGTCAGAAACTGCGTTCTTGTAAAATTTCCAAGAAAATTAAGAAAAAAATTTCCTTGAAATTTACAGGTCTTTACATTACTCCCACCACAGGGCTTTACATCCCCGTAAAGCTTCAACACAAACTAGGAATACAAAGGCGGTACTGAGCACGCATCTGAGCCTTCCGCTCCCATGTGCTCACCTGGACCTTCTCTGTCGTGGCCCGGACCACCTCTGGTCCCACTAGAGCTGCCATGATTTCTTCCTTGCCGATAAGATAAATCTGGTCTCATCCCCTGGATGAACCACGTTCATCGCCTAATACGGTCAATCCCGACATGGATGATACTAATCCATACCAAGGATGACGTCGTAAGGCCTCGACGCTACTATCAAGAGATCCAACCGTTATTCTCGCCTCCAAGGGTTGAGTCACACTATCGGCATCAGTGTGTGGTAACTGGGTCTCCTCCAGTAGATGTCTCACAAGTGATGGTCAAGTCAACAGTCAAAACTGGAACCTCTTAGTAACAACACAAGAGAGGACAGGGAAGTAAATGACACAAGAAAAGGTGTCTTTTATTACTACAGCTCATGTACAAAGACACAAAGCATCTACAAACATACATCAACAAAACTAGAAGCAACATGAACAAAAGTCTCCAGGTCTGGAGCTAGTCCCGCTCCTGTCCATCTGCTCCCGGAGCCCCATGATCGTAGGCCTCAACTGCCTGAATATGAGCTCTCCCATGTCCTCCTGTCCCCTGCGGTTGGGGTGGACCTCCTGGTGGTGGTGGTGGCAGAGCCTCAAAGCGTCGCCCACCACCTGCTGCTCGGCCAGCTCCTCTGCCTCATCCGCCTCCTCCCTGCGGACCACCACGGTCGACCCTCTGCCTCTGCCTGGGTGGCCCCTCCACCGTCTACTGCTCCTCGGTACGGCGGGTCGGGCAGTCACGAGCCATGTGGCCCTACCCGCCGCATGAGTAGCACTGCCTGCCTCTCGGAAGGCTGGCTTCGGGCTGTGTGCCCCGCACTGCTGAGCCAGTGTCCCGAGGTCATCTGCCGGAACCCTGATTCATCCGTCGGCTACCTGCTGCCGAAGACTCTGCCACCTGCCGCCCTGCGGTAGGCCTCGCTGTAGACTCAGCCAGAAAGCTCTCGATCAGAAGGGCTCGCTCTAGCACTCCTACCTGGGTCGGGATGCTGAGGGAGATCAGCGATGCCCTGATCTCGTGTCTCAATCCCTGCTCGAAGGTCCGGGCCCGGAAGAAGGGGTCCCTTACCATGTCTGTCGAGTAGCGAGAAAGGTCGGTGAACCTCGCCGCGTACTAGGCTACCGTCAAGCTGCCCTGCCGCAGCTGAAGAAGCTCCTGAATGCGCACCGCACGGAGGGTGGCCGGGACGAAATCTGAGCGGAAGAGGCTCTCGAAGTCTGTCCAGATGAGGGAGGCCTCATCGTGCACCTGGAGCATCAAGCTCCACCATTTGCCTGCTGCCGCGTGCAGGAGACTCGCTGCGAGGATCCCCATGAGGTCTGATGGTGTCCTCACTAATCTGAAAACCCGAAAAACTGCCTCCAGCTAGTCCTCGGCGGCCTGAGGGTCCGTCTCCCCACGGAACCTGGGCGGTCGCTGGCGCTGGAACTCATGGAGTGCACTAAGACGACGTGCATCGTCAGCAGCTGGGGCTGGTAGCATCGGTGCCTCGGCGGGTATAGGTACCGCCGGTGCCTCAGCTGTCAAAGGGCCCTGTACCGAGTCCTCGACGCTCGGTGGGCTGTCATCACGCTCCACTCTCGGAATCCTAGCTGGCTGTCGTCGTGGGGCCATCCTGAAAGAAACAGGTGCGCCACGGTCAGGACAGTATACATGGTGAGCTGACACAAGTAATCACAAGGAAAACTTGAAACACACATGCAATCAATGTTTTCGTGAATTAAGTCGGAAATCAGAAGTCAGGGTCCTGGTGTACGGATACGTCGGCCGCCGCACCAACACTTGACTCCCTGGACTGATAACCACACCCAATACGCTAAAAACTATTGCTTTACATAGAAGAAATATCAGAGTCCCCGGTAAAACCGACCACCTCTGATACCAATTTGTCACGACCCGTCCTCGGGGCCCGTGCCGTGACTACCCCAAGCCCGCCTTCCATAGGCCAGGGGCTGGCGACTAGCACCAAGGCGAAAATCCCGGTAAAAAGGGAAGGCATTGCCTTTGTAAAGTAAACAAGCACCATAGAGTAAGCAAGCGGAAAAGTAAACACTAAGTAAAAACAGAGTACAAATGAAGTGCGGAAAAGTAAATGAGCCAGTATACAAACCCAACTGAAAGTAAAGTACAACTCGAAAGGGAAAACAGCAACTGTAAAGTAAAAGCCTCTACACCGAGCTGTCCACTGGAAATACCACCTGAAGGGTGGGTACAGATAGCTCCAATGCTCCTCGGGTCCCGCCGTCCGCTCCGAGCACGTCCCGCCCAGTGGTCCACCTCCAGGTACCGTCCTGCTCTGCAAGCCTCAGCCACGATCAACGCTGTCCGTCGTCTGAAACCAACACAACGTAGTGCGGGCATAGCCCGTGCAGGGGTGAGTATAACGATACTCAGCAGGGACCCCGAGACACTCAAGGTCTCACTAAAACCAACAAAGATAACCTCAAGAAGATCTCAACAGATAACCTCTACTTAGATATATGCCCATACATATACCTAAGTTATCAAGTAACCCATCTCAATCATGAGGAAAACACAAGGTCAAAAGTCTCAGCTCAAACCGGGATTTTCATCATCGAAACCGTAACTGCTGAAGAGCTCCGTCTCTGGAGTGTACAGTGGTCCTGTCACAACTCCGAGGTACTGCCCACTAATTTAAGACTGCTGTAGTATCCACCTATTGAGTAATGCGGGCCATCCTCTACCACCAAGCGCTCCCATGTGCCGCTACAACCAAGCGCACCACTTTCGTGGGTCTGCCTCTACAACCAAGCGCTCCCATGTGCCGCTACAACCAAGCGCATCTCTGTCGTGGGTCTGCCGCTACAACCAAGCGCTCCCATGTGCCGCTACAACCAAGCGCACCACTATCGTGGGTCTGCCGCTACAACCAAGCGCTCCCATGTACCGCTACAACCAAGCGCATCACTTTTGTGGGTCTGCCGCTACAACCAAGCGCTCCCATGTGCCGCTACAACCAAGCGCACCTCTGTCGTGGGTCTGCCGCTACAACCAAGCGCTCCCATGTGCCGCTACAACCAAGAGCACCTCTCTCGTGGGTCTGCCGCTACAACCAAGCGCACCCATGTGCCGCTACAACCAAGCGCACATCTGTCGTGGGTCTGCCGCTACAACCAAGCGCTCCCATGTGCCGCTACAACCAAGCACACCTCTGTCGTGGGTCTGCCGCTACAACCATGCGCTCCCATGTGCCGCTACAACCAAGCGCACCTCTGTCGTGGGTCTGCCTCTACAACCAAGTGCTCCCATGTTCCGCTACAACCAAGCGCACCTCTTTCACACACCGAGTCGTTCGATCAGAAGTCTTCGGGTCTCAGTCAGCTACACGGTCTCCGTGCTCCGCCCGCTCGTCTCCGGGAGGGTCCGCTCCACGAGCTACTGGTCGATACTCCAAGTATTACAAAGTCCCGCAAGGAAGTATCTCGAAGGATCACCTCGTCATAGGGGTCTCAACGCAACAGACGGCGCGTCAATCGGACGCCCTGTCTGTGAGTTATTAGCCTTTTCGTCCCAGGGGCCCGGTTGGTTTCGTGAGCGAACCAATCCGGCCGTAATTCAACTATACCCCGAACACTTACAGGGTATACTCATAGGGACCGTTTTTCAACGTGATCACCAATGCCGCTGACGGTTCGTCAAACGGACGTCTGGTCTGAAAGATATCAGCTTTTCCGTTCCAGGGGCCCGGTTTGGATTTTAGTGCGATCCAACCCGGCCACAATCCATCTGCATCCAAAACTCGGGCAGAGGATGCCAAATGTTCCGTCTCATCAAGAGGAACTCAACGCAATAGACGGTGCGTCAATCGGACGCCCGGTCTGAGAGTTATTGGCTTTTTCGTCCCAGGGGCCCTGTTGGTTTTTAAGGCAAAACCAACCCGACCGTACTCCACTTGCGTCCAAACCTCGGGCGGAGTGAGCCAAAAGATCCGTCTCACTAAGAGGAAACTAACAAAGCTGACGACACATCGATCGGACGTCCGTAGCTCAAGATATGAGTGTTTCCGCTCCGAGGGCCCGGTTGGTTTCGTGTACGAACCAACTCGGCCGAACCCAAAGTATTCCGAAACTTTGAGTGCGATAAACCGAAAAGACCGACTCGCTCGAAGGATTGCGTTGCCGCTGACGGCGAGTCGTTTGGAGGCCCGTAGCTCATGTTACGGGCGTTTGAACGAAAGTCATCCGAAGATGGGGGGTCCGGGCCCGGGCCGACCCGGCCTGACCCCCCCTGGTTGGCCCGGCCCGGCCCGGCCAGGGCCGGTCCGGCTCGGCTCGGCCGAGCGGCCGACGCGGGGGAAAGTCGCCGCCACGCGTGACACCCCCGCGGCACCCGCGGGGTGTCGGCCATACAGCCGGACGCGCCGCGTGACAACCCCGCGCCACCCGCGGGGTACCACCCTGGACACCCGCGGGGTGCCGCGCGACAACCCCGCGGCACTCGCGGGGTGTCGCCCTGGACACCCGCGGGGTGCCGCATGACAACCCCGCGGCACCCGCGGGGTGTCGCGCTGGACACCCACGGGGTGCCGCCGCCTCCGACCGCCGGCGCCGCCGCGCCGGTGACCCGCGCCGCGACCGGCTTCCGCGGGCCGCCAGAGTCGCTCCGGTGGCCCGTTTTCCTTCCCTTCTGCGCCGTTGTTCCTCCCGGGTTCCGTTCTTTACTGCGGGATCATCAAACATACGTTGCGGCACGTTCCGTCATCGCCCGCCAAATCCGCACAAAACGAAGAACGACGGAGGGTCGTCGGGCCGTGTTCGTTTGGTCTGCACCCTCCGCGTTAGAGATAATCAACAGGAGAAAATAAAATGTTCAACACATGAACCAACAATTTTAATAAAATAAAATTGTTTCTTTGATTCCGGTTCTTTAATTTTTAAAGAACGTTCACGGAAATAAATAAAAAAGGGGGGGTAAATCCCAAAATAAATCGCAACCTCGTTGATCGTCGTGCGCGGGCGTTCTTCGCGGAAAAGCTCGTCGCGGAAGAGGGGGATCGTCGCGTCATCGCGGGAAGGCGTCGCGTCGTCGCAGAATCCGGCGTTGAGTCGGCGAGCCCAACGGACCAAAAACAACAGATTTAAATTATAAATAATTAAATCTGTGTTTAAAACCAAAAGAAAAGAACCTTGCGAGGAAATCCGAAATCACTCACCTCAACGGTCGGTGATCGGAGATCGGAGCGGGGAAGAACGTCTCGGACGGAATCGTCGTCGATTTCCGGGTTCGGCGTTCTTCGCGTTCTTCGCGTTCTTCGCGTTCTTCGCAAGGGAGAAGAAGATACAAGGGTCCTCTCAAATATTCTCAATGCACAAGTAACCAGAGGTCGAGCGTTGGCCTTATTTTATTATTACGCCAACGAATTTGAAAACTGGTTAAGAAACGATCCATCAATTCGTTGAATTAATTCAACGAAAGAAACAGCCCATTTAATTCACGAAATAAACTGCCCAATTAAATGGTCTGTTAAGATTTTAAGAAACGCGTCAGTTGACATTCATTAAGACGGGTTTTCGCGGGTGCGTTTCCTAGCGGAAAGAAACGGCGGGGCTCGTGCGGGCCCCACCTCGCAAATATCCTACCAAGGGGGTAGGATATTTCTGGATAGCATCCTATCCGGTTCAACTCAGTTCAATCCGCCTTTAAGTGGCTTCAAGTGGCTTCCAAGCGGCTTAAGTGAAATAAAATAAAGTTGTCGCAAAATTATTTTATTTCTTAACTTTAAGCCCGAAAATTAAAAACCACACCCGAGCAAACGCAACTCCGGAATAGGCGTTTCTAAGCGAATACCGGCGCTGCGATTTCATCAATGCCCTCAGAATTCGATTCCGGGCACCGGTTCAAAAGTTAGAAAAACCCGCTCGTCCGTTCACTGAACGTACCCGAGCCAAACTTCGGAAAATGATTCCGGGCACACCGGGCCTCAAAATCAGGCGCCGTTAGAAACTGCGTTCTTGTAAAATTCCAAAGAAAATTAAGAAAAAAAATTCGTTGAAATTTACGGGTCTTTACAAGGGAAATAATTGGGATAGTCTTCATCTCCTTTCTTGTTTGGCCTCTTGGGCATTGGCAATTGAACCAAATTGTTTTCCAGAGCCGAAATGAAATAACCACGAACTTGTTCATTTCTGAAAGAGTATGTTTTTCTCTTCAGATCTTCAAATTGTTTTCGTCTTTGATCTCGTTGATCGTCTGGACGAAAAGGCCTTTTTTGTTGGCACTCAAAAGGTGGAGCCCTTTGAGAAGATGAAGGTTTTGAGGTAGAAACAGGTAAAGTTGATTGTTTAAGCATAACTGAAGCAGTTTCTGCTTTACCCATTCTCCTTCCTGGAGCTGATGGAATTACACGAGATTTAGCCTTAGCCTGTATAAGGGAATATTCAATCTGCTGAGCAATTGAAGTAAGGTCTCGAAACCCTCCTGTGTATTTTATAGGGATTAATGGAATGCGTAATTCGTCACGCAGATTTTCCACACAGATTGGAAACAACTCTTCTTGAGGGAGTGCTAAACTCAAGGAATATGTTAATCCCTTCCATTGAGCTATGAAATCATAGACCCTTTCATTCTCCCTTTGCATACAGTTTGTAAGATCGAGAACTGTTGTCTTTGGGAAAGTTGAGTTGAACTGAAGGATGAATTTTTGGTGAAGATCCTCCCATCCAGTAATTGACAGGGATTGCAAGCTTGTATACCAAACAAAAGATGGTCCTTGGAAGGTTCGCATGAAGCATCTAAGTTTCACTGCTTCTTGTTGCTCCGGAGTTCCCATCATGGGATCGCAACAAGACACGCAATGCGTCAAATGCTGTTCAGGATCGCCTGATCCATTGAAAAAACGGAATATAAGATTCCCAAAACTGGATGGAGGAGAATTTGAATCTACCCATTCAGGGTAAACATTATTTTCTGGTTGAACTTTCACACGTTTCCCTTCCATAGTTTCTAACCGAGCTGTTAATGACTCAATAGTAGTTATTAATGTCACGACCCGTCCTCGGGGCCCGTGTCGTGACTACCCCAAGCCCGCCTTCCATAGTCCAGAGGCTGGCGACTAGCACCAAGGCGTAAATCCTGGAAAAAGGGAAGGCATTGCCTTTGTAAAGTAAACACGCACCATAGAGTAAGCAAGCGGAAAAGTAAACACTAAGTAAAAACTGTAACAAGCTCTGCTGAAAGTAAAAGGGGTCAGAAATACAAGCCCAACTGTAAAGTACAACTGAAAGGGAAAAACAACAACTGAAAAGAAAATCCGCAGCGTCGAGCCGTCCTCTGGATGTCCCACCTGAAGGGTGGTATAGATAATAACAGTCGAGAAAATTATTCAACACATCAAACAACAATTTTAATAAATTAAAATTGTTCTTATGAAACCGGGTTATTTATTTTTAAAAGAAACGATCACGGGAATATAAAACATTCAAATAAAACCCCTACCTAGTCAAGTGTCGCACGCGTGTTCTTCGCGGAATTGATCACCGCGGAAGGAGGCGATCGTGGCGTCGCGGAAGGCATCACATCGTCGTAGAAGGGCGTCGCGTCATCGCGGAATACGGTGCGCGTCGACGAACTCCGAGGTTCAAGAACAACAGATTTAATTTTAATAATTAAATCCATCTTGAGTTAAAAACCACAAAGGAATTTAAAGAATCGAATACTCTCACCTCAACGGATGATCAATGATTTTTGTCGCGGAGGATGGAACGTCGCTGAAGAACGTTGCGGGAGAGGAAACGTTGGCGTCACGGCACACGACGTTGCGTCGTCGATTTCCGCGGGTTCAGAGTTCTTCTTCGGAGGCTGGTGTTCTTCGTATTCTTCGCGTTCTTCTCATTCTTCGCGTTCTTCGTGTTCTTCACGAAGGAGGACGAAGAATTCTTAGAGGTTCTTCAAAGGTTTAACACAACATTTAGAAAGGAGGGTGTGTTGGCCTTATTTTATTAACATTCCAAAAAAACGAAAACGTGTTAAGAAACAAATGAAATTAATTCATAGAATTAATTTCAACGAATAAACCGCCCATTTAATTCAACGAAGAAAACTATCCAATTAATTGGTGCGGTAAGAAATTAAGAAAACACGTCAGTTGACGTTCATAATGATGGGTTTTCGCGGGTGGGTTACTTAGCAGAAAAAACGGTGGGCTCATGCGGGCCCCACCTCACAAATATCCTACCAAGAGGGTAGGATACTTTTGGATAGCACCCTATCCTCATCAACTCCGCTTAATCCACTTTAAGTGGCTTCAACTGGCTTCTAAGTGGCTTAAGTGAAATAAAATAAAGTTTTTTGTACAATTATTTTATTTCTTAACTTTAAGCCCGAAAATTAAAAACCACACTCGAGCAAACACAACTCCGGAAGAGGCGTTTCTAAAAAAGTACCGGTGCTGTGATTCCATCGGTGCCCTCAGAATTCTATTTCGAGCACCGGTTCAAAAGTTAGAAAAACCCGCTCGTCCGTTCACTGAACGTACCCGAGCCAAACTTTGGAAATGATTCCGGGCACACCGGGCCTCGGAATTAGGTGCCGTCAGAAACTGCGCTCTTGTAAAATTCCATAGAAAATTAAGAAAGAAAATTTCCTTGAAATTTACGGGTCTTTACATTACTCCCACCTCAGGGATTTACGTCCCCGTAAAGTTACATCATAAACTAGGGAAACAAATGTGGGTACTGAGCACGCATCTGAGCCTCCCGCTCCCATGTGCTCTCCTGGAGGTTCCCGTGTTGTCATCTGATGCACACAAGAGGAATCGATCGCCCACGTAGGACCCGCTTCTGTCTATCCTCTATCTCCACCTGGACCTCCGTAAAAGTCTCTCCATCATCCATGTCTAGCTCCCCATGGTCAATGATGTGCGTCGGGTCGTGCACGTATCTCCTCAGCTGAGATACGTGGAAGACGTCGTGCACCCGGTGCAACTGTGGTGGTAGAGCCAGGCGATATGCCACCTCGCCAATTCTGCTGAGGACCTGGAATGGTCCAATGAAGTGTGGAGACAACTTTCCGCCTCATCCAAATCTTCGTCAACCACGTCGAGGTGAGACACGCAAGAAGACGTGGTCGCCATCCTCGAACTCTAGTGGCCTCTGCCTCCTATCAGCATAAGACTTCTACCGGCTCTGAGCTGTCCTCATCCGCTCCTGGATGACCTGGACCTTCTCTGTCGTGGCCCGGACCATCTCTGGTCCCACATGTGCTGACTCTCCATGGGCTTTCCAGCACAAAGGAGATCTGCAAGGCCTGCCGTAGAACGCCTCGTATGGTGCCATTCCAATGGTGGAGTGGTAGCTGTTGTTGTAAGCGAACTCCACCAAGGGTAGGTGATCCTCCCAGCTGCGACCAAAGTCGAGGACACATGCACGAAGCATGTCCTCGAGAGTCTGAATGGTCCTCTCCGTTTGACCATCCGTCTGAGGGTGAAAAGCGGTGCTCATACGTAGCCGCATCCCGAACGCCTCCTGCAATCCCTTCCAAAGCCGGGAAGTAAAGCGAGCGTCTCGATCAGAGATGATAGACGATGGCACACCGTGAAGCCGTACAATCTCCTGAACGTAGAGACACCCCAAGCTCTCCACTGAGCCCTGCTCTCGGATGGGTAATAAGTGATCCGACTTGGTGAGTCGGTTGAGAATCACCCAGATGGAGTCGTGACCTCTTGACGTGCGTGGAATTCCAGTCACGAAGTCCATATATATGTCGTCCCACTTCCACTCTGGGACCTCCAAGGGCTGTACCAAGCCTGCTGGTACCTGATGCTCTTCCTTCACCTGCTGGCAGGTGAGGCACCGTGAAACGAACTCTGGCACAACCTTCTTCATGCCCGGCCACCAGTGCTGTCATCTGAGGTCCTGTTACATCTTTGCCACTCCAGGATGTACCGCCAAAGGAGAAGTGTGAAACTCTCTCAGCACCTCCTCTCGTAAAGCAACTGGCACCCAGGTACGTCCTCTGAAAAGGACCTCGTGCTCTTCTCCAAGGGAGAAACCATCAGGTGCCTGTCCCGAGGATATCTGTGCACGCCGTGTCTCACAGTCAGCGTCCTCTCGCTGTGCCTCTCTGACCCGCTGCAGAAGTGGAGGAGAAACTGTGAGAGACTAAAGGAAGGCTACTCCGTCCCTATCCATGAATTATATCTGCAAGGCAGCTAGGTGCTCTGTAACCTCCTCAAGTAGCTGAATGCCCGTCCTCCTGCTGAGAGCATCAGCTAATACGTTCCCCTTCCCAGGAGTATAGACTATCTCAAAGTCATAGTCCTGGAGGAACTCGAGCCATCTCTGCTGTCTCAGGTTCAGGTCTTTCTGCGATAAGATATACCCGAGACTCTGGTGGTCAGAAAAGACTGTAAAGCGCTCGCCCATCAGATAGTGTCGCCATGTCTTCAGTGCGAAGACCACTGCTGCTAACTCCAGGTAATGTGTGGCGTAGTTATGATCATGCGGCCTCAACTGATGTGATCCATAGGCAATCACGGCCCGATCCTGCATCAGGACACACCCGAGTCTGGTCCCTGATGCATCGTAGTAGACTACGTACCCAACTCCCTCCTTAGGAAACCTCAAGATAGGTGCACTGGTCAATCTCTGTCTCAGCTTCTGAAAGCTCTGCTGACAACTGTCTGACCACACAAAGGGTTTCCTCTTCTTCGTCAAAGCTGAGAGTGGCACCGCAACTCTAGAGAAGTCCGGCACAAATCTCAGATAGTATCCAGCTAGACCCAAGAAACTCCGCACCTCCGTCACGCTCCTGGGTGGCATTCAAGCTAGCACTGCTTCGATCATCGTGAGATCCACTGCAACTCCCGCCTCAAAAATGACGTGCCCCAAAAAGTGGACCTCACGTAACCAGAACTGGCACTTCGAGAGATTTCCATAAAGCTGGTGCTCTCGGAGTGTGTCTAGTACAACCCACAAGTGGTAAGCGAGCTCCTCCTCCGTGGTCGAGTACACCAAAATGTCGTCGATGAAGACCACAACAAATCGATCAAGGTATGGCTGGAAAATCCTATTCATGAGGCTCATGAACACTTCTGGAGCATTGGTTACGCCAAATGGAATAACCAAGAACTCATAGTGGCCATACCGACACCTGAAGGCCGTCTTCTGCACGTCCTCATCTCGAACTCTGAGCTGATGATAGCCTGACCTGAGGTCTATCTTCGAGAACCATCGTGCTCCCTTGAGCTGATCGAAGAGGTCATCAATCCTCGGTAGCGGATACTTGTTCCTCACTGCCACCTAGTTCAGGCGACGATAGTCGACACATAGTCGCAAGCTCCCGTCCGCCTTCTTGGCGAACAATATTGGGGAAGCCCAGGGTGAAACACTGGGTCGGACGAACCCCTTGCCCGGCAAGACCTCCAACTGTACCCGTAGCTCTCGAAGCTCGACGGGGGCCATTCGATATGCTGGAGTTGAAATCGGGGCAGTCCCGGGGTACAGGTCAATATAAAAGTCTACCTCTCTGCGAGGAGGTAGCCCTGGAATGTCATCGGGAAAGACGTCTGCGTACTGATCCACCACTGCAGGAAAACTAGGACTTCGCACGTCCACTGCTCCTAGGATGAGACTAGCCAACTGATGAGTGATGGGCTTTCCTCTCCTCTGCGGAAGTCCATCCTGTTCTGCGAAGGCTCCCTTCTCGCTGGTGAAGGTGAACCTACTCCCATCGGTGCGTACACATCGCACATTGAGCCTAAAACAGTCAATCTGAGCATGGACTGTAGATAACCAATCCATTCCCAAGATGACGTTGTAAGGCCTCGACGCCGCTACAAGAAGATCCCAGCCAAAGCTCTCGCCTCCTAGTGTAAGCTCGCACTGCCGGCACCAGTGCGTAATCATCGAGTCTGCTCCCGTAGGGTTCTCTAGCCGTAAGGATCGAGCCCACGGCTCTATCGGAATCTCCATGCTCCGAACAAGGGCAGCGACTATGAAAGAGTGACTCGCTCCTGTGTCTATAAGAACTGAAGCAAGGGTGGAATAGACACATATCGTACCTCGAATCATCTCTGGTGTTCCGTGGTCATAGGCCTCCGTTTCCTGGAGCTGTGCCTATCTCTGCCCGCCAGCTCCCTGTGGTCGGGGCGGACCTCCTGGTGGTGGTGGTGGTAGAGCCTCAAAGCGTCTCCCACCACCTGCTGCTCGGCCAGCTCCTCTGCCTTGTCCGCCTCCTCCCTGCGGACCTCCACAGTCGACCCTTTGCCTCTTCCTGGGTGGCCCCTCCACCGTCTGCGGCTCCTCGCCACTACGGGTCGGGCAGTCACGAGCCATGTGGCCCTTCCCGCCGCAGGCATAGCACTGCCTGCCTCTCGGAAGACTGGCTCCGCGCTCTGTGCCCCGCACTGCTGAGCCGGTGTCCTGAGGTCGTCTACGAGAGGGTCTGGTTTGCCTGGAACCCTGAGTCATCCGTCGGCTACCTGCTGCCGAAGACTCCGCTATCTGCCGCCCTGTGGTAGGTCTCACTGCTGAAGTAGTCTCAACAAGAAAGCTCTTGATCAGAAGGGCTCACTCTAGTACTCCTGCCTGGGTCGGGATGCTGAGGGAGATCAGAGATGTCCTGATCTCGTGTCTCAAACCCTGCTCAAAGGTTCGGGCCTGGAAGAATGGATCCCATGCCATATCTGTCGAGTAGCGAGAAATATCGGTGAACCTCGCCGCGTACTGGGCGACCGTCAAGCTGCCCTGCCGCAGCTAAAGAAGCTCCTGGATGCGCACCGCACAGAGGGTGGCCAGGACGAACTCTAAGCGGAAGAGGATCTCGATGTCCGTCCAGAGAATAGATTCCTCATCGTGCACCTGGAGCATCAAGCTCCACCATTGGCCCGCTGCTGCGTGCAGTAGGCTCGCCGCGAGGATCACTATGAGGTCTGCTAGTGTCCTCACTAGCCTGAAAACTCGAACGAATGCCTCCAGCCAGTCCTCGGCTGCCTGGGGGTCGGTCTCCCCACAAAACCTGGGTGGTCACTGGCACTGGAACTCATGCAGAGCTCCGAGGCGACGTGCATCGTCAGCGGTTGGTGCTGGAAGCATCGGGGGCTCGGCGGGTAAAGGTACCACCGGTGCCTCTGCTGTCAACGGGCCATGTACCGAGGCCTCGTCGCTCGGCGGGCTGTCGTCGCGCTCTACTCTCGGAACCCTAGCTGTCTTCCGTCGTGGGGCCATCATGAAAAGGAAACAAGTTCGCCATGGTTAAAACAGTATACCTGGTGAGCTGACACAAGTAATCACAAAGAAAACATGAAACACACACGCAATCGATGTTTTCGTGCATTAAGTTGGAAATCAGAAGTCAGGGTCCTGGTGTACAGATACGTCGGCCGCCGCACCAACACTGAACTCCCTGGACTGATAACCACACCCAATATGCTAAACACTATTTCTTCACATTGAAGAAATATCAGAGTCTGCGGTAGAACCGACCACCTTTGATACCAATTTGTCACGACTCGTCCTCGGGGTCCGTGTCGTGACTACCCCAAGCCCGCCTCCATAGGCCAGGGGCTGACGACTAGCACCAAGGCGTAAATCCTGGAAAAAGGGAAGGAATTGCCTTTGTAAAGTAAACAAGCACCACAGAGTAAGCAAGCCGAAAAGTAAACACTATGTAAAAACTGTAACAATCTATGCTGAAAGTAAAAGGGGCCGGAAATACAAGACCAACTGTAAAGTACAACTGAAAGGGAAAAACATCAACTGAAAATAAAAGCCGTTGTGTCGAGCCGTCCTCTAGAAGTACCACCTGAAGGGTGGTACAGATAATAACAGTCGGGAAAATTATTCAACACATCAAATTTTTTTTTAATAAATTAAAATTGTTCTTATGAAACCAGGTTCTTTATTTTTAAAAGAAACGATCACGGGAATATAAAACATTCAAATAAAACCACTACCTCGTCAAGTGTCGCACGCGCATTCTTCGCGGAATTGATCACCGCGGAAGGAGGCGATCATCGCGTCGCGGAAGGCGTCGCGTCGTCGCGGAAGGGCGTCGTGTCGTCACGGAATACAGTGTGCGTCGATGAAATCCGAGGTTCAAGAAAAACAGATTTAATTTTAATAATTAAATCCATCTTGAGTTAAAAACCACAAATGAATTTAAATAATCGAAAACTCTCACCTCAACAGATGATCGAAGATTTTTGTCCCGGAGGAAGGAATGTCGCCGAAGAATGTTGCGGGAGAGGAAATGTTGGCGTCGCGGCACACGGCGTCACATCGTCGATTTCGGCGGGTTCGGCGTTCTTCGTCGGAGGCTGGCGTTCTTCGCGTTCTTCGCGAAGGAGGATGAAGAATTCTTAGAGGTTCTTCAAAGGTTTAACACAACATTTCAAAAGGAGGGTGTGTTGGCCTTATTTTATTAACATGCCCACAAAATGAAAACATGTTAAGAAACGAATGAAATTAATTCATAGAATTAATTTCAACGAATAAACTGCCCATTTAATTCAATAAAGAAAACCACCCAATTAATTGGTGCGTTAAGAAATTAAGAAAACGCGTCAGTTGTCTTTCATAATGACGGGTTTTCGCGGGTGCGTTACTTAGCGGAAAGAAACCGTGGGCTCGTGCGGGCCCCACCTCACAAATATCCTACCAAGAGGGTAGGATACTTTTGGATAGCACCCTATCCGCATCAACTCAGCTTAATCCGCTTTAAGTGGCTTCAAGTGGCTTCCATGTGGCTTAAGTGAAATAAAATAATGTTTGTCGTACAATTATTTTATTTCCTAACTTTAAGGCCGAAAATTAATAACCACACTCGAGCAAACGCAACTCCGGAAGAGGCGTTTCTAAGAAAGTGCCGGCGCTGCGATTCCATCGGTGCCCTTAGAATTCAATTCTGATCACCAGTTCAAAAGTTAGAAAACCCGCTTGTCTGTTCACTGAACATACCTGATCCAAACTTTGGAAAATGATTCCAGGCACACCGGGCCTCGGAATTAGGTGCTGTCAGAAACTACGCTCTTGTAAAATCCCAAAGAAAATTAAGAAAAAAAAAATTTCCTTGAAATGTACGGGTCTTTACAATTAACGTTTGAGAAACATCTGGTGGAACTTGGACTTGGGTAGGTGCAATGACTGGAGCTTGGACAGATGTGGCGATTGGTGCTGAAACTGATGGTAGCACTGCCAACTGTTGTTGCACTTGACCCATAGGATTAGACCTGTGAGGGTGTACTGATATAGGAGGATATTCTGGATCCATCTTAGTAGCTGCAACAAATTTTTTTGGTTGAATGACTCCAGCATGCTTAAGATGAAGACTACTCTGAAGTAGTTCTGCATTCAAACTTCTTAATTACTTCATTTCATCCTCCTGTTGTGCAAACCTCTGCTCTAGTGAGAGCGATTGACCTTCTCCAGAGGAAGGATATGTATCCTGGTTCTTTCCCTTCCCTTTGTTGGATCCTTTTCAGAGAGGGGGAAGTGGGTTACTCGAAGGATTACCTAGGTTCTGAGTAATCCTTTGACTTCATGTACGCACACCTTCTTCATTTGTGTCGCTGTGTACATCTTCTTGAGCATGAAATTCATCATATGAGTCCCCTGAGTGAGCCTCATTTGGTGGATCAGCAATAACGACATTGATTATATTGATTGATGCATAACTCATCACATCCCTTCTATCATCATTTATGTGATATTGTCTTCTTCCATGTCTTTAATGAGACATCTCCTTTTTTTGATTCGATCCTTCGGGTACTTCTTGACGAACTGTAATTTGGAGGGAATCTCCTGATAGTTTGGCTCTTCGTTCCTCTTGAGGTTTCTTTCCCAATCGAGAAAAGACCGACATTCTCTGAGGAGGGGATTGATGATTTGAAAAAGTCCCCAGTCCAATGGACTGGGGCTGTTCCTGCTATTCTCACTCAACTCCTAGAATCCTATTTGTTGATTCTGAGGGTTGGTTTAAAAGAGTCCCCAGTCTGGCGAGCTGGGGTGGTTCTTGACATGCTATGTCTGAGACTTTCTTGAAAGTCCTCCTGATCTTGCGAACCTTAGTCTGGAAATTAGCTGGATGCATTAACCTGTATCTGCTTTTATCGCCCGGTTCAAAAGACCGTTGGATGATTTCTGACACTTCTGTCACTTGGTGACGTGCTTGATCCAAATGAGAGTCCTGTTTAATATTCTCGTTTACTTTATGAAAGAGTAATTCAACAACTTGTTCTCTGTATTCTTGATTTTGAGAGGAACTAGTTGAAGCCTGTTCTTGGGAAAGCTTTTGATTACAAAAAAAGCCCACTGACTATGGCCGGTTATGGGCAATAACATTACATGAGACCATTTTTGGCAGACATTGCTAACTGGATAACACCATGAAATGCAGTGCTCCATGAACACCCCATCCTCTGATACGAATACCAGATGGGGCATTGGCAATTAACTGACACAATCTTCTTAGTGCGCCAAGGCATGAACGTTGAAGGGCTCTCAGCTGCTTTTCACCCTTCAGATATCGAGAGACTGATAGAGACACCAAATCAATATGACGTTGTAACCCTTCTATTATCTTAAGATGATTTTCATATTCATCATAATATAATTCTTTATTTTTTAACTGAAAAAGAGTTTTCCATATGTTGAGATGAATATCATGAATTTTATCTTCCGTAAACATTTCTGGAATATTATACTGAGAGTCAGCCAAAGGCCAAAACATGACTTCCACTTCACCTTTCTCCAGTTGTATTCTAATGTTCAGCATTTCCTCATTATCATTTGATGAAAATTCTTCTACCTGATTTGACCAGAGTTGGTTTTTCCTTGTTGATTAATTAGATTCAATAGGATTGGTAGAGAAATCATTGATCAAACTAGAATATGCATGATTTAGGGGTGGTTCGTAGAATGACCTACACCCTGGGCTATCTTCTGATTGAGAAAGTATTTCACCTGCTAGCGATGAAGCTTCAGACATGACTGGTTTCACATTTTCAAGTTCCTCAAGATAAGAGGGCTTTCTCGGCACTACATTGTCCACTGGAGCATTTTTCCGGGCAATGTGCATCACTACTACAGAGAGGAATTTCGCAGTGAAAGTCATCATCATGGGGAGGACCACCATAATGGGTTACATCAAAAGATGAGATCTCTTTCTCCTTGATCTTCTATCCACACAGAGGGTTCCTGTGGCTCTCATCTGAAGATGAAACTTCGAGATCGACCGAATTGTCATGAAGAAAGCCTTCTTGAGGAAGTGTCTGTTGAAGACCTTCGGAATTAATGTTCCCACTATTGGGAACTGAGGGAGTAGAATCTTGAATTCTAACAGATAATTGTCTGAGGGCTTCAAGAACTCAAGCATCGAGCAAGGCCTTATTACATATTGGCACTTGATCTCCTGACTGTGCTGGGCGGGTCTTTTTCTTAGACGCCTTCCTACTTCCCTTGGAAACCACTTGTTGACGAAAGTGGCTGCTCTGAGCAGGTGTATGTGCCTGATCAGGAAAGAAGGCCAGGTTATCATGACGATCTCCTCTCAAATCAATTGTATGTGCCTGACTTGGTTGTCCGTATTATATGGGGGAGTATGCCCCACAACCCACTTGGACTGGAATAGATGTTTGTGTCTGTTCCGGAGTGAATTGTTGATGTATCACTCCACTGGTAGGGATAGATTTATGTGTCTTTCCTTGAGATGCCGCTGAATTTGTTATAATATCCTGGAAATCATCAAGAATATGAGCAGGGATTTTTTTTTCTCTTTCACCATTGATAGAATATGCTTGGTGACTTCAGCTACCGGAACGAGAATATACGTCCATTCCGGGCTTGGAGTAGGTTTATGTGCCTACTCTTGTCCTCCTTTTCCTGTCAGTGAATCCTAACAGTACTCAAGTGTGGGGGCAGAGAGTTGAGTCTGCCTCCTATTTGTTGTCGGGGCTATTCGACTAACTTCTTCGAATGCTACCAAGCAAGACTGTTGGTAGGCTTGATTAATACTAGCAGGTATATGTGCCTTCTGATTGCACTTCGCCAAACGTGGTTGACGAGATCCATCGTATGTATTCAGACGATCCTGTTGACTAGATGATGATGTATAAACATGAGTATGTTTCTACCTATAGTACTCCGCTGAAATTGCCAGGCGGTATTGGCGTGAAGCTTCCAGAATAGTCAGCTGGACAGCAGAATTAAAATGGACAGGTGTATGTGCCCGCTCATTTCTTTCCACTAAGTTAGGTTGGTGGACTTCTCCGGAGATGGCAGAGATGAGAATCTTCTCACTGTTGATCGGATTCCGCCTCTGGTGGTTCTTCTTGCCTGCTTGGGTTCAAGGAACCTGAGCCGAACGCCTGGAGTCTGTACCCTCATCATGTTGAGGGCGTACTGCCGCACGAGTCTGGCGGTGATTGTTGGTGGGAGCCCTTATGAAGGACTCTTTTCTGTTTGAATTAAGGCCCTGAGGGACCTGCTCATTCACCTTCCCAGAATAATGGAGCGAATGGTGATTGTGTTCCGGGGATAACAACCCAAAACGGTTGGAGATGGTAGTCAGCACCACTTTCTTCTTGATCACTGGTCGTCGTTGTCTAGACGACCGATGTGAGTTGTTTACTTGGAAGGATTGTCAAGCAGCCTCCAGAGTTGCGATGGTACCGTGTTGACGGTACTCCTTAACCAGTGTGTTTGATACCCTGCATTGAAGACACTGAGTAGGTGATATCGTCCTTAGAACGGACGATGATCCCGCAGGAGTAGCAGTAGTGGAATTTGCAGCAGCAGTATTCATAGATGTGAATTTGAGAGCAGCCATTCTAGAAATGTAGAAGATCTTGGAAAAGAGTGCATGTTTTATATAACAGACGTAATCAAGATAAATTTTGAAACTACATCTTTTGGATGAGCACATTTTTCAATGATTGTTTTTGTTGGACCTCTCATTGAGTTTTAAATAGGGGGCCTCACAAATGGGTAAAACATTATTTTAATCTTGGTTAAGGATTCACGTCGGGTTCACCATTTTTGTTTCCCTCGGAATCTGGGGATGACCGCCTTTTGATGGGAGGTTCAAACGTGCCGATCGGTTTCTAATGGGTTTGTTCATAGAACCAGAAACATCCAATGATTCCACATCCATTCAAACCTACTTTCCAAAGGTAGGTGCTCATTAGTTCATGGACTGATGAGGCTTAGGAATTTTTATTGGTCGAGAGGATGGGAGTTCGGACTCATCACACCTTTTTAGGGTAATTATTATCTACTCTGGGACTCTCTTTATTGATTTAAGTTATGTTTGTGAATCCTTATTGCGGTAACGAGTATAAAATGAGCTTTCCATCAGATCTGACAATCAATGATAAAATATATAGTAATTTTACAGAATATTTTATATGTATTCGAGGTTCTTCATCGATAGAGAATCATCTTTACTTATTAGAGATTCTTGTTCAATGGTACCCTTCGACACATTTATATAGAAGTCTCTTGGACATTATGATGACCATGCTGGGTTTAAAGCCACTCAGTGGGGCACTTGAAGTCTATTTTCATTCAGAAGGACATTGATTATTTCAGAGTTGAGATCGAACCCACAAACGGGCTACCTATGTAACCTTTGTTTAGAAAAGGAATCAGAACCCACGTAGTTCGAGTAAGGTAGTATGATGTTTATGATTGATGGCTCAAAGAAGAATTTCATAGTCACTTTTACACTCTAAGCTCACGTGAGTCATGCTCGGTGTGAGAAACAAGAGGTATTGGTAAAAATTAGACAATTGTGCTATAAAAGATGAAATCATAAGAAATAATGTTGGGCTTATATATGTATGATTGCCCAGATAAATGAAGGTTAGGATTTACTTTAGGGAAGAAATCCAAGAACAGGGTCCATAAAGGTATATGAGCTTCATGGAGATCTTGAATACTCTAACTTGGGGCTTACTACTGAGGAGGATGCCCAAATTAGGAGAAGACTTATGATTGAGTTTTACTCCTGAAAAGGAATCCCAGATCAATGGTAAATTAGGACTGGTTAAGAGAAATTAAGACTGAGGCTTACTCCAAAAAAGGAGACCCAGGTCAAGGATTAAGGTTTGGGGCTTACTCCTGAAAAGGATGCCCAAATTAGGGGACTGGGGCTTACACCTAAGGAGGATTCCCAGATTAGGGTACTTTAAGAATTGGGGTTTACTCCTAAGGAGGATGCCCAAGTTAAGAATTATGACTGGGGCTTACTCTTAAGGAGGATGCCCATATTTGAGACTGGGGCTTATTCCTGGAATGGAAACCCAGGTTAGGGGATCTGGGGATTATTCCTAAGAGGATGCCCAAATTAGAGGACTTATGACTAGGTATTATTCCTAAAAAGGAGACCCAGGTTAAGGATTCTCTCATCTTAAAGGATGAGGTTGAATGAATGAAATCTCAATATTTAATGACATAAAGATGTGTAAATCACTGGGTTTTGAAAGATATTCCACAGAATTCCTTTCAGATAAGGAATTCAAATCAATAAATCATTCCATAAATGGATTTGAAGAGTGTCTTCAAGATTGAATCTTGAATAGGAAAGGTGGAATGGCTTAAGAGGGGTGAAATGGGCAAGAAAGGCACCCAAAAAGGCAGTGGCGCGCTTGTCCTGGAAGGCGCGCAGGTATGCCTGCACGACACATGGGTTACTTGCGCGATGGTTAACTAGCATGGTAATACTTGAGTGAATCTTGATTAAAGCCTTTAGAATCCACTTGAGGTTCTTCCAGAAGAGGGGTGCGCAAGTTCTATTGAAGGAGTAAGGCGGCGCACAAGTGTGGCCTTTTCCCTTAAGGGCTGGCCACTCAGGCGCGCAAGTGTTGATGAGTTTCAACACTTAAGCCTTCCTCCCCCTCTTTAGATCTTCTGTTCTAGGTAAGAAATTACCTTATAAGTGTTCGGAAGATTTGAGAAGAGACTAGGGCGCCAGGAGCTCAAATCTGAGTTTCTGGAAAAAAATCCTCACGAATGGGGGGCCCACAGGGTCTATTTATAGCCAGGAGAAGACCTCGGGCGGTTATCACTTAGGTCGCACAAGTGAATTGCGCGACCACTAGGAGACGCGCAAGTGGACTTGCGCGACAGTGATAGAACTTGCACGACACATGTGCTCTTGATCCCTTGTTCATGCCTTTGTCAGTTTTTGATATTTTCTTCAAAGGATGGATCAATTTGTGCTAAGTCATTTCCCTTTCCATTCTTTTAGAAAATGTGACGAAAAGGAGCGTCAACAATGATATAAAAGGATCACTTTGATATTGATCAGTACTCGAATGATCGAGTATGGATATGTCCATAACCACAAATCCCACCTGTTAAACTTCACCTTAATCAAAATAAGATCTTGGGTGTCATTAATTTTTAGTACCTTTCAGTCCATTTGGAAGCAATCCCAATTTTTATAAAATACATTAAAAAAATAATTATGTTTGTATCAGGTGGAATATGTTACCCTAGGAGGAGATAAATATGATAATAACATGTGGAAAAAAGTATCAAAATTAACCTCCAAATTATGTTTTAGCCCACTGATTCTCCCTGGCATGAAAAAATATATCTTTTGGAAGAGTTAATTAACTAATTTCACAAAAAATGTGTCACTCTTCCTTGTCTGAACTCCATTAACCTACCTTATTAGTAGTATTGAAACCATGCACTGCTACAAAAACAGGAAAGGGAAGCGCCACCTTATATCAGCGCTAAGAAAAAGTGCTGATAAAGAAACCCTGTATCTGCGCTAAAATTTTAGCTCTGATAAAAAAGACCTATATCATCAGTAAAATATTAGCGCTTATACAAGAAGGATTTATCAGCGCTAAAAAAGCACTTATAAAGGTAGTCTTTATCAGCTATTTTTTAGAGCAGATAAAACCATTGTCCCATATTTTATAAAATCGGTCACACAATGTCCTCGTTTTATCATGACCCAGGGCTCTCACGGTACTAAAACCTTGCGACTCCCCTCTACTACCCCCCGAGATTTTCATTGCCGGACCTCCAACACCCAAGATCTTCACGTTTCCAGACCTCTGCCACCCTCGATCTTTGCTTTGTCGGACCTCTACCGCCATCGATCTTCGCGTTGCCGGACCTCCGTCGTCTTCGATCTTCACGTTGTCGGACCAGGTGTGCAAAGTGTTTTTGGTCCCCTATTACACATACTCTTCTAGAAACTATGGTAATTTAATCCCAAGGATTTTATATATCTCATCGATGTGTTTCAGTCATGAAAGTGTTATACCAATGGTGTTATAGTTATACTTCTCTGGAGGCTGGATAAATCTAAGATTCATATTGACTCATTCTTTCAATCGGAAGGCTTTGATATTTAATCCAAATGTGTCTTATGAAACCATAATAAGAAGGAATTCAATCATATTTTCTTAACATATGACATTTCCACAGTTCTATGGCATGTTGTCTTTGATATTATTGAAGTGTAGCCTCCCATGACAACCTCTGTCTAGGAGAATCTCAAATATTTCACTAGGATTCCTCTCTCCCAAGAACTAATCAATATACTTCAGGTGTCTAGTCTATAATTAATTTATATTATATGTTACAAAAAAATAATATGAATCATATGTATTATTCCTTCAATATTCATCGTCCCTCATAAATATTATGGTTGCAACAATAAATGTGAACTCCCTTCAAAATGTTCATTTTAATAACTCTATTGTTGACATTTTGGTTCGTACAAATATTGGAATTATAGGAAATTCATGACCTCCTTATGAAACTTTTGTTGTCATATAAATTCCCTAATTTATTGGATTGATCCATTGCAACTAGGATAGGGCATGAAGATGGAATTTAGGACCCTTGGGATTTAGAGTGGTCTTTAGGAATCTAAATGGAAATGTCCTGGGATGTCTTAGTAGACTATGTGGAGTTGTCTCATCTATTGATGTTGAAATTATTGGCACACTCAATGTAGTTAAAATAGAGTATAAATTAGTCTAGAATTAAATGTGGATAGAATGTGACTATACTACCATCATGTAGTTGATCAGAAATGGTTATATTCATCCTTTATGAAAAATTGATGTTAGGGTGATCGAATTCTTGGAAATTCATTAATACCTGAACTACATCATCTCACATTCATACCATGAATTCTTGTTCTTGGATGATAGTCTTGAAAATAACAGGCTGAATATTAATCACTTCCTTTGGAATAATGAATTACCAAATGTTTTTTTTCATTTATTTATATAGGGTTTTTGGAACTGTTCCAAAAAATTAGAATATTAACCCTAAATTTTCCCATGTCTCATTATCTTTTGGAATGGAAGAAGGGGTATGTATGGTTGAGGTTCCATATAGTAATATTATTTGAAGGGTTGGTCTTGGACTTGAGCCTTTTCATTTTTATCTGCTTCTTGATTCTTTTCTTTATCAGCTTTGTGTGTGCTCTCAATGCTAGATTTTTTTATGACTGTTTCTTGTGATTAATGTTATTATATCCTATTTTCATCTATTTTTATATATATTTAAATATTATCTCTTTTTCACTATGAAAAAAAATATATTTTTATTCTTCTCTTTTATGAGTCTTAGATTTACTAGGTAGTGTACTCAGTAGTCTATCCAATAAAGTCTTAGAGATATTCCATACTTTGTGATTGGGGATTCACAGATCATCCATTTGATTATGAATCTATATTTATTATGTATTCATTCTCTAGAAAATTTTTTAGATGAACGAGATAAGAATATTTTCAAGATTTGACTATTGATTTGGGGATTTCTGTGGATTCCTAATCATATATTGTTGAATGTTTTACTGATGAGGGGGTGGAAAATGATGAGACGTAGTGGGGAAAGGTTTTTTGTCTGAATGTTTTTTGTGGTTGAGGAGATGGATTTTGAGGTGGGAACGCAGGTGGTCTCTGATTTCATGGTGGATCTTTTCCACTCCTCTATTGATAGTAACCCCGATTGGTTTTTTTGTTTTCAATTGGTATTAGTGGGTAGAAAGGTTGCTGAAATTATTCTGATTGTTTATTGTAATTAATGTAATTACAATACCAGATTTGGGATTCCTCAATTCCATCTTGAAAGCCTTGGTATGGGTGAGGTCCTCCGCTCATTTCAGATTATTTAATGGACTCTACTAGCATCATGTAGTCGATCAATGAAAATATAATGAACCATGTCGTTCAATAATTTATGCCACCTAAATTCCATGCTGAAGGCCATACAAGAAAAAAACTAAATTACAGACTCAAGTAAAGGATCCCATAGTCATTATGAACTGCATGATTGGTCCCCTATCTAAGCTCAAATCCCAAAAATAAAGTTGTCAACAATCCAGAGAAAATCCCATTGCCCTTGTCCAGACCTATATCTATGAAGACTGCTTGGGTACCAAGTAGATCTATCATTCTTGATTATTCTTGGGTTAGGACTGGGGTGATTTGAGGAAACTATAATGAATCTAAATTAATTATATTTAATTAATTCCATATTGTATAGATTATGAGAATCCTTTCTTTACTTATAGAGTTGGCTACTGGTTTTCATCCATATGTATTTTAGGTTGGTGAGGTATGAAAGGATGGACTAGTTGACCATAGAAGGGTTTACCTGATAGTGAAAGATGAGCCATAGAGGACGATGCCAATTGAGTTTTACCATCTATGACACAAGTGATTATCCCCGAGAACCCCTTTGTGTTTAGAAACTATGTTGATTTTGATAGGGGGTCTATCCTGGTTCTGTTGATTTCCAAATATTTATTGGAAATTGTTAGGCTCTATTAATCACTATTTTTATAAGAAAGTGGTTCTCTTATACTATATTTGGAAGTCTTGTTTTGTCTACTTGAACCATAAATACTAATATTTGAGATTCAAATAGGATGAATATGAATAATGATTGGATGGATGATAATCATTTGACAATAGAGAATGAGAACGGAGTGAAAGAGTTCATTATTTTTGCAAAGGATTAGGAAAAGGATCCTCTCAAATACATTGTCTGTGTTTACGTTGTTGTTATTCTAGACTACATAATCCAGAGGAGTTGGAAGAACATTTGATATGTCACAGAATAGATCAGAGTTATAAATGTAGGAATAAACACAGAGAAAAAGTGAATATAGCTACTGGCTGGGATAAAACTGTGTTTTATGGATTATGATATATGAATACAAATATGGATAATGAAGAAGATCGTATGGAGGATGTAATTATAGATGTCAATGATGATGAAGATCGTATTGAGTAAATGACAAAGAAAATTGATGATTAACTCCGTGATTTCCCAAAATTGTTTGAGAAGTTAAAGAGTTGTGCAAAGATGCCATTGTATACTGGTTGCACTAAGTATAAAACATTGTCAGCTGTAATGAAGTTGTATAAATTGAAATCATGAAACAGATGGAGTGATGTCAATTTTACGGAACTACATGCTCTCATGAATGACGTGCTTCAAGAATATAATGAGCTCCCAAGCTGTACATATGAAGCTAAACGAATTCTATGCTCGATGGGTATGATTTCTGAAAGAATACATGTCTTCCCAAAAGACTGTATATTGTTTCGAGAGGAGAACAAATCACTTACATAATACCCAAAGTGTGGTGATTCTCGATACAAGAAATATGAATCCAATCATACGAAAGTTGTATGGCACATTCCAATCATTCCAAGGTTTAGGAGTCTATATGGAAGTGAAGAAACTGCAAGACAATTGTCGTGGCATGCAGATAAAAGAAATAGATATGGGAAATTACATCATATGGCTGACTCTCCTCAATGGAAGAAAATTGATCATGAGTATCCTGAATTTGGAAAAGAGCCGAGAAAGCTTCGTCATTCATTATCTACAGATGGAGTGAATCCTTTTGGTTTTCAAACCAGTAGTCATAGTACATGGCATGTTATGTTGTTAAATTATAACTTGCCACCCTGTTTATGCATGAAGCGGAAATTAATCATGTTATCTATGCATATATCAGGACCAAAACAACCAGGTAATGATATTGATGTTTACCTGGCTCCTTTGATCAAGGATTTTATGTTATTGTGGGATTCAGGTGTCATGTTGTATGATGCTTATAAAAGTGAATAATTCATGATGAGAGCGATGTTGTATGGGACAATAAATTATTTCCCTACATATGGAAATTTTTCAGGCTATAGCATTAAAGGAACTCAAGGGTGTCCCGTGTGCGAAGAAGATACATAATCAATTTGGTTGAAACATTCATCGAAATCTCTGTTTCTAGGACATTGAAGATTTCAACCTCATCGACATAAGTTCCGATCTTGGACGACATCATTCAATGGAAGTTCATAATAATGCGCAACACCGTCTCCACTAACAGGTGATCATATTTTTGAGAAAGTAAAAGATGTAAACATAGTTTTTGGTAACCCATTTTCAAAAAACCTTACAAAAATTTGTTGGAAAAAGAGATAAGTTTTTTTTTGAATTACCATACTGGAATTTTTTATACGTCAGACATTTTCTTAATGTGATGCATGTGGAAAAAAAATTTGTGACAGTGTTATCAGAACGTTGCTAAATGCCTCTGGCAAAATAAAGGATGGAATTATGGAAATGTTGTATATGGTTGACATGGAAATATGAGAAGATTTGGCTCCCGTGAAGGGTGAAAATCAAATGTGTCTTCCTCTAGCTGCTTATACTTATTCTAGGGAGAAGAGATATCAGTTTTTAAACTTCTTCAATGATATAAAGGTTCCAGAGGGGTATTCATCAAATATGAAGAACATTGTGTCAATGAATGATTTTAAATTAAAATGGTTGATATAATATG